>CAMZMU010000069.1:17707672-18915759 GCA_947311845.1 Poa pratensis
GTGGACCCAAATGACATGAGTGTAGTTACCACGCCATCTGCCGAGCCACCAATGAAATTCAAAGCGGCCCAGGACACCAAGCAGATAAATCTTGTTCCTGGCGACTCATCCAAGCAAACCAGCATTGGAGCACACATGGAAGAAGAGCAGGAGAAGGCTCTCGTCGCTTTCTTCAGGAAAATAAGGACATCTTCGCATGGAAACCGTCAGATATGCCAGGGGTACCAAGAGAATTAGCAGAACATAGCCTCAAAGTGAACCCTGCGGCTAAACCAGTGAAGCAGCCACTACGGCGTTTCCACGATGATAGAAGAAAGGCAATAGGGAGGAAATAGCTCGCTACTGGCTGCAGGATTCATCACGGAGGTATACCATCCGGAGTGGGTGGCAAACCCAGTCTTGGTTATGAAAAAGAACGGTACGTGGCGAATGTGCGTTGATTACACCAGTCTTAACAAAGCTTCCAAAGGATCCATTTGCTTTGCCGCGAATCGACCAAGTGATTGATTCAACTGCTGGGTGCGAGCTGTTATGCTTTTTGGATGCCTATTCAGGCTACCATCAAATCAAGATGAAGAGGGAGGACCAAGAAAAGACGTCCTTCATCACACCCTTTGGAGCTTTTTGTTATGTCAGCATGCCCTTTGGGTTGAAGAACGCAGGTGCGACTTACCAAAGATGCATTCAGAATTGTCTACATGAGCAAATAGGTCGCAACGTTCACGCCTACGTGGATGATATTGTGGTTAAGTCGCAAGTTGGCCAGGATCTTATTAGTGACCTGGCAGAGACATTCACAAATCTCAGAAAATACAACATGAAGCTCAACCCCACAAAGTGCGTCTTTGGAGTACCAGCAGGAAAGCTATTGGGTTCATAGTATCAGAAAGAGGCATTGAGGCCAACCCTGACAAGATAAAGGCCGTGATGGATCTCCAAAAACCAGAAAAGATAAAAGATGTGCAGCGACTTACCGGTTGCGTAGCAGCTTTGAGTCGCTTTATATCAAGATTGGGAGAGAAAGCACTACCTTTGTACAGACTGTTGAAAAAATCAGACACCTTCGTTTGGGATGCAGAGGCCGACGAAGCTCTACAGCCTTGAAACATCAATTGACAAATGCTCCAGTTCTGGCGGCTCCAAAGGATAAAGAGCCCATGCTACTATACATAGCGGCAAATTCCCGTGCTGTGAGCGCTGTCATGGTTGTGGAGAGACAAGAACCCGGAAAGGAATACCCTGTCCAGAGACCAGTATATTACGTGAGCGAAGTCCTCACAGCTTCCAAACAGCGTTACCCACAGTGGCAGAAGTTGGTGTTTGGAGTGTTCATGGCGAGTCGCAAGCTGAAGCACTACTTCCAAGAACATCCAATAACTGTGGTTAGTTCAGCACCATTGGCAGATATCATCCGTAATCGAGAAGCTACTGGAAGAGTCGCTAAGTGGGCGATCGAGTTGGGACCACATCACATCAGCTACGAGCCGCGCACATCAATTAAGTCGCAAGCCCTTGCAGATTTTATCAACGATTGGACAGAAATCCAAGTCGCTCCTAGCATGGCAGAAACCAAATACTGGACCATGCATTTTGATGGGTCAAGACAGTTGCAAGGCTCGGGGGCTGGAGTTGTTCTAACATCCCCAAGGGAGACAAGCTGCGGTATGTGCTACAGATACACTTCAACTGCACAAATAACGTGGCAGTACGAGGCACTGCTTCATGGTCTACGTATAGCAAAGGAGATGAACATCAGTCGCATACGCTGTTTTGGCGATTCAGACTTGGTGGCACAGCAGGTCTCTGGAACGTGGGACAGCAAGGATGCGAACATGGCTGCATATAGAGAGAGGTGGACAGAATTGCTGGACATTTCACTGGATACCAAGTTGAACATATTGATCGGAGACAAAACGAAGCTGCAGATGCCCTGTCTCGGCTTGGATCCAATAGACAGTCAGTCCCACCCAATGTTTTCCTGGATGAACTGCACAATCCATCAGTCAAACCTCCAGCAGAGATTGACATTGCAGAGCCAGAGGACGATTCAACTTTAGTCGCAGCCCTGCATGAACAGCCAGGATGGACAGAGCCATACATGGCATATTTAAGTCGCGGAGTGCTGCCAGACGATGAGATTGAGGCGCGCAAAATCATACGACGATCAAAGGCCTATACAATCATCAACAACGAATTATACAAGCGCAGCGTGTCAGGAGCATTCCAAAGATGTGTCTCACCAGAAGAGGGACGAAAAATCTTGCACGAAATTCATTCAGGCGATTGTGGCCATCATGCTTCGTCAAGATCTTTGGTGGCAAAGGCGTTCCGACATGGATTCTTCTGGTTAACAGCATTAGCAGATGCAGAGCAAATTGTCAGAGTGTGCGATGGATGTCAAAGATACGCTAGGCAAGATCATATGCCAGCTCAAGCACTTCGCACAATACCCATCACATGGCCTTTTGCCGTATGGGGTTTTGACATGGTAGGGCCCTTCAGACGGTCTTCAAACGGAAAAACTCACCTCCTGGTCATGGTGGACAAATTCACAAAGTGGATAGAAGCAGAACCTGTGGGAGATTGCGAGGCTGAAACAGCAGTCAAGTTCTTGAAGAAGGTCATATTCCGCTTTGGGTACCCCCATAGTATCATTACAGACAATGGGAGCAACACCTCTGAAGGGCTACACAGATATTTTGCGCAGACAATGGGATAAGATTGGACCTCACGTCAGTAGCACACCCGCAGAGCAATGGACAAGCTGAGCGAGCTAACCAGGAAATTCTCCATGGAATTAAGCCGCGCCTTATTGAAAAGGTCGAAGCATCTCCAGGATGTTGGGTGGAAGAATTGCCAGCAGTACTGTGGAGCTTAAGAACAACCCCTAACAGATCCACAGGATTTACACCATATTTCATGGTCTATGGAGCAGAAGCAGTCATGCCCAGCGACATCATACATGATTCACCAAGAGTTGCGGCTTACATCGAGACAGATAATGAGATAGCTCGGCAAGACTCGGTGGACACATTAGAAGAGGTTAGAGACTTGGCAGCATCAAGGTCAGCGTATATCAACAAGACTTGCGACGCTATCATGCCAGACGCATCAAAACCCGCACCTTTCAAGAAGGCGACCTAGTACTGCGACTTAAACAAGATCACAAGGGAATGCATAAGCTGTCCTCTCCATGGGAAGGACCCTACATCATCAGCAAGAAGCTAAACAATGGGTCGTACTATCTGCTGGATGTAAGGGAAGAAAGCAGCGAACGCCATGATTTCGAGGATCGTCTCGAGGCACCTCGCCCTTGGAACGTCGCACACCTGCGACCGTACTATACATAAGAAAAGGCTAATTAGAGCCAAGCATCATCCTTTCCAGCTTTATAGCTGAGTATCATCACAGCCACTCAGGGCTAGAACTTCAACTTTGGTCGCCACCTAGGCGCGACCTATGCAACATCTGATCGCCACCCAGGCGCGATCGACCCTTGTATCAGAAACCGGCTGCCACCTAGGCGCGGCCGTAAACTTTGTATCATTCTGGTCGCCACCTAGGCGCGACCGACCCCATGTATCACCATGGATCGCCACCTACGCGCGATCCAACCCTATGTATAACACTCGGTTGCCACCAAGGCGCGACCTTATGTGTCATCATAATCAAAGCTTATCATAGCTTAGCCTATCATGGCAATATCATTATGTTTCTTGGGGTCTTTGTTACCCTGAAACAGCCAATTTATTGGCAATTATCAAATTTACCTTAAGTTGGATTGCTACTCGCATTATGTGGCCAAAGTACTGGGGTGTGGCGTCAATCGAGCTTGATTGCCTATCATGGCCGCTCTCGACCCTGAACACACATGTTCCTAGGAAATACTGAGTCGCGCGAGTGCCCACTTAAGGATTCAGATGGCCTAACTAGAGGTCGATGTACTGCTTATAGTACGGCAACACCAATTACAATTACTTGTATCTTAACAATTGTTTTATTCATGATATCAAGTTACAGGTGACGACCTTCAAAATCTCTGAGAAGAATTGAGATGATTATCACGTTACATCCTCTCAATCCTTGGGGGCTACATCATATTATCATCAAAAATTTGAAGATGGATCGTCATCAAGTTTGAAGCTATCAGGCTACTCTAACAAAGAAGCTCACGAAGTCAGATGATCTTCCAGGTGCGAGTCAAGGCCAATCCAGCACAATTATAAGTCGCGAAATAAGGAAAAGCGCGGCCTAAACATTCAAGATCAAGAAATCTATGAAGTTCAGGCCACGCTTGGGGGCTAATGTCGGGGGAATGATTAACCCGCACTTATTCGAATTTAACAAATAGCGACTTAAGGCTGCGCTATCATTGTTGGGCCTCGAGAAAGATGGGCCAATCTCGCATCGGACTCGATAAAGGAAAGCTCCAGAAGGTCGGTGCAAACTTGCCTTGGAAGACAAGAAAGATAATCAGGCTTCGTGTAGAACTCTTGTAACCTGACGAGCCTCTGTGTATATAAAGAGGACTCGCAGGACTTAGAGAGGTCAAGCCCTAAACCCTAGCTCATACGGCGAGTACCAGATCGGATCGCCTCCATTGTAACACCTCGATTATCATATCAATACCAATCTAGGGTAGGCAGGAAGTAGGTCTTTTACCTCACATTGAGGGGGCCGAACCTGGGTAAATCTGTGTTGATCTTTGTTCCTGCGATCCCAAGCTCGAGATGCTTGACTCGCGTAATCCCACACCTACGAAGTCATCTATGACACCTGACGTGACAAACCCACGACACCCGCGCTCATCCCATGTGGTAGTATGAAGGTGCACATGACGCCAGCCGAATGAGCCCAGATGAGTTGTCGAAGAATGAGGTGGACACGCACGGGCGATCCATTACCAGCATTAAGGCAACCGATCCGTGCAACCTTGACTGCCATGTCACTCCATATGGGGCTGACAACCCTTTGCTTGAAGTAAGATTAGTTGTTATGTACTTTCTGTCATCAGGCTTTTGTCACCCTTTGTTTTTTCATGTTTTAACTCTTTGGATGTTCTCCTTTGTGTGCAGGGGCATTCGACTGCGTCAACCCTTCCTCCACTTCCCGAGAATGGCCCAACTGATGAAACAGAGGTGCAAACGGTAGAGACGAAAGGAGGGGATGAATCGCCCCTACCTTCAGCTACCACATCTCGTATGGAAGAGGCTGAAGAGGGAGAGGCAGAGGAAGTACAGACTGAAGAGCCAGCCATGACTGTCCATGTGAGTGAGGTTCCCACTCGCAAGCGTCGTCGGGTGGCCCAAGGTTTGTCTTCTTCCACAAGCTCACTCGCGAAGGAGTCGGATGTGAAGGACGACGGAGACTTGGGCTCCTCTCCTTCTGCCAAGGCTGTTCCTTTGGATGTGAGCCCTTTGAGATCAGCTCCTCCTCCCCAATCAGGTGAGGAGCTGCTTTTTGGAGGCCCAAACTTTGACAACCTCGATACTGATGAGGAAGAAGAGCACAGGTTTGCTCCTGAGCTTTGTTGCACTGAAGTTTCTGCTGGTTGATATTTTTGCTTATGTTGTTTGTCTTCTTTCACTCATAGTGCTGAGACTGTGCATCCTCCAACTCCTCCGTCCGACAAAATTTTGACTCCAGCGCACCCGAACCTCTCCCCCATTGCTCCTGATGTTGCTCAACCAACGGCCACTTCTACTGCCATTGAAATGGCCAAGGCTACGAGTGCTGCAACTCCGGAGGTCGGGACATCGGCCGCGAAGCCTGCGCCTTGGACTGAACACATAAGTGTATTTTTGTCGAGTCCGCATATGGGACTGATTATGTATAACTTATGCTGGTTTCGTGTACTTGCAGCCTTACTACCTCAACCTGGTGGAATCAGGCATGGCTTTTGTCCAGGTGGAGCAGGAGAGGAACAGTCTGGGTGCTAACTTGGAGCAACTTACTCGTAAGTATATTTTGATTCTGTACCCGAAGTTCTTTTTTGCACTGTTTTTGCTTAGTCGATTGTTGTGAATTGCTTCTTGCCATCAAATTCAGGCGACAAGGCATCGGCTGAGTCTCGGGTGAAAGAGCTAGAAGAAACACTCGAAGCTCAGCGCGCCGAGTCGAAGAAAATTGTGGATGCCACCAAGGCCGCAGCCGCCATACGCGAGAAAGAGTATGCTGAGCGACTGGCCGGCCTTGCGCAGAATGTGAGAGGTAAACAACTATCTCTTTGCCTGTCCCTCGTGTACCCGTTGGGTATTATGTACTAATATTTTGCTCTTTCTGGTACTTGTTGCAGAGACGATTGGTGTGCCGGCACCTACTGACACGGTCAGTGACGAGTTATCACTCGACCAAGTTATAGGTGACCTCGGCGCTACTTTCTTCTAGGCGAAGGATGCTCTTGCCAAGTCTATCAGCACCCTCGGCGCCGTGCACCAGAACGTGCTTCCACTGAACGAGGTGCCGTCGACTGCTGATGGCTTCGCTGATGTGCTTGGACCAGGGACCTCGACCATGGCGAGCTTTGCTCGTGCTCTAACGGTACGTGGCTCGGAGTCCACCCTCAAGCTCATTTTGGGTCATGGAATAAAGGGTGACTTCGAAGCAGCCATGTCTGACTTCCCTCGAAGGCCGGTGGGAAGCCTATGTCTCTGAAGGCCGTTAGCGAGCCAGCCGCTTGACTGGCCAACATCTTCATAGCCACTATGGAGCGCCGAGCGGCGGAAGTTGCCACCCGCGAAAGTAGGGCTAGGTCGGAGTCTATGTCCGAGAGATAGGGCAGCCGAACCCTTATTTATGTTGTGTAATTATACTTTATGTTAACGCTACTAGGCGTATGCTTTTGCTACACTTGTATGGATTTGGTTCCTTTGTTACGCCTCTGCCTGTAAGGCTATGTGTTGTTGCTCGCCTGAGCTTTGTGATGCGTTTCTCATATCTGACATGAGATTTTTATGATATTTGGAACAGCCACGGGCAGCCGCCACTTCCTCTGGCTCATCGCGGCATCGTGCCCCTACTCGATCTCGAGCTCAGGTGGCAAACGATGCCGCAGTAATGCGTTATATGAAGGCTCGAGTCGCAAAATTGGAGCAAGAGTTGGGAAGTGCCCGGAGTGAGTTGGATAGGATGAGGGCTAGGCCTGCTCTACCCACTCAGCGAGAGGACTATGTGCTTGGCGAGATGGAGATCGTGAACAAACAACTCGAGTGTAAGCATGACTGCCCTGATCCCAAGAGTTCATAATCTGTCCTTTTTGTTCACCCAACGTGCGTTGTTGCAGGTTTTGTTCCAGATTTCCAGGCGGAGCAGGCTCGTGTAGATGAGCAGTTGAACAATGCGACTGATGAACCCACGACGGGCCGTCAGCACTTTCGCTTGGATAAGCACCGAGCACGCACACACGCGACTCTACAGGATCGAGTGTGGCGCAGCACTATGCTGCTTGAATTATGCAGGTCGGCCTTCAGTCGCATCAACCAAATTATTTTCCCGACGGGGCCGCAACCTCAAGGAATCCACGCGTTGCTCTAGCTTTTCTGGAGTGCCGGTCCCATTCGAGACTTCATCACCCAGAAGCTTGTGGATGGAGCCAACGCAACGATGGCATATATCTGAAGCCAGCGTCCACACATGCAGCTACGTCCACCTGTTCCTGGATCGACTTTGTCGCAGTCGCATCTCGACGATACAGTCGAATATGCGAGGGTGTTGGTTGAGTGTTATCACGCTCAACTCATGGGCCCTGTTCTACCAGTCAAGGACGAACCGGAAGATTAGAGTTTTTCTGTATAGGGGACATCCCCCGAGTGTAAATTTGCCACTTGTACGCAGTTGTCGGGGATGTAACCCCGGGTACCCCAGAGTTGGTGGTTTTGTGGAGTTGTAAGAGGAGGCAATCAAGAAATAAGTAAAAGACAAAAGAGGAAGCAGGAAAAAACGTCTTGGGCCGAGGTACTTCCAGTCCGGAGCAAGCCGAATTTACATTTCGGAATGGGCTCACTTTGCACCTCGGGTCCGGAGCAGGCCTCCTCCCCTCAACTGGGCGAGATAGCACCTCGGCTGCGTGGATACCTAGGCTGGGCCGAGGTCTGTCTACTCCGGTTGACCGGACTGTGCATCTAGGCGGGCCGCGCCCAGGCCGACCTCGCATTACCTCGGTGGACCAAGGTCCTGAGCCTAGACAGGCCGAAGTAACTCACCTCGGATGGGCCTCTCCTGCGCACCGGAGCAGGCCGTGCTCGCCTCGGACGGTCCGACCTCGCAGCACCTTGGTGGGCCGAGATTCCAGCACCGAAGCCAGGATCGCCACTTCCCGCGTACGTGTGTTCGCTGCTGTCGCCTCGGTCGTTGCCTCCTGATCGCCAGCACCTCCAGATGCTCCATCGCCCAGAGACACGACCGAGTCATCGTGACAGACCGAGGCTGCACCTCGGTGGACTGAGCTTCTCCACCCCGGGCAGGCCAGCGCTTATACTTCTGCCAAGAGATTCCGAAGATCCCGGAGACAAGTGCTAGAAGACAAAGAAAAGGACACAGGCATGGCTACAGTGCCGTGATGTGACGAGAGTACAACTGCATGACACAGGCAGCGTGGCTACAGTGTGTTGATGTGACTAGTGTACAAGTGGGACCCATGCATGGTAACCTTTGTCTCCTTGTCCTCTTCTTGTCCCCTGGGTCTCCCCTATATAAAGGCACCAGGGGGATGGGATGAGGAGGCCTCACACTCACGGGAGCTCATTTCCCCCGCGGGAGCTCTCCTCTCTGGAGATTAGCAGCTTAATTAGCAGTGATTAGAGGCATACTGAGAGGTATCCAGCTCGAGGAGCATTTGTACACACTGCATATACAGAGGGAAATACACCAGAGTAGGCTAGATGCTGCAGTAGGGGTTTTATCTCCTCACGAGAGCCCCGAAGCAGGGTACATCCTTGTGTTCGTCTGTTTGTTCTTGTGTGCTTCTTAGCACGCAATCCCTCCCCGAATCCTCAAGCGTACGTTCGGCCCCAGACTAAGCCTACCCCTAGGCATCTGCGTGTTCCCACCACGACAGTTGGCGCCCACCGTGGGGCTGATAGTGGCGCTTGCTGGATTAATTCGGATGGGACCTTCGTCATCAACGCGGGGACTCAACTTCGACATCGTCCCGTGTGTTGACTCATTTTGGAGTTAGCTACAGTGCGAATCCGAGCTGTTCTGGAATCCGAGGTGTTCTGGAATCCGAGCTGATTCTGGAATCCGAGGTGTTCTGGAATCCGAGCTGTTCTGGAATCCGAGGTATTCTGGAATCCGAGCTGATTCTGGAATCCGAGGTGTTCTGGAATCCGAGCTGATTCTGGAATCCGAGGTGTTCTGGAATCCGCGCTGTTCTGTAATCCGAGATGTTCTGAAGTCCGAGGTATCCTAGGAGAATTCGAGTTAAGACTTGGATATCCGAGTTAAGACTTCTCCTACAACCTGACCATGTAAGTATCATTTATATGTGTGCTCATGCTTTTAGATAATCTCGAACAGTGCTCGGGGACTGGCCCCTCGTTTCTACCTTGCTTTGATTAGTTGTTCTGCCCGGGACAAGATGTCTTGACCCAGGGACTGGATAGCCAGTCTGTTTTACACCTTCTCCTAGATAAGAAAAGTGACTCGGGGACTCGGTTGAAACCGAGTCTAGTTTTTTTAGCATAGTATCTGCTGTTAGATTTGTTTTCTATCAAGTGCTATAGCTGGTTTGCCTCGGTTAGTATAGTTGTTATTCCCGTCAAATATTCTTCATGATATGTATGTTGGACTAACGTTGAAAGGTGACCTCGGTTTTGTTGAGAATGTTTGTTACTGAGGTATATTGGAAATCCGGGTCATATTTGTAATCCGAGGTATAATGGAAACCCGGGTTATAATGGAATTCCGAGGTGTATTGGTAATCCGAGGTATAATGGAAACCCGGGTTATAATGGGATTCCGAGGTGTATTGGTAATCCGAGGTATATTGGTAATCCGAGGTCTATTGGAAATCCGGGTCATATTGGTAATCCGAGGTGTGTTGGAAATCTGGGTCATATTTGTAATCCGAGGTATATTGGAAATCCGGGTCATAATAGAAATCGGGTTATAACTGAATTCCGAGGTATAATGGAATTCCGAAGTATAATGGAATTCCGAGGTATGGTGGAAATCTGAGGTATAAGGGAAATCCGAGGTATCATGGTTATATTGGTTATCTCAAATTACCCAAGGTACCTTGGCATTATCGGTATTCTCTAGATCGCCGTTTGTTTCAGTTTGCCATAGTATCACGGCATCATTTCATATCCCAGATCACTATTTATTTCGGTTTGTCACAATATCCTGGCATCACTCCATATCCCAAATCATCGTTTATTCAGTGTGCCAAGGTATCATGGCATTACTGTGTACCAGATCAGTGTTTATGTTGGTTAATCGGAGGCAACCTTTAAGATATGTTTTTGCAGGTTGTATGTCAAACCAGCAGTGGCTGGAGACATCTATGTCGGTATACGCCCGGAGTGGCTAAAACCGGCATTCGAGACATGGTTATGTCAAACCAGCAGTGGCTGGAGACATCTATGTCGGTATACGCCCGGAGTGGCTAAAACCGGCATTCGAGACATGGTTACGTCAAACCAGCAGTGGCTGGAGACATCTATGTCGGTATACGCCCGAAGTGGCTAAAACCGGCATTCGAGATATGCTTATGTCAAACCAGCAGTGGCTGGAGACATCTATGTCGGTAAGCGCCCAGAGTGGCTACCGGACATCCGAGGTACCGAGACATGTGTGATATGCCCAGAGTGGCCGAGGTACCGAGACATGTGTGATATGCCCAGAGTGGCCGAGGTACCGAGACATGCATGATATGCCCAGAGAGGCCGAGATACTGAGACATATGAGATACTAACTTGCAGGTTTATGTTGGTCTAGCCTACGCTGGCGGCATCCCAATTCGGTAAAAGCCAGGAGGGCTAACCGACGATGGCGACATCCCAATTCGGTAAAAGCCAGGAGGGCTAACCAACGCTGGCGGCATCCCAATTCGGTAAAAGCCAGGAGGGCTAACCGACGCTGGCGACATCCCAATTCGGTAAAAGTCAGGAGGGCTAACCGACGCTGGCGACATCCCAATTCGGTAAAAGCCAGGAGGGCTAACCGACGTTGGCGGCATCCCAATTCGGTAAAAGCCAGGAGGGCTAACCGAAGCTGGTGGCATCCGAGTTCGGTAAAAGCCAGGAGGGCTAAGAACCGGCATATAGTGGTGACCATTCAGGCAACACATTTCCAGCACAAACTGTCCATCTCGTTGTTGATTCGGGTGAGCTCGGTCAGCCGGATGTCGCAGTTGGCCTGGAGGGCATGGCTAAAACAACCGAATTACTATGGCGTCCATACACGCAGGAGGTCGTGTACATGGAGGTTTCAATGGTGGCATTTATTTTTGTAAGTCTGTGCGCGACTCTGCGAGTCCCCACAGCCTCGGGGACTACTGTCGGGGATGTAACCCCGGGTACCCAGAGTTGGTGGTTTTGTGGAGTTGTAAGAGGAGGCAATCAAGAAATAAGTAAAAGACAAAAGAGGAAGAAGGAAAAAACGTCTCGGGCCGAGGTACCTCCAGTCCGGAGCAAGCCGAATTTACATTTCGGAATGGGCTCACTTTGCACCTCGGGTCCGGAGCAGGCCTCCTCCCCTCAACTGGGCCGAGATAGCACCTCGGCTGCGTGGATACCTAGGCTGGGCCGAGGTCTGTCTACTCTGGTTGACCGGACTGTGCATCTAGGCGGGCCGCGCCCAGGCCGACCTCGCATTACCTCGGTGGACCGAGGTCCTGAGCCTAGACAGGCCGAAGTAACTCACCTCGGATGGGCCTCTCCTGCGCACCGGAGCAGGCCGTGCTCGCCTCGGATGGTCCGACCTCGCAGCACCTTGGTGGGCCAAGATTCCAGCACCGAAGCCAAGATCGCTACTTCCCGCGTACGTGTGTTCGCTGCTGTCACCTCGGTCGTTGCCTCCTGATCGCCAGCACCTCCAGATGCTCCATCGCCCAGAGACACGACCGAGTCATCGTGATGGACCGAGGCTGCACCTTGGTGGACTGACCTTCTCCACCCCGGGCAGGCCAGCGCTTATACTTCTGCCAAGAGATTCCGGAGATCCCGGAGACAAGTGCTAGAAGACAAAGAAAAGGACACAGGCATGGCTACACTGCCCGTGATGTGACGAGAGTACAATTGCATGACACAGGCAGCGTGACTACAGTGTGTTGATGTGACTAGAGTACAAGTGGGACCCATGCATAGTAACCTTTGTCTCCTTGTCCCCTGGGTCTCCCCTATATAAAGGCACCAGGGGGATGAGATGAGGAGGCCTCACACTCACGGGAGCTCATTTCCCCCCGCGGGAGCTCTCCTCTCTAGAGATTAGCAGCTTAATTAGCAGTGATTAGAGGCATACTGAGAGGTATCCAGCTCGAGGAGCATTTGTACACACTGCATATACAGAGGGAAATACACCAGAGTAGGCTAGATGCTGCAGTAGGGGTTTTATCTCCTCACGAGAGCCCCGAAGCAGGGTAAATCCTTGTGTTCATCTGTTTGTTCGTGTGTGCTTCTTAGCACGCAATCCCTCCCCGAATCCTCAAGCGTACGTTTGGCCCCAGACTAAGCCTACCCCTAGGCATCTGCGTGTTCCCACCACGACAGCGGTGTATATTTGTTTACTTGTATGTATGCAGCTCCCGAGTGTATCGAACGGGGTTTATGACAAACACTTAATATGGAACATGAATTGCACAGCCTCCAAGTGTTCGAGTGAGGCTGCGTATTTTTTACAATGTTTGAACTTCAACTCATGATTTTGAGCGACTTTTTCATTTTGTATGATTGTTATGACCCAGCCCTCGAGTATTCGAGTGCGGCTGGGGTGTTATGTTTGAAGAAGGAGCGAAAGCTCATGCTTTGAGATAGCGCAGCCCCGAGTATTCGGGTGGGCTAAGTTTATGCGGATAAGGTATGCGAGTAGTAAGCAGGGAGAAATATGAGGAATCATTGACTATATTCCATTTTTGAATGTTAAGCTGCAGGCCGGCTCATTAAAAACCTTCCAGTCCCCGTAGGTACCCTGGTAAGGAAAAGAGCGCGTCTGAAACCTGCAGCCGTCCGACATATGTGCCTATTACATTATGCGACTGAACAATCTAAGCATAGAAACAGCGCAGCTGCGCAACGTTCCATGGATTATGCGAGAGTTCGCCTGTCTTCGCGTGCTTCAGTCTGTATGCTCCACCACCAATGACCACAGTGATGATGAAGGGTCCTTCCCATGGAGAAGCAAGTTTGTGCACCTTCTTTGCTTCAGTCGAAGTACCAGGTCGCCAACCTCGAAGGATCTGGTACGCAGTCGACGGTTGTGATAGTTGCGGAGATCTTGCTGATAGACAGCTGTGCATGCTAGCGCCGTGTTGCGTGCTTCTACGAGCAGGTCGACTGCATCCTCGAGTGCTTCATCAGAATCTTCCTCGTTGTATGCCTCGACTCTTGGTGCATTGAATCTTACATCTGATGGTAGGATTGCCTCTGCGCCGTAGACCATAAAGAATGGAGTGAATTGTGTTGAAACGTTGGGAGTTGTGCGTAAGCTCCATAGCACAGACGGGAGTTCTCGACCCAAGCACCCGCGGCCCTTTTGAGTGGCACCAGTAGACTTTTCTTTGATTCCACTCATCACAAGTCCATTGCCATTTCGACTTGGCCATTGGATTGCGGGTGTGCCACAGATGCATAATTGAGCGTAATGTCCTACTCTTTGCAGAAGGATCGGAATTCTTCAGCCGTGAAGTTTGTACCGTTATCAGTGATGATGCTGCTTGGCACACCAAAGCGGTATATGATGGATTTTATGAAATTGACTGCTGTAGTGGCAGTCGAACTTGTGATAGGGACTGCTTCAATCTACTTGGTGAACTTGTCGACCGCCACCAGAAGGTGAGTATGCCCTCCATGGGAGGATTTTTTGAGTGGCCCGACCATATCGAGCCCCCACTGGGCGAAGGGCCAGGCCAATGGTATTGTCTTCAACGCCGATGCGGGTGCGTGCGGCTTTGTGGCGAATTTTTGATAGCCGATGCACCTTTTGACTATGTCCTCCGCGTCTTTGAGTGATGTGGGCCAGTAGAAGCCTGCGCAAAAGGCTTTGGCTACGAGTGATCGAATGCTGGCATGATGCCCGCAAGTACCTGCATGAATATCACGAAGGATGGCTTGGCCATCTTCAAATGCTATGCAACGTTGGAACATACCTGATACGCTGCGCTTGTATAGTTCGCCGTTGATGACGGTGTATGCTTTAGATCGTCGAGTGACGCGTCTCGACTCTGTTATGTCCTCAGGTACCTCGCCGTGGAGTATGTATGCAAGGAAAGGTTGAGTACAGTTGGCTCAATAAGGAGTACTTCGACTGGCGGGTCCTCTGTGCTAGGTGCTTTGCTCTTTGCTGGTGCGGCTGATGTAGGAGATGTTCGCTTCTTCTTGATGGACCTGTGCTCGATGCGCTCGAGGAAGACACCAGGTGGAACTGGTGCTTTGGTTGCGCCAATGTTGGCTAGCTTATCTGCTTCTTCGTTACTCTCACGCCCTATGTGTCGCAACTCGCAGCCTTCAAAGCTGCCCTCCATGAGATTGTACAGGTCACGGTAGGCGATCATGTTATCTGCGATTGCATCGCAGGCCTTCATTGTTTGCTGCACCACAAGATTCGAGTCACCATAGATCATCAGTCGAGTGCACCCGAGGGCTTTGGCCATCCATGCCATGGATCAGGGCCTCGTACTCAGCTTCGTTATTGGATGGTAACTCGAAGTCCATCTGCAGGATATAGCGAAGCTTGTCGCCTTTTGGTGATATGAGGATGACACCTGCACCTGCGCCTTCGTTCTTTTTGAGCCGTCAAAGTACATAGTCCATGAGTTGGACACATCTGGTGCTCCTAGCAACTGAGCTTTGATCCACTCGGTGTGGAAGTCAAGTAAGACTTGTGCTTTGATGGCCTTCGGGTAATCGTACTTGATGTCTCGTGGTGCTAGCTCGATAATCCATTTTGCGACTCGCCCAGTTGCATTGGGGTTTGTAAGGATGTCCCCGATCCCTGAGGTACTAACTACAGTGATCGGGTGCTCTGCGAAGTAGTGCGTCAGCTTCCTTGAGGACATGAACACGGCGTAAGCCAGCTTCTGATAGTGCGGATACCGCTGCTTTGATATGGAAAGCACTTCACTCAAGTAATAGACTGGACGTTGTATGCTTTGGGTGTGTCCCTCCTCCCTGCGTTCGACCACCAGTACGGTGCTTACCACCCTGTTAGTTGCGGAGACATATAGGTATAGTGGCTCGCATTCCCTTGGTGCGACGAGGATTGGAGGGCTTGTGAGGACTCGCTTGAGGTCCATGAAGGCTGCTTCGGCTTCTGGCGTCCACTCGAATTTATCTGCTTTCTTCATCAGTCGATAGAATGGGAGTGCTTTTTCGCCTAACTTGCTGATGAATCGACTGAGTGCTGCCACTAGACCCGCTAACTTTTGCACATCATGGAGCTTTGAAGGCCTTTGCATCGTCAAGATGGCCTGTATTTTCTCCGGGTCTGCCTCGATTCCTCGAGCCGAGACTATATACCCCAAGAGCTGCCTGGCTGGAACACCGAAGGTGCACTTCTTCAGGTTGAGCTTGATGTGGAAGCGTTTGAGGTTTGCGAACGTCTCTCGCAAGTCATCGAGTAGTGTGTTTTCCTCCCTTGTTGTGATAACAATGTCATCTACGTAGACCTGGATGTTTCGCCCAATTTGCTTCTTGAGGCAGTCTTGCATCATGCGCTGGTAGGTTGCGCCTGCGTTCTTGAGCCCAAAGGCATTGTTGTATAGCAGTAGACCCCGAGTGGGGTTATGAACGCCGTTTTCTCTTCATCCTCTTCCTTCATCCTTATCTGGTGGTAACCCGAGTAAGCATCCAGGAAGGATAAGCGAGCCCACCCGGCGGTGGAGTCGACGATCTGGTCGATTCGAGATAGTGGAAAGTGATCCTTTGGACAGCATTTATTGAGTGTTGTAAAATCTACGCACATCCGAAGGATATCTGTGTGCTTCTTCTCTACGAGTACGGGGTTGGCCACCCATTGTGATTTCTTGATCTCTCTGATGAAACCTGCTGCGAGTAGCCTGTCGACTTCGGCTGGTTTAGCATCTAGAAATAATTAGAGAGAGTGCTTGGCGAATTCCCTGGGAATACCTGGCATGTCGGCTGGACACCATGCAAATATATCCCAGTTCTCACGGAGGAATTCGACGAGCGCGCTTTCCTATGCGATAGGCAGACTCGACGAGACATTGACTGTCTTGGTCGGGTCAGTCGGGTGCACCTGATGCGATCTTGTGTCATTGGTGGCATTGAATGCTCTGTCGAATGCCACCTTTTTGTGCTCCGACATAAGTGTTCGATCATTGGAGACCGCTAGATCAGCGTGTGTTGCTTCCATGCCAAACATCTCAGAGATTTTCTAAACTCTCGGTCTCAAGAGTCAGACTTTTGGAAGTTTCCCTTGACTGTGATCACTCCTTTTGGTCCAAGCATCTTTAACTGGAGGTATGCGTAGTGTGGAACCGCCATGAATCGAGCGAACGTCGGGCGTCCAAGTATAGCATGGTATTGTGACTTCCAGTCGACAACTTCGAACTCAATCGATTCTGTCCTGAAGTGGTTCTTGTCCCCGAACGTTACGTCGAGTTGTATGGTGCCTTCTGGGCTTATTGCTTTGCCTGGGATGATACCGTGAAAGGTATTTGAAGATCTTGGCAGGTTTTCGACTGACCTGTTCATTTTGCGAAGTGTATCTGTGAAGATGATGTTTATGCCGCTGCCACCATCCATGAAGACCTTGGACATGGCGTAGCCTCCAATTTGTTCGTCGAGTACCAGAGCAGAGTGCACTGGACGAACGACCGATGGTGGGTGGTCCTCTCTGCTGAAGCTTATTGCAGTTTCGGATCCTTTCAAGAATTCAGTTACGGCAGGAGGTGACATGACCGCCATGTTTACTTGTCGGTGCGAAGTTTTTGCTCCCTGTTGTAAGGGCGACCTTTATGTATCATGTACATATGTCCTTGGAGCGGAGGATACTGAGGTTCGTCCACCCGAGGTACTTGCTGTATGGCACCCACGATGTTGCCGCCTGCTGCAGGCTGTGGTGGTGGTGGCATCAGAACGGCTACATTAGCTGGCTGCGGAGCAGCTACGGGTGCGGGTGTGGCTGCTGCCTTTCTGAGATTTATGTAATCAGTTGCCATTTGGTTGAACTCCCTGCAGTTTCTCATCGAGTGATTGGAGCGCAGTTTTTCGTCTTCCCCCTTGTATAGGTGGAATCTGCAATCAGCATCCATCTTTTCTTTGAATGATCGCTCGAATTGTGCTCCGGATCGTGACTTGCGCCAGTCTTTCCTCTTGTAGCTATCACTGCATTGGCCACGGTCTCGACTGTCTCGGCGATCATCTCGACTGTCTCGCCGATCATCTCGACTGTCCCGCCGATCTTCTGACCGTCGGTCGCTTCTGTCTTGGTCGTTGCAGGGCGTGGAGAACCCAGCCACCATGAACTCGGGTCTGTCGTCGTCGTAGTGTCGTTTTGAACGCTTGCGCCTTCGATCGTCTCTGTATGAATCTCTGCGGCTTCGACTGCCACTTTCATGATTGTCACGGGGTGAGGACCCGCGTGTGGTGCGCGCCATGTCTTCTCCGTCTGCCCACTCAGTCGCGATCATCAAGAGGTTAGCCACAGAGGTTGGCTTTTTGTGACCAAGTGCTTCTTTGAAGTCCCGCCTGGCGAGGCCCATTATGAAAGCGTCCATGGCCATATCTTCTGAAATTACTCCGACTGAGTTGCGTATCTCAGTCCATCGTCTGATGTATGACCTCAACGTTTCGTCTGACCGTTGAACACAAGCTCGCAGCTCCTCAAACGTTTTTGGGCGTTCACATAGAGGCTCAAAGTTTTTGATGAAGTCAGTGCGGAAGTGATCTCACGAGTCGTATGTTGATGGAGGTAGGGCTTGAGCCAATCACGGGCTGTGCCTTCGAGCATAAGTCGTATGTATTGCATGACTGTGATGTTTGTGCCTCGCTGGCACGCGACAGCCAGCCTGTAGTCTTCCAGCCACCCCGAAGGTTCCTGTTGACCCGTGTACTTGGGCTGTTCAGATGTAAGTTTGAACCCTTTGGCATCCGTGTCTCGCGGATGCGTCGAGTGAAGAACATGGCTCCATGTGGCTCAGGCTCTCGATCAGAGTATGAGTCGCTACTGTAAGATCTGCGTGATCTGCTCCTGGACCTGCGCCTACATGAGCCGCTTCTTTCCTTCGAGTAATGGCGGCGACCACTGTGATTATGCTCTTCACGACGCGTGTCAACTAGGGCACGGTCTCGACTCCCCCTGGAGTTTTTGGAATTTGGCGTATGGCCTTCGCGCTAAGGCGAGTGATTTGATCTGTTGGCGATGTAGTTTTGCATTGGGGTCATCAGCTGGAGGCTTGATTTCCTCTAGGTATGCTGCAGCGGTAAAGAGAGCACCCGCAACTATTTTGGGTACTGGCACTCCCTCCTCGTCGTATGTCATGAAAGAGTTGCTTAAGTTGCAGGTGAGTGCCGCCCTCTCATCCGGCGAGAGGTGTGACAGCCTTGATCTGGGTCTTGTGTCTGCTTGCCCGTTGGAGCTCAGGGAGAGCTGTCTTCTGCGCACACTCGACAAGCTAGCCTGCTTTTTGCGTTCTTCGAGTGTCGCTCTTATCTGCTACAGTCGAAGTGATTCCTGACAGTTGAAGTACTAGAAGGTCAGCATCTCCTCCCGCGTTGCGTCTGCTGGCATCATTGTGCACTCCTTGATAAGTTTATCTGCTTTTGCTGCCATCTCAGCAGTAATTGTGAGATTTGTGACTCCGTCCGGCATAGTAACCGTGCACGGGAACTTTGTAGGCCTGCGACTGGCCGCAGCATCAAATGATTCCGCGGCGAAGGCAACGTAGACTTGCTGGGGTATCACCCGAGGGTATGTGTATGTGTCTTTGAGTCCCATCATGGACTCGACGTCGTCATCAAGGCTCATATCGGAGTCGATATGCCCATCGAGTGGTCCGTCTGGACGGATCTCGCCGTCGATGCCTTCATCGCCTATGCTCATCTCGGCGTCGGCGAAGTTGTTATGAATCTCGAAGTCGAGGTTGTTGTTGGTGCAGATCTCGGAGTCGACGTAGTTGTCGATATGAGTTTCAGGCTCATCAAAGTCGCTGAGGGAGATCCCGCAGTCGAAACTATCCTCGAGTGGGAGATCGAGCTCGGGATCATTTGTGTGGTATGCTGATTCGGCCTCCTCGCCCTGGAGTTCTTCAATGAGCTCGTTGATCTCTCGTGTGGACATGGTTGTTGCAGATGAGCAAGCTTGGAGGATCGACGATGGTATGGACGCAGTTGATGGATCTGCAGTCGAAGGAGCTGCACCCGATGGAGCCTCGGGTGCGGAAGTCGCGAGTTGGCGTGGATCCGTCAAGTCCTGCACACCAAGCTTGTTGACGAAAAAATTGAACGAACCAACGGTTAAACCCAAACCTCACTCGAGAATGGAGAAGGCCTCCTGGAATTATGGCGACTGTGGCTCGAAATCCATCAGAGGATCTGATGCACTTTTTGCAGGTGAAGCTGCCGTGCTGCCGTTTGTCGAGTGAGTCGGCGAGTTGCCGTGTGCCGCCCGAGTCGGCGAGTTCTGGTTTGTTGATACAGCCGGCGAGTTGCCGTTTGTAGATCGATCGGCGAGTCGCTGTTTTCCGATGGAACCGAAGAAACCGTGAGTCCAGCACTATTCTTTCCCACAGACGGCGCCAATTGACGAGGGGTACACTCATCAAATCCATGGTTAAGGACCTAGGGTCGAGCTTATGGGGAGAGAACGTGGTAGTACTGGTAGTTTCGTCGGCTGACAAGCAGAGGCAAAGATTTACCCAGGTTCAGGCCCCTCGGGTGGAGGTAAAGACCCTACTTCCTGCTTGTCTGTTATTGATCGTGTGAGATTATGCGGTTACAAGGAGGCTCCGGCGAGATATCGATCTCGCTAGAGCTTTGGTGGTTTGAGTATGGCTTGGTCCTAGATCGGCACCCCTCCCAGCCTTTAAATAGGATGGGTCTCGGGAGTTCGTAACCGACCTAGTTTACATGTAAGGAAAGTCTAAACCGACTATGCCTATGTCTAATCTTGGAGGGTACTCCATCTTTTTGGGCCTCTCGACTTAGGCTTCAAGTAGGCTCTTCGCTATTGGGCCTTAGTCGCCACGTGCACCAGGTACCTTCACGGTAGGGTACCGAGATGTATACCCTTGTCAATAGGCATTTCACCTTGTCAGCCGCTGTTTTGCGAAGAGCAGCATCTCGTGGCCCTGAATTAAAAGTTTTACTATTAGTATAAGAATCTGGACCAAGCAGACCCGGTTTATGATTGTTATGAACAGTGCTAGAATACTTACCAACCAGTGATGCCACCATGCATTCAACCATCTTCTTCAGTTTGGTTAGCTCTGTTTCGGCGGCCTCCAGTTCTGCGCAAGATTGCTTTAGTTGTTCCTTCCAGACTTCCTCGTGGTCCTCTATGTCTTGCCGCATATCGGAGTTTTCTTGCTTTATTTTGGTCATGATTTGCTCCAGCTTCCGAAGTTGTTCTTGTGCTGACGCCCGGGTATTAGATTCAGCCTGCAGTTTTTCCTTAAGCCGGGAAATTTCTTGCTCGGCCTTGGAGGTGTAATCCTGTAACATTAAAGTTGTGCAAGCATGAGGTACAATGAAACAACACAGACAAAATCAAGCCCCGAGTCACTGAGGAAAGTTAACCTGGGACTTGGGGGTACAGTTGCAGTTTTCAGTGCTATAGAGGAAATTAAAGATAATAGATGTGAGTCCCAGGCTGCTGCAGGCATGCAACCCGTCACTTGGGGGCTACTCAAGTTCAAATTTATTCTGATGGCTCCTAAGTTAGTCCCAGGTTCATGAAGGCATGTAACCCGATACTTGGGGGCTACAGCGATTTGAAGTTAACAAGTTTATATGCATAGAGAAAGTAGTTGATACAGCAACTATAGTCCCAGGTTGCTGTAAACAGTTAACCCGGTACTTGGGGGCTACAGTGTTTGAAGTTCTATTTTTGGTTATATCATTATAAGCACCAAGTTCATCAGCAAGTGATAATCTTAGCGCTTGGGGCTACACAGTATATGGATATACAGTGAAAAGCAAGTATATGTCAGAAAGATTACCTCGTAATGCTTTTGCATTGTGGAGACCAGGTTAAGCTCAATGTCCTTGTGCTGCGCGAGCCGGGTGAAATATTCATCACGGAGAGCCGGCATGGACATGGAATGCAGAGGTGGCAAGTCAGCATAGAGAGTTGGGCTTTTGCCATGTGCAAAGGGAGCCGGCTTTGTCCCAGGAACAGTTACTTTAGCCATCACGGTAGAGGTTTTTTCAACTGGGACTTGGCGAGACCCGGTCAGCACGACATCATTCTCCTTCGTCCCCGAGCCATGTGCTGGCGATTGTTCATGCAGAGTGGCCTCAGGTGCTTGGAGAGGGGATGGCGGAGGTGATGCATTATGCGTCGGGTCCTTAATTGGCTCATCCATTTGACCCGGTGCGCCAACGTGGGCCTCCGGTGGAGTAGGCTCCGTTGCAGCTGAAGGAGGAGAGGCACGAGGAGGAGAATCCGGGTCATCTTCCAGAATGGCCTTGGCTCTGAAGAAAGGGTAATGACCTTAATATCAAGAATATGAGAACGAGGACATACAAAGAAGAAGCAAGTATATCTTACCCGGTGTTGATCTGAAAATCCTCAGGCGTGCTTACGCTGTCCGAGGAAGAAACTGATAGAGAATTTGACTTAGCAACACGTTGTTTGCTAGCCAAAGGACTTGAAGTGGTAGAAGCCGTGCGTGGTTTTCTGACCCAGCGTGATGAACCAGTAGGAGGAATACCTGCATTAAGGGAATCCTGGCTTGCCGAGGATCGAGTCCGGCGCTTTTTGTTGGCTTCCGTTTCCTTTGTTTGTTCTCCGGGTTGAGATTTGTTCATCATATAATCAGAAAGGCGAGAGTATGGCACCTTTGCGACAGCAGCCCGGGTCCTCTTGGCCTTCGGAGGCTTAGTGGGTTGTGGACCCGGTAAGTTGACTGTAGCCGGGTCAGCAGGACCTGGAATATGAATTCCGGGTTATCAGTAGAAGTGCCCCCAAGAATGGCCTCACTATTAATCAATTCATTGAAAAGCCGGCCAGTGGAATCGAGCTCACCTTCCTCATCGTCTTCGTCTTCAACAATCTCAATGTCTTCACCATCTGGAGATGAGACAGGGGTGTAATCTACTTTCCACCAAGCCATGTCTTGATAAGCAAAGAGAGTATAGCTTGGTTGATTAACACATGTCGGGTCAAAGGTTAAAGGAAATAAGGAGTTATTAAGAAAGAAGTTTTACCGTGGGAGGCTTGTTTGTGGCGCTGAACGGGGCAAGCCCGGTTAGTGTTATCTTGGTCTTTTTCTCACCAAGCAATTTCTTGGCGGACTTCACAAGTTGGTCATTTGACAGCACCACATTTGAGTAGCTCATATCATCAGTAGGTTCTCCGGTATACTCGTGAAAAAGCCGGGTCCTGATGCTGAGTGGTTGAATGTGCCATCCCACCCAGCACTTGACCAGATCCACGCCAGTGAGGCCATGGGCAAGCAGAGCCCTGGCCCGTCGATGGAGGTCCTCAATCAAGACCCGGCTGGCATCGTCTGCATGACTATTCATCTTGGGATCATAGATCAATGGGGAGTTTCAAAACGCCGGGTAACGAGCCTCGTCAGATTTAGGGGAAGTGTCTTTGCAGTAGAAGTATGAGTTTTGCCATCCCTTAGGATGGCTAGCCAGAATGAGAGCCGGGAAATCACATTCTTTCCGACGCTGAATGGATACTCCACCGTATGGACCTAATGGCCGATACGGGTTGCAGTAAAAGATTTCTAAAAACAGCTCTAAACTGGAAGCCATTTGGAGATAGTCTTCACAAACTACGAAGTTGCTAATGTTCAAGATGGAGTTGGGAGCTATATCTAGAGTGGTCAAGCCATAGTACTTAAGCACTTTGCGGAAAAAGAGTGAGCTTGGAGGCCGGAGTCCTCGCATAACATGATCCAAAAGGACAACGATTTCACCTGGCTATGGATTTGGGCGGATTTCTTCGCCGGGGATGCGCCAATGGATCTCGTCGTGCTTCGGGAGCTCGCCGCGACCGACGAACTCATTCAACATTTGCTCCGTCACCATGGATTTGGCTCAGTTGACCGGAGCAGTAGTCACGGCGGGGGCGGAGCCCGAGGCACTGCCGGTGGCTTTCTTCCCCGCCTTGCTCACGCCCTTCGTTGCTAGTTTCTTATCCTTCCCCATGGAAGTGGAGCTTGGGTAGTGGCCGATGGTAATTGCTTGGATATGTAGTCAACCCTAGGAATGGTGCGGTAGCTACGATGCGGGAGAGATCTGAAGATGCGGAGAGGGCGCTTCGATCAGGAATCGATAGAGCGGCGGTGCCGGATGGCTAGGTAATGGCTACGGCGGCACTCGAGCTTTCCCAGATGATTAATTTGGATCTAAGCGGTGGCGGCGACGCGACGAGGTTGAAGATAAAGGGAATGGGGAATGGGGAAAGTGATTCCCCTTCTCCTCGGTCGCATATTTATAAGTACAGTAAAAACCGTAGGGGTACAGAGGTAAAAATCAAGTGGATAAAATTTGTTGGCTGATGGTCAAATGACTAGAAAGA
The DNA here is from genome assembly GCA_947311845.1 of Poa pratensis. Taxonomy (NCBI): domain Eukaryota; kingdom Viridiplantae; phylum Streptophyta; class Magnoliopsida; order Poales; family Poaceae; genus Poa; species Poa pratensis. The sequence goes on from CAMZMU010000069.1 coordinate 17,731,547, forward strand.
TAGGGCAAAAGGAATATTCTTCGACAGAGATTGACAAGGAATAAACAGGCTGAGGATGTTTTCTGACTAAGTGTTGAGTATAAAGCTAAGAGCGCATGAACTCGGTGGAAAATGGCCGGGTCATGATGAGAGCCGTCAAGAAGGTCCGGCCTAGCATAAAGAGAAAAGTAACATAACCCAGTCCTTTTTTATGTGTGTATTTCTTATTTTTAGGTTAACCCGCACGGCAGGATTGGCAGCATTTATTAAAATACCAAGTTGAAGCTAGGAAGTGAAGCATGCCAACCCGGCGTCCGAGTTACCCTGGGGGCTATTGTTGGGGGAAACATAACCCGGTAGGCCCATGAAGAAGGAAGCATGACCCGCCAGGCAGGAGGCCGGGCGAGGCCAGCTAACATCACCATGGGTCGGGTTATACTGACGGGCCGGAGAGCTTATCGGTAACCCTGCCTACACGAGGAAGGTTCCAGAAGACCCGAAGGCGGTACGCGTCACGAAGTCCAAGACTTGGAGTACACGCAAGACTAGAAGAGTTAGAGTAGGACTCCGAGTCTGGGGGAGACCCGGCCTTACCTTGTATGCGACCAGAAGGCTCGGTGGCCTATATAAGCCGGCTCCTAGGTCTTAGATCGATAAGCAATACAGAATCCCCAGATAGAGAGAGACATCGAGACACCCCTGTAACCCTAGATTTGTTACCCGGGGACCACGAGATTCGCATATCAATACAAGCAAGCAGGAAGTAGGTCGTTATCTCCTATGGAGAGGCTGAACCTGAGTAAATCGTGTGTCATCGTGGAGCGAGACAATCTTTCGTACACCAGAGTTTCAATAACCCCACACCTAAATTACCCCTTGGTAACATCTGCCGTGACAATCCCACGACAATCTCGGCAATCTGATCAAGCTTTACGTGGACTGGCACTCTCGCTTGATCCCTTATTACTCCTTCAAGCAGTTTATGTGCAAAACTGAGAAAGTTGGGGAGAGTAACAGCCTTAGGATAAGATTATTTCTTCCTTTCAGGATTTACTTCCATGCTGTTACAGGTGAATTGAGCAATCTTCGGAGCATCGTCAATGAACCTGTGAGTTATTAGCTCCTTAGAGGTTAAATTAAGCTACGTATGTTTTTTCTTCCATTGGATAGAATGCTAGAATAACATATGGCTACCACCACTAGTCCACTATAGTATTTCACCATGGCATGATGGCCTCATACATCTCTATTTTTTCATGGCTAAAAGCAAAGGCAAGAACTTGCAGGACATCAATTTGACATTTTTTTGTGTGTTCGAAAGCAAACATAAAGATCTCATAAGGCACAAAAGTATACATGTGTAAAGGAGTTGCCATGCTCCATATCATGCCACTCTGATTTATAAGGTCCAGTATGTCTTGATAGCTAGTTGTGCTTTGTGCCACCATGTCAATCAACCATGTTCTTCATGCCAGAGGAAGAACATGGTCTGAGCTCTTTTGTTCGTGTTTTATCGAAGGGTCAAGATAGTGTTTGTTGAAGGAGATGCAAAACGCAAAGAATATTTCCTATTTGTTTGCTACAAATGTTGTGGAATTAGCTGTATTTTGGTGCAGGTGGTGGACAGGCTGGAATAGTTGGCAAATGTGTGGGTGTGTTCTTGTGCATTTAGGAAACCTGACACTCTTGCTTGCAGCTTCGAAACCTGATGCTCTCAAGTCTCAAATTAGATCAGAGTACATTGATATGAAACCTAATGCTCTGAAATTCTGATGAGATATATATTTTACTTGCATCATGCTTGTATGATATGCATATCTGTACATCATGAACTGATAATGCAGAACACTCCTTTTAGTTTCAGGCAACAATCCTTGTCTTCACGCAGGGAGGTCGTGGAAGGGTTCCTTCGGATGTGCGTCTTCTTCCTTCCTCCTCCGGCCGGCTGTGGTGGCGAGGGGAGGAGGTGGTGGTCGACGGTGCTCCGCTTTTGTGGGTGCTCGTGGTGGTGCTTTCCTTCGGCGATTCTGCTCCGGCCGGCCGTGGTGGCGAGGGGAGCGGCCTCTGCTGAAGGATGGGTGGTGTTGGTGGTGGGCTTGGACGGCGCTGCGTCGGCGGGTTGCTCGGTGGTGCTAGGGTGTTGCTGCTGTGGTCGAACTCGTTCATCGAGTCCAGGTTTCGTCGCGGGGCGGCGGACGACTTCTGCGACTGTCTACTTCATGTGGAGGTGGCTTCTCCCCGGCGGGTGGTGGTACGGCGACGCCGGCGACGTCTAAGTTTCTCGGGAGCGCGGCGGAGGATCCGATCGTGTTCTTCTCAGGGTGCTCAGGGGTCTTGGTGCTTTTTACAGGGTCTTTTTGTAATTTCTTTTCTTTCTTGGACCTGGCTGTAATTTGGCGCTGAGTTTCCTGATTAAAAGTGTCGGATCCTTTCCACACAAAAAATAGCTGCTCTATTTTCCGTATTTCAATGCAAGTTTGTGCATGTCCGTTGTTGTTAAATCAATGAAATGTTCCGTGTTTCTAAAAAGAACTTGTCAATGTCGCTGCAGCCATTTCGGTGGGGTCGTCGCACCGCGAGGTTAAGCATGACGCCGTACAAAGTGACGATCGAGAGCTGGAGAGCGGAGCAGAACAGTTACCCGCTCCGCCATTTCCCTCGCCGATGGGCAACAACGACATCGATCACACATTTACGTTTCACTTCTTGTAGGGAACTAATTAACTGATCGTGGGGTCGTCTACGTTTCTCCCATGTAAAGGTGGATGGGAGTCCGCGTTGTCTTGTCATCCGTGACCACACCGGTGAACGGTGCATATGCCTTGCCGCGTCGGCGTCGTCCCAGAGAGACTGGGAGCGCACCAATCCCCTTTTTCCTTTTGAGCCCGCCTCGCCTCGTCTCGTCTCCCCCAAAAGTCAAAACCGCCAGCTCAGACCGCGCGCCTTGCCGGCCGAAGGATCAATTGTTTACATTTACATCCTAGTCTCCACTACTGTGAACGGTGTCACGTAACTATCTTAGTTGACTACGGCTAACATTATCAAGAAAACAAATACAGTACGCTGAGGAGTAAGGCAATGTCAACATCTTTTGCCCCACAATCAACATTTAAATATCTGTCCATGACCATATTTTTCCTGACCCTAATTAACAAACATTTTATTTCCTGATTTTTGCTTTTCGCTGCACCTTTCTACATAAGCTTTAATATGTTGACGCAAAACATCCGCGAAGATTATAAGCAATTTCTTTAGAAATATATCCGTCTTTCATCTTCTATATCTAAATAGGAATGGTCCACTATAACTCTATAAGATTTCTCTCAACATGTAACTGTACACATCAACAAGTCTCTAATTGGTCATGTCATCCTACCATCCACGTCGAATTCCCTCCCCGAGAACACTAATCACCAACGTCGCATTGTACAGTATTAATTTCTGAACCGCAGTGCAACAGTCATTTTACGTGGGCTAGCTTCATACCCATCTGCCTACTGTTATTCTCCAAAGAGGGCACGCTTCGATCTTTCCTCTTCTCTTTTTTCATATTGAGGGCACGCTTCGATCTTTCCTCTTCTCTTTTTTCATATTGGAGCAGGCAACCAGTGCGTATTCTTTCTCCAAAGAGGGCACACAATTGCGTACTCTCAAACAAATAAAAGAGCAGGCAACCATTCACATCCCCATGCGCACTCCTCCCAATCCCCACTATTTCTCCGAGAAACAAAACGGTGGCTTATCATTTCCTCTCCCCATGGTCACGACAAAGAAATTACCTTCTTGAGAGTTGTCGCACCTTCCCGATCCCGTGCTATGGGGGCTGCTCAATGTGTGCTCTCAGGCATGTGCCAATGCATCGTCTTTTAGCACGATATCATAGGAGTATTAAATATTTAAGATACAACTAGTACAATGCATTGTTTCCTATTTGTTGTATCTACATTTAATGCTTTGGGGCTCATGCATGCATATGATTGGGTTAGAGCCATTTTTTGCCTATGGCTACGTGCAAAGGTTGTATCTTAGTTAAGCTACAACTTCACACTCTCTCTTCATTAATTAGTATGCCACATAAGCAAAATGTCTATAAAACCGTGCTAAGAACCTTGCATTGGCATAGGCCTCAAAGGAATAGGGGAGGCTGATCTACAACGGTAAAACGGATTCGCCAGTGTAGTCTGAGAAGGTAGGGCTTGGCGTCGCTGTCAATGCTTTGATTCCTTAGGATTCTCAACTGAATATTTTTTTGGTTGCTGTAGTAAATTGTAAAGTGCTGACATAGTGTTCCGAGTTATATCAATGATTTAGACTAGTCACAATGGGGAGTAACATAGGAGTAACATCAGTGCCACATAGGCAAAAAATCTGATGTGACGAGTAATTAATGAGGAAAGAGATGGGTGTGGTAACTAGCTATGTTACCATAACATCACACATTTCAAGGCAGGATGAGTGTATAACCTATTAAATATGACACTACACACATGTTACTCCCCACTATGGAGGTAGTAACTTAGAGTAGTAACATATGCATGTTATTAGTCAAAGTTACTCCCCATTGTGACTAGTCTTAGGCTGCTCACAATAGGGAGTAACTTAGACTAGTATTACTACCTCCATAGTGAGGAGTAACATGTGTGTAGTGTCATATTTATTAAATTGTACACTGATCTTGCATTGAAATGTGTGATGTTACGGTAACATAGTAGCTAGTTACCACAACCATCTCTCTACTCATTAATTACCCGTCACGTCAGATTTTTGCCTACATGGCATTGATGTTACTATTCATGTTACTCCCACTGTGACTAGTCTTATGTCTTTCCCTTCTACTTTTTTGTGGTGTTCACAAGGCTCGAGAGGATTGCAGAGAGGGCTCCAGAGGAGTTAGTAAGTGTCATGTACTGTATTTTTAATGTGTTGTACTTGCCGAAGGAATATTTCCATGACAGTGTAAAATAAAATATAGGTAAGATTTTTATTTTTCCTTGGTTACTACATTCACATGCTCTTTGGTTTGTGGGTTCATACAATTTAGTTATTGCTTAATACTTTCCCTGCCTACATGCATGCTACCGCGGGTACTTTATAAATTGTTGCATGTGAACAGAAATTGTTGCCATGGGAAGATGCACACACCTTTCGGTGGGCGTTTTTGGGCACTCGCGGACGAGGAAGACGAGGTTTCATCGCGCGAGGAGAATGAAAAGGTTGGGTGCGGTGACAACTACATCGACGTCTGTCGCACACCTTCGCCGGAAAAAGGGAGTCTTCTTCCTCCGGCGTCGTCTCGGGCCAGCAAGCGGATGGCCAAACGACAAGGACAAAGGTTAGCGGCGCTGACTCTTTACTCAGATTCTGTGATTGCAGGTTCGGAGGTGAAGATCGCGGTGGCGAGATCAACGAATTTTCGCGTCCCAAAGATTCCAGTCCTTGCACCTTCAGTGGTGGTCGAGGAACGAGATCTTGGAGGGTGGATCAAGGTGCTCGGACATTGCCGACGGCGATCTTCATGCACTCCGGTGAGTTCACCCGGTTTTCGCGGATCGAGATTTCGAAATTCAAAAGTACGCACTCGGTATCAGGGTACGGTGGGCATCGGCCCGGCCAAGCCCATGATGCATGAAAGCCCGCTCGGATTGGGCTCTTTGATGCGTAAAAAAGGAAAAAACTCATCCATACCCTAATACGTCCGGAGTTGGTCTTCGCCGCGTGTTAGGGTTATTCTGGAAAAAACACGCGCCGCCTATTGCTGATCTCGATCGTGAGATGGCGAGTCGTGGCGGTGGAAGCCGCGGCGGTGGCGAGGCTGGTCGTGGCGGTGAGGCTGGCCATGGAGGAGGTGCATCACCGGGAAGAGGCATGGCTCACGTTCGGTAGTCCACCTTCGAGGTGGGAGGTCCGAGCTGAACGGCCGGTGGCCAAGGAGCTCACGAACAGCCCGCAGGCGCGGGTGCGGGTGGATATTATGGCGGTTTCCACGTCGGCTCGGGGTTCTTCAATGCCCGTGGCTACCGTGGGGGATACCACGCTGGAGGAGGGCGTGGACGTCGCTCCTTCGATGGGCGTGGCCAGGATGCGGGCTTCAGTGGCCGTGGTCGCGACGAAGCTGGATATGCTGGGCGTGGTGGTTATGGCTATGGCCGGGGCCGTGCCGAGAATCGTGGTGTGCGAGGTCGGTATGGAGATGGGGCTTATGGTGCCCAGGGTGGCCGTGGTCGTGGGGCAGGAGCACAGGCAGTGGTGAAACCAGGGGCGGGGGTGGTGGTGCCAGTCCCTGAACCTGAGACTGTTGTGGCTCCGGCGGTTGCCCCTGTGCAAGAGGTTGTGGCTCAACCTGTCGCACAGCTGCTTGGGGCGCCGTGGGAGCAGGGCAGCAACAACCACCACTGAAGGTGCAAGGACTGGAATCTTTGGTGAGAAAAGCAGTGGATGTGCCGTGGGGAGCAGAGCTTGTGGCTTTTCTCAGGTTTACATGTCCCCCAAGTCTCTCTCAATTCATTACACTACGGTGTTCTCCTATGAACCCATATAGGTGAAGTGTTGTGCAATCGACGTTCGCACAACACCATCATAGAATCACATAAAAAGATAAACACTAGACAAAATACCAACACATGTCATATATAAATCATTGCCAATTCATCCTATGCCCTCAGGAACATACGGGAACTACTCACAACGTGCAGACATAATGATATTCAGTGGCATAAGTGGTACAACACAATCTAAAAATATAACTTCACCTCCAAATAATGACAAGTACTCAATCACAAACATGAATAGTAGCACAAGACAAGTTTCTAGGGTATAGCAACTCTCAAACTACGAGGGGAACGGAGTGGATCACAGAGATGATGATGGAGATGGTGCTGGTCTTGGTGATGGTGATGATGTAGAGGCCTCCTCCCATGCCAAGGAGGAGAGGTGATGACGATGACGATGATTTCCCCCTTTTCCGGAGCTCCAGAGCAGCAGGATCTGACCCCCCTCGGAGGGAATCAGGAGTTTCGCCGCCGCGGCGGCCTCGGATGGACTTGGGAAAATTAGGGCGTAACTTTTCGGCGAGACGAATGCGTGTTAAAAAGCCCCGAGCGAGGAAGTGCCCGAGGCTCCAGATGGTGGGTCCCACGTGGCCAGATTCCTTGGCCGCGTGGGCCACCCTCTCTGGGCCCTCGTGGCTCTTCTCTCCCGATCTTTCTCCACTGTTGTTCTCCCGATGAAAAACCAGCTGTGCAATTTTCCTTTTCTTATTTGGGTCCATGTAGCTCCTGAAACATTAAAAACAAGAAAAAGGAGCTTCTCTGCCCCAGAAATTAAATACCAAAAATAGGGACTTTGTATGAAAGTCCCATAAATCATCTACAACATGTAAAAACAATGATATAACAATGCCAATAACATTCTAATATGATAATATAAGTTGTATAAATGATGATATAAAATGCACGTACCAACTCCCCCAAGCTTGTTTTTCCCGAATTTATTTTTCAAACCTAATTCTAACAAATTTTCTCTAATTACAGTTAAGAATTCATGGCAACATAAAACATATTTAAATACTTCAATTTGCTAAATATTGGAATATTTTCTAAACTATATGAAAAATGCTCGGAAAAAATAAACGCTAACTATGTATGGCAAAACACAAAACATATTTCAACAATCAGGATGGTCAATATTAAGATGCAATATAAATGAACTTTCCCGAATCGTGGACTCGAATCCAAAAAATATGAATTAGCACTAACTACGCACTTAAATTAAATATTTTTTTGGAAAATAGAAGTATATTTGGATATTTCAAATTGTTAGAATATTGGACATACTACAAAATATGTAGACATGTTCACAAAAATAAATGATACTTATTAATGCCAAAATACAAACATATTTAAACAATTCAAAATTATAAAAAAAATCACAAAGATCAAAAAAAAATGCTAATTAATTATAGCAAAACAAAAACATATTTACACATCTCAATTTGGTAAAAATTTAGAAAAATTCCATATACACTTGCTCCAATTATATGGAGTTGAATTTTAAAAAAAATTCCCTAGCTATGGAATCCAAATGAATAAATGTGCATTTCCACCCATTGTACTTAAATTCAAAATTAATATTTTTTCGTCATTTCAAATTGCTTAAAAAAATTGGAGATACTATAGAATATATCAACATACTCACAAGAAAATTGCCAACTATTTACAGGAAAAAAATGTTGGAACATTTGAATTGGTGAATATTTGAAGAAAAAACAAATGCACTCCCCATAATATGTAGAATTGAATTTAACAAATGCTCACACTACGTATTCCCTCTGATTATGGACTCTAATTGAACATTTCAATTAAGCAAAATATTAGCAAAAAAACTAAATTAACTTCCTCTAAATATGTAATTCAGATGCAATTCCTCAAATTATATATTGACTTTACTAAATGCTCATATAATGCACATCTTGTGATTACGAAGCTAAATTAATTATTTATGCCAACATATAAACATAATCAAACATTTAAATTTGCTAAGTATTTGAAATTACCCTAGCATCTATTTTTTTTTTGAATTGGTCAAGATTTGGATATAATTGTAACACATTTTCTCTAATTACAGTTAAGAATTCATGGCAACATAGAAACATATTTAAATACTTCAATTTGCTAAATATTCAAATATTCTCTAAACTATATGAAAAATGCTCGGAAAAAATCAATGCTAACTATGTATGGCAAAACATAAAACATATTTCAACAATTCAAGATGGTCAATATTAAGATGCAATATAAATGAACTTTCCCGAACCGTGGACTCGAATCCAAAAAATATGCATTAGCACTAACTACGCACTTAAATTAAATATTTTTTTGGAAAATAAAAGTATATTTGGATATTTCAAATTGCTAGAATATTGGACGTACTACAAAATATGTAGACATGCTCACAAAAAAATGCTACTTATTAATGCCAAAATACAAACATATTTAAACAATTCAAAATTATAAAAAAAATACAAACTAACAAAACCGCGGCCTGACGCCGCTCAAAATTCCACTAGTCTCTATTCATGCTTAAGACTTTATCGCGACCACTTTCATCACTTCCATTTGCATATTCGTAGCATCACAGAGTAACTAATCCTTTTGAGCTTTTATTTGCTCGGCAGCTTTGCTCATTTACCTTTGGTAATCCTTGATCCCTCAACCTGCTGCAGCTGATCCAGGATCAAAACATATATTTCTCTAGAAAAAATAAATATTTCCTTAAGCTTCAGTACGTGACATGCATTGATTTTCTATAAAGTGGTGGGACGAGTTGCTGATCTAAGAAAACCCTGAAGTAGAATACACTAGAGCCAACCACCACCAGTTCAGCATTATAATTACCTTGTATAATTATTATTGTCCATGGCGCGGCGGGACCAGCTTGCTGAGCAAAGAAATGTATCTTCTTTTTCTTGCTGAAAATATTCGAAACCAATTAACCATGCCGCCAGCTATATATGTTTGATGAGAAAAGCAGTGGATGTGCCGTCTGGCTTCCAGGTCAGCACTACCAACATGTGGCTGTCCAGTATTATACCTTGTATAAACATGAGAATCGAATGCGAACAGCCACCACCAGCTCACAGAGTCAGAGTTCGAAGTTTCAACGCTAGTTCCCACGCGAACACAGCGGCTCCGGATTGATCTGAGGTAAACTCCCGCTGCCCCGATCTTGTTTTTATCCTTCTTTGTTTGTCAATTAGAAGATTCTTTTTCCATGTGCGGAACGAAATTGAAGGTTGAGTAGAAGCATGCCATGTTTTGCCGGGTAAAATCGTTTGAGGTGATGGAAAGGGTTGTGCTCTTATAGGAACTTTTTAGCTTGAATGATTTCCTCGTACGAATCCATATGGAATTTCTGATTCTTTAGTTCAAAGAATGAAGCTTTCACATCTGTAGTTCCAACAAATCCATACCCTGAAATATTTCACTGCTTGCATGAAGAGGTAGCGATAAATTAGGCTAACGAACTAGCTAGATGTTCTAACTCAGTCACTTGCATCTTGCTGTTTAATTAATACGGTCTTGCGGCCTGTTACCCACCACTTGCGTCCAGATGAGGCTGAGTCGTGATGCTTAATTATCTAGTTTCTCTACTCTGATTTTGTGACCCAGCCTGCTCTCAAAAAAAAAATGCTAATCTCCCGGCCCGGCGCATGAGTTGGTGAGCTTTCGCTATCAAGATACTGTAGTAGGTACTAGTTCTGTTTCGTATATAAAAAAATATTCCAGGTGAGTTAACTTAAAAATCTTCTTACCAATAGAATTAATTTTATTAATAGATATGTCCGTATACATAACAGTTAATTAACATGATTAATCATTTTTGTATCTGAGTGATGAACTGATGATAGACATCACTTGTGTTTCAGACTGAGGAAAGTAAGCTCGGATCATCCATAGGATGCACATGACTAGGTTATTTGTGGCGTTACAAGTCGTCCTAGTCCTAGTCATCGCCTCGGCAAAGCTTGCAGGAGCAAGCAGTAAGCCATCTCCCGATGTGGTACGTGCTGATATGTTTGATTCTATTCTACTTCCTCCGTTCGGAAAAGGATGTCACAAAAATGAACTATAGATAGACCATTTTTGTGACATCCTTTTCCGAACGGAGGGAGTATTATTTTGTTTTCACGAAAAGAAAAGGCATGTCTCCATCCGCATGATACCAGTGTGAAGTTGGCCCAGCTCATGGTATAATTAACTTGATGTCTTGCAGATGCGTGAGACTGCAGGCATCATCGCATTGACCATCGGCAAGCTCGTCTTCGCCGTGTTAGCGATCTTCGCCTTTCTCTTGGCCGTGGCGTATGCGTACGATTATGCAGAGACGATGATAAAACGAAGGAATGGCCCCGTGAGGGAGGCCTTGCGAGGCCCCATTCGGGAGGACGAACAGTACACACTGCCCATTCGGGACATGGGTGTCGGCAGGGCCCAAGGGAGGTTTCTGACGAAGACGATACGCAACGAGAGTGGAGAAGTGGACACTACTATGGAGATCCGCTGCGACTTGGAGCGCACCTTGCTGGGCAGCTTGGAGCACAAAAACATCATCAAGCTTAAATCTTACAACCGTAGGGAAGATCGCATGGAGATTGTCTATGACCTGAGTGAGGAGGAAGCGAATGGCTGTCTCTTTGAGTGGCTGCACTGCCCCTCTACCCATCGGGCTCATCTGGACTGGCCGACGAGGCGGGCCATCACGATGGAGGTGGCCAAAGGGATATACCACATGCACCACGGGCGCAATAACCCCGTCATCCACCACAACCTTAACTCGAGTAACATATTGCTTGACAACAGCTTCAAGGCCACTATCACTGGCTTTGATCTAGCAGAAACAAGCATTGCCGGACTCGACCAGCCATTGCCAATCTCAGAGACTCGTCATTGGAGTTATGGGAACTACGGGTACACGGCTCCAGGTAAGAAGTCATTCAGTTTAACATGTATACAATATGCAGGCAAGTGAATCGAAATCCAACGTAACTGATCGAGTCAAGTTTGACACATTTGTTGCAGAGCATGGGAGGGCCATGACCCAGAAGGTGGACGTCTACAGCTTTGGTGTGCTTCTGCTAGAAATCGTCAGCGGCCGGGTGGCGTACCAAGAGGACGGCGATGTCCTCTTGGTAAATTGGGCACATATGTATCTCGAGTTACTGAACAGGAGCAACATGCCTTTCAGCAACAGCGAGGCTGTGGACCCTGATATCCCACGTCGAGCGCAGTACGGGAAGGAGATGGCCGCCGTGTTCAACCTGGGTGTGAGATGCACCGCCACGGACCCGACGACAAGGCCGTCCATGCAAGAGGTTATCAAAGATCTCCAGAAACGTGGTAGCGCTTGGTCTGGAGAAGTTTGTTTTGTTCGGTTGGAGTAACAGGGCGGGTTGCTTGATGACATCTCAACCCACTTACGTTGGTCAGTTAGCGGTAGCGCCTACAACGAGTCAATTTGCGTCAAGAATAATGGAAACTAGATTCCCCCGTCAGTGTAGTAAAATAGCATTTTGCTTTGGTGGTTTGATACTTACTGGGCAGTAGGCGACGCTTGGGTGTGTTTACTTTGCTTTTCTGCACTTGGATGCGGCTCGACGGTTTTGTAAGCTACTGTTTCCCCTATTGTAAATATATCCTCTCAAATCTTTGTCTCTTTATTATAAAAAATGTGCAAATTAGTATCAGAATTCAGTTTTCAGTTTTGTAAGCTACTATTTCCTTTGTTTTACATGAACATGCGATCTGTTCAGATTTCAGTTTCAGATTTAGGCTTTCTAAAATCCCACTGTTAAGAAAGTCAATGTAAGAAATGCTAGACGTGGCGACTTGGTCCGCCCTCTATCCCCACCCAACCCTAGCTCCCGCGACCCAGCTCCGCCTCCGCGCCGCCGCCACCGCCGCCGCCGCCAAGCCCTCCGCCGCCGCTCTGCGGCCTCCTCCCCCCCCCCCCCCCGTGTCGCACCCAGGCGACACCGGGGGGCCCCTTCCTCGCGCCAGCGGCTCTCCCCAACGCCTCTCCCCGCCGCTGCCGCCGTCGGCCTCTGTGCCGCGGCGGTGGCGGCCTCCCCGCTGCCACACAACTGGCGGCGGGGGTGTGCTCTCTCTGCTGGTCTCTGCCTGCGGATGGTCGACGCGGCTGGGGCGCTGTCGGCCGGCTCGTCGGCGAGAGGACGCCGGGGCGGCGGCCCCGGAAGCGTGCCTGCCGGCGCGGAGGCCGGTGATGCTCAGGGCGGCGGCCCTGGAGCCCGGCCGTGGCGGTGCTCGTCTCCGCCGGCGGGGGGTGGTGGGCAGTCTGATTCGGCCATGAGGGCGGCGATGAGGGCTGGCCGGCGGCGGGGAGCCCGGGGCTGCACTTCAAGCTGCGACAAGGTTTGTTCTTGTTTCGGCTCTGTGCTGCGCCGGCTTGCTCGGCCTGGAGGTGTGGCGCTGTCTCCGGCAGGGACTGGTGGTTCGGCGGGCTTCGGCGCGCGTGGCGGTGGCTTGTTGGCGGCTGTTTCAGGTGGTAGGTGGCGGAGCACATCCGGGAGAAATCCTTGCTCTGGTTTGGCCGGAGCCGGCAATGGTGACGCCCGCGGGTGTCACGGACTTTCCTGGAAGCGTTGTCGCGCGGTGTGCTCTCCCTCCCCTGCGGCTTGACTCCGGAGGGAAACCTCAGATCCGGGATCGGACGATGGAGGCGCTTCTGCGTCTCTTACCTTCTTGGGGGCATCGTCTCGGAGTCGCCTACGGCCAGGGGTTCGGTGAAGGGGGCGTGGTGCCGGGCAGCGGCGCGAGGTCCAAGGGTGAAGTTTGGCAAAGATGACGCCTCGAGCTGAGGTCGGGTCGCGGCTGTTCTTCGGTAGTCGGTTTTCCCGGCGTGTCCGATGGGTTTTCTGCTTCGCTGTGTTGCTGTGGAGTCGGGAGCTGCGGTAGAGTGTCCAGGCGGCAACGATGACCGGCCGCCGTGGTCTTGGTGGAGTGCTCGGTCGGCGCAAGAACAACATATTTCCCTTTTGAAGCTCGTTGTCTGAGTTGGAGCTGTCTCACCTTGGCGCGTGTGGCCAATTGGTGGCATAGGCCGGCATGGGCTCGACGCCATCTGTGAGGCTCTGTTTGGGAAGATGCTGGCGAAGTCGGAGTCGCTGGCTCGAGGAGGAGTGATGACGATGACGCTCGGTGGCAACCTCGACGAGGGTCTTCCTGTGTGTCGGTGTTTCATGTGGGTAGCCAGGTTGGCTGTGGTGGTGTGCCTAATGTGGTCGTATGACGGCATTGGTGCATTTGTACGGGTTTTCGGCCGGTTCCCCTGCAAATGAACCGGTCAATTCTCTTCTGCTTTTTTAAATAAAATGAGGTAAATTGCCCGTTTTGTTCAAAAATGTAAGAAATGCTTGTAGAGGTAAGAGGAAAACTGTTACCGATTGGGCAAAGACTTACCGAATTCTACGTCTCATTGGTCCACTTGTAGAGCCCGGGTTTTACTCAAGGATCATACCCAAAGCTCTGCATCATGTGAACCAATGGGATAACTTCAGTTCAAAATTCGAATCGGGGATTCCTCGAATTTTCCATCTCATGAGTTTGGCCCAGTAGATCTGCACATGGCATCGTGTTACGATCGATGCTACAGCTAGCCGAGGCATAAAACGAAGACAGGAGAAGAACGAGTCAGATGAGTTTTCTTAGATAAGAGTCAGAGAGGTTCTTGAAGTAGTCCCCTCTCACCTGGCCGCCAGCTGCAAAAGCCAACTAACATGATGCGACCGATGTCTGTCCGAAATCGTGCGTAATGCGGAATAAATCAACGGTAATCTCACAAGTACAATCTAGGTGACGACTTGCGGTCACCGCCGCCCCTTTGTCCCTACTTCAAATGGACACACACGGTTTTGATGCTATATAAGCATGATCTCTTTTGTTCTCTCTCGCATCATTCATGCCCCGGCACACACGATCTATAGAGAGACGAACCCGGCGGCCGACGCTCTGCAATCATGAATTGGTCACTGATTACGGGTAATTTTTTTTTTCTCTGCTCTATCTAGCTATCGTTTCCACCCTAATTTGCAATAATATGCTATTTGTGTGTTCTCACGGATGCCCTGGGTACAGTTGAGTTATTTTTGTGTGAGTTTGTTTTCGCATACAGTTTCCGTAGTTTTTGCTTCAAACTTTTGCATGTGTTTTTCATTAGTTATTTTTGTGTTAAAGGAGGGCCGAACCGTGCGCCGCCGCTCCAAGCCAACGACGGGGAGCTTCAGTCATTACTGAAGGAGATTTGTGCTGCACCTTGACGGCATCAACCATTTGCTATATGGTTGGTGAGATTACAAGAGGCCCCGGAGAATGCAATTGCAGGTTATTGGCATCCGAGTTTCGCCGGAATTGCTGGCAGGCTCCAATTTTGTTCTTGGCTTAGGGCGTATTTGGTTTCCTGCACTCGCTTGGACCAGGCACGCGGATGCAAAATTGGCTGTTTGGTGGGCTGTCCCGGTTCCACCTTTTTGCACAGCACGAAGCTTAAAGCACACTTAACTCCTCCGCTTAGTGCCTCTTTAAATATACCTCGAATCAAAATAAAGTGTACATGAAAATTATGTGCCTCGATGAGTAGGTTTCATTCCCGTGCTCGGTTTGAGTTTTGTCGAGTGTAACTTCTCAATTTCGATAAAGTGTTCGAAACTATTTTGAATGAATTTTGTCAAATTTTTCGCACTCGGTTGTCCGTTTGAAATATCCTTCGATGAGCATGTTCACCTCGACATTCCGAACAACTTTCGTGTTATAAATTTTCAGTTTTGGAGGTTGTATACGAGTAGACTTTGTACTTCATATATGCACATTTGTACTACACCTAGCGCCGCCGCTCGCCGCGTGTGCTTCACCGGCGCAGTAGCAGCTATAGTGCTTGGTGTAAGTGTGTTTGTAAGCTCCATCGCAACCTTCGTCACCGCACCACCGCCGCGCCGTTCCATCGCCAAACTCATCACCGGTGTTGAGCTAGTGTGAGGTAAAGTCACCACAAGAGAAGAGGAGAGTATGTGAAACAGAGAGGTACACCAAACACCGGGCCTTCAAAATTCATTTCAGGGCAAACGGGCTGGTTGAGTCTTTGTGGGCAACCAAATAATCTGCACAACATGGTCGAGGCCTCGTTTTTCCTGGGTCAGATCTGCAGAGCCACAGAGCCAACTGGGCCAAAAACGATGCAGGAAACAAAACACGCCCTTAGACAGTTAGAAGCTCGTTGTTGGTACGGATCATGCCCCTTTGCTCTAGTTGGTGCGGCTGAAATCCCTAGAGTCTCAAGTTTCAGATTCGAGGCTTTTTGGCTGCGCATGGAGGTTTCGGGGAGGTTGTGCAGCAAGCCTGGGGGCTGAAGTTAACTCTGCCGATCCGTTGCGGCGTTTCCACGTCAAACTGGAACGTTGCGGCGTTTCCACGTCAAACTGGAACGCACGGCCACAGCGCTCAAGAAATGGAACAAAAAGACCTTCGGCAACCTCCGCCTACAGATGGCCATCGCGAGAGAAATCATTGGGAGATTGGATGTGGCTGAGGAGAATAGGCCGCTTGCGGCTGCGGAAAGGCAGCTCCGAATCAGCTTGAGAGCTAAAATTCTGGGCATTGCATCGATCAACAAGATTAGAATTTGTCAACGAGCTCGACTTTCAGTGATCAAGATGGGGGACGCCAACACGAGGTTGTTCCACCTCCGAGCAAATGGAAGGAGGCTTAAAACTTTATCCAGACGCTAGCAACACCGGGTGGCATTGCGGTCACACATACAAAGAAGGAGGCGGCATTGAAGATGCATTACGATCAGTTCTTGGGCACGGCTGAGACACGCACAACTTCACTCAATTGGGACGCTCTGGGCTATGTTAGGCGTGACCTGACCCACCTTGAGTGCCAATCGACATGGACGAGCTGCGGGCCGCTGTTTTTGCATTACCAGCGGAGAAGGCGCCCGGCCCGGATGGCTTCATTGGGCGCTTCTTCCGCTCTTGTTGGGAGCTGATTTGTGACGATCTGTTGGAGGCCATGAATACCCTCATGGAGGGAGGTGGTTCAGGGTTCGGAATTCTCAACAAGGCTAACATTGTTTTGCTGCCCAAAAAGAGCGAGGCGGGGGCGATCGCGGACTACCGCCCGATCAGCCTAATTCATAGGTTCTCAAAGATTTTCTCCAAGCTTTTGGCTTCACGACTGGCACCACTTCCCACTTCTCCCTGAGCTTGTTTTGCCTAGCCAATCTGCCTTCATCAAGAAACGATGCATTCATGATAATTATCTTCATGTCCAAGGCTTGATCAAGCAAATGCACAAAGAGAAAACGCCGGGGTTCTTTCTAAAGCTGGACATCGCTAAGGCGTTCGACATGGTTAGCTGGCCTTACCTCCTCGAGTTGCTTGAGCAACTTGGGTTCGGACCAAGGTGGCGGCGGTGGATCTGTCTTCTTCTATCAACAGCTTCCTCCAAGGTTCTCCTCAATAGCAAGCCGGGCCCGGCCATCTGACATGCACGCGGCCTCCGACAAGGCGACCCAATATCACCGATGCTATTCATCCTAGCAATTGACCCGCTACATCACCTCTTCCGTCTCGCCGCGGAGTCGGGCATGCTACGGCCGATACGGGAGCGGCCCGTGCAGTTTGTTGTTTCTCTTTACACGGATGATGCGGGCATTTTTGTTGGCCCTGATCCGCAGGATATGCGGGTGGTTTGTTTGCTCCTGGAGGTGTTCGGCAAGGCTAGTGGGCTGCATACAAATCTTGCAAAGTCTGAGGCTTTCCCAATCCAGTGCACTGAGGCACAAATCATCGCTGCTCTTCAGATCTTCCCGGCAAAGCGTGGCACCTTTCCGTGTGTCTATCTTTGTCTCCCGCTGCACCATTCGAGACTGAAGGCCATCCACTTTCAAACGCTCATCGACAAGCTAGGTGCAAAGCTTGTGGGATGGTGGGGCAAGCACTTCACGCGGGCTGGACGGGTGCTCCTATGCCGTGCGATGCTCACGGCCACCGTCATATATCACCTTGCTGTCATCAAGTTGCCGAAATGGATCATCCGGAGAATTGACAAGATTAAAAGAGCATTCCTCTGGATGAAGTCAGGGGCCGCGCCCGGAGCTCGTCCTCTTTCGCTGGTTAACTGGGGAACGGTATGCCGCCCAAAGGAGTTGGGCGGGCTAGGAGTTTTTTATGTCGAAAAGTTTGGTCGCGCACTAAGGCTCAGGTGGCCATGGTTTGCTTGGAGAGCCAGGAGCGGCCATGGCAGGGTATGTCGCTGCCTTACGACACAGCGGCGTTGTTTCGGTCCTCCACTGATGTGACGCTAGGGAATGGAGCAAGATGCCTTTTTTGGCAAGACCGTTGGCTGCCAGGAGGCCCCCTCAAGTAGCAGTTTCCTCACTCTACGACATCACAACGCGAAAGTTCCGCACTGTCCAGAAGGAAATACACGCAAACAATTGGATAAAGGCGATGTTCCACATTACTACCTCGGAGCAGCTGCAGCAGTTTACTTCGTTGTGGGCAATCATGCAGGGAGTGCAATTGCTGCCACAACCGGATGCCATTGCGTGGAGATGGACCACTTCCGGGAATACACGGCGGCCTCGGCATACCAGTGTCAGTTTTCTGGCTCTTGCCCTCCCTTTCGTGCCACAAAGCTTTGGAAGGTGAAGGCGGAACCAAAGTGTCGTTACTTTGCTTGGTTGGTGCTGCACGGCAAGATCCTCACGGCGGAAAATTTGGCGTTTAGAGGATGGTCGCACGACCCCATTTGCAAGCTTTGCCGGTGTCATCCCGAAACCGTGCATCACCTTCTTCTTGATTGCAGTTTCTCGAAGGAGGTGAGGGAGCGCATCTTCGGTTGGAAGGGCTCCATTGGGATGCCGCCACCAACCTTGGGACACAACATCGATTCTTGGTGGAATGGCATGCTCGCCGGGATTTGAAGGGGAAGAGGAGAGGCGAGCGGAGCGTTCGTCTACGCCATGTGGGGTTGTTGGAAAGACATGAATAGGCGGGTTTTTCAAAACACGGCTATGCAGCCGATCATGGTGGCACACCTTGTGTGGGAGGAGATTGAGCAGCGGGCTCTCGCCCATGGGCAGGATCCGGGAGATTGACTTTTGCTAGTTTCCTGTTTTCTGTTTTCCTTTGCTTCGGCAAATGACAATGTACAAAAACTGTCTATCTATCTAATCGGTTGGCAGATACGACTGTCTTAAAATTCAAAAAAAAAAAAAAAAGCTCGTTGTCAATGTGCGGTTCTTGGTACTAGCAGTTCAGGCTCTGTTACTCAGTCTTTGTAGCGGTCGGGTTGCTGTTTCAGAAATGACCAGTGTACCCCGAAGCCAAGTAGTCCGGCGTCCCAAATCCCCGACCTGAGCGAACCGTCCATTGCCGCCTCGCCGAGAGATGCCTGGTGCCGATGGAAAGGCCCGCCCCATCTGCGCACTACCACCAACCTCGGTGTCTTCCTCCGCCTCCGGCGAGTTCCCACGGCCGGTAGTCTGGCTCCTCCAACCGGTGCCGGGCCTACCCTCTGGCCCCACCTTCTCCGGCGTCGTGCGCATTCCGCCCTCCTCCTGTAGGCATGCGAACTATGTAAGGTACGGGGAACCTAGTCGTACAGCACCATTTTTTTCTTATCGGGGCTGACGCGTATGATACTACTATGATGCAACTGGTCAGCGGGACTTGGGAGGCTTTTTTTTTGTTGATGCAGACTTTGTCTTATGTTGCTGACTAGTTGAATTTCAGCACGGCGTCACGCCGCGCCCTTTGCAAGAATTATAGGCAGAGTGAAATAAAAAGAGAAGCGCCCTTTGTGAGAATCTTAGGCAAAGTGAAATAAAAAGGAGAAGAACAACATCCACATAGATGAAAGAGAAGTAGCTTTAAGTTTCCGGTTGATGCTCTTGTCACTGGAAGCTACACAACAATGGCGATGCAATTTTCAGGTTATAAACACTGGTAAGAAAACAAAATGCTAATGTGTGCAAATACGCTTTAAAGTAGTAATAATTGGCTATAAATCTGAATCTTATTTGGATCTCACAGTACGAATCAAATATATAAGAAATGCATTGAAACTACATGATCAGATAAGGCCACATAAGAAACCATAGATACATCAAGCGTCCAGGAATAGTTGATTTGCTTAATTAAACTTATCATTAAAATTCCTAAACGATAGCGTGTATATATCATATATAGATAGCGAAGAAGCCATTTATATAATATTACACAGTCGACTTCATAATTGTAAATAATGAATAATATTTTTTGCAAGTGTTTCATGGAAGCCAATAAACTAAATGAACAGGAGTCCCAACAATATGAAAAAGAACAAAAATGAAAGCAAGCACCTGGACAAATTCAGAGAACAATTAGCCAAGACATCTTCTAGAATGTAAGTAAATTGTTTCATTTCAGTATATACCAAGGGAACAAATATTCTCTCGAAGCATATCCATCAAATAAATACAACCAAAAGTCTCAAACAACAATAGCACACCTGCAGTAGAGACAGGAAGGAAGTACATTAGAAATGGTCAGCCACAATGAAATACCTTTTAATTTTGGCCCAACCTGAAGAACTTTCAATCGCAGCAAGTAATTACGGTAAATAAATCTGATCTTCTGATATGAAGCAAGAAAATCTTACATTTAGCATCTTGGTAACCATACATGAACATCTGTTGTAGCATGAAGATAATTTATAAACAGGCATGTATCAGATCTCTCTAAAGTTGGTACTACATATAGTTGAGTATTAAAATCAATGGTCCAATAATTATTTGAACCTGCTTAATAAAACCAAAGTAGAAAAGGGTGCACACCAGATTTATTTATAAGTACGAAACAGGAGAATACAAAATTAGTTTATTTAGATGAAATTCTCAACAATCATTGTATTTGCTAAATGCTTTAACCTGAACTGATACACGAACAGCGAATGGCATGATCACCAGTATGCATCAAACAATTTGCAGTTGTTTCAATGTTCTGCCAAGCAAGGCTAATCGTTTACCCCAATGCCAAGATTTATAAACCGAACCAACATTTTAAAACGAAACCAAATTGCCGGCTATGTTCTAACCAAGAACCACCTATTAATCTGGTGCAGATCATCTAGTGTGCAAACAAAAATAGTTCCGAAACCTCACCTTTTTATGAAGAAACGCCCTCAGTGCCTTCCCGAGCGTTAGCGGCGTGATGCCGCCAACCAGCACGTAGTATCCTCCATGCTACCCCCGCAGCTGGTTAAAAACCGACAGGAACACCTGCACAGGAATTAAAAAGAAAGTAGCTTCTTATTAAGACACATTATAAGGAAAAAGATCATATTATAAATGCATCAACATGACAAAGCCATCAGTGATTCGTCTGCTGAATTGCAAGTAGTAAGAAGCCATGGCTCTCCCTAGTATGTAGACTGAAGAAGCTATAATATTTATGTTCTTTCTATAGATTTTTTTTATATCTTAATTCGTATAAAATCGATATCGACTACTACAGCATAAAGTTTAGTATCATGGAATCAGTAACTACATGTAAATTTCTTGGAGGTTTATTTGGGATACCGTATCACATATTAATCACATAGCAGTTCTTAGCAAGCCCCAGCTACACATATAGATAATTGTATTTAGGAAATCAATTGAAGAAAGTAAAGGCATTAAAAAGTAAGCAAGTAGGGGGGGGGGGGGGGGGGGGGATATCACAAACTACAGAGAGACCTTGACCATCAGTTCGGATCTACCTTGTTTCTTGAAATTAATACTCATAAGATGCCAGCTTCTTCACCTCCTCAATATATATATGCTCCATATCTCCAAACAGCAATACAAAAAGAAATTCCATGAGAACAAAGTGTAGTTTATGCTTGTAAGATACACATATCCTATTGGATCACTGGGTGAGCATTAAATTGAAAGGACATATCCACGTAAGCAAAACAACAGTTTTAGCTTGTCAGAAACAGAGAGAAGTAGACTGGACTCATAAACATGTATAATGCACCAAAAACACAAAGAAACATGTAGTCTATTTAGCTTAGTCTCTGGCTTTCCCCTTTTTTCCGTTACTCGAATACACCTGTGCTGTAATGTATTTTCTCTCTTTGAAGTATCAATGGATTAGCAGAGCTCTGCTTTTTTTGGTCAAAAAATGCACAAAAAACGACTTATCCACTTGCAAACAATTTGTGCTAAGACAGCAAAATTATAAGAGGTGCTCAAGTTCGTTGTGCGGAATTGAATAATTGCAAGATTGCCTGTTTCAAAAGAAGCGCATTATAATAAATCAGCAAGCTGATAAACACCATTGAAGACACCCATATTGATAATGACATCCAAGCCTTGTATTCTCAAGCTGGGTGTATGTACTGTCATTCACTCCAGATGGACTGAGCACCTACAAATAAACATTTGTTAAGCTGTGTTCATAGAATACTATAGACTATTGTCAGATCACTGAGACTACACACAAATCATTCGCTATTTTGCGAGGCATTTTGCTTTTAACATTATCATCTTAACTTTTTAGATCTTGAGTTTTCTGCAAGGAAAAGTCAACCACCGTGAGTAACTTAAATCTCTACTCTGCAATGCTACATACTCAGAACACTTGAAGTGCAATACAATTTTTCAATACAATTTTTTAAATAAAGCAAGACAGTGTAGTACGAATAAGCAGTTCTCGGAAGAGAATAATTAAAGAGTAATGAGGAACGAAGTTATTCGATGAGAAGCTAAAAAAACTGATATATATCACATGGTTGAGTACGTCAATTTCAGAGTATCTAACACCAACATAGCTATATATATATATATATATATATATATATATATTAATATATATATATATATATATGTTAAACTAAAAAATGGAATGAGCCTGTGTGAGGAATATAAAACTTTTGAACGGGAAGGATTTTATCCGATGTTGCAGTACATTCATTTATTTTAAATGCTTCCTATATATCCGAGGAGGAGGAGTCAACCCCGACTATGGTAAGGAGAAGCATCCTTATGCTGGTATTTTTACTTTAGTTGTTTATGTATTACTCCACGAATAGGAACTAAATACTCAAGTTTGCATAAATGTATTTCAATAGTACCCCCATGTACTACTTTTCTATGCTAATCCATAAATTCAGCAATACACAATTATTCAGCACCAATATCACAAATAATTCAGCAGATAGTACACATGGCCGGACCAAAGAGAGGAAAAAATCTTGGGTCTGCACAGAAAAACTAACTTCGAGTTGTTTCTCATTTTCCTGGAACCTGCACACACAAAATTTTGAGGTCAAATAATCTGCAAAAATGGAGGAGCAGGGAAGAACATCTACACATGACATCTGTGGGAGCAGGGAAGAACAACATACGTGGAGGAGCAAGGACAGGATGGCTTGGGGCTGGGCAGAGAGAGAAATGACGGCCTAATTTCTTCCTCACGTGTCGTCACCAATAGATATTAGTTCCTTGCACAGGAAAATAAAGAGAATAATGGGTAAACGGCAAGGAATTATCCTGCATAACACAACAATGAGCAGATCATTCACGTAAAAAAGAGCAGATCATTGTTTAAGCCGCTCTCAGCATAAGAATCACATGTAAAAATTGAAGGCAATAATAAATTAGAACAAATACATCTTCTCATTTTCAAAGGAAAAGATAGAAATAGATGTAAACATAAATTTAAACAATACCAAGCAGATCGTCTCACCGTTCCTCTTGAACTGGTATAGAAGCCAGAAGTACGTAAACGAATGCATCAACACAAAATACCATTTCCAGATGTAGCATTTACCATTCGTACGAACTCTTAAAACTCAACATTCAGACACACCATACATCTTTGCAGCATCGTATACCAAAGAACACTTTTGGAATGTCCATTTTTGTACAATCAAACCATCAGGTCAATTGTCCATCCTTAGACACGGGTTGATTCTGAATTTATTCCTAATGCCTTAAGTTGTGATTGATTTCAGTTAACACAAATTGCATATAGCTAATGCAATTTCATATTTGCTGCTAGTTGCCACATCATAAATTGTTACAGGAAAACAGAAAATATACAGAAATAAGTCAGCACACCTCAATTTGGACGGGATGGAGATGACGGAGTTTCTGAATAGACAGCCCAGCTGTGGAGATTCATTGACCTGTTCAGTGCTAACCAATCAGCGGGTAAGTTTTGAAAATATTAGTAGTACTCTACCGAACAAACAATCAAATCATTTATAAGCAAAAAAGTGATAGAAAAGCCATTTCCCCAACATTAGGTGGAGGGAAATACTAACCTGTGTATTTGATGAACTAAATCACGCTGGCTTCCATAGATCAATCCTTCCACAGCCTAATTGGATTTCTATCGAACACCTTGAATGCGTAGAGAAACCAAACTGCACAAACATATATGAGAACCTTTGGGAGCGGGCTATTGGAAGAAGAATAAGAAGGCAAAATAAAGAAGATGAGAGAGAGAGCTCAGACCTCTTGAGTGGAAGGCCGACCTGCTGCTGCCGCAGGGCGACGACCGGCTACTGCTGACCGAACCCGGCCACCTCCACACGTCGAACGCCTTGGAATCGCCGCTGGGGTGAGGAGCTAGAGGAGGAGGGGCGGCAGAAGGCCGCTGGCGACGACGGTAGTGTGAGGCGAGGGCGCGGGGCTTGAGGATGAGTCGTCCACCCGCCGTGCGCGCGGCCGGCCAGGCAGCGAGCCGAGCCAGCACCGGGGATTCCACGCGCGTGCCGTCGCCACTGACCAGGCCGCCAATCTCCTCTCGCACACGCGCCGGCCGAAGGCCGCCCGTGCTGGCCCGCGCCCGCTTACTAATAACTATATTATATTATTAAAGACATACAAAATTGCGAGCTCTCAGCGCTCGGATTACTGTTCATTTTCGTGCTCGGATTACTGTTCATTTCTCTACAGTACCGCGACATTTTTCAAAAAAGCCCCTCCACTTTTCGGAAATTGCAAACCCGTCACCATGTATATGAGGCCAACCCGTAACCCTAGATTCCTTATCCTCACGCTCCACTCATCGCCTCCTCTCTCTCGCTCACCCTGCGGCGGCGGCGATGGCCACGCTCCGACCACTCGCCATGCCGCCGCGCCGCGGCCGCGCTACGTGATCCCGCATCCCGCCGCCGGCCCGTCCCTGTTCCTCCAGGGGTGGCGTGAAGGCGCATCCCAGCACGGGCGAGCGCTGAGAATCCCAGCACGGGCGTGAATGTCGCGGTACCGTAGAAAATGAACAGTAATCCGAGCGCGAAAATGAACAGTAATCCGAGCGCTGAGAGCTCGCGATTTCGTATGTCTTTAATATAGTTAGTAAAGCCCGCGCCGGCAAGCGCTCGCCCGTGCTAGGATGCGCCTTCACGCCACCCTGGAGGAACGGGGACGGGCCGGCGGCGGGATGCGGGATCGCGTAGCGCGGCCGGCGGCGCGGCGGCATGGCGAGCGGTCGGAGCTTGGCCATCGCCGCCGCCGCTGGGTGAGCGAGAGAGAGAGGAGGCGATGAGTGGAGCGTGAGGATAAGGAATCTAGGGTTACGGATTGGCCTCATATACATGGGTGACGGGTTTGCAATTTCCGAAAAGTGGGGGGCTTTTTTGAAAAATGTCGCGGTACTGTAGGAAATGAACAGTAATCCGAGCGCGAAAATGAACAGTAATCCGAGCGCTGAGAGCTCGCGATTTCGTATGTCTTTAATATAGTTAGTAATAATATAGTTAGTAATGTAATGCGGCATTGGGAGAAATTAGACGTGGAACAAGAACTGTAGATTGTTAATTTGTTATATTCGAGCTTCTTTGCCTGAAGCAGGGATGTAATCAACCAACACAGATAGTATTTTCGTTTTTTGAATCGCTGAAACAACGAAACATTCAGTTGCATCGTAGACGGAGGGGATTTTCAGTTTACTGGCTTGCATCTGAAATCAGGAGCACAATCTGATGGCATGTACGAATCGAATTCAAGGAGTGGTGGCATGGAAGAAATAGGTTTTGCCTGCTCGTAAATGAGAGAGAGAGGGGGGGGGGGGGGGGGGGGGGGGGGGATAGGTAGAACACGTGTGTTATTTAGTGTATATAGAAGATCATTTCTCCCCAAAAACATGAAGATGTAAAAAAGAAAAAAATAATGATAGCTGCCGCCGGACAACCGGAACACAAGATCAAGTACTATAAATTAGTAAAAACGCTGAGTCATACTAGATCGTAGTGGGCAAGAATGTGGTGGTGGTCCTACCCCAGACACCTAATGTACCATTATTATCTTTATACACATAGAGAGCAAAAAGCAGGTTACTAGTGTCTTTATTTTCATATATATTTTGTCCATGTTCATTGTGTACTTAAGTTTAACAAAGGTAAGTTATCGATAAGCAACTGATAGAGATATTTCATCCGAAGACCTAAAATGAAAATTATTTGCAAACTGAAACAAGTTACTGAATAATATTTTTGGATTATGTGTGGTCCTTTCCCGAACAAGTTATAGAATGACAACATAGAGAAACATGGATTCTGCAGTTAATACTGAACAGTTACTTCTTTTTATCTCCACCCAGCATAATGCTTTAAGTTTTTGTTTCTTCATCCCTAGATCAAATTTGAGCTTCAATTCTTGTGTGGTGAAAAAAGAATTGAAATCAGAGAATTACTAAGATAGACATTCGAAACTCATGTTTTACTTTCTAAATGGGCATTACTTTTACTCACTAAATTTGATACGGAGATTGATGAGTAAAATCGTTTGTAGCAGGAAAGCTCTTAACTAACTACTGATATATTCCCAAGGATCAAGGGTCATAAGGATTTCCCTATAAATGGTGTTCGGAGGAATGGCTTAAACATATTCTTAAGAGAGCACCACATTTGTTCTCTACACATGTGAAGATGTGATGTATTAGGCATTATTTATTTTATTTGACTCAGATCACTTACTATAAATGCATCCAACTAAGATATATTTATGTGTACCTGATACATTTCTTGGTCATTGCCTTATAGGTCAGCAGCTTTTATTCCTTGTTGCTGCTACCCTAACCCTGCAACATAGTACTACCGTTTATGGATCTGAGTCCTCTGGGAGCATGCGCATGAAGCGGCTTGGCTGCCCAAGCGAATGTGGCAATGTCAGCATCCTGTACCCGTTTGGCATTGGAAAAGGTTGCTTCCAAGAACCCTTTAATGTCACATGCAATGAGGGTAGGGCGTATCTAGCCTCTACCAGAGTTAGGGTACTGGACATCAATCTTACGTTGGGTGAGATTCGTGTTCTGAACCCACAAATAGCATGGCAATGCAAGTACACCAATGGCACCAATAGCAGCGGTTTGGATGGCTTAAGTCTTGATCCTTTTCATAAGTTTTCTGACACCAAGAACAAGTTGATATCAATCGGGTGTGATACGCTTGGATTGATTGTGGGATCCAGCAAGGGCAAGAATCAACTTGACTATTTTGTTGTCAACTCATGCTATTCATACTGCACTGACGCAAGTAGTGTGGAGAGAGAATGACAGAAAACTACGACATTTGGGGGTCAGTTGTCACTTAACTACGATAATTGGAGTAAATGTCACATGACTACCGTCTCAGGGGCAAGGTTGTGACACAAAACACTAATTCGTCATCTTAAGAGTGTTAACCCGTTTTCTGACAACTTAGACCCGCCTGTCAGTTATACGTGGCAAAAAACAAATTAAAAAAGAAACGAGGAAGTCAACGCTGGCAGCAGCTCTGCTCGGAAAAAACTGGGGTGAGCACCGGGCTCACGGTGCGCCCCGCCACGTGCGCCGCGGTGAGCCACCTACGCCGCGGTGAGCCGCGCCGCGATGCGGACTCGAGCTTCCCGTGCGATCCCAGCCGTCCAAAACGGGGGCGCACCGAGCGTGGGGTGAGCCCGGTGCTCACCCCCAGTTTCTTCCCTCTGCTCGGGCAGCTGAGGCAATTCCGGCGGTGCGCCAGCTCTGCTGTACGTACGCCCTGCATCTCGATCCAGCTCTAGCCAGCCATGGTTTCGCAACGGTGGCCGACGCGCTTGCAGCTGACGGCGACGGAGCACGAGGAGGGGGAGCTGGCGAGCACGAGACTAAGCCTGGAGCTGGGCAACGTCGCCATCCATCCGTCCCGGAGCTGACCGACGGCCACGGCGAGCACAGAGAAGAGCGCGACCAGGAGCTCCCCGCCGCCGGCGCGGGGGCGGCGACCTCGCCGGGGAGGACGCGCTCCAGCCCAAGCCTCCCCCGCCGCCCGCACCGCCGATTGAAGCGCGGCCAGGGTCGCCGTGCCGTTGGCGAGCTCGGCCAGGCTGGTGCGCTCCCGTCAACCTCCGCGGGTGCCGCCGATTAGGGAGATGGTCGCGGGCTTGGCGTGGAGCGCGGCGCTGAGGAGGACCTTGAGGAAGCGCTGAGGAGGACCATGAGGAGGCGCTGAGGGTGACGCCTCGCTCGCCCCCAAGTGCGCTGCCTCTGCCTCCTTTGCGCTGGCCTCTCGGCGGCCTCCTTTGCGCTGGCGGCGTGCACCGTTGCCGAGGCGGCCGTTCATGTCGGCGTCGTGCTTGACGGTGCGGTACACGCCTCGCCCCGGCACCCTCGCTGTGCGCCTGGTGCCGCTTGTCGAACGCGGCCGTCTTGTACTCCGCTCTTTGAGAACGTCCTTGAGGTCTAGCATCCCACGAATGGGCGCGCGGCCGTGCTTCGCCAGGTCCGGCATGGAGCAGCGGCCACTCCTCCACGTTCACCTCCTGCAGCGACCGTGCTAGGAGAAAAACCTCCATAGCTGCTATCTGGCCTCTGACGCGCAGCTCCATTGGATTCTCTGTCCATATTCTCCTTCCCGTGCTAGCTCGTGCATCTGTACATGCTCACACCCACGAACTCAAAGTGTTCGATCAAATGTCTGCATCAGCAAATGTTGTATGGGCGTTGCCGCCGGCAGCCGGAGGTCGTCGACCACGCGCGCCCCCCATTGGACACGTTATCATCTCGCTCTGGCTCGGCACCAGGAGCGACGCGGCTCAGCTCCCTTTCCCCCAATACTTTTGAGAGAAAGAATCCATCGGTCGCCGCGCCAACGAACTGCAGCTCGCCGTGGCCTACGCCTCCCTCCCTGCTCTGCACGTCCCTCGACTTGCTGCTGTGCCTGTGTCGGCGCGCCGCCGGGGCGTCCTGCGCGACCATGCCGAGGTGCGGAAGGGCAGTGCCGGCTCGGAGAGCCACCGGCGGTGGAGATGCAGTCGAGCAGCATTTTTGGATGCCGCCGGACGACGAGAACCTGATGTAGGCGGTGCCGTCGATGACGGAGGAGAGGTTAACGGTGGAGGGCGTGGTCGGCGGGCGGGGTGCGGGCGTGGTCGGCGGCGGGATGCGCCGGTGGCGTGCGGGCGTGGTCGGCTGGCGTTTTTCCTTTAGATGGATCCTTCCGAGAGTTGACTTTCTCTGTTTCTTTATCTTTGTTTTGCCACGTATACCTTGACAGGTGGGTCCAAACTGTCAGAAACCGTGTTAACACACTTAATCTACAAAATTAGTGCTATGTGTCACAACTATACCCCTGAAATGGTAGTCATGTGACATTTACTCTAATTGTCGTAGTTAAGTGACAACTGAGCCCCAAATGTCGTAGTTTTCTGTCATTTTCTCTAGTGTGGATGATAGCACAGAGTGTTTTGGCATGGGTTGCTGCCAGACTACGTTTCCAGGAAACATCAGCTCCTTTAACACCACAACCTCAAGATTACTAGACAACTCTACCATCCAGTCTTTCAGCCCATGCAGCTACTCATTCATTGTTGAGGAGGATTGGTTCAAGTTTGAACCTTCATATGTTAACTCCACAAATTTTGCAAGTAAAAATCCAGATGGGGTTCCTTTGGTACTCGATTGGGTTGTTGGCAATGGAAGTTGTTCGAAAGCCACCAAGATGGGACCACAATATGCCTGCCAAGCCATGAACAGTGAATGCGTTGATGTGTCCAATGGCCCCGGTTACCGCTGCAACTGCTCTCAAGGTTATGAGGGCAATCCTTACCTACAAGGAGGATGCCAAGGTACGCATGTGCATCACTGATTCATTGAAAGTCCACATATACTCTTTTATATCAGCTTCATTGTTTATGGAATGCGATATTCTGTTGATTCATGTTGACGTTCTCCATACTTCCTTGAAATGGCAGATATCAATGAGTGTGAACCTCCGAATCAGTCCTTGTATCCCTGCAATGGTTTTTGCAAAAACACCGATGGAAATTACACCTGTTCATGCCCATCAGGATTCCACAGCGACAATCCAAAGACCCTAAAATGCGTTCAAGCTGACCCAAACAAAGCTCGGAACATGGCCATAGGTAGTTAACAATCATTATATTTTGCACATCAGTTCTGCACACATATTACTTAATATAGTAATTGAAAAGCTCTTTTGCATTTCTTATGCTTGTTCTATAAGCTTAAGTGCAGTTTGCATGCATGTCATATAGCAAAGAGCAAAGTAAATGGTGCGTATGGCACACCATATTGCATTGTTTTTTAAGCCAAATGTGGGGTATGTCGCTAGTTGAATTGATGCTTATTAACCGTCATTATTTTCAGGCATATCTGTCAGCATCATCTTCCTTATGCTCTGTATCTTTGCTCTGCATTCCGAGTATCAGAAAAGGAAGCTGGTGAAAGAGAAGGAAAGATTCTTCGATCAGACTGGTGGTCAGATATTATACCATCAAATTATGTCAAAACAAGTCGATACATTGAGGATATACACGCAAGAAGAACTGAAGAAGGCTACAAACGATTTTGACGAGAGCAGAGAACTGGGTAGGGGTGGTCATGGCACTGTCTACAAAGGCATCCTCAAGGATAACAGGGTGGTAGCCGTGAAACGCTCAAAGCTCATGAATGTTGCCGAAACCGATGAATTCGTGCAGGAGATTATTATACTTTCACAGACCAACCACCGGAATGTGGTCAGGCTTCTTGGATGCTGCTTGGAAGTGGAGGTCCCCATACTCGTCTATGAATTCATCTCGAACGGCACTCTCTTCGAGTTCATCCATAGTAACCACGAAAGTCCGTCTCCCTCGCTAGACACCCGTCTCAGGATCGCTCAAGAATCAGCGGAAGCACTGGCCTATCTGCATGTGTCCACCAACCACCTATAGTCCATGGAGATGTCAAGTCCATGAACATTCTCTTGGATGACAACTACATGGCGAAGGTGACCGATTTTGGGGCGTCAAGGACGCTCCCGAAGGATGCGGTTCAGTTCATGACATTGGTGCAGGGCACCCTGGGTTACTTGGACCCGAGTACCTGCAGGAGCGGCAGCTCACAGAGAAGAGCGACGTTTACAGCTTCGGGGTCGTGTTGCTGGAGCTGATCACGGGGAAGACGGCCATCTACAACGACGGCCCCAAGCAAGGCAAGAGCCTGGTGTCATCCTTCCTGCTCGCGGTGAAGGAGGGGAACCTCATGGGGATCCTTGACGCGAGCATAGTACACGCTGGGATGGAGACGCTGCTGGGAAAAGTGGCTGAGCTGGGGAGGATGTGCTTGGCCGCCAGCGGTGAAGATAGGCCTTCCATGACCCAGGTGGCCGACAAGCTCAAGGCCCTGCGAAGCACCTGGAGGAAAAAACTGGTGCTGGAGCATACCGCGATGGATCGTTCAGTCGTGCGCTTTGTGCCTGCAGCTTCGGCATCTTGGGACACTCCATTGTCGAGTACGTTCTCGACGGTGCCGCACATGACTGCAATAGGTATTGAGACACCCAGATGATAGTTTTAGTAGATTTAAACCATTTGAATTGTAGTACCAAAAGAGTGTGTACGCATCAGAGGCTTAGAGCTTGAAAATTCATAGTGTACAGCAGAAATGTACAGGTAGTTGTACAGTATTAGTGCCAAGTATCTGTATACAAGGTCAGAATTAGTTATCAGGGGATTCGTGTGTTTTGTGTTCCAGTAGCTTGCCATGAGAGGCTATGTGACATTTAGGTTTTCTGTTTCAGTGTGAACAAACACAAAATTCAGTCTTCAGT
This sequence comes from Poa pratensis, assembly GCA_947311845.1. Taxonomy (NCBI): domain Eukaryota; kingdom Viridiplantae; phylum Streptophyta; class Magnoliopsida; order Poales; family Poaceae; genus Poa; species Poa pratensis. Next base: position 17,763,145 of record CAMZMU010000069.1, read on the forward strand.
ATGAGAATTCGCATAAGAACAGTTTACAGTATAGTTCAAGCATACATGTAACTGAATTTTGTGTTACTGATTGTATGATTTCACCGTGAATCTTGTTCAGTCTCGGTTTCTCTCTGTCAGGTTCCACTTCGGTGGTGAATATGACCAAAAGGCACCTAGCTGCGGAAGAACCTGCTTTGCTAAATCTAAGTCTGACTAAGATTTTTTTTTTATATCTCCTTTTAACGTCTGATAACATTGGGGGACCTCTTTGCACCTAACTGCAGAAGGACCTCTTTTAAGATGAAATCTAAATTTTGTTTCTTTTGGACTCACTTGCTTAGCGCAGAAATAGGGTGTAAACAAAAGTGTTAATACTCATGAACCTTCTATTCAGGTTTCGTTGGGATGTTGCCACAACAGAACACGGCAGCACAATAAGCAACTTCAATGGACAGAATCTTTGGTGGTCGGGACGGGGGAGGATGACATGTGCATTGTTAGAATGCCACTACCCTGTAGCAGGGGAGTTGACGAGATGTACAAAGAAGGACTATCGAACTCCTGTAAAAGAGGTTGAATGGTCGAGTTGCTCGCAATCAACACGTGCCTTGCCGTAGAACAACTCCTGGTGCCTCTCAAGCCTAGGAAACTAATTTACATAAGACACGAGAGCTACTGTTGAATCCATGCATGCTATTTGTTCACCAGCACTGGAGGAACGATACCGAAATGAAACTATATTAATCCATTATGAATTGTTGATGTGATGATGGTTCGGTAGCTCACCGCATTGCATTATTATGGGCTTGTGTCTCCAGTTTCATCGCCTAAGCAACTTTTTGTCTAGTCAGCTTGATTTACTAGCTTCGCCTTTTATGGACGAACCATATCTCTACCGCATCCTTGGCTCACATGCCTTTGATTTTATTGTACTCATATCAACCATGGACGTTACATCTAATAGACACATTATTACTACGCCTAGACAATGTACATGTATCATGTGGTGGTGAATTGGTGGGAGTGTCGGTGTTATTATGATGCACACTCACCAATGGATTGAGGTGCTAGTTTTAACTTGGATCCCTTTATTTATTTGGTAAAGGGCATTTTCTTAAAGTCGAGAATTAGCATCACGGCGATACAAATAAGGAGCTCACATCCGGCCTTTGCACAACAAGGTGCACATAGCCACATAGAAAAATTACGTAGAAGCGAAAGGCAAGAAATACACAAAAACCATGTGGCTATCTAGGTGTCTAAAAATGTGGTAGACCAATCCGTAGATGATTAGAGAAGATAAATTAAGAAAAGAACAAATCAACAATTGGAGAAGGGAGTAATTAAGAACACACTTGTGGGGTTAGAAGCATCGGTGGAGGACTCCGGTGTGGCTTCCATTAGTGGAGGACGTGGTACTGACACACCATGGGCATCCTTATTGTCTTCAGATTGTTACTACTGTTAATTGTATTGGGGAAATAATCGAACTACACTGCTCTGTGTTGAACGAGAGACATATACAAGTCTGTTACATGGGCTGGGCCACTATGGGCCAATATATACACTACACTTAACACCCCCCCTCAAACTTAAGGTGGATCAGGAGCATCGGATACACTAAGTTTGAGAATATGAAAACTATGTTGATCTCGAGTTTGAGCCTTCGTGAAGAAATCTGCAACTTGAAGCTCTGATGGAATATACTGGAGCTTAATAGTAGATTGCTGACAATGAGATCGAGTGAAAGATGCATCCACACCAATGTGTTTAGTCAGCTCATGTTTGACAGGGTCATTAGCAATTTGAATAGCAGCAGTGCTGTCACAGAGAAGAGGTGTAGGTGTATGACATGAAACCCCAAGATCAGCCAATAACCAGCGAAGCCACACAATCTCTGATGTAGTAGTAGAAAGAGCCCTAAGCTCAGCCTCAGCGCTAGAGCGAGACACAGCAGTTTGCTTCTTTGATTTCCATGCAATGAGAGATGTTCCAAGAAATATGCAATAACCAGTGACCGAACGTTGATCGACGGGATCACTCGCCCAAGTGGAATCAGAATAAGCATGAAGTTGGAGCTGACTTGAATTAGCATAGAACAAGCGGCGAGATGTAGTGCCCCTTAAATATCGAAGCACTCGAAGTAGATGACCATAATGTACCGAGGTGGGAGCCCCACAAATTGGCTGAGAATATGAACTGCATGTGCAATATCAGGTCTTGTTACTGTGAGGTACACTAGACTGCCAACAATGTGACGATAACGAGAGGAATCCTCAAGGGAGTTCCATCGGTAGGACGCAATTGCAAATGAAGTTCCATAGGTGTAGTAGCAATGCATGTGTCAGTGAGGCCAGAGCGCGAAATCAAATCCCGAGTGTACCTTTGTTGAGAGATATAGTAACCATCATCTGTGTGTTGGACCTCAATTCCAAGGAAGTAACTGAGGGACCCCAAATCTGACATCTTGAATTGCTCACTCAACTTTTTCTTGACAAAGGAAATATATCGAACATCATCTCCCGTGATCAGCATATCATCTACATACAGTAGGAGCAAAGTACGCCCACGCTCTGATGTATGAATGAAGAGAGCTGGGTCATGCTCACTAGGAGAAAAGCCAGCAGCTCGAACCACAGAAGTGAACCTCTCAAACCAGGCACGAGGAGCTTGTTTGCCCATATAGAGCTTTTCGAAGACGACAAACATGACCAGATGGAGCCTCAATACCTGGAGGTGGTTGCATATATACTTCCTCATGCAGATCACCATGAAGGAAAGCATTCTTCACATCCATTTGGGAAATTTTCCATGAACGAGTGGCAGCCACAGCAATCAAAGTGCGAACTGAAGTCATGTGAGCAACTGGAGCAAAGGTCTCATCATAATCTCTCCCATGAGCCTGCTGAAAACCTCTTGCAACAAGTCGAGCCTTATAGCGTTCCACAGATCCATCTGACTTGGTTTTGACCTTGTACACCCATTTGCAAGTGATAGGGACGGACCGAGAAGGTAGAGGAACCAAATCCCATGTACCAGTACCCTCTAGAGCTGCAAGCTCCTCGGAATAGCCAATTGCCACTCAGGTAACACCACTGCCTCCTGATAAGTAGTAGGCTCATAAGCTGCCCCTGCACAGAAATCATTGCGATATCTGCTAGGAATCTCAAGAGAGGAGCGATCACGAAGAGCATACCTTGTTGTCTGAGAGGAGTCATCAGTGCAAGGATCAGTAGTACTGGCCGGAGGAGAAGACAGAGGAATGGATGATTGAATATTGGTGAAACTCTAGAACGACGACTATAATGAAAAGGAAAACTAGTTGGAGGAGGAGTTGGTGAATCATATGCTGGAGGTGGACCCGAAGACTGATCAGGTGCAGAATCATCTGAAAAAATAGGTGGAAGTGAAAGAAAATAGGTAGATTCTAAAGTGGTTGATGATGAAGATTGAGTCGAAGGGGAATAGAAAAAGGGTTGATCCTCAACAAAAGTAACATCGCGAGAAAAGCGAATGCGACGAGCAGAAGAATCATAGCAACGGTAGCCCTTATGCTCTAGACTATAGCCAAGAAAAACACACTGAACAGACTGTGCAGTCAACTTGGTACGCTCGCGAGGTGCTAAAAGAACATAGCAAATACAACCGAAAACACGAAGATGGTCATACGTGGGAGGAGAACCAAACAAAATCTCACCCGGAGACTTGCCTTGAAGACGAGAGAGGGCTGGAGATTGATAAGATAGACAGCAGTCGAGATAGCTTCACCCCAAAACTGAGTAGGCACAAAAGATGAAATTAGAAGAGTGCGAGCTGTCTCAACAATGTGTCGGTGCTTGCGTTCAGCAACACCATTCTGAGCATGAGCACCAGGACATGAAAGTTGAGGGAGAGTACCTTCAGAAGAGAGAAACTCACGAAAAGACGTAGACAGATATTCCCCCCAGAGTCAGAACGAAAAACACGAATCGCACTGGAGAATTGAGTATGCAACATGCACACAAAAGCCTTATATATAGAAATCAACTCAGAACGATGCTTCATGAAATACACCCAAGTATATCGAGAGTGATCATCAATAAATATGACATAATATTTGTGACCACCTTTTGAAACAAAAGGAGAGGGGCCCCATACATCAGAGTGCACCAAATCAAAAAGATGGCTAGAATGAGTAGTGCTAGAGGGGTATGGTAGTTGAATCTGCTTGCCTAGCTTACATCCCTTACAATGAAAACCAGAATCTACAGGGACCCGACCCAAAACACCTTGCTGAACAAGAGTAGATAAACGAAACCACACAAGTGACCTAAACGATGATGCCACTGGGCAAACGAAAGAGACGAAGTAGAACTTGATGTAGATGCTGCAGAACGAAACAACGATGCAGTGGAAGCCGAAGGAAGATGCAAGTTGTTAAGGATGTAGAGGGATGTGGATCCTCTACGGCGATGGCCAGTTCCAATGATCCTCTTGCTCTGACGATCCTGCACATAACAAGAGGAGGCATCAAAACCAGCAAAGTAGTTCATATCAGTAATCTGACCAACAGACATAAGGTTCATGGACAACTGAGGAACAAAAGAGATGTCCGGAACAATAAACTTCGATGTGCAAAGAGAGCCCTGATGGGTAACAGAACAAGATGTACCATCAGCAGTCTGAACAGAGGCACCATCCTGCACGAGCTGGCAAGACACCAGCTGGGAGCGATCTGATGTCACATGGAAAGAGGCGCCAGAGTCCAAAACCCAAGGCTGAGCTGGAGCCACAGCAGACTGAGAAAGAGCTGACACAGAAGCACTCCTCGCTGACGTTTCAGGGACAACAGCAGTAGAAGGCCTCATAAACTGAGACTGACCACGGTATGGTGCATGACGCTGCTGCTGATCTCGTTTAGCATAAAACTGAGCTAACAACTCTGGGTGAAGCTGGAAACAACCAGCCTTGTTGTGTCCTACCTTCTTGCAATGAGTGCAGATGTCGCGCGATGGAGGTCACGACGAATATGGAGGACCTGTCCGGTGAGGAAAACCCAAAACACTGTTGGGTAGAGACGGTGTATAAGTCGTAGCCAAAGAACAAAGACGAGTCTCCTCAGCAATCAGAATAGCAAGTGCCTCAGTCAAAGTGGGAGAAGTAGGACGACCAAGGAGTTGAGTGCGGATGTTCTCATACTCCTGCCTCAGCTTCATCACAAACTGGTACATGAGTGTTCGTTGTTCAAATTCTTCCTTAGCCACACAAGATGTGCAACCAGGGCTGCTCTTTGGAGCCATGGAGCTAAGTTGGCCGCTAATGCGAGTGAAGGCAGCATAGTATTCATCGATAGACATGTCATTTTGCTGAGTACTGTTTAAATTCTGCAGCAAAGAGAAATGAAGTGCACCACTAGGCTGAAGATACCGCTGCTCAAAATATGTCCAGATTTCCTTGGCTGATTTGTGATGCTCAAGACTCATCGGAGAGAAGGGTCAACACCCAGAACCAATGCTCCCATCACACGATCATCATCCTTTCTCCACTTTGCTGCTTCATCCTCACGAGTAGGTGGATCATCGGTCAAGTGAGAGGCAAAACCAGCAGCTCTCACAACAGTCCTAGCTGAGAAAGCCCATTCCCTGTAGTTTGAGCCATCCAGCCTGATGTCAATAGACAAGGAATCTGTCCCAAATTCATTCCTTGCCATGGCAGCAAACAAACAACAGCAGTACAGCAGCAGCAATACAACAGCAGCACAAACTACTAAAATCCGGATTCAGATCCGGAAAAATCTGGAACTGATACTGGAACAATCCGGATCCAGGTCCGGAAAAATCTGGGACTGACACCGGAAAAATCCGGAATGAAATCCGAGTCACTTCCGGGCGAGTGCAGGGGCTAGAAGTCGTTCCGGAATAAAATCCGGAAATTTCCGGGATGGGTACCGGAGAAGTCAACACTCACAGAGGATGCTCTTCCCGAGTGTACGTCGCCGCGCTCACCCGAGTTTGCTGGACGGAGACGCGCGGAGCAGCAGCAGATGAAGGGGGACCCGCGCTTGAGGGCCTCGGTGTGGGGAGCTACTGCCACGACGTGCTCCTCGGGGCGGCCGCGACGTGGGCGAGACGCTCGGAGCTGCGCGGCGCGGAGATGCGCGAAACGCTCGGAGCTGCGCGGCGCGGAGACGCGCGAAGACAACGACGGCGCTGCGCGGAGCTGGAGAGGCGGAGATGAGCGGAGATGCGTGAAGACGACGACGGCGCGATGTGCACTAATAGGAAAACCCAATTCTATGGAAGCTTATTCTGTGGCGCACCTTATAGACGTGCGCCACAGAATAAGCTTCTGTGGCGCACCAGTCATGGTGCGCCACAAATAGCCTTATTCTGTGGCGCACGGCTATAAGGATGCGCCACAGAATAAGCGCAGGCCCCACACCGACGCACGGGTCTGCCACTTTTGACCTTATTCTGTGGCGCACATGTCAGATGCGCCACAGAATAAGTCTATTCTGTGGCGCACTGGGCCAGGTGCGCCACAGATAGGCTTATTCTGTGGCGCATCCATGTAGGTGCGCCACAGAATAAGGTGCTCTGGCCCCACAAATAATTGGGGGGAACTATTCTGTGGCGCACCTGACCCAGTGCGCCACAGAATAAGCTTATTCTGTGGCGCACCAGTAGGGGTGCGCCACAGAATAACTGTACCAGATATTTTATAAGGCCATCTCCACCCACTTTCCCCTACCCATTTCTCATTTCCTCTTCTTCCTCTCTTCCTCCTCTCCTCCCAACTCGTGGTGCTCCTCCTTCCCATCCATTTTTGACCATATATTTCTCCTTTTTTTTTAGTTAAACTTATTTTGGTTGATAGACTCCTCCATACATAGTCTCCTTTCTCCCATCTTCTATTTTGGATCAAATCTACAAGGTGAGAAAGGTTATTGTGCTTTGACCATCTTGTTGGAAATGTTTGGAGGTACCTTGAGAGACCCTTGAGATTGCCGGAACGTCGATTAACTTCCGTTCCGGCAACTTCGGGTACTCCATATGTCCCTTTTTTAGCAAAGGTCATGCCGGATTTTTTCGTGAAATTTGGCATGACTTTGCTAAAAATAGGACATGTGGGGTATTAATTGTGCTTGTGCTTCCGACCATCGTGTCGTTGAGATGCCGGACTGAGATGTGTTGTGTGTGTTTGTGTGTGCATGCATGTTGCGGCTCTAATTAAGTTATGTACTCTCGTTTCTTCTCTATGTATAGCGCGTAGTCAACCATGGTCATAATGATGAGCTCCAGTCAAATCAGAACATACAAGGACCAAGCGAAGGCGGACATGATTCGGTCCAACGGGAGGCAGATAAGATGTCCGTGTCGAAAATGCAAACATGAGAGGTGGATACACCCTGATTCTGGATTATTGGAGGAGCACCTGCTCAGGCACGGTTTCATGCCGGAACAAGCCAAACAAGATCATCGTCATGACGAAGGAGATGCCCGCGGCGGACAAGATGATCATGACGAAGGAGATGCCCGCGGCGGACAAGATGATGACGAAGGAGATGCCGGTGACGGACAAGATCATCATGATGACGAAGGAGATGCCGGCGGACATGATCATCATGACGAAGGAGACGAGCAGACCCCGCTAAGTTTGGGCTTGCAGGATGCTCATTTTCAAGAACTGCTTCTCAGTCAGACGAGCAACGACAGAGAGAAAGCCAAGCTAGCGCAAATGGGGATAGACGGGATCACTCCGTTGTATCCTGGGTGCCGGCCTCAGGATACGCGCTTGCAAGTAACGCTTAATGCTATGGAGATGAAGTCGGGAAACAGTTGGACCGACAAGAGCTTCAACCAGAACCTGAAATTCTGGCACGATATTCTCCCCGAGGGTAACACATTACCAACTACTATCGAGGAGGCCAAGAAAGTCCTGTGCCCTCTTGACCTACCGCACGAGAGATACCACGCCTGCATCAATGATTGCGTAATTTATCGGGGCGATTACGAGGACTTGACCAAATGTCCGGTGTGCGGTCACGGACGGTACAAGAGTGGAAAGAAGAAAAATCCTCGAAAAGTGGTATGGTACTTTCCTATCACTCCCCGTCTTCAGCGGTGGTTCGTGGATCCTAAGGAAGCAAAGCTCATGCAATGGCACGCGGAAAGGGAGAAGCCCGCAGAAGATCCGGAGAAGGGCACCATCCTGACACACCCTGCAGACGCTATCAATTGGCAAGCATTGGACATCGCCTTCGAAGATTTTGGGCGCGACGCAAGGAACGTCAGGCTGGGTATGTGCACAGATGGAATGAATCCGTTCTTCAATGGCACACATAGCACCTGGCCCGTGTTTGTATGGCCTTACAACCTTCCCCCGTGGCTGTGCACGAAGTCAAAGTACATACACATGAGTATGCTTATTCAGGGTCCGAAACAACCAGGTGTCGACATACATCTGTATTTCGAGCTGTTGAAAGAGGAGTTAGAAACGTTATGGAAGACGCCTGTCCGTACGTGGGACGCCTACACTAAAGAATATTTCAATATGAGCGCCGCGTTGCTCACGACGGTGCAGGACTATCCTGGAATGTCGTCTGTATCGGCCCAGGTGGGCCACGGATTCTGTGGATGTATCAGGTGCATGGATGAGACCCCGCATATCCAGCTACCAAGAATACAAGGGTCTTCGAAAACCGTGTACCCAGGGGCTCGAAGGTGGCTTCGCATGGACCACCCGTGGAGAAAACGGGGATTTGTTCGATGGTCAAGAAGAAAGAGAAACAAAACCGATCCCGAGGACCGGCATAGAAATTGATGAGCTTTTGACAAATTGGGAGGAGTGCCCTGCGCCGGGAAAGAAGCGACCGAGGGTAAAACCGCTGCTGGGTGTATGGAAAGCGAGGTGTGCTTTCCATGACTTGGAGTACTGGAAGGTCCTCCACACGCCCCATAGCCTCGATGTAATGCACATTACGAAGAATGTTACCGAGGCTGTTCTTGGCACTCTTTCAAACATGCCGGAAAAGACCAAGGATGGGAAGAAAGCACGATACGATCTGAAATGGCTTGGCATCAAGAAAGATATTCACGGCCCCGATAGTGATGATGATGATGATAATGATGACCAGACGGAAGGGACTCAAGGTCGCCGCAAAAGGAGGAAGAAGAGCGCGGTTGTGCTTCCACCTACCTGCTTCACTATGAGTCCGGAGGAGCTCAAGCAGTTCTACAAGTGCCTCTTAGGAGTCAAATTTCCTTACGGTTACGCGGGGAAGACAAGCAGATATCTGGACGAAACAAAGAAGAGGTTCAGCGGGATGAAGTCTCACGATTGTCATGTGCTTATGACGCAGATAATTCCCGTTGCGATCCGAGGGATAATGGACGAGCACGTCCGTGATACGCTGTCTGCACTTTGCAACTTTTTTGACGTCATCAACCGTAAGTCGATCGGCGTGAGGCAGCTCCAGAAGATACAGGATGAGATCGTGGGGATACTATGCGAGCTCGAGATTTACTTCCCGCCCGCGTTCTTTGACATCTGCGTGCATCTCCTTCTCCACGTCGTTGATGACATACTGAAGCTCGGTCCGACGTTCCTGCACTACATGATGCCGTTCGAAAGGCAGAACGGTGTCATCAAAGGATTCGTTCGCAACAGGGCCCGTCCAGACGCAAGCATGGCCAAGGGCTTTCTGACCAAAGAGTGCATCACCTTCTGCCAGAGTTATCTAAGCACCGAGAACGAGGATGTTGGTCTGGCCACCAGGCCGCACGTCGGCAGGCTCGCTGGTTTTGGTCACCGTGAGGGCTACCGCTCACTCCCTGTCTTGATTGATGGTCGACACGTCGACTTCGATAGGGCTCACCGGGTCGCGCTACAACACTTAGAATTGATCGAACCTTGGGTGGAAGAGCACAGAAGCATAATCGAGAAGAACTACATCGACCTGGGCCGGCCGAGGAAGAACGGAGACGTAACCAGAGAGCACAACTCCAGCTTCACGCGTTGGTTCAGGGAAAAACAACTGTCCGAATCACGGGTCAGAAAGCCAAGTACGGAAGATGAAAAACTCATATTCTCCATATCACAGGGCCCCGCGCAGAACGTGAAGACCTATCAGACGTACGACATCAATGGTTACAGATTCTGCACCGAGGAAAAGGACAGGAGTAGCGAATATCAAAACTCAGGAGTAACTATGCTATCCTACGCCGATGACGAGGCTACCGTCAAACAAAGATACTTCGGAAGGATAGAGGAGATATGGGAGCTCAACTACTGTGGAGAGTCGGTGCCAATGTTCCGTGTGAGATGGGCCAAGAACGTCGAAAAAGAAGGCCGGTATTTCACCACCATGGTTATACCCGAAGCCAACTCGAAGAAAGCCTCCGCGAAAAATGAGCCATGGGTACTCGCTAGCCAAGTCGATCAATGCTTCTTCATTACCGACCCGTCAAAGCCTAACCGTGTTGTCGTGAGGAGGGGCAAGAGGAGCATCATCGGAATGGAAGGAGACGCCAATGAGGAGGACCTGGACGGCGATCCGAAGATCGAGGAGGAATTCGACAACTACTTCGACATGCCTACTACTAATTCTAAAGAAAAAAGGAAGACCTCCCTACCTACCAAAGGTTGTCCGTTCACGCGAAGAAGTCTCAAGGTGACCGGCCTAAGCTATTCAACCGCCAAGAAGGGAAAGAAGAAATGCTAGTTTGGGGCCGGCCGGGACGAAGATCGAAAACTTTTTTGTGTATTATATATAATTTGTTTTGTATGAGAGACAAGCATATGGTCTATGTAATTTGATATATATGGCACAGTTTCAATATTTGTATTAACTGTTTTTTATTAACATGTGTGTAAAAACAGAAAATTTAAATAAAAAAACCAACTATTAACTGTTTTTTTATTAACATGTGTGTAAAAACAGAAAATTTAAATAAAAAAACAACTATTAACTGTTTTTTTATTAACATGTGTGTAAAAACAGAAAATTTAAATAAAAAACCAACTATTAACTGTTTTTTTATTAACATGTGTGTAAAAACAGAAAATTTAAATAAAAAAACCAACTATTCTGTGGCGCACCCATTATCGGGTGCGCCACAGAATAATAATTCTGTGGCGCACCGCTAGGGGGATGCGCCACAGAATAAGGTACCTTATCCAAAAACCGGCCGCGCCGCCGCCGTTTTCTTCTTCGTTCTCATTCTTCTTCCTCTCCCCATAACCCGCGCCGCCGCCGTTCACCCTCGCCGGCGCCGCCTCCCTCGTCCGCGACCCCGCCGCCTCCCTCGTCCGCGACCTCGCCGCCTCCCTCGTCCGTGCCGGCGCCCCCGACCCCCCCAACCCGCCCCACCTCACGCACCACCGCCGCCGACGAGGTCCGCGACCCCGCCGCCTCCCTCGTCCATGCCGGCGCCCCCGACCCGCCCCAACCCGCCCCACCTCACGCACCACCGCCGCCTCCCTCGTCCGTGCCGGCGCCCCGACCCGCCCCACGAGGAGCGGAGCATCTCCTCGCTCTACGAGGAGCGGGGCCACGGCCACCTGCGGGCCTTCGAGTACGACGAGCTGCGGGGCGCCACCAACAACTTCTCCCGCGCGCAGAAGCTCGGCGAGGGCGGCTTCGACGGCGTCTACAAGGGCTCCGTCCGCCCGCTCGACGGCAAGGGCGACCAACGCGTCGCCGTCGCCGTCAAGCGACTCAACCAGCGCAGCCTCCAGGTACCACTTGCTACCTCCCTCCCTCCCTCCCACCACGCCGCCGTCCGTCTCTGTCTATCCATGCCGACTGAATCTTGCTGCACTCTGTTCCGTTCCCCCTCCCTGTGATGTGATGATTCAGCATCAACAGGATACAAGTGTGCAGCTCTGCCAAATTTGACTACTCTGTCTATTATTAGTTTATTACCACTGAATCGCCAAGTGGGAAGTGCCGAAGTGGAAGGAATTATTACTGCAAAGAGCTGTGTACTAGAATTTCATGATTCCAGAGAGGCGTTTGAATTGAATGTGGAGAAGCATTTAGTTGGTCTATGGAAAGTGAAGCCACATTAGTCCCTTTTGAGTTGGCAGGGGAAGGAGGAGACATTTGACTATCTTTGACCATAATTATAGAAGAAACAATCAACATTTGAAATACTAAAAAAATGTGTTAATATATACTCCCTCATATTTTATATCAACATTTGATTAATTTTATTTTATTCTCTGCAATTGCTAAGTAATATCGTGACTGTGGAGATGCTTATGTGTTGTGTATGTGTGTAGGCCCCCCCGTTGCTTCCTGCTGCTCAAGGTGGTGCCCTCCTATATTTTGCGGATGTTCTTGTGATGTTGTTGACCGGGGATGCATGTGTTGTTGTGATGTTGTTGGCCGGGAATGCCGGCCAACATGATTTGTGAAATGTTTGCAGGTACCCCGAGAGGCCCTTGAGATTGCCGGAACGTCGATTAACTTCCGTTCCGGCAATTTCGGGTACTCCATATGTCCCTTTTTTAGCAAAGGTCATGCCGGATTTTTTCGTGAAATTTGGCATGACTTTGCTAAAAATAGGACATATGGGGTATTGTGCTTGTGCTCCGACCATCGTGTCGTTGAGATGCCGGCCGGAGGTGCCGGCCGTAGATGTGTTTTTTTTTGTTGGAAATGCTTGCAGGTACCCCGAGAGGCCCTTGAGATTGCCGGAACGTCGATTAACTTCCGTTCCGGCAATTTCGGGTACTCCATATGTCCCTTTTTTAGCAAAGGTCATGCCGGATTTTTTCGTGAAATTTGGCATGACTTTGCTAAAAATAGGACATATGGGGTATTGCGACTAGTGCATGGGCCGGGGTATCTTAGTACTTATTAGTTAGGTGATTTTTTTATCTTAAATTTGTTATACTAACTTTTTGCCTCTTTTTAATGCAGTGCAAACATGGCCGACAATGACGAGGCTGGGGTTTCTGGAACAAGGGGCGAGGAACCGATGGAGCAAAATATTATGATTCCGAGTTTCATCTCAGCGGCGGTGACAAATACGCTCACGTCGCTCTTTACAACCATATGTGAGTCTGTCAGGGATTGGACTGAAGGAGGGAAAAAAGGGCCTGCCCCAGTGATCAGCTTCGGCTCCAGACAGTACCCAATACTGCCTCCGGAAGATACACCAGATACAGCAGAGAAGAAGAAGAAGCACAGGAAGAGGAGTAAGCCAGCTCCGAAGACGAAACTTAGCACACCGGGGTATGTCCGGAGTGACCCCATGATACCACCCCGTGCGGGTGACTTGTCGTCCCGGTTGCATGAAGCTGGTCAACCGATACTGCCTTCGGAGCTGCTCCACCTCGCAGATGGATGCATGGCCCCTTTGCAACTTGCTATCTTGAAGCTAGAGGACAACCTTCTTAAAGACGAGAATCCGAACTACCCGGTGTTCACTGTCAAGGTGCCAAGGGACTTGGTTGACTTCGTTGATGAATCTCCAGCGGATCTGTTCTTCATATCGTGCGAGGACGTCTTCAACTTGTTTCACTTTAAACGGCTGGACTATAACTTGGTCCGCCTATACGCGCTCAGCCAGGCGATGATGATCAGGAGAGAACAAACCCCGTACGTCAAGGTAGTGGATCCCTACTACATGCGGGACAGCCAGCTGGAGGAAGGATCACCGACACGGGCTAAGGCCACGGAGTACCTCCAGAGAATCATGCTGAACATGAGCACGAAGACCAGCCTTCTTGTGCCTTTCTTTTTTAAGTAAGTCCGCATCTAGTCGCCGCTGTCGTATCTTATGCTTTCTTATAGATTTCTTCTGTTTTGTTGATCCTTTCCAATATTCCGTTTCAATTGTGTTGAGCAGTGACAAGTACTCAGTACTCATCGCCGTGCACCCGAAGTGGTCAACTGCCACATATTTAGACTCAGGGACTACGCCGAAAGACTACACTAGAATTAAGGGTGTTCTCGATGAGGCTCTCGAGGGCTACGCCAAAAACGGAGGTTCCTTCGAGAAGAAAGCGAAACGTATAATTGACAACACACACAAGTTTTACCATGGGACGGGGTTTCATTGCCTCAAGCAAAAGTCTCGCAACGTGGATGCCTTCTACGTCCTCTTACACATGAAATCGTATGTCCGGGATGCAGTGATAACGAATTTGCCATATCGTCTCCAAGAATGGGCCAAATATGATGAGGATCTCACTGATGATGACCTTAGAGCAGACTTCCATCGCATCCAGTTACAGTTATCGAAAATCATCCTGGAAGATGTCAAGACAGCAGGGGGGTCCTTACACAACGCCAGAGGTAGAAACCTTGCTTCTTTCTTTTCTATATTAGATGAATAAATCATACTCTAGTTATATCATGCATTAATCAAATATATATCCCAACCGATTTTCAGCGTTGTCTAAGTGGGAGATCGAAGAACGCCTAGATAAGCAGAATGACAGGAGGACGTGGATGACGAAAGACGGCATTTATCCATTTCCGGAGCGGATCAGGAAGAAGGATCCATCATACGGGTTTTTCTCTATTTGATCTTTTTGTGGTAAGTTGATATAAAATATGAGGCATGATTTTTGTAAGTTGATACCAGTTAAGTATGAGGCATGATTGTTAGTTGACCTTAGCTAATTCATTTCTAGAATGCCGATGATTAAAATGTTGTGACACTATGTGACGCAGAGATGGCGTCAGTGAAACTTGTGATATGCAGGAATACAAACTCAAGGGCCTCTCGGCAAACCGTTCCCGGCGCCGCTCCGCTCGTAGCGCTTGCGAAGAAGGCTACATGAGATCGTCGTGTTCCCGCTATTGCTCTCCGTCAACGCCGAGATGTAATCTATTCGATCCTAGTGTAGGCGGTGAACACTTCATTTTGTAACGTGGGCAACGATTCGATGAACTTTTGTATATCTCAACAATTGTGTAAAACTTCCGCACTTTTGTATCAACTTGTGATGACATATATTAGTAATGTGTTTGTTTTGATATATCTGTGAAAATATATCTCTGTTTCTGTTATATCTATGTAAATATGAAATATACATGTATTCTGGTATTATACTGGTATTTGTATGAATATACGGGTACAGTACTGCGCAGTAATTCTGTGGCGCACCCAGGACTATTCTGTGGCGCACCCTATTCTGTGGCGCATGGTTACACGGGTGCGCCACAGAATAGTGGCTATTCTGTGGCGCACCGGCCGGTCGCGGTGCGCCACAGAATAGCCACTATTCTGTGGCGCATGGGTGGTGCGCCACAGAATAGCTTATTTAGTGGCGACTATTCTGTGGCGCACCACCCATGCGCCACAGAATAGAAAAATGGTGCGCCACAGAATAGCTTTTCTGTACTAGTGGTGCCGTCGCTGTCATCTCCTTCATCGCGCCGCGCATCGCCCCGGCAAGGACGGCGACGGAGACGGGCCGCCGGAGTCGGTGACGGTAAGGTCTGATACCATGTTAATTGTATTGGGGAAATAATCGAACTACACTGCTCTGTGTTGAACGAGAGACATATACAAGTCTGTTACATGGGCTGGGCCACTATGGGCCAATATATACACTACACTTAACAACTACCTCTGCGACGAGGCTGGGCGTAGGATAGGGGTGTGACTAGCTAAGGTTTTTAGGTGGAGGCGTGGAGAGAGAGAGGAGTTTAGCAGTGTGGTGAGTATAGTAGTGTGGATCATGTGGTCACTTGAGAAGGTGCAGCACAACATCATGGATAGCAGTTACTCAAGGGGCAATAGTGGGTCCATCTCCATGTGGTCGCCTTTGGTTGTGGGAGAGGCGTATCGTCGGGATTAAACATGGCCAGTCTCCGGCGCAGTATCTAGCTCCATTGTCGTCTATCTCGAAGACAACAATGAGTTTTACTTCCGCGACTACAACCGCGAGGATTAGGGATTAGGTTAGGGTTTAGTAGTCTAAATTTTATTCAAATCTTGTAAAAGATCAATAATTTTTAATATTTCGGGTTTCTGTTTGGGGGGCGTTGTTGTGCAGCCCCCCAAAGGGTCGGACATGTGTCCAGCATGGCACCCCGGACATTTTTTCTAGGGTGCGGATGGTGTTCTGACTAGTTAATATGGTTGGAAATTTCCGTCTGAATATACACGATGACAATTGTCCGGGAGATGGCTCGCAGTCTTCGGTCTGAGATGGCGACAAACTAGTCTATCCATCCAACAGATTAGATATCAGAGACAGAGATCGGAGGCAAGAGATGATGACCTGCAGTTACCGTTCTGATTAGTGCACCTGCATTTCAGCATTTGATTAGTACGCCTTCGGCCACAGCCACACACCTGCATTCTGATTAGTACTCCATTTCCCACACCCATGGGAGATCGAGGGAGACTTGACTCGTGCATGGAGACGGTTCGCATGAAGACTTGACTCGTGCGTGTTTATCTTTGGATATATTACAGCTAACACGCACAGATCTCTCACCGAACTCGATCATATCATACACTCCGTCGTCACCGGTTACTAGACAGACGAGCCCGGCCGCTGCGTACTCCGTATACACATGGATTGGTCACTGCCTCCAGGTATGATTTCTTACCGCGGCTTAGCTACCCTAAACATCTCCACTAATATAAAAAGACAGAGTCTATCAGATCATTTGTGTAGCCGGTGGTGCTGATCATTGCTACCCTAAACATGCCGGTAAAGGGAACACTTGTGTAGTTTTTACTTATCAGTTCTGCAATTGGTACGCTTAATTCCATAGTAAGTACTGTAGCATATATTCAGACTTTCTAGCAGTTTCTTTAGTACTATGTAAAACATGTTGTAGAATTTACTCTTTCCCTTTCTGACTATATGACATAGGGAAATATTGACGCCATTCGTGAAAGGTTGTTGTTGCCAGATGAGAAAGCTTTTAGGACATCGTGAACAAAATTCTGGGTTGGAACGATCAAACATTCACAAAATTAGTTCGGAGATCTCTTACCATCATTTTCTTTACACGGATTGAATATCTGTATGGGAGGGCAGCGGCAGGTCCGGTTACAACCTATTACCGGAACTCTCGGTCTTTCACCACCTGAGAAATTTCAAATAAATTTTAAATACATAATACTCCCTCCGTTTTAAATTAATTGACGTGGATTTAGTAGAACTCAGTACTAGATTTGAGTCAATTAATTTGGAACGGGGGAAGTGGTAGAGTTGTTGCTATCAACATGGTGTCATGGGTTAGAATCCCTCGAGCCGCATCTCTCGAGAAGTTAAACGAGCGGAGGTATGTCGATCACACAACCTCGTGCCTTGTCTTCTGCCAAGAAACAAGTTGTTTGCTTTTTCCTAACCAATCGTCTAATATCAAGTTTGGAACAATTAAATTCAAATTTAATCGGATTTTTGAAAAAAATCGGTTACCGGCTGAGAAAAGATATGATCACCATCGTGCAATAAGCTAGCTATGGGTGTTCAAATCACCATTTTATGAACTACTTGTGTTTTTCTCATAATATTCCAAAAAAATCTTCTTGAGTAGTCTAGTTGTTTTCATTCGTTGGATTCTCATTCTTTAGAAAAGAACGGGATTTAGTACTACCCGTGCTATAAGATGTATCATTCCCTTTCTAAATTGTCTACGTCCCCTAATCAGTCTAGTATTTTTAGCGGCAAGTTAGCTCTATGATTTCACAGCTTTGGCTGAGAATCTTATTTGTGTGATAAATTAAAACTGCCTATAGCATACCTCCCTCTTACACGAAGTAGCAAACATTTGTTCTTTCTATGGATTTTCGAGGGGAATTTTCTGGCCTGACTCATCGCCACATCGTCCACGCTATCGTACTCCATAGCCTAAATATTACCGCGTGCTGTCGTCATTCTTGATGCGTAGAAGTGGAAAATCAGGGGAGGAATTAACTGACCGTCCCTACGGCGCTGCCCTTGATCCGCCGCCACCAGATCGCAGAGATGGGAAGTAGAATAGAGGTTTTTTTTTTTTGAGGTTTAAAGCGGTCGTATCCGCCGTTCGATTAGATAGAATAGAATGTTATTTACAGAAATTTGGACTAGGGAAAAATTCCTTTGAAGGCAAAAAAACAAAACTACGAGTCTCCCGGATCGTGCGTACGGGCGAAGGTCCGCAGCGCCACCTCTTCCCACACCAAAGTCGCCACCTTCGTAGGCGAGCTCGCCCCATTGCGGGACATTCTTCTGTTTCTCTCCTTCCAGAGCCACCACAACGAGCGGATGATGGCCCCGTTAGCCAACCTCCTAGATTTGGGTGGAGAATCCGCAAGTGCTCGCCACGACAGTAACCTTCCGCGATCGACGATGCGATGACACCCCATCCTAGCAAATGCACGGTGCACAGGTCTGGAAGGGCATAACCGAAGCCCACCGACACAACCGGCTCGGCAAGGAGGAGAGCCCGGTCATCGGAAGCAACATCGAGGCCACCACGAGTGGCATCTACCGCTCCATCTCGGTCTCTGACTTCTTCTTCTTCTTCTTGGACTTTTTCATGGAGAGGACGAGGTCGTCGATGACAGCCATCGCCTGTTCCGTGAGAGGTCCGTCGAGCAGGCCCATGAGGTCCTGCCGCCGGCGCTCCGAGGGGCAGGTCTCCTCAGGAAGCGAGCCAAGACGGCGCGCCACGGCCTCGTTGGCCAGCTGCTCGATGTTGGCGCCTCCCGGGTGCAGATTAGCGAACCTCACACTCCTCTTTTTTGGGAAGGAGGGATGAGTGAAAGAAAGAAAAAATGTTTTGTAGGAGAGTGGGCAAAAGTGATTGCTCTCATTCGACACTTTTGATGGGATGAGCTTAACAACCGCTTCCGGAGAATATTCTCAAAATCTTGCTATCCACATCCCTTCTATCCTCCAAACTAAGGGTGCGTTGGTTTAGGGGATATCCCTGTCCTATATTATTTTTGAGGGGTTATCCTATGTTTGATTGGGAGGGTGAGAGAGGCAGAAGTAACCAGATTCCAGGAATATTCAGCCCAGCAGGTCATGCCACTGAACCAAACACACACATAATTCCCTCCAAGGCTGCCAGTCCCGCCCAGCAGGCCATAGCCCTGGCCCCGACAGAAAGGCCCGCTACGCCTGCGCAACGCCAGCGTCGCGGACCTTTGTGTCCTCGTCCGCTTCTGGCGAGTTCCCTCGGCCGGCGGCGCCGCCGCCGCCACCTGGGATCTGAGTATCCGACACTACCTGCGGGCACCGCCTCCTCTGATGCCGTATTTGGCCGCCGCGCCGTACTACGCTCAGGGCCACCTGCAGCAGGCCCTGTAAGGTAGGGGAAACCCAAGACATATGATGCAACTGGTTGCTTATCATCCGTCTGATCGGTTTCGGAGGGGCCTCGGAGGCGTTTATTTTTACAGTTGTTGCTGGAGAGCTTATAGTGCAAGCTGTACCAAGTCTTTGGAGAAATTAGAACTTGGGGGCTGAAGAAGACCTGCCTGTAGCTTGTCCAGTTCGATTTTTTAAAAGTTTCTCCTGTAAGCACACAACTTATATTTCTTTTGCATTTTTTGCATTGCTGAAACCGAAAAACAATTCAACTTCTACCATATAGTCACTTTCGATTCACCGCCTTACATGTGAAATTAGGGGCAAGTGATTTTTTTATGCACTTAATCGCTGGCCTGACTGACTTGGAGGTTTCACGGTGATGGCATGCATGGATCAAATTCACCCAAGTAGCTCGATCTACTTGCATGGGAGAAATAGTCTGTTTTTGGTGGCAAATAAGGAATAGAGTGTTATTTAGTAATGTAGATGGTTATTCCTCAAAAATCTTTGTTTCAGGATGTAAAATGGAACAAATACATGAAGAGTGGTGCTCGGACAACAGGAAAAAGAACATCAAGTGTAAATATCTAAAAATGATGTGTGGTAGTGAGCAAGAATGTTGTGGTCCTATCCCTACCCACACCAATTACTCTATTAGAGATATTTGATCTGAAAAGCTCCATATAAAAACCCCAAATGACAAATATATACAAACTGAAACAAGCTACTTATATGTTATTTTTGGGTTAGAGGTAGTGCTCTCCTAGAATGAGAACAGAAACAAACATTGAGTCTGTAATGTGCACTTAGTAGTGACTCCTTGCATAGATGCATAATTCGTCATATCTTGTTTCTTTTTTATCTCTATAAATTTTGAACTTAAATTCTCGTGTGATGGCAAAAGTCTTGAAATCAGAGAATAACTAGACATCATAGTTCGTATGTTATGTTATAAGGCAAGCATTAACTTTAGTTTTTTGTCTGATTCAGATATGTTTGGGTCAAATATGTGACGTAACGGGGTCAGACTTATAATATTTACTGATCAATTCTGTATACTTGGAGTTTTAGGGGGTTTTCCCTAAATGGTATTTGGAGTAGAGGAGTGGCTTTGGCATATTTTGGAAGAAATTAAATATCTGTTACCTACTCATTTGCTGTATTAGTTATTTTTTATTTTGTGGGATCAAATGAACCATATCAATTATTATAACATGCAACCATGACATTTTTTCTTCATCGCCTACAGGTCAGAAGCTCCTACTACTTATTGCCGCATCCCTAACCTTGCAACATAGTACTACCACTTATGGGTCTGGGTTGTCTGGGAGCATCAGCATGGCACGCCCTGGATGCCCAGACAAGTGTGGCAACATCAGCATTCCATTCCCGTTTGGCACCGGAAAAGGCTGCTTCCAAGAACCCTTTAATGTCACATGCAATGAGACTGGGGCATATCTGGCGTCAACTGAAGTTAGGGTACTGGACATCAATCTTACCATCAGTGAGATTCGTGTTCTGAACCCACACATAGCATGGCAGTGCAACTACACCAACGGCACCAATAGCACCGGTTTGGATGGCTTAAATCTCGATCCCTTTCACAAGGTTTCAGACACCAAGAACAAGTTAACTGCAATCGGGTGTGCTACGCTTGCATTGGTTGTAGGAGCCACCAAGGGCAAGTATCAGCTGGAGTACCCCACTGTTAACTCATGCTTTTCGTACTGCACCGACGCAAGTAACGTGGATGATAGCACAGAGTGCTCTGGCATGGGTTGCTGCCAGAGCTCTTTTCCAGGAAACATCAGCTCTTTCAACACCACGTCTGGGAAATTACCAGAATTTTACAACTCTACTATCCAGTCTTTCAGTCCGTGCAGCTATTCATTCGTCGTTGAGGGGGACTGGTTCAAGTTCGATCATTCCTATATCAACTCTACAAATTTTGCAAGTAAGTACGCAGATGGGGTCCCTTTGGTTCTCGATTGGGTTGTTGGTAATGGAAGTTGTTCGGATGCCAGCAAGATGGGACCACAGTATGCCTGCCAAGCCATGAACAGTGAATGCGTTGATGTGTCCAATGGCCCTGGTTACCGATGCAACTGCTCTCAAGGTTATGAGGGCAATCCCTACCTACAAGCAGGGTGCCAAGGTATCCATATGCATCTAAAAAATCAACCTATACTCTCTCATTTATATCAGTTTTATTGTATATGGATTGTGATATCCTGTTGATTCATGTTGAAATTCTCCTCACTTCCTTGAAACGACAGACATCAATGAGTGTGAAGCCCCAAACCAGTCATTTTATCCTTGCGAAGGTAAGTGCAGCAACACCGACGGAAGCTACACCTGCTTATGTCCATCAGGCTTCAGGAGCGATGATCCAAAGAGCATACCCTGTGTTCGAGCTGACCCAAACATAACTATGAAGGTGGTCTTAGGTAATGGATTGTTGGCAATCAAAGTATTTTGCACACCAGTCATGCACACTGCTTAATAGTCCAAGTGCAGTTTGTATGCATGTCATATAGCAAAGCAATGGCACAATATGTTGCACTGTTTTTTTAACCAAAATGTGGGCAAGGTCACTAGTTGAACTGATGGTAATTAACTATCATGATTTTCAGGAATATCCATCAGTGTCGTCTTCATCATGGTATGTATCTTCGCTCTACGGGCTGAGTATCAGAAAAAGAAGCTTGCGAAAGAGAAGGAAAGATTCTTCGATCAGAATGGTGGCCAGATACTATATCATCAAATCATGTCCAAACAAGTTGATACTTTGAGGATATTCACGCAAGAAGATCTGAAGAAGGCTACGAACGATTTTGACGAGAGCAGAGAACTGGGCAGGGGCGGTCACGGCACTGTGTACAAGGGCATTCTCAATGATAGCAGGGTGGTAGCTGTGAAACGTTCAAAGATCATGAACGTGGCTGAAACCGATGAATTCGTGCAGGAGATTATTATACTTTCACAAACTAACCACCGGAATGTGGTGAGGCTTCTTGGGTGCTGCTTAGAGGTGGAAGTCCCCATACTTGTCTATGAATTCATCCCGAATGGCACTCTCTTTGAGTTCATTCATCGCAACTACCGAAATCCACCTCCCTCGCTGGATAACCGTCTCAGAATCGCTCAAGAGTCTGCTGAAGCTCTGGCGTATCTGCATCTTTCCATGAACCGTCCTATAGTCCATGGAGATGTCAAGTCCATGAACATTCTCTTGGACAGCAATTACATGGCGAAAGTGACCGACTTTGGGGCGTCAAGGGCGCTCCCCAAGGATGCGGTTCAGTTCATGACATTGGTGCAGGGAACCATGGGTTACCTGGACCCTGAGTACCTGCAGGAGCGGCAGCTCACAGAGAAGAGTGACGTTTACAGCTTCGGGGTTGTGCTGCTCGAGCTGCTCACGGGGAAGACGGCGATCTACCATGACGGCCCAAAGGAAGGCAAGAGCCTTGCGTCGTCCTTCGTTCTTGCGATGAAGGAGGAGAGCCTCGAGGGTATCCTGGACCCAAGCATAGTGCACGCCGGGATGGAGATGCTGCTGGGAGAAGTCGCCGAGCTTGGGAGGATGTGCTTGAGCGCCAGGGGGGAAGAGAGACCTTCCATGAGCCAGGTGGCCGACAAGCTGAAGGCATTGCGGAGTACGTGGAGGGAGAAACTGGTGCTCGAGCATGGCAAGACAGAGTATTTGGTTGTGCGCTCGTCTTCTGCAGGTTCGGCGCTACACGATTCTGCGTTGTCTAGCATGTGCTCCACTGTGCTGACACCCAGATGATAGCTTCAGTTGATTACACCATGCGAGTAGTAGTACCAAGAGTGTGAACGTGTTAAGTGGTATATATATGGAGCTTCGAGTATATTGTTCCCTCAGTCTTTCGTCTACACAGTTCGTTTTGTTTGGTCAGTACAGACATTGATGTATCCACTTTTGTGGTATTCAAAACACAGTTGCTGGCACAGTTGCTTTTGTTGAGGACCAAGGCATTTGTGTGCGCTTCAGATCAGGTTATGCCCATGAGCTTTATTTGGGGCACAGAGGTGATAATATCCGTAGAGCACTAAACATGTTTCCAGGTCAGAGGCCTTTTCCGGGATATGTTCCGTGCGTATTTTTCGACCGAGACTGTAAATATTCGGGTTTGACCACTTATACGGATCTGCTAGAGATGCTCTTAGTGACATAGTGCCATCACCACAAGCTACGTGACCAAGACGACGACACCACGCTGGCCCCTCCCGAGCGCAAGCTCACTTCGCTTGTCGTCTCTACCAGTGTGGTGCAACGTCCGTCCCTCAAGTGCTTGTTTGAGCTTATGTTTTAGTGCTTGACAATGTCATAGTTCAGTTCAGAGAGGAAGATGGATGGTTCAGTGCTTGGTATATTTGTCTAGATACTCTTTATGGTTGGAGTAGAGACTTTTGGCTCTCGAGCTCCAGTGCTCCATCCAATTTATTGAAAAAACATATTTATGAGTTTCAAAAAATTCTAACAATAAATCCGGGTGTAGCCAATAGTATATCCCACGAACTTGTAAAATATGAACTTAAAATACTTTTCATTTTGAACTACACAAAAATGAAAAATTGTGGATCTAAATACGCCTATTTTGAAATCTTCAAGTTCTACCAGCTTTTGTTATTTTTGTGTAGCTCATATTTAGATTGAAATTTTGCACGTTCATGTGATACATCATTGGTTACACTCGTGATTTTTTTCAGAATTTTTTGAAAATCATAAATATAATTTTTAATTTTTTATATGGTGGGAGCATTGGATCTCGGGAGCAAAGAACACTTTCCGGGTTGGGAGTATTAATAATGATTAACTAGATATAGAGCCTTGTGTATCCCCGTAGTTTTTTTGCTATGTGTTTTGTTATACTAACGAAGTGCATGGAGTTTCATTGTAAAATGATGAAATTTTTTTTTTTTGGAGTTTCATTGTAAAATGTGAAACCTGGAATTTATTCAGTAATAATAGCGTTACAATCAGCTAATACAAGATTAGATATAAAAGTCGGCTCCTGATGCACCCAACACATATTGATGTGCTCAGAGCGTCCATAATTAGCCAAGGCATGTGCAACCCTATTTTGAAATCTAGTCACTTTAACCGGAATAAACTCCCTATCCTCCATGAGCTTTTTCACTTCAGCCACCAAGTGTCCATATGCTGATCGAGATAATGAACCATCCATAAGTGCCGACAAGGCTCCTATAGAATCAGCCTGCACGATGACCGGTCGGTCTGACCACTGGATGGCTAAGGCCATGCCGCCCATTATCGCATGCAGTTCCGCTTCCAGCGCATCATTGCAATGGCTGATTACTCTGCAAACTGCAACGATAACACCGCCCTCCGCATTTCTCAACACCATTCCGGCTCCTGCATTACCATCGGTCGAAAACGAGCCATCAGTGGACAAGGAGGAGACCAAGGCAAGACTTTTTAGGTGCACAAGTATTTGTCTTCTCCGATACTGCACCATCGATCGGCAGCTTTCCTTTCAGAATATCCTCCGTGCTAATTTTTTTAACATCCTTTAGAGACCGGAGGTAGCTAACCAAGAAGGACTTAGAAATATGAATAGGAGGGCCTGCCTTTCCGTGCAACATATCCATCCGAAGACTCCATATACGCCAAATGAGCATGATGATCATATCTCTAGTATCGTGTGGGTGTCTGGGTGATTTGCTAGTAGGTGCTGGAGCCATTCGTCCCCTGTAAACTGGACCTCCTCTTTCCTTGGAATTGGCCACTCCATGTACATGGCATCCCAAAGAGCTGCTGACTCCTCACAAGCAACAAGAGCATGGAAGGTGGAATCCTCCTCCCGTCCGCATAGAAAACATGTTGCATGAATGGCAACGTGTCTCTTCTTCTTGCAACAGCCTGTAGCTAGTGCTCCCACAATGGACTTCCAAGCCATAATTTTCATTTTGTGTGGCACTTTGGACTTCCAAATCAAGTCCCACGCCGGTCTATCACCATTAGGTCGCGTACTAGTAGCACCACTCGTCTGGACATCCTCATGTGAAATCAAAGCCAATCTGTATGCACTGCGTACTGTAAATACTCCCTTTGGATCCGGTCAGGGCCGGCTTTGGCCCTGTGCGAGAAGTGCGACGGCCCGGGGCCCTGCCGGGAAGGGGCCCATATTTTATATACAGTATGTATATATTTCAGTGTATAGCGGAAAAAAAAAGTCAGCCCATCTAGGCCTGAGCCGCTCAGGCTGAACGGCTGAGCCCAGCAAGGAGCGAAGCAGCCAGCACGGCAGCACGGCCTGTACGCCCACGCGCGACACGCCGCACCCGCACGTCCGCTTCGTTTCCAGGGCTGTCGCTTCCTTTTCTCAATCACCGCTTCGTTTCCTCCATCACCGCTTCGTTTCCAGGACGAACAGAGCAGAGACGGAGCGACGCAGCGGCACCGGCACACCGCACCAACCAGGAACCAGCAGTTGAGTTTGCCGATCAAATCGGCAAGGATTTGGAGGAGAGATCAAGATCATCAATCGGAAGGTAATTCACAGATCAATCTTTTCCTATTTCTGGAAGAATTTTTCACGGCGGTCTCATACTCCCGATCTGAAAACCCCAAATCCTCAATTTCTGATTTGGTATTTCTGTTCCTCACTTACAGCTTAATCATGTTACCTAAAAAACATCAATCTGGCAGTCAGAAAAGAAACAACAAGAAAAGAGTAGAGAAGTTTATTAAATCTCAGCAAGGCGCTATGAATAGGTTTGTGCCGAGGAGTAATACTGCTGCTACAAATTCTGAGCAATTATATATCACAAATGGCGAAGAACAACCTGATCGTACTGAGAATGTATCTGACGAAAATCATGCTGATGTTGATGCGAATCAGAATTCTAGTGACCATGAAAATCAAGCCGATGTTGATGCAGATGAGCAGGCTTTTTCTTTTGATATTTATGATCCTAGGACTTGGAATATTCTTGACAATAAATCAAGAGATATTCTCATTGAAAAAGGACCTACAAGGGAATACAATCTTCAGTTTCCCATAGAGGAAATTGGTGGCAGAAATTTTTCATATGATTACTACTCAAGAAAGTTAAGGAATGGTGAGATCATTGATCGGAAGTGGTTGGTGTACTCTAAACATGTGAATAAAGTTTACTGTTTTTGTTGCAAGCAAGTGAGGTGGAATCCTTTCGAGTTAAATACTTCCTGGTGATTGTTGATGTTGCAATTGCTTCCCTGACTACTAGATTTGAGGAACTGAAGAAATTTGGGAGCATATTTGGCTTCTTGTTCAACTCGAATGAATTGAAATCCTTGAGTGATAATGATCTAAGAAGATGCTGCACTACTTTTGTCAACAAATTCACTCATGGTAAGTCATCAGACGTTGATCTAGATGATTTTGTTTCTGAACTAAAAGTATTGCAGATGACATTGCCAAACACATTCATGTCAGCGGATCAGATATTTGAATTTGTCAGAACTGCAGATTGTTATTTGAATGTCTCAATTGCTTATCGTATCCTTTTGACCGTACCCGTGACCGTTGCATCAGCGGAAAGAAGTTTTTCAAAACTGAAGCTACTGAAAAATTATTTGAGATCAACAATGTCTCAAGAAAGACTGAATGGTTTGGCCATGTGCTGCATTGAGAAAGATATGCTGGATAGTATTGATCTTGACGCTCTCATTGATAATTTTGCGTCAAAAAATGCACGGAAGTCTCGTTTCTCATGATTATCGGAGGTTAGCATGTAATTTCTATTTGTTTTTTTCGCTGTAACCTCTATGATACTTGGTTTGGAACAAAGACAAGAAAAATTATCTACTCATGTATCGAATAGAACTTTTTCTTTGTTGGGCCCTTCGGTGAAGTTCGCACCAGGCCCCTGAAATCATAGAGCCGGCCCTGGATCCGGTTCCCAGGCAATAAAATCTTGCTGAAGTCTAGGGGATGCTCGGATTTTCAGAATCGCATTGACATCAGCTTGATAGAAGTGCTTCTTCACAAGATCTTCGTTCCAAGCACCAAACTCATTAATAAATGATGAAACTCTGTTTAACCGGCACTGTCCACTACAGGAATGGCGCTATACGCCGACGGCCGGCGGCTACGCCGACGGCATTTTATCGGGGCCGTCGGCGTAGACCCCGCCGCGGCCAGCCCGTCGTGGTGGCCGTCGGCGTAGCTATTGCCGTCGGCGTAGAGACGCTACGCCGACGGCCACCCTCGGCGTACAATTTGCCGTCGGCGTAGATCTCGCGCAGGCCGTCGACGTACGCGGGCCGTCGGTGTAGAGTCATATTAGGCTTTTTTAAATCTTTATTTTTTATGTATATAGCTATGCCGACGGCTTTGTTTTTTTTTCAGCTAATATGTAATAATTCATATCTTTAAATCCGTAAATCAAAATTTAACAAATAAAATGTCTAAATTGATTAGAAAAATGAGAGGAATCCAAATATGACATCTATATCATCTTTTTCATCATGTATATGACTTTTTGTAACATATTTTAGAAAAATAACTTTATGCCTATTTTTCGAAAGTAATTGAATTTTATGTGAAAATAGTCAAAAAATGAAATACTTTGGCATGGAGTGCTTTTATGTGTACTAGTTGCTAGGATAAATGATAAACTTGAGTTTTGACAAAGTTTAAAAAAAACTTCTTCACAAAAATGTCAATCATCTGTAAACATGTATAAGTTTCGAGTCAAATGACCAAGTTATGGTCATCCCCGTGCCATAGTTTGTGATAATGTGCCCATATTTGACACATAGGTTTATCTTGGTATGACAAACAATGTTGCAGAACTGAGGATTTTCAAATTAGTTTTATAAATATCATTTTTCATTTTTTTAATTGTAAAAAATGACATTTTTTGTGAAGCAAGTACCAAAAATATGTTGGAAAATGGTACCCATCCAATTATCACACAAAGTAGACCATATTTTATGGACAATCCAGCAATATTAGGAATTTTCTCGGTTTTTATCTAATTTCGCCTATTTAAATGACTTTATGCCTATTTTTCGAAATTAATTGAATTTTGAACTACAAGTGTGTGATAGTTTGCTCTGAAATTTTTACAAAAATCATTTTAAGATACACCAGTAGTGGTTATATCACAGAACCGTCGATAGTTTTGAAAAATTCAACCTCTTTTGATGAATAGGCACGGTGGTCATTTTGACCGTTTTTTCAACAAAATAAAAGAAAGTGAAAAAATAGTCAAAAAATGAAATCCTTTGGCATGGAGTACTTTTATGTGTACCAGTTGCTAGGATAAATGATAAACTTGAGTTTTGACAAAGTTTACAAAAAACTTCTTCACAAAAAGGTCAATCATCTATAAACATGTATAAGTTTCGAGTCAAATGACCAAGTTATGATCATCTCCGTGCCATAGTTTGTGATAATATGCCCATATTTGACACATATGTTTATCTTGGTATGACAAACAATGTTGCAGAACTAAGTTTTTTCAAAATAGTTTTATAAATATCATTTTTCATTTTTTAATTGTAAAAAATGACACTTTTTGTGAAGCAAAGACCAAAAATATGTTGGAAAATGGTACCCATCCAATTATAACACAAAGTAGACCATATTTTATGGACAATCCAGCAATATTAGGAATTTTCTCGGTTTTTATCTAATTTCGCCTATTTAAATGACTTTATGCCTATTTTTCGAAAGTAATTGAATTTTGAACTACAAGTGTGTGATAGTTTGCTCTGAAATTTTAAAAAAAATCATTTTTAAGATACACCAGTAGTGCTTATATCACAGAACCGTCGATAGTTTTTAAAAATTCAACCTCTTTTGATGAATAGGCACGGTGGTCATTTTGACCGTTTTGTCAACAAAATAAAAGAAAATGAAAAAATAGTCAAAAAATGAAATCTTTTGGCATGGAGTACTTTTATATGTACTAGTTGCTAGGATAAATGATAAACTTGACTTTTGAAAATGTTTACAAAAAACTTATTCACAAAAAGGTCAATCTTCTATAAACATGTATAAGTTTCGAGTCAAATGACTAAGTTATGGTCATCCCCGTGCCATAGTTTGTGATAATGTGCCCATATTTGACACATAGGTTTATCTTGGTATGACAAACAATGTTGCAGAACTAAGTTTTTTCAAAATAGTTTTATAAATATCATTTTTTTTCCATTTTTAAGTGCCTAAATGACTTTTAATTTAGCAAGTACCAAAAATATGTTGCAAAAAGTCATATACATGATTCAAAAGATGATATGGATGCCATATTTGAATTCCTCTCATTTTTCTAATCGACTTAGACATTTTATTTGTCAAATTTCGATTTACGGATTTAAAGATATGAATTATTCCATATTAAATGTAAAAAGAAGAAAATAAAGTAAAATAAATTTTATTGTTATTTATTCAAAATATTATTACATAATCATTGTTACTTATTCAAACAAATTTTAAAATTTAAACAATGAAAAAGTGTAACATCATAACCGAGTGGTTAATATGATTGATGGGATATTAATATCAGTAAGTTCTAACTTCTCATTTGACAGCTACTCTGGAAGGAACTCAAAAGTTAAGCGTGCTTGGGCTGGAGCTATTTGATGATGGGTGACCGAATGGTAAGTTTGACCAGGGTAAGTACTTTGACCAATGATTAAGTGTGTAATTAGAGATTAAATATGTGGCTAAGTTGGAAATTTCGAAACAGAAATAAAATAGATTTAAAAAGTTTAAAAAAATTCGATTTTTTTTTGAAAAAGTTTAAAGAAAATTGAAAAAAAAATTCAAAAAATTTCGAAAAATTAAAAAAACTGAAAAACCTATGCCAGGGCCGTCGCCGACGGCAATCGATACGCCGACGGCCAAACGACCTGAGCCGACGCCCTATAACGCCGGCGGCTACCGTCGGCGTAGCCTACGCCGACGGTTTTTCTAGCCTTTGCCGACGGCTTTAGGCCGTCGGCGTATCGGGCGATTCCTGCAGTGGTCTTTTGGGTGTAATGGGGGCGAAAGTTGGGCCCTCTAGGTATCCAGGGGTCAAGCCAAGCACGGATAGATGAACCATTCCCGACACGCCAAATCATTCCCTTCTTTACCAATTCTAGACCATACTCTATTCCTTTCCACACAGCCGAGGCATTCCCAGTAAAAACCGTATCCATCAGATTACCATTGGGAAAATACTTCGCCTTTAGAAGACGTGCACACAAACTATCTGGGTTCTCAATAAATCTCGAAGCCTGTTTGGCAAGCAGGGCTTGGTTATAAGCTCTCATATCTCGGAATCCAATGCCTCCTTTGCACTTCGGCAAAATCATTTTGTCCCAAGCTAACCATGCCATCTTGTTTTTTCCTTTTTCTACACCCCACCAATATTGCCTCATCAATTTTGTCAAGTCGTCACAAACCGCTGCCGAAAGTTTGAAGACGCTCATCACATACGTAGGTATAGCTTGCGCCACAGATTTGATAAGTATTTCCTTACTTACCGAGGACACATAATTTTCACTCCAATCAATCAATTTCTTACCCAGCCTCTCTTGCAAGCTCTGAAATTTATTTTTGCTCATTCTCCCTTCCGGAACAGGTAGCCCTAGGTACTTAGGGTCAAAAACCTCTTGCGAAACCTCCAACACATTCTTAACAGAAGATGAGACCGTTGGTGAACAATTGTCGGAGAACAGGATGGAACACTTCGCGGGATTTATGAGTTGTCCCGTTGCCACTGCATAAGTATTCAAAACACCCTTGACAATTGTCGCTTGAGCCGCATTTGCTTTAAAGAATAAGAGAGAATCATCCGCAAATAAGAGATGGGAAATATCGGGGGCTCTCCGGGCATATCTTTACTGGAATCAAGCCATCCTCCAGCACGGCTTTTGTTACCAAAGCAGATAAGGCATCAACTATAAATAAGAAAAAAAGGGAGACAATGGATCACCTTGACGAAGACCTCTAGATGGCGAAAACTGGTCCA
Organism: Poa pratensis; assembly: GCA_947311845.1. NCBI lineage: Eukaryota > Viridiplantae > Streptophyta > Magnoliopsida > Poales > Poaceae > Poa > Poa pratensis. The sequence goes on from CAMZMU010000069.1 coordinate 17,794,390, forward strand.
GCAACTTCCCATTCAGATTCACAGAGAATCGGACATATTTTACGCATTTCATAATTAATGATACCCATGCAGCGTCGAAACCCCACTTGAGTAAAGCTTCCTCCAGACAGGGGCGGCCCATAGGCCAGGGAAGCGGGGCGATCGCCCTAGGCCCCCGGGAGGCAGGGGCCCCAGCCCAGGTAGCAGTTCAATGCTTCTAGTACGCACTAGATCCAGGAAACAAGAGAAAAAAATAGCCCAAGAAGCAATGTCAAGCCCACCAAGAGCTGGACACTGGACACGCGAGAAGCACTCACGGACCCAATAAATCGATTGGTGCTGCAAAAAGATTAATGTGCCGTCAGGCCTGTCTATAATAAAAAGATTAATGTACCGTCAAGCACTCACGGAACCGAGTCTTCTCCTTCATGCTAACTATTGCGGCATGCAGGTCAAGGAACCTACTTCCGTACATCGACATTGACTCATGTCATATCCAGGTGCTTTTGTTCCTTGTATTAACAATTTTATGTAAATTGTTTTGTGACATGTCTTCAAAAGATATCTATCTGGTAGTGATAAAATCAAGAGAAAAATGGATAGTTGAACTAGTACCATCCTAAAAAGGTTAAGTTGGCAAAAATTTAAGTAGTAATCAGTTTTGACATTCCATTTGTTTTGTACAGAAAATGATGGTCTGCTTTCCTTGTTATCATGGTGTAGTTCGCTCGTTCGTTACAAATAAATAGTTTGTTGTGTGATTTTATAGTTCAAACATCGATCTAAGCTACAATTTGGATTGCTTCCGAAATACAATGCATCCAAAAATTTAGTATATCAACAAGGGCCCATTCTTGTCGTCTTGCCCCAGGGCCCCCAATATGTATGACCGGCCCTGCCTCCAGAAAACTCCAATCGACCCTGTCATATGCCTTTGATAGATCCAACTTGTATGCACAATAAGAGGAATCAATGGTATGAGTAGACTGCATATGATGGATGCACTCAAAAGCTATAATAGCATTGTCGGTGATGAGACGTCCAGGGATGAATGCACTTTGATTTTCCGATATTAGTTCACCCAAAATTGGTTGCAAACGGTTCACTAGGCACTTCGAAACCACCTTATATATTTGGCTGCAAAAGAATACTCTGTACTGTTCCCCGCAACATTAGCCGAGATAAAAGTTAAAAATACAAGCTCGGTTTAGATAATACAATTTCTAAAAATTCAAGGTACACTTTTTACAAAACTCCAAACTGTAGTTAGCCACCTTTTGCTAAACTATAGTTACACTTTTCTCCATCGATGGAGACTTTAACAAGATCTTATCCACTCAGACTTTTTTTTTACAACCTTATCGACTCAGACTTAACAAAACTCAAAAGTGAATGGACAAATAATTGTAAGCTGTTTCACAAACAAGTGGATCGCGAGTCGGTACTCCGTATTATTACTCACTATATTAAGGCAGGTGACTTTCTAGGCCTGAGAGCGCTCGCGCACTGTTCGTGCAACAGTAAGTACACTGCCGTCACTGCCCGATCAGTGTTTCGATCGCGCGCCGTCACTGCCCGATCCAACGGCCCAGACCCACCCGCTCACCCTTCATTTTGCGATAACACCCCTCGCAAAACGAGAAACAGCTCCGCACTCCACAACTCCACGGTACGAAGGATTAGTTTGTAATTTCAGAAAATAACAGGGACTTCACTGTAAAAGCGTGCACACAACCCCCCTCCCTCTCCTTCTCTCTCGCGCGCGGCCGAGGACGCCGTCGCCGCCGACGCGCCGCGCTGCCGCTTCGCTCCTCCCCCGACAAATCCAAGCATACGACGAGCTCCGCCGTCTCCTCCTCTTCATCCTCCGTGAGTATCGCGTGTTGGGACTCACGAAATCGCCGCCACCGTGCTTTCCTTCTCCAACTGCGGCCGCCGCGCCATCGAGCACGATTTGCTCCATTCCGGCCTCGCCTCGCCTCCCCGACCACTCCATCGTCCTCCTGGTGATGCGTTGCTCCGGCTAGACCTCTTCCCGACCTTCCCCGTGCCCTCCTTCGCCGTGCCCGTGCTGCTCGCCGCCCGCCGCCACCGTTTTGGTCGTTGCCGCCAACTCCGGTGACCAAATGGTCCAGCTCCGCCGCCACCGGCTTCCTCGTGGCCTCCTCCCGCGAATACGCGTGGCCCTAGGCTCGCACGCGCCCTGCAGCGAGCAGAGCGAGCTCGCGGCGGCCGCCGTCGCGCGTGTCACACACGCTGACGTGTGGGCCCACTCAACATATTTTTTCTCATTTAAAAAAAATAAAAAACCCTCCAAGCGGGTCCCGGCTGTCAGCTTCTAAATTTTTTTACAGAAAATGCAGAAAATTGTAAAATTCATATCTTCCAATCCATAATTCAAAACAATACAAATAATATACCAAAATTTGCAGAAAAATGAAATCTTCACACCTAACACATTTCCATGCATTATTAAACAACTTTCAATAATTTTAATTAGAAGGCTGTTAGCCAATTTGTTTTCCGTATTTCCCAACTGTACACACAATATCCAAATTCGTTTCTTCTAATTATGGATTGAATTTAATAAATGATCATATAATATATTCCCTCTGATTATAAAGTTAAATTAAAATTTTAGGTCAAAATACAAACTTATTATATCATTTCAAATAAATTAATATTTAGAGATAATTTAACTGAACTATCTCCAATTATGCAGATATATTTAATAAATGCTCAAAATGGTTAACATTTGGAAATAACCATAATATATTTCCTCTAATTATGATGCTAAATAAGAAATTTACGGCAAAATGGAACCATATTTGATCAATTCAATTCAGCTAACTTATTTGGAGGTAATATAACTTAAATCTCTCTAACTTTGTAGTTAAATTTTAAAAATGCTTGATTAGATGAATATTTGGAGAAAATGCAAATTCATATCCTCTAATTATGGATTGAATTTAAACTAAATTTAATAAATGCTCATATAATGTATTTCCTCTGATTATTAAGTTAAATTAAATATTTAAGACAAAACACAAACATATTATATCTAAGAAAGTTATAGCAAAATGGAACCATATTTGATCATTTCAATTTAGCTAACATATTTGGAGGTAATATAAATTAAATCTCTCTAACTATGTAGTTAAATTTTAAAAATGCTTGATTAGATGAATATTTGGAGAAAATGCAAATTCATATCCTCTAATTATGGATTGAATTTAAATTAAATTTAATAAATGCTCATATAATGTATTCCCTCTAATTATTGAGTTAAATTAAATATTTAATAAAAATACAAACATATTATATCATTTCGAATAGGTTAATATTTAGAGACAATATAACTGAACTCACTCCAATTATGCAATTTAATTTAATAAACGCTTACATTGAACTTAACTCTCTCTAACTATGTAGTTAAATTTAAATAATGCTTGACTAGATGCATATTGGAGAAAACACAAATTCATTTCCTCTAAAAATGGATTGAATTTAATAGATGCTAATACAACATATTCACCATTTCTATTCACAAAATATATTGACTTCAATTCAATGAATGCTCAAATTGAACTCAACTCTCTCTAATGTCACCATTTCTATTCACAAAACATATTATGTAACAAAAACAAAAAACAAGTTATATTCACAAAAATATCCGCCAAAGGCGCGGCGGCAAAATTCAACCAGTACGCTCTTGTTCGAGCGTGGAAATGACGAATGCTAACGCCCTGACAGGTAGGACATCGCAAACGTGTCGCTCTTGCTCAGCACCGACGACGACACGGCCGACGTCCAGGCGGAGCTCGCCGGCAGGCCCAACGCCCCGCCGCCGTGCTTGTGATCGTCGAGTGCCAGAAGATCCACCATGATCGTGCCCGATGGCGGCGGCGCCTCCACCTCCCCCACGCCCCTCCCCTCCAGCATCTCCACCACGCGCGTCATGCTCGGCCGCGCCCCGGCCTTCTCCTGCGCGCACCACAGCGCCACGTGCACCGCCCTCCGAACCGCCGCCTCCTCCATCTGATCCTTGCCGCCGGCGACGAGCCTCCCGTCCACCACCTCCATCACGCGCCCCTCCCGCACCAGCTCCGCAGCGATCTTGGGCAGGTACGACCACCGGCCGTCCTCCTCTGCCCGGAGGCACCGGCGCCCGGAGACCATCTCCAGCAGCACCATCCCGTAGCTGTACACGTCGGACTTCTCCGTGATGCCGGTGCCGAGGAGCCACTCCGGCGCCAGATACCCCACCGTGCCGCGCACCGTCGTCACCACCCGGCTCTGCTCCTTCCCCGCCAGCTGTGACAGCCCGAAATCCGATACGATCCCCCGGAAGCCGTCGTCGAGGAGGATATTCTCCGGCTTCACGTCCAGGTGCAGCACCTTAGCGCGGCAGTCGTGGTGCAGGTAGGCGAGGGCCTTGGCGACGTCGACGGCGACCTGGTACCGCCGCGCCCACGGCAGGCAGCGGTGCTCACGGCGGTCGTCGGAGCTGGGGAAGATCCACCGGTCGAGGGAGCCGTGCTCCATGTACTCGTAGACGAGGAAGCGCGGAGAGCCGAGGCAGAAGCCGACGAGGCGCGCCAGGTTGACGTGCTGCGCGCCGGCGATGACCGACACCTCCGCCTTGAACTCACTGTCGGCATTCTCGGCGCCAGAGCCGGCGCTGATCCGCTTCACCGCCACCTGGGTTCCATCGTCGAGGATGCCGCGGAACACCGTCCCCGACGAGCCCCGCCCGGCCACGTACTGGAAGTCGTCCGTGGCCGCCGCCAGCGCCTGGAATGAGAACTTGCACGGCAGACCGGCGACCTTGCGGAAGAAGCTGTACTCCACGCGCAGCTCCTCGCCGTCGTCCAGCGCACGCCTCATCGCCATGCGCTCCGCCCGCCCCGCCGTGCAGTGCAGCAGCAGAAGAAGCGTCACGACTATCGCCACCAGGACGGCGACGGTGGAGAAGTAGAACGGCCTCGACAGGTGTAAGCAGATGTAGAGAGCGACCTCTGCCGCCGCGAGCACGATGCCGGCCACCACGACGGCGAGGACCTTGGTCTTCCTGCTCCCCATCCGTCGGCGACGTCGCTCGCTTGGGTTGTATGATCCCTGACCATCATCCGAATTCTCGGACCTCGTCGTGTTCAGGGTTTTTGACTCCTCCATGCTTATATGTCATAATAAAGTGTTACAACGACATTTGAAGCTGAAATAATGAGCTTTCGTCTGGTCTCACTGCAGTAGGAGCGTGGTGGTAATTCTTCGGAGGGCGCAGCGATTGAGAGTCATCTCTGTTTTCGTCGAACCGTCGATGTTGGCTTTGTTTTCTCTTCTCTGTTCTTTTTGTTTCTTTTGGGCATGATTGTGCTGTTTGCCCCAGCAGTGGTCTCACAATGTTGTATGGTGGTGGTTGCTTTATTTATAAAGCGGGGCACAAGCCTCGTGGAAAATTTGGATAGGATAGACGGTAGTAGGTTAAGAAATGTTCAAGCCAAACGTGGATTTAGCGCGTGGGAATTCGTCATGAATTTCGTAAGCTACTGCACGGTCAAGTGAAGGAATAAGCAAAAGATAGATTCAACTCTTCCAGTGACATCAGTCCATAGTGATCAGTGAGGTCTAATCGATCATTGTCATGCGGGTTGTTGGCATCTGCGCTTTGGCCAAATCCAAGGACACTAAATGTCATGCAGATTAGTGATGAACATTTCTTAACAGTTGACATCTGCGTACTAAATGTTCCGGAGAAACAAACTCATCAACATTTAGAGATCAAGACGAAAGCAAGGCGCAGATAACAAATTATGGAAGAAAGATTGTTGACGTGGCCACTGAACATGGAACCATCCAGGGAAAGGAGTAATTCGGCCAATATTTGATTCAACGAAAGGTGGGATGAAAATGAAAGGGACATCACTGTTTAATACCCTTTGCTGTCCCAATTTCCAGTCATGAGAAAATTAAAGGGAGATTATTCGTGTGAGCAATTATCTGAAAAGAATAACTATGTTTCCAGAGCCCTTTGCTGTCCCAATTTCCAGACATGAGAACTGAGGACAGCAAACTGGTTGGCATGGATATTAAACTCTAGAGTATAGGCAACACAGCTGATGTTTTCCACAGCTGAAAGTTTGAGCTTTCGTCTGGTCTCTCTCGTCATAAACTTCTGGCCTGATAAGAAAATTTGGATAGCATAGACGGTAGTAGGTTAAGAAATGTTCAAAGCAAACGTGGATTTGGCCCAAATGATATCATGCCAGGTGTAATTCTTCATGAATTTCGTGTGCTATTTCACGGTGAAGTGAAGGAATGAGCAAAGGTAGATTCAACTCTTTCAGTGACATCAGTGTATACTGATTACTTTCATGGGTGGTTGTTGTCTGCGATTTGGCTAAATCCAAGGTTGAACATTTCTTAACAGTTGACATCTGGGTACTAAATGTTCCATAGAAACCAGAGCTTGACAGTTTCGGTCGAACTCTGATCATCATCATCATGAAAACTCGACAATAAACAATGGATCTGGTACGTCAAAATGTATAGATCAAGGCGAAAGCGATGCCCAGACAACAAATTTGCACAGGCAAGATTGTTGAGGTGGCCGCTGAACATGGTACCGTCCAGGCAAAGAAGTAACGCAGCCAATATTTCATTCAACGAAAGTTGGGTTGAAAGTGAAAGCAACATTACTGTTTAATGAATCACATTATTCGTGTGTGGTATTATCTGGAAAGACAAAAACTATGCTTCCAGAGCCCTTTGTTGTCCCAATTCCAGACATGAGAATTGAGAACAGCAAACTGGTTGGCATTGGTATCTATCTATCTATACTTATTATAAAACAAACCATGCTAACATTCATTAAAATAACCCATCTCTACATGCAAGGTGTTCATATCATCAACTATATGAGTCATTCATTTAACCATGTCATCACCACATAATTCATTATTTGAGACATTCATTTATCCATGTCATCACATATTTATTAATGATATTTATCCATACATGCAACCTATCACATTATAAATTCTTTTAACCATACAATTTTCCACATCATCAATTTTTAGCGGTTAAATATACGAACATTTCATATTGATTAAAATTTAAATTTTTGCCTATTATGGCTAATAAAATCCTCTATATTCCTGAGATTTTTCATTTCATCCATCTAAATATCCTTCGTTGATATTATTTTTTTTTTTGTGAGCTTCTCGCTGCAAGGCGCGGGGTATGTTTCTAGTTAAACTATATAGGCGAAACAACTGATATTTTCCACAGCTTCAAAGCACTTCCAGAGTAAAAACGAAAGGCGTCGGTCCAATGTTTCTTTACAGGACATGCCCTCAATCTTAAACCAAACGTGGATTTGACCATGAGGACTTCGTCATCAATTTCGTATGCTATTGCACGGTCAAGTGAAGGAATGAGCAAAAGATAGATTCAACTCTTTATCTTTGACATCAGTGTATAGTGATTAGTGAGGTGTCATTGCTCACTGTGAATTTGTGTGGTTGTTGGCGTTTGCGCTTTGGCCAAATCCAGGAAGACCAGGATTGAACATTTCGACCTTGGAGATCAGCCACGTTGATGTCTGGGCACAGAATGTTCCAAGAAACTAGAGCTTGACAGTTTCCGTTCATCATCAACATGTACAGAACAAGGAGAAATCAAGGCGCAGATAACAAATTATGCACCAGCAAGATTGTCCACTGAACATGGAACCATCCAGAAAACTGATTCAACGGAAGGTGGGTTGAAAATGAAAAGGGACATCACCGTTTAATGAATCTCATTATTCGTGTAAACAATTATCTGAAAAGAAAAAAACTATGTTTCCAGGGCCCTTTGCTGTCCCAATTTCCAGCCATGAGAAATGGGAACAGCAAACTGGTTGGCATGGATATTAAACTCTATAGGCCAAACAGCTGATGTTTTCCACAGCTTCAAAGCACTTACAGAAGAAAAATTAAAGGGATCGGTCCAGTGTTCCGTTACTAGACATGCCCTCTCCGGTCTTAATGGTGGTGGTGGTCGTCATCATCATCATGTCCATCAGGGTTTCCTCCGTTCCCTATAACCTCAAGCTGTGGAAATAAAGTTGGAATTCAAAGCTCAGAAAAAAAGGCAATGCATGATTTAGCGTATCATTCTAAAATTGTTACCACACACAAAAAAAACTTATGCCAACAGAAGAGGACAGCATACCTTGAAATACTGAGTGCACACGGGGCATTCATGCGGCTTGCCTTTCTCCAACCAGAACCACACAACATCATGCTCATCCTCTGAAAAAAGTCAAATATCAAACTTTTGGAATTTAAGTTAATTGTATCCATGCTCAGTTGATGAATATTTCTAGATAAGACACGGGAGAGGACTAAATTTTGTTAGCCTCTGTTGGTGGAGAAGGGATTCAGTATGCAGGGTAATATACCTCCTTCACCACCAGGGCAACCAACAATCCTTTTGTCGAAGTATGACTGAATGACAGCAGGAGCTTCCTATGAATGGACATGTGGACACATCATGGTCAGTTGGACCAAGCAAGTAAAGAAATAACTAGAATGAATTATGATACAAAAGGTACAGTTGAGCCTAATCACGCTTCAACATAACACTCTACAAAGTGATTTGTCAACAGGAAAATTCAAAACAGAATAGTGTAATGCCTAATAGTTGACTAATAACCTTATCAAATAACGACAGGTGTAGTCATGAGAAAACAGTACAGACATACCGGTGTGATAAAACAAAAAGGAATCAGTTGGGCAAACAAATATACATGGGAACATCTAAAAAGTACACCATCGCAACTGAGAATAATCTGCCTAAAATATATGAGGGGACCAGGTACTTTTCAGAACACTATTTTTTCTTGGAGATATAATAGTATGGAAGATACGGAGAAACTATAAGTTAAAGTTCAATATCAAAGTAGCAATCGTTGAGTATGCCACAATTCATAACTCATAACACACAATTTCAACACCCTCGGTTGGTTCAACTAGAGTTCTCCACAAACAGCTAGAGTTCACATGGATAAGGAACAGACAAACCAAGTGAAACAAGCAGGATTTTGCAAACATACCATGAAAATACGTAAACCAAAGTCTTGACGTGAAGTTGTGAACCAAGAACAAAGCATAACCAAAAATACACATGAAGGAGCGAAAAAATTCACATCAATCAAAAGGGAAATTCCACATGCCTGCAAGTACTATAAGTTCAATATATGGTTCACAAGGCTACAGCTTCCAACAATCGCTAAATTCATGCTAAAATCCCAAAAAGAGCTGATTTAAGAGCCATGTAGCAAATTCTAATTGCCAAGGTCTGTAATTATCACATACCAGCACATTGATAGTTCAAGCAAATGATGAGATAAAAAAATGGTAAACTGATAGCAAAAGCAGATGTTTGGATGCCTACAACCTCATCAGCCACCCCAATAACAAATCGGTATGGACACAAACATTACTGTCTAAACTGGACTGAATTTATCGAACTAACATATCTCGCTCAAGGAAAGAACCAGTGGACACTAGGATAGAACTCACTTCCATGTATGATTGTAACCAGTCCACACCCAATAAAGAAAATAAACCGTCGTCCAGCTTTGACTGGCATGTATCCCTAACACCTAAAACTAGTGCCACTGTTTGTACCAACACTAAAGTTCTGTTCAGCAAGCAAGTTTTGATTTTTATCAGAGGGCAACATGTCGATCTTCAATATCATATTAGGGCCATACTGCGAGTCTGAGTACTACACATCAACATTTCAGTGCAGACTCAGACAATCTATCCGAAACAACCAATTCGACAATCCCTTTTTGCGGGGTTTTGAGTCCCCTTTATCGGAAAAAAAAAACAACCAATTCGACAATCCAATCACTGATGACAGATCAAATAACCATGCTATCAGATCGAAAGCGCTCACCTTGGTGCCAAAGGGCCCGACAGGAGCGTCCATATCGAACCTCTTCTTCCCCTGAAGACGAAACCCAACAGGAATCAGTAGTATCGAGCAGAAAAACCGTAACAGGAGACAAGGCCAATGGAGCACACGGAGGAAGACGGACCTGGAGCTCGGCCTCGATCTCCTCGCGCTCGAGCCCCGTGGCGATCGGCATCACGTCCTCCACCCGCGTCCTCACCTGCCCCGCATCTGCGGAGACGCACGGCTCTACCCTGTCAAATCGGTACTGCCGCTTTCTGGGGAAGACGGGGGAGCGTTTACTTACCGAGGGTGGAGAAGAAGACGGGCGCGCGGCGGAGGGCGCCCGCGGAGGCACCGGCGGATCCCCCGACCGCCGGGGCGCGGTGGGCGAGGGCGGAGCCTCGGGCGAGGAGGAGGGAGGTGGCGCGCTTCCACATGGCGGGCGGCGGGCGGGCTCGGCGGCGGAAGGTCGAGAAGACGGGTCAGAGGGAGGGTGGTTCGAAAGGCTCCTCCACAACCGAGTAGGGTGTGCTGAGCCTATTTCCACTCGGTGTCCAAAAATGTACTCCATGGAGTATTATATTTTGGGCAGTAAAAAAAATGACACAGTCTGAGTAGTAAAAAGTGTAAAATTTGAACTCTCCCAAATTGTCACATTTTTACTTTTGTATAGCGCAGAATATGAATTACTGTGAGTTGAGATTTTACACGTTGGTGGAATACATCATTAATTGTCTACATCTTAGGATTTTTTTGAAACTTTAAACATGATTTGATTTTTTTAAGTAAAGTGCTCCATGAAGTTCGGCCTCCATTTATGTCTTGAGTGAAATGCATGCACGGCCCTTAAACTTGTTGGCTATGTCCAAAACGGTCCTTGAACTCACAAAATGATTCGATACGGTCCCTAAACTTGCTAAGTACGTCCGCGTACGGTCCGAAATGGGATTGACCACGTATTCTTGCCGACGTATCGGTCTGATGCAGAAAATGTTTGAAACTTCAAAAATCCATATCTTTTATTCTATCTATCGAAAATTTACAAGTTGTACCTTTCTGGAAACCTTGGGATAATTAGAATACAATGACACCGTTAGTTTACAATTTTGATGAAATTTAAATTGCTCAAATTTGGACTAAGAAATTTGAGTATTTTATCATATTTTTAATTCTATAAATCCTTTAAAAATTATTTTTTCAAAATCAGCTTTTCGGGGCGGTTTCTGTAAACCAGATGCGTACATAATTACATATACACGCAATACAACTCATCATGTGTATGTAACTATGTAAATTACATCATTTATAATCTTCCACGCTTTCGGAAAGTTGCTACTACTCGCTGCCCTTATGAGCTGCCAAATTACAACCTACAAAATAAAAGAAGAATGAAATTTATCAAAGCCGACAGGTAGCTACATGGGCGTACGCAGGGGGCGGGCCGGTGGGGCCGTGGCCCACCCAGAAATATGTGGAAAAAAATTTAACACCCCTATTCTCATGCCCACTTTGGCCAGAAATTGTAGTATGTCATTTTCCCGGAGCATGGCTCACCCAGAGTTCAGCTCGTGTGCCTCGTGCCCTCGTCCCGAGCGAGGAGCCAACTGAGGTCCCGAGCATGGCTCCCTAGCATCAAACCCTGGGAGGTGCTTGCCGCAGCCTTCCGACTAAGAAACGAAGCGGTATACTGTATTTGTTTGCCATTGGTGTCGATCTTATTTATGTAGATTCTGCCATTACGATGGGATCTTGGTGACGGTCCATTCCGATATTGAGAGTGAGACTGAAACAGAAGATGCAACACCACATCCACCATCACCCCAACAACCGTATGATGCACGGTTTCTTTCATACGATCCAGCAGAAAGGATTATGAAGATGATGTTCGGAGAGCATATATCGCAAAAGGTCCATGCCAACCATTTAAACATGATTTACAATGTATTGATCTACAATGCCATAAATCAAGTTGTTGTTTATATTGTTCTATTGGCAACTTTTAATTGACATGGGAATTTTTTTTGGAGTGTGTGCCGACCCTCCAATTTTTTCCTGCGTCCGCCACTGGGTAGCTATCCATGAAATGCAGGCAAAATGAGCTACTTCATGCATGGATGCAGACGCAGTGCATCCGTTTGCGACTCGTCACGCTAGCTTGTTCATGCATGCACGCAATGACCCGGTGACGAGTGAAAGGCATCCACGGTCTAAAACTAGATTGACCCGTATTTTGCTGACGTGTCTTCTTATAGGTCCCACTTGTAAGCGAGAGAGATGCATGGTAGGAAAACTATTTAGTATTTAGGAAAAATATTTCCAGCACCTAAGTATATTTGGAAAATCATATTAGTTTATATTCCATTATGGGCTAGGCTTGAAACAAAGTTTAACCAAATTACTTTTGAACATTGGTGAAAATATATTTTATTGGTACTAACAGAAATATATGATCCTTAGTTGTCATTTGCAAAATAATCAATTTAAATGATTTATGGAATTAAAGATGTGATAAAATACTCAAAATACTCATTTGAAATGTGAACAATTTAAATTTTATCAAAGTTGAAAATTAATGGTTTCACTGTATTCTAATCTTTCTAAGGTTTCCAGAAAGATATAATTTGTAAATTTTGGATAGACAAAGTAAAAGATATGGAAAATCATTTGTTGGTTCAGACCGATACACTGAGACGTCAGCTAAATGCGGGCCCAGTCTAGTTTTGGACTGTACGTGGACATCTTGAGCGAGTTTAAGGACTGTATTGGATCATTTTCTGAGTTTAAGGACCGTTTTGGACATAGCCAACAAGTTCGAGGACCTTGCATGCATTTCACTCTTATGTCTTCCGACATTTTCGCAGACTAAATTAGTTTGCCAAAATGTTTTACAGTCTGGAACAAGGACAAAACACATATGAATGATTTATAAAATATATTTTTGGTAGTTTGTTTGGAGACTCTCGGGTAATAATAAAGCACCTACCGGCCTCATAGACCATGTGCTTAGAGACATGTATAGAAAAAAAAATAGAAGCGCCAATGCTTATTTTTACAAGAGATGTGCATAACTAAACATCTATCTTATTTAAATAAGCACTAATGCTTTTTGTTTTTCTAACCACCTCCCTAGTCACTTGCATTGATGCCCTTGCTCCGTTTTTCATGGGCAGTGTCAAAAATAAAAATAAGTCGGCAACGTCTTTGCTAAGATCCTCGAATGGGGATAAACGTAAAAAAATCCCTAAATCCCAAATATAAGGAGTGTCTCCATTATTCTATCTGTTTGGTAGCATTGTCGATGCGGCGGGTAGACCAAGGGCAATCCTCAAACGGACTGGCCCCTTTTCCATTTTGAGCATTTTTTTACCCTTTTCACATTTTTAGAGTTGATGAAACAGATCATTCAAAATATAATTTTCAACAAAAATAATAATTAAACAACAATCTGTAGGGATATGCGCGACAGAAAATCAAAATTTTCTCTCACATGCGGAAGCAACACCCAAATATCTTATCTAAGGAGATGCAAGTAACGGGGGGGGGGGGGGGGGGGGGGGTAATCAACATACCCTCGAAGAACACGAGTGTTGGACGTTTGTCACAACGCAGCTTGGTGTAGACCTTGATGCGGTTCACTCCGATCAGCACCACAACGAGCAGTGCTCCGAGATTTACACACGTACGGCTCAGCAACGTCTCCTCTTCTTGATCTAGCAAGCTTGAAGGAGAAGTAGATGGGATCCAAACCAGCAGCACGACGGTGTGGTGGTTCGGTGAGCTCTCACGCGGGCAGGGCTTCGCCAAGCCAAGACCACAAGAGAAAGGAGCAAGAGGAAGTGTACCGGCTTAGGAATCAATCCTCTTCTTTCCCCAAATGGTACCCTCCTTATGTAGGATGTGGGGAGGAGCTGTGAGGCTTGCCTCCTGAGCTTCCCAGGAAGGAACCAGCCTCCAAATCTTCCCCAGTAAGGAACCAGCCTCCAAGGGTTCCTAGGAAGGAACCAGCCTCCAAATCTTCCCAGGAAGGAACCAGCCTCCAAGGCTTCCCGGGAAGGAACCTAGCTGCCAAGACTTCTCAAGGAAGGAACTTGGCTGCCAAATATCCTAAGTGGGACGTTCGGGATAGTGGGCCCCACCATGGGACCCACCGGAACATTTCAGGAAAAACCCCGATACAATATCGGTTAATTCCTGAACCTTTCCGGAACCCAAAAACCACATTCCTATATATGAAACTTTATCTCTGGACTCTTCCGGAGCTCCTTGTGATATCCCGGATCCTATCCGGGACTCCGAACAACCTTAGGTCTCACCATTATAATTATCCCAAAGCTACTCTAGCGTTACCGAAATTTAAGTGTGTGACCCTATGATAACCCACAAGTATAGGGGATCGCGTGTAGCCTTTTCGATAAGTAAGAGTGTCGAACCCAACGAGGAGCTAAAGGTAGGATAAGTATTCTCTCAAGTTCTATCAACCACTGATACAACTCTACGCACACTAAACGTTTGCATTATCTAGAAAATTAAACTATGGTAGCAATACGGGTATAAGAGGTAGTTTTGCAAGATAATAAATACAAGAAAGTAAATGCTAGTGCTGCAGCAAGAAAATACACTAAGTAACCATATACTAACAGTACCATGAGTGTGGAAAAGTGGTGATAATTGTGGTGGCTTTGTCCAAGATTAATTAGTGAAGGTACTTGGTTCATTATCTTCGATGCAGTTTTCTATGTGGGAGAGGCTAAATATACATGCACTCCACTACTTGGGATTACAAGTACTATATGATTGGATTGTTAGAAAGCATCCGCAAATACTAACAATGCATTAAGGTTTCCCCAACCATAGCCTTAAGTTCAAGGTCCTCTTACTCCCATACGTGCAACTAATCGGTTCACGTTCTCAGGTTTCTGTCACTCCGGCAGAACTTCCCCCGCTTCGTTACAAATACTACCAACCCTAGGGTGTTTGATCCATGCGCGCACAAGTATAATGGACACCAAAGGACAGCACCATATAGACATACAACTCTAATGAACCTCATGCATTCAATTAAGCAATCAAAAGACAAATAAACTACGGAAACATGATGTAAATCATAGGATAAATATTATAGCATCAAACACCATGTTTACATAGGACGGTACAGAGGTTTGTGGGAGGATGAACCACTGAATACAAGGAGGAGATGGTGTTGGAGATGGCGGTGAAGACGGCGGAGAGAGACAGCGCGGCGGCGCAGGGCGGCGGCGGCACCGGCGGTGCGGGGAACTCCTTTCCCCGCCGCCGGCAAGCTTGGGGAGCGCCGCCCCTTAGCCTCCCTCCTTCATGGCTTCTTGGGAGCCCTCCCCCATGGAGATGGAATCCATGGGGGAGGCAAAAACGTGGCTTTTGGTGGCTGAAATTCGTGGGTGGAGGAGTCCCCCACGAATTAGGTTTCCTCCCTTTATATATCTTCTCGGATTTCCGTCACCCCCTTTTAGGGTTCCACCAAAACGGATCTACAGGCCGCGTCCGAACTCCGATTGGGCTGATCTCAGGATTAAAATCTTCGTATGGAAAATTGTGACAACTTTCGTAACAGCCAGGTCTCCATATAACGTCATCTTCGAGGGTCAAACTGGCAATCTTCGTAAAAAGTTCTCAGACAGATTTCAGGAAAGTCCCAATTCGACTCCAACAAGGTTTCCTCTTGTATTCTTGATAATTTCTACACATCAAAGAGTAAAACAAGAACATTGTGCACTTTTGCAACTATTAGTAGGTTAGTCCAAATAAATAATAAACTTAATATAAAACAAGTGCTAAAAGCATAAAAATGACATGAAACAATCAAAAATTATAGATACGTTTTGGACGTATCAACATCCCCAAGCTTAATTCCTGCTCGTCCTCGAGTAGGTAAATGATAACAAAATAATTTTTGATTGTAAATACTATGATCAGGTCTTTAACAATTGCATGATGTATGGATAATAAAACTTAGCAATCATGTTTCCTAATGAAAAGTATCAACGAACTAAGAGCTTATAACATGAAATTTATAAACATCAACAAGATTGTAATGACCATAATAAAGCATGATAGAGTGGTATCTCGCTTGCCCTTAATTGTGGGGCAAAACATAAATGCCAAGGCACCTCTGAAGTTCAAGTGAAGACTAGATATAGAGATATCAAAGATAAAAACATCATGGTTATACCTCAATTAATCGTATTCTGGGACAAGCACATTACACTAAGAACGACAGCTATGCTCTCGAAGAAGTGCTCAAAGAAAGGATGGTGACTCAACATAAAAATAAAAGATTGACCCTTCGCAGAGGGAAGCAGGGATTAACACGTGCTAGAGCTTTTTATTTTAAAAACAGAGGTAAAAATGTTTTGAGAGGTGTTTGTTAATTGTCAACGAATGGTAGCGGGTGAGAACGGTATTCTACCTGTCAAACGGACTTTTAAGATCGACTCCCATGAAGGACGTTATTTCTACCAGCAAGGCAGATCATCCCTCTTTCTCTTTGGTTTACACACATTCAGGTATTTCACTGTTTGTCATTGCTTACTGATGAATCAGGGCAAAAGTGTGAAGAGAATTAATTGGTTAAATTTGTAATTAATTGGGACTGGGCACCCCGTTGCCATCTCTTTTTGCAAGTTATTGGATAAGCGGATGTATATACCACTAGTCCAGGTGTAAAAGTCCATTCGACAAATAGAATAAAGAATAACCACACTAATTCCTCATGAGCTAGAAAACATTGACACAAAAAGAGAAATATTTTAAAGGTTTTAATGGTAGCACATGCAAATTTACTTGGAATGGCTTGAAATACCATGCATAGGAATTTTTTGGTGGACTCTTTGGGATAACTTGGTTTTAAGGATTTGGATGCACGAGCAGCATTCCTGCTCAGTACAAGTGAAGGCTAGCAATAGACTGGGAAACGACAACCACGAGAGCGATAACGGTCATAATCATGCTTGCGACAAAATAAAATTAACGGAGGCATAAAAACGATACTAAAACTCCGAGGCAAAATAGATCATCGAGGCTTAATTGACTTTTATTTTTCAGTCATAACATGTGTGAGCATGATACCAAATCGACATCAATGCATTGTCCTGTTCATAAGATGGTATGGTATTGTGGTATCCTCCTCTGAATAATTCACTTGAATCGATTTGGCACATGCTCACACATGTTATGACTGAAAAATAAAAGTTAATTAAGCCTCGATGATCTATTTTGCCTCGGAGTTTTAGTATCGTTTTTATGCCTCCGTTAATTTTATTTTATCACAAGCATGATTATGACCGTTATCGCTCTCGTGGTTGTCGCTTCCCAGTCTATTGCTAGCCTTCACTTGTACTGAGCAGGAATGCTGCTCGTGCATCCAAATCCTTAAAACCAAGTTATCCCAAAGAGTCCACCAAAAAATTCCTATGCATGGTATTTCAAGCCATTCCAAGTAAATTTGCATGTGCTACCTTTAAAACCTTCAAAATATTTCTCTTTTTGTGTCAATGTTTACTAGCTCATGAGGAATTAGTGTGGTTATTCTTTATTCTATTTGTCGAGTGTACTTTTACACCTGGACTAGTGGCATATACATCTGCTTATCCAATAACTTGCAAAAAGAGCTGGCAACGGGGTGCCCAGTCCCAATTAATTACAACTTTAACCAATTAATTCTCTTCACACTTTTACCCTGATTCATCAGTAAGCAATGACAAACAGTGAAATACCTGAATGTGTGTAAACCAAAGAGAAAGAGGGATGATCTGCCTTGCTGGTAGAAATAACGTCCTTCATGGGAGCCGCTCTTAAAAGTCCGTTCGACAGGTAGAATACTGTTCTCACCCGCTACCATTCGTTGACAATTAACAAACACCTCTCAAAAATAGATACTCCTCCATGGTATGTGATTGATGGAAGGCACCCGAGGATTCGGTTAGCCATGGCTTGTGTTAGCAAGGTTGGGAGGAGTATCAAATATTTTATGCAATCTCTATATGCTTTCAAAAACCTAAAAGCTCTAGCACATGATTTAATCCCTGCTTCCCTCTGCGAAGGGCCTTTCTTTTACTTTTATGTTGAGTCAGTTTTCCTATTCTTTCTGTCTTCCACAAGCAAACACTAGTGTCAATTTTGTTACAACATGCGTTATATGCAATGTATTGGACTTGTTATACTACTTTGTGTTGACAATATCCATGAGATAAATATGTTGAAAGTTGAAGCAAATGCTGAAACTAAATTCTTCCTTTGTGTTGATTAAATACCTTTTATTAGAAACTATTGCTTTATGAGTTAACACTTATGCAAAACTGTTTGATGCTTGTCTCGAAAGTACTATTCATGAAAACGTTTAGCTTGTGTGATTCATTGTTTACTCATTATCTATTTGATAGCAAATTATAGACCATTGACTTGGATCACTTCATTCATTTACATGTGCCTTGCAATATTATATGATCAAGATTATGATAGTAGCATGTCACCTCAAAAATTATCTTGTTTTTATCGTTTACCTACTCGAGGACGAGTAGGAACTAAGCTTGGGGATGCTGATACGTCTCAAACGTATCTATAATTTTTGATGTTCCATGCTTGTTTTATACCAATTACTACATGTTTTGCATCTACTTTATATCACTTTTATACATTTTTTGGGACTAACCTATTAACAAGATGCCGAAGTGCCAGTTCCTGTTTTCTACTGTTTTTGTATTCCAGAAAAGCTAGTCTGGAAATATTCTCGGAATTGGACGAAACTACACGGGAGTCCCTATTTTACCAGAACTCATCTGACGGACCAAAGAGCGACGGAGAGGAGCCACGTGGGCCCCACACGCCAGGGCGCGGGGCCCCCCTCTGCGCGCCCAGGGTGGTGTGGGCCCCAGGCCTCTCCAGCGCCGCCCTTTCGCCTACTTATTCCCCCCGAAGCGAAAACCCTAAGTACCTGGCAAATATCCACGAAAAGTTCCAGAGACGCCGCCGTCGTCAACCCTAGCTCGGGAGGGTTCAGAACCTCTTCCCGGCACCCTGCCGGAGAGGGGAATCGTCACCGGAGGCTTCTACATTGCCATGCCTGCCTCCGGAGTGATGCGTGAGTAGTTCATCCTTGGACTACGGGTCCATAGCAGTAGCTAGATGGTTGTCTCTCCACTTTGTGCCATCATGTTTAGATCTTGTGAGCTGCCCTACATGATCAAGATCATATTATTGTAATGCTACATGTTGTGTTTGTTGGGATCCGATGAATATTGAATATTATGTCAAGTTGATTATCAATCTATCTTATATGTTATTTAAGATCTTGCATGCTTTCCGTTACTCGTAGATGCTTTGGCCAAGTAGATGCTTGTAACTCCAAGAGAGAGTATTTATGCTAGATAGTGGGTTCATGTCTCCGTTTAACCTGGGACAGGGACAGAAAGTTCTAAGGTTGTGGATGTGCTGTTGCCACTAGGGATAACCTAACGATGCTATGTCCACGGACATATGTGTTTGTTTACATTACGCACTTTACTTAATACAATTATCCGTTGCTTGCAACTTAATACCAACGGGGGACTCGGATGACAACCCGGCGGTGGATTATTAGTCATAGATGCTGTTGGATAACGATCTATGTATTATGTCGTAATGCCCAATTAAATATCATAGTAGTCAACATGTCATGTATATGCATTGTCATGCGCTCACTATTCATCAATTGCCCAGCTGTAATTTGTTCACCCAACATGTTAGTTATCTTTTATGGAGAGACACCATTAGTGAACTGTGGACCCCGGTCCATTCTTTTACACTGATTAAACAACCACAAACTACAAACTGTTCCTTTTTCATTCTCTACAATTTAATACTCATTTTCCACACCATACGTTTAATCCTTTGTTTTCAGCAAGTCAGTGAGATTGACAACCTCACTGTTTCATTGGGGCAAAGTAGTTTGATTGTGTTGTGTGCAGATTCCACGTCAACAATCCAGACTCCCTGCGACAGCTATTTTTCTGGCGCCGTTGACAACCTTCTGAAGAGTTGCTGCTCCTACTGGTTCGATAACCTTGGGTTCTTTCTGAGGGAAAACTTGCTGCTGATTACATCATACCTTCCTCTTGGGGTCTCCCAACGAACGTGTGTTTCACGTCATCAGTATGACAACCTGGCGGTGGATTATTAGTCATAGACTTTGTTGGATAACGGTCTATGTATTTTGTCGTAATGCCCACATGAATATCATAGTAATCATTATGTCATATATATGCATTGTTATGCGCTCAATATTTTGTCAATTGCCCAGCTGTAATTTGTTCACCCAGCATGTTAGTTATCTGTTATGGAGAGACACCACTAGTGAACTGTGGACCCCGATCCATTCTTTTACACTGATAATACAACCAACTGCAAACACTGTTCCTTTTCATTCTCTGCAATTTACTACTGTTTTCCACACCCTACGTTTAATCCTTTGTTTTCAGCAAGCCGGTGAGATTGACAACCTCACTGTTTCGTTGGGGCAAAGTTGTTTGATTGTGTTGTGTGCAGATTCCACGTCGGCGCCGGATTCCCTGGTGTTGCGCGTGCCATATTCCGCCACCAACAACCTTCAGAAGTGATTTATTGCTCCTACTGGTCGATTAAACCTTGGTTTCATACTGAGGGAAACTGCTGCTACACTGCTTCATACCTTCCTCTTGGGGTCTCCCAGCGAACGTGTGATCCACGCAATCAACCAACATCCCTCATAGTTGTTAAGTGGAACACGATCCAAATCCATCGCACCAAACTCCGATCATCACGTGAGCCGATGTAGCTTCAATGGTGAACATCAACCATGTTGATCATATCAACCATATGATTCGTGTTTAACCTTTCGGTTCTTGTGTTCCGAGGCCATGTCTGCACATGCTAGGCTCGTTAAGCTAACCCAAGTATATATGCATGTGTGCCGAGGCCATGTCTGTACATGCTAGGCTCGAGCAACACCCGTTGTGTGGAACTTAGAATCCATCACACCCGATCATCACGTGGTGCTTAGAAACGAAGAACTGTCTTGGCGGTGGCATACTTGGGGAGAACACGATCTTAATTTTGAGTGAGGGATCATCTTATAATGCTACCGTCGTGCACACACAGAACAAGATGCATAAAGGATAAACATCACATGCTTAAACAATGTGATATGGTATAGCCCTTTTCTTGCGTCTTGATCTCCATCTAGAACGCACGGCATGATCTCCATCATCCCTCCAGCAAGATGCATGGTTGCCTCCACCATCACGTTGCATCCACAACTATTGCTAACTCCTTAACGATAAAGTAATGCAATTACATGGCGTATTAAGTTGACACGCAGGTCACAAAATAATAAGACAACCATTTGGCTCCTGCCGGCTGCCGATCTCATGACACGCAGGTCACAAAATAATATTACAATCAATGTGCATCTCATACAACAAATATTGTAAAATTGGGCTATACCAAATCACAACCACCCCTGCAAAAACAAGTTAGACGCCTCTCCCTTAATTTTTGCAATTTTACGTGGCTTCTAGGGGCTGCGTAAGAACCGTTCTTACCTACGCAAAAACCACAACGCTGATAATACAAGTTGCTTATTAACTTCTATAAGCCCTCAATTGTAAATCCGGTTTCACTATGATAAGAGCGACAGACACCCGCCAGCCGCATATGCAAACCAGTTGCATGTCAAGTGCAGAACCGGTCTCAATCCGAAGACTGTAAAGTTGGTCCGGGCCGCTGCATCTTACCATGCCACAAAACCAAGAAGTACACGCGAGAGGGTAGCAACAATAAATATCAAACGCCACACAACTCCTTGTGTTCTATCCGTACAAAGCTACTGTAGGGATATGCGCGACAGAAAATCAAAATTTTCTCTCACATGCGGAAGCAACACCCAAAGATCTTATCTAAGGAGATGCAAGTAACGGGGAGGGTAATCAACATACCCTCGAAGAACACGAGTGTTGGACGTTTGTCAGAATGCAGCTTGGTGTAGACCTTGATGCGGTTCAATCTGATCAGCACCACAACGAGCAGTGCCTCCGAGATTTACACACGTACGACTCAGCAACGTCTCCTCTTCTTGATCCAGCAAGCTTGAAGGAGAAGTAGATGGGATCCAAACCAGCAGCACGACGGTGTGGTGGTTCGGTGAGCTCTCACGCGGGCAGGGCTTCGCCAAGCCAAGACCACAAGAGAAATTAAGGAGCAAGAGGAAGTGTACCGGCTTAGGAATCAATCCTCTTCTTTCCCCAAATGGTACCCTCCTTATGTAGGATGTGGGGAGGAGCTGTGAGGCTTGCCTCCTGAGCTTCCCCAGGAAGGAACCAGCCTCCAAATCTTCCCCAGGAAGGAACCAGCCTCCAAGGGTTCCCCAGGAAGGAACCAGCCTCCAAATCTTTCCCAGGAAGGAACCAACCTCCAAGGCTTCCCCAGGAAGGAACCTAGCTGCCAAGACTTCTCAAGGAAGGAACTTGGCTGCCAAATATCCTAAGTGGGATGTTCGGGATAGTGGGCCCCACCATGGGACCCACCGGAACATTTCAGGAAAAACCCCGATACAATATCGGTTAATTCCTGAACCTTTCCGGAACCCAAAAACCACATTCCTATATATAAAACTTTATCTCCGGACTCTTCCGGAGCTCCTTGTGATATCCCGGATCCTATTCGGGACTCCGAACAACCTTCGGTCTCACCATTATAATTATCCAAAAGCTACTCTAGCGTTACCGAACTTTAAGTGTGTGACCCTACGGGTTCGAGAACAAGTGGACATGATCGAGACTCCTCTACGATCAATAACCATTAGCGGGACCTGGATGCCCATAATGACTCCCACAAGTTCAACGAAGATCGTTATCGGTGTGAACCACAATTATCGGCGGTATCACCATACCTAGCTCAATCTCGTTACTAGTAAGTACTCTTTACTCCTTCCATAATACAACATTCCATGTGGCTAACTCTTTAGTCATGTGCTTGCAAGCGACACCGAATGTGCATTACCGAGTGGGCCCAGAGTATATCTCTCCGTCACACAGAGGGACAAATCCCAGTCTTGATACATGCAAATCAACAAGTACTTTCAGAGATACCTGTAAGACACCTTTATATTCACCAAGTTACGAAGTGACGTTTGAAGTCCCCAAGACGTATTCCTCAGTACCCGGGATAGACATAATCTCATGGTCAAAGAAACAGGATACTTGACAATACAAGACATGGCAATATATACTTATTGATCCGATCAATATTGCTATGCTTTGTTGGGTCTGTCCATCACGTCATTCTCCAATGACATGACCTCGTTATTAATTGACAACTCATGTCCATGTTTAGGAAACCATAACCATCATTAATCAACGAGCTAGTCTAGTAGAGGCTTACTAGGGACTCTGTGTTGTTTACATAACCACACATGTATTAGGTTTCCGGTTAATACAATTATAGCATGGAGAATAAATATTACCATGAACATGGAAATATGATAATAACTCTTTATTATTGCCTCTAGGGCATATTTCCAACACAATCCAAATCCAAAATTTCCGAAAGTTGTTGAAAAAATTAGATAGGAATTGTCCACTACAACATATGAACATGCAAGTTATCGGTTCAGTTGTCAATCCACATGTTCTCAACTAGATCATCTTGGAGTTTTCCATGAACAACTTGGTCGGTGCGGGCGAAACCGAGGTAGAGGCTATCGTTGTTATTGAGCTACGGACGGCGAAAAAAGACAAGCAACGACCACCAAGACGACCGAGTGATGAAATAAAGCCAGTCAAGCTTAGACCACGCTCACTCGGCCTCCCATGGCGATGGCGCCGCCTAACCTCGCCCTCGGTCAAACTGCGTAAACACGTCGGTGGGAGCGGCGGTGGGCCAGCCAGCGACATAAATATCACTAAGTGAATTTCGGTGAGCGGTCCTACATGCTATGAGATTCTAAATCATACACTTTTATAATTGTATGAATCAATGTTTATCACGCGTGTTTGATGAGCTACAAAATATGTACCATATTTTATTTAAGGGTTATTTTTATATTACTAGGTTACTTTTGGCGAGTGGTCCTACGAACTATGAAAATTCAATATCATTGATAAGCCTAGAACATGTAACATATTTATTTTAGGGTTTGCTTTTATGTTTAGTGGATTTTTGTGTGATTGGTGAACTGTGAGTGGTCCTACGTACTATAAATTTATAAATAAGAAGACATGCCTAAGAGTATATGGATAAATAAAATAAAATATAATATACATAGAAAAATACAAGTAAAGTGAAACGAAACATTTCTTGATAAGGTACTAATATGTTTTCCCTGCTTAGCTAAGTAAGTAGTACTTAGGTGCATGTGACATGTGTTTAATTGTGTTTGAAGCCCTATTTTTAGATATTGTTTCATATAAATATAAATTGTAACAATTGAACTCCCGCTTGATACAAAGGTCTTACTGTAATAATCTTTGTCTCGGATACAAACAAAACTACAAATTTTAGAACATGTAAATTCCAAGATCTTATTTAGTAGGGGTGTATTTTCATCCCAATCCCAACAAGATTGAGGATGGAAGGGTATTTGGTGAAATTGTTTGTTTCACCCAATCCTTTCAAATAATACAAATGATTTTCCATCCCAATACACTAGTATGATGTAGCGTTTTGATCTATACAAACTGTGACGGTTTGTAGAGATTATTTGGGAATATCCCATCCAAAAATCGGCTTAGTAAACAAAATATTGGGAATTTTCCGAGATTCAGCGTAATCACGTCTAATCTCTTCAAATACACTATGATTAAACAAGGTCTAAACAATAATCTAACACGAACGCAACAATCAAAACCCTAAAAAACAATTGCTAGGTTTATCAACGGTAGACCCCCTCTCAGCAGAGTGTAACCTCATCAACTTCCATCCCGAAAATTAAAGCAGAATCCGACGGCTGAAACCCATGGCGACCATCCTTTAAAAGTCCCCAACTCCATAAACCCTATTTTTTTCAAATCATGAAATTTTAGAATCATGTGAATCTATGAGTTATCATGCTTGTTCATGAGCCTAGATAAGAGCAAGTATAAAAAGGTGGTGTAATCAAGCTATAAAGATTTAATTTTTTTTTCTGAGATGGAGGAAAGAGTAAAGGAGAGAGAAGAGAAGCGGCATGTAGGTTAAAGGTCAGCTGCAGTATGGGCTACAAAAAACTTTGTGAAAGTGTGATGTAGGACAAATATTAATAAAATGGTACTTCACTATAGCTAACTACTCACTCCTTGATGTAGAGTGTATAGTTTTATCGAACGAATATTAAGACATGTAAATTTGGATACGGTAGAGTCATTTTCCTCTGAACATAATGAGAGAGAGAGAGAGGGATCCCTAACAGCCACAAATTGGAAAATAATTCGTCAATTCTCTCCCTTCCTATATTTATGATCCGTACGTAGCGGTAAATTTGTTCACAAATCGCAATATACCCTATATTTTGTTTTTCTTGAAAAAACTATACACCATACATCAGGAAACGAGGGAGTACTATACATACTACCTGTTGGACCGCGTATAGATAACATGGTAATTTTATATAGCCAATAGTTGGTTGTATCATTGTCCTTACTCTAACATGTCTCATATTTATATCATTGGTTTCTTTCAATGTTGGTTTGATTGGATTTTTATGGTTACTTTTGGGGAGTAGTAAGAGTTCTAGGTAACAAAGACATGCCTAAGAGCATATGGATAAATTAAGAACAATCCAAATAAAATAAACTATACAAAAAAGAAACAAGAAGTAAAATGAAAAGGAAACATCTGTTTATAATGTACTAATGTGTTTGTGCTACTTAGCTAAGTAAGTATTCAGGTGTGTATATATAAGTAAATAACATGAAACACATGTTTAATTGTGTTTGAAGCCCTACCGTCGTATTATTCAAATAAATTGTAGCAATTGAACTCACGCTTGAAACAAAGCTCTTAATATTTAATCTTTGTCTTAGATCCAAAGAACTACGATTTCTACAACATGTGAACTCTAAACAATCATCTAATACGAACACACCTATTGAAAACCCTCAATTTTTTTCCTAGGGTTTATCAACGGTAAACCCTCACTCAGCAGAGTGTAACATCATCAACTTTCATCCCGACATTTAAAGCAGAATCCGACGGTTGAAACCCATGGCGGCCATCCTTTAAAAGTCCCCAACTCCATAAACCCTAGCGGTCGCAGCTGTTCTCGCAAACCACACGAAAACCCCTCTCGTCTCCCGTCCCCACACCTCTCCCCATGGCTTCCCTCCCCAACGGCGCCGCCGCCGCCTCCTCGGCCGCCGGGGGCGCGCCTCCCGTCGACAAGGAGGTCGACTTCGCCAACTACTTCTGCACCTACGCCTACCTCTACCACCAGAAGGAGATGCTCTGCGACCGCGTCCGCATGGACGCCTACCACTCCGCCGTCTTCCGCAATCCCCACCACTTCCGCGGCAAGGTAAGATAGTCCCCTCCCCGCCCCTACGAGTCGCTAGAAGCTCTGTGTTTGCTGCAATTTTGGGTCTTTTGGTCTGATTGATTCGGTGGATCTGTTTCGTCAGGTGGTTCTTGATGTGGGCACCGGGAGCGGTATCCTTGCTATCTGGAGCGCTCAAGCCGGCGCCAGGAAGGTGTATGCCGTTGAGGCCACCAACGTGGCCGAGCACGCCCGCGAGCTCGTCCGCGCCAACGGGGTCGCGGACATCGTCGAGGTCATACAGGGGACCATGGAGGACATTGTGCTGCCCGAGAAAGGTGATTATTCACTCTTGTTTTCTTCTTACATTATTTCGTTCCTGAATCCACAGTAAAGTACTGGTGTGGCTGGTGGAGTGATATTCCAACAATATTAATAACAAATGTCTAAGTCTTTCATCTTGGAAGTTTTTTTTTCTCCAAAACCTAGCAGAACATGGAAGTTATGATGCATTATTGAGTATTAATCAGTTCGTTATGTCGTTTTTGGAACCGTAGTTGATGTCATTATATCTGAGTGGATGGGCTACTATCTCTTGAGGGAGTCAATGTTTGATTCCGTCATATGCGCACGTGACCGCTGGTTGAATCCCGGTGGTGTAATGTAAGTAATGTGAATCATTCTTCCTAAGTTTGCTAGCATGTAGTGTACTACTTTTGAATTTTCTTGTTCACTCTTTTGTTTGCTGTAAATTCTCCTCGAGAAGTGAACTGTGATTGTTATATGCTAGCTGATCAAATAATCTTTAAATCCAGTTAAATTAATGAACACACGATCTGAAGTATTTTTGTTTCTGAAAGATGACAGTACCCTTCTAGTTTTCTTGTTTGCACCATCAAAACACAGGTTTACCCATTGTAAGATCAATCGTTTGCAGGTATCCTAGCCATGCTCGGATGTGGTTAGCACCTATACAAAGTGGTCTGGGTGACAAAAAGATGGAAGATTTTGACGTAGCTATGAATGACTGGAACTTATTTGTTGAGGACACCCAGTCTTATTATGGGGTCAACATGAATGCTTTGACAAAGGCATATCGTGCAGAACACGAGAAGTTCTATCTTAAGGTATCTATTGTTACAAAAGGCTTCATATTTTGTCGTTGTGTTGGATGCATGCTTTCTGTGTGGAAAATGCGGCAAAATCATATACATATATAAATCTTACAATCATATTCGATATAAATTGCTACCAATTATTTATTCACCATAAAGGTCAAGGTTCTTCAATTATGTTTTCAGCTCTGACCAGAATTCCGTGTAGTTCTTTGTTTATCGAATAACACATGACTACAATCTTGGGATATTGATTTAGGATTTTTCTAGAGCTTACAAATGACTTTGTACTTCCTCTGTCCCTTTTTATAAGACGTTTTGGCAAGCTTAATTGGCTTGCCAAAATGTATTATAAAAAGGGACGGACGGAGTACTTATTTATGGTTCTGTATCCGAGTCTAATATACTCGGTATTTTCCAATTCCTGGCTCATACTTCAAACGATCACCCTCAGTTCATTTGACAAGACATTCTTTATATTCATAACCATTTATTAAGCTTGCCAAATTGTATTATAAAAAGGGACGGAGGGAGTACTTATTTATGGTTCTGTATCCGAGTCTAATATACTCTGTATTTTCCAATTCCTGACCCATACTTCAAACGATCACCCTCAGTTCATTTGACAAGAGTACAAGACATTCTTTATATTCATAACCATTCTTTGTTTTCTTCTGCAGTCTTCAATATGGAACAATCTTCATCCAAACCAAGTTATCGGGCAACCTGCGGTTATTAAGGAAATGGATTGCTTGACAGCAACCGTTGAAGAGATACGAGAAGTTAGAGCACAAGTTTCATTGCCAATCAACCAGGATAGAACAAGACTAGCTGCATTGGCTGGGTGGTTTGATGTTCATTTTAGAGTATGTCAAGGCTGAATTATTACCCAGTTCACCTCATGTTAGAATTATGTTTTACTCAACGGTAGATGCTCACAGTTTCATTTTACACTTCCAGGGTAGCCAGCAAAACCCTGCAGCTGAGGAAGTTGAATTAAATACAGCTCCAGATGTAAATGGTGGGACACACTGGGGCCAGCAGGTTGGTTTCTAGAATCATTATTCAAATACGATTTTTCTGTTGTTTCGGAATTTATTATCAGCTATAGCATCAACCTGTGAGTTCAACATAAAAGAGACAAAACATGGAATGCTTTGGCCTCTTCTATAAATTTATATAAGTAGGGGCAGAGAGGCAAGCTATTTCTTCAAATTTGAGACTTAAGCAAAAGAATGTTTATTTAGTAGCATCAGACCACGTACGAATGCTTTTTATTCGAAACAGTATAAGCTTTTGATTGTGCAATTATGAAAATGCATGTCATTGCTAGTTGCCTGGCACGATTTGACAGTCAATTATCTGTTTGTTCCCAAGGTATTCTTGCTGACTCCTTCTCTGAGAGTAAATGAAGGGGACAATGTTAATGTTTCTTTCTCGATGGTTCGCTCGAAAGAGAACCATCGACTTATGGATATGGAATTCACCTATGAATTACAAGAGTCATCTGGCAGGAAGCTTCCAGCAATCTCAACCAAGATGTTCTTAGAGTAGAGCAAGGTACAGTTCGCAGAACTACAATATGTTTCTGAATCTTACTCTTTGATTGTTTTGATGCAAATTTGGTCAAGAGATTGTAGGTATCAAAAGCCATCCTGATGCCCTGTCTATGAAACACTATTCTTAGTAGTATGATTCTAGGATTCGACCTTAATCTAACCCATTTTTTGTTCATGTTTTAACAGATCGCTGACTAGATCTGACACGATTGATGAAGCGTTGGGGGGGCACTGTGTCACCATGTGTTGTCTGTCATCGTTCTCAAAAACCTTGCCCTGAATTTGAGAAACAGTAGTCCCCGGTGTGTTTGTTTTTCATAGTATGGCCTAAAGGCCACCTTGTGTAATATACAATGCCGGATGTGTAACAGTGAAACCATTGAGGCACATGATGAAGTGCCAGAGATTTTGTTTGTTGTATCAGTAACATATATCATTATCATTTGATTGGTCGGGCTATTTGCTGCCTGTTTGAGTTCATGAAAGTTGAGCAGAAACCTTTACTCTGTGAATTTGGCTGTCCGACCTTCTAGTTTCCATTTGACTGGATTAGTTTGGTCTGAACTATGTAGATTCGAGTTCATAAAGAATGCATGTCGCTGGCTTGCCTAGAAAGAGTATGAACAGCCCAAACAAAGTCCAGTTTTGCAGTTGCATTCCGTCCATTCCTCTGGTCAATCCGGTGAACTATCACCTAGTATCTTTCTTGCGCAAGGTTCATATTTTTGGATGATTTTTCGCAGCTGCCAAACTTATCTGTCACTACAGTATGTTTATAGAATTTTTGAAAACTCGTTCAGATTTCAAAACATCTGAGGGCGTTCACCTAGCAGAGACAGATCAGACTAGCCATAGTGGGGAGTAATTTCAACTAGTAACATACACATATTACTAGACTATGTTACTATCCTCATAGTGCAAAGTAACATAGAGGTGGTGTCATATATGGTCTCATTTATTTTTCTATAGACTCATTTTTTCTTGAAAAGTGTGATGTTACTAGTGTTATAAGTAACTAGCTAAGTTACTCTATTTACATCTCTTCTCATTAATTACATGTCACATAGGATTTTTTGCTTAGGTGGCATCTATGTTACTAGTGAAGTTATTCCCACTATGGGTAGTCTCGTAACAGTTCAGTTGAGTCAGTTGCTTAGCCACAGTGAAAACGATAAGGTTCGGACCAGGCAGCCGCAGCTTTCTCCAATCGTCCCGAGCTCCCTCCTCCCACGCCGCCGGCCTCATGCTCCTCCAAATGGGCGGCCTCCCCGCCGCTCCTTCCCCTTCGCTCGCCCACCCCCACGCCTCTCCGCTCCTCGGTCTCCGGCGCCGCCCTTACTCCACAAGGCAGGGCTGTCGATCCCGGAGACTCTCCAAGGTGGTGTCCTTCTACGGCCTCACCACTCCGCCGTACAAAACTGTAAGTGCGGCCCACTTCGCTGTTCCCAGCAGATTCAAAGATGCCCGCCTCCAGCTTCTTCTTGTGGCGTGTTGCAGGATGCTCTCGAACCTTACATGAGCAAGAGGGTCGTGGAGCTGCACTGGGGCAAGCACCAGCAGGACTACGTGGATGGCCTGAACAAGGAGCTCGCCACCAGCTCCTTCTACGGCCACACCTGGAGGATCTCATCAAGGAGGCCTACAACAACGGCAACCCCTTGCCGGAGTACAACAATGCTGCCCAGGTAAATCTATGCCTTCATTTCGTTCGGTGTAATGAATTTTGCTTACTAGTGTTGTTCATTTGTCTGGCGAAGAACGGAGTACGCCACACTGGGACTTCACCCTCGTAGCTAGAATGCTTGTTGAAATTCTGACCTGTGATATGTAGGTCTGGAACCATCACTTCTTCTGGGAATCAATGCAGCCGGAAGGTGGTGGCTCACCCGAGGCGGGTGTGCTGCAGCAGATTGAGAAGGATTTTGGCACGTTTGCTAATTTCAGGGAAGAGTTCATGCTCTCCGCATTGTCCCTGCTGGGCTCTGGTTGGGTTTGGCTTGTCTGTAAGTTTCCCTTTACCATTTCTTTCAAGTACAGAAACTGTTGATTAATTTTTTAGACGGAAACTGTTGATTCATTTCAAATTTCAAGGTGCTGATTTTCTGAGCATGGCTTCAAATATGCCCGATTAATATTCCATTCACTGCTGAATGTTTTGCTTATTGCAGTGAAGAGAAACGAGCGGAAACTCTCAGTAGTTCACACGAGAAATGCCATCAATCCACTTGCTTTTGGAGACATTGTAATTTTACTCAACCTTCTTTTTTTGGGTGTACATGTGTTCTTTGTTGAATTCTTTCAGATATTTTTAGTTTAAATCTTTGCACTGACATTCCATGCCTTCTTCTGTTTCAGCCAATTATCAACCTAGACTTGTGGGAGGTAAGGAAATTGACTCTATGTTTAGATCCTACTATGTTCCAAGTATTGACATTTCTCCTTTTCTCTTCAGCATGCTTACTACTTAGATTACAAGGTACGCTCCAGATCCCCATTTTTTCCCTGCATGTTACCTATGTTAAAAAATTAACAACATAATGCGAATGTATCGGAAAACATCTCAGCTGCTTTAAAAAAATGCAGGATGACCGGCGAGCATACGTGTCAAACTTCTTAGACCATCTTGTCTCTTGGCACACTGTCACTCTACGCATGATGCGTGCAGAGGCTTTTGTGAACCTTGGTGAACCAAATATCCCGGTGGCATGAGATGATATGGATATGACCTGGAGTTATCTCCGCATATGTCGTCATCACGAGGTAATTTTTCTTGTAGCATTACACCTGGCGTATGTGCAGCTTAATCAAGTAATTCACCATTCAGTTCGGTGGTATGCAAATAATCAAACTAGGGTCCGAGTCATCAGCTTCCTATTATGTTTACTTTTCAGACTATGAGATACGTAACAGCATAGCAGTACGAGAAATATACTACATTGCTACACGCGATGTTGATATATCATGTAATTTTTCTACTTTCTTCTCATGGCACAACAAAGCTTCTCTTGAAAAGCTAGCACATAAGGCAATCGAACATTGGCTTTGAGACTCAGGAACATGCAGCTGGGAATAGGTAGAATTGGCATGACGCTGCTTCTGTAGCTGAGGTAGGAAGTAGGAAGCGTGCAGCTTGGAGGCCAGAGCAAAAAAGGTAGTGAAATATGGTTGCATCTTAGTATCGAATGTCTAGGGGTATATGTAGTAGCCTAGTAGGCGAATTGTCCTTGTTTGGATGGGGTTGTGTTGTTTCTGCTCTTCTCTTTGGGGCACACAGTTCTTAGGTGTCCGAACTGGCTGGAAGAAACCGTGCCAAATCACCTAATTACGTTCTCCTGAACAATGCTAAATCACCTAATTACATTCCCATGAACAAACTAGTATCAAATGACACAAATAATTGTTGTCAGGCTTGGTGTGTGGTTGCTAACTTATTTTAATATCTGCCGCATAAAAAGCGACACGAAATCAGGAAAATGTTGGCTAACCAAATAGAAAAATAGGCAAAAGCTAGTTGGAATAGCTGGATTACCTTAATCCACCTCAATGCCGAAAGTAGCCTCAGCGAATTTTCTCCTTTGGGACTTAACTTTTGCTTCTGAATTTAGTTATTCTACTACAGTAGTCTGAAGAACTCCCCTCGAGGTTCCTTTTTTTTTGAAGTATGAGAGGTTAAATGAAGTAAGATTGGATGCTCTGAATTGTTTAGCGTAACTACACATTGTAAAAATCACACGATGCTATATTCTGACAACAGAAAGCTCAACATCACACTAATGCTATATTCTAACAAAAAACATTATCACCGAAGCATCCACTAGACCTATTGCTTTATGTTTTCCATGCCCTGCACTGAGCTATGCGGTGCGATGTTCTTGCACCCATTATATGTGCATCTCAATCCAAGGCCTACTACCACAATTGTTGTTTTAAACACGCCAAGTGGTTATCTTGCCATCCTACCGTGAGGAAAGGTAAAACTACTTTATTCGTTTCAGATCTTCTAATATCTTGATCCCTTTTTCCATCCATTTAGCAGGTATGCCAAGGGAAATCCTGAACCACATCCTACTGGAGTAGCTCGGAGAGTGGTGAAGGCGGCGTCGTGTGTGACCTCAAGCAGCAACGCACGGTGAACAATGAGTCTGCTTGAAGATAAACAGCTTTGATGCCGCCGTTGTCATCGATTTTTTTTACAGGGAAGTGATGTCCCAGTTTCGAGTTATATGCTATAAAGCAGACATAGACGCTTCAGACCATGTTCGCGCTATATCGAGTCTAACTTCTGCTTGAAGCTACAGAATTTTGTGTAAAACCTTTATGCTTTGTTCCGGTAGTGCTGTTAGAACGAGAAGTCCCTGCTTCACACGGGCGGTAGTAGTTTCATCATTCTGTTGTAACTGAATCCAGCCATTATGCATCGAGGAATATGCCTGCAATGAATATTTGACTTGCTCCAAAATCTACTGAGGGCATCTTACACTTTTGCAGCACAAGAAGTTCGCGGCAGCCCGTTCATTTTCTGTCGGAACAGGAAAATATTCACACGCTTACGAAACGGGGACCTGAAAGAATATGGGGCAGAAAGAGTGTGTTGTACTCTGGGAACGATGAAATGCTATGCTTGGCAATCGATAGATGCAAAGTTGGCCTGGGCATATAATCCTTTTTCTTTTTCCCCTGATTCTTTCGAACATATCGAATGGTCCCTGTGCAGTTGTAGACGACTTTTAAACTTTGCAGATCCTCTAAATATCCTGACCGTTGAACTAATCATTTACCTTTCGTATTCTTTAAGGCAAGAAAATGGTAGGAAAAGGTTGTGTTGTGACTTGTGAGGATGGTTTGCACAAGGAGAAATGGTGTCCAGTTAGCTGAACCGTTTGCCCAGTTGGTATGGCAGGTTGGCCTGTTCAACTACAATCAGACACAACAGCTATGGAGAATCGGTAGTAGTTGCGCATGTTCGTTTTCAGTCTTGAGACAAATTCAGGGAGAAAAAATACTACCTCCGATCCATATTAGTGGGCACAATTTTGTCTAGATACACATGTATCTAGTCTAAATAATTAACTAGATACATATGAATTTAGACAAATCTATGCCCACTAATATGGATCGGAGGGAGTAAATGAAATGAAACGGCCGAGTGGTTTGATGATCACAACCAGAATCTGCTGCTAACTCATATGCCATGAACACAGTAAGAATCCTGTTTGGAACAATAATTCATATATTTGAGTACAGTATCTGACAGATTTCTCACGGAGGTAAAGCTACCAGACACAAACCCCACAACACTCTTATTACTGCGAAAAAATGAAAGTGTCCTGGGTAATTGGACGGAGGCCGGTGGATCTCCATCTTCTTCCTGCCATTGGAGTTGGGCTTAGTTGCAGCAGCAGCAGAGGCAGTCGAGGCAGCACTCGCAGGTCTCGTAGCAGCAGAAGCAGCACAGCGCCGTGAACACGCTGCAGTACACCCAAATTAGTCGTCACACACAAAACGTCTGAGATTGCTCACATAGATCGTGAAACAGAATCATAAACGGAAGAATATAAACAACAAATGGAAGAATAAACAGGAGGGCTCATCCTCTATCTGCAATTTCTCCAAAGTTTTTCTTTTCTTCAGATAACCGAGTTGTGTTTCTTCCTGCCGATCGGTGCACACAACCGATAAATCAAATTGAGATTTCTCACCATGCGTAGAGGCAGCCCTTCTCCTCGTGGCGGCGCTGCACGTGGTCGGAGTAGGACATCTCCTGCGATGACGGGGCGTTATACATCTTGCCTGGCTTCTTGGTCTGCGAGTCCTCCT
Source organism: Poa pratensis (assembly GCA_947311845.1). NCBI lineage: Eukaryota > Viridiplantae > Streptophyta > Magnoliopsida > Poales > Poaceae > Poa > Poa pratensis. The sequence goes on from CAMZMU010000069.1 coordinate 17,829,306, forward strand.
AACCGGCTGGATGTAGAAGAAGGCTACTATGCAAGAGCTCTCCTGTGGCTTGTAGGATTTGAGCAACAGGATGGTGTTTTATAGGCTGGGAAGGCTGCACTTAGTGCGTAGTTTGTGCCACAGGTCGTTTTGCTCAGGCCGACTAGACAAGTGGCAACGGTGATTTGCTGTACTAACTTGATATCTGTTTTGCAAGTTTTGTCTTGCTCGTCTACCCGTCGGTTTCGGTGCTAGACGTCTACCTCTGGGAAAACACAGCGTCATGTAGAAAAATCTGGCAATGAAGGTTCAGCTTACCAACAGTAAATAAAAGAGGATTGAACTTGGACCTTGTTTTCTCCATCCATTATTTTGCATGTTTGTGTACTAGTTTGGTTTTGAAATTAGTATCTTCTTGACTTTCTTTTTGACGAGGGGATTTCCTGGTTGAGTGGTCAGTTCTGATGGGCTGGAATGAATCGACCGCCTAATTGTGCGCGCCCTATGGATGAGGTCATGGGTTCATGACCATGATGGGCGTGTGCCGTGTAGTGGGCTCTCTGCAAGATTAGTTAGCCTCCATCTCCACTAATGTGCCTGCAAAGTTGGCTACTGGGTCACTATCTACAAACAAATAGGCTGGATTATTGCAAGTATCAAACCAGGCTTCTAGAAAAGAAGTCCTATCTTGATGGCTACAGACATCTTGTCTTGTTTATGATGTAGCCCAACCTTGGCCACCCATCATGTCAAGCACTTCAACATACCCCAAGTCACCATGGATATCAAAGGTGAATTCATTCCACTTAGAGAACTCAATTCCCATCCTTTTGGATGGTATCCTACCTCATCCTCCGTCCCTTGATGACACTAGGTTCGCCACGACGACTACGGGTACACGAGAGGATGACCAAGGCGCAAGAGGAAAGAAGCCCGACAAGACGGTGGCTTGGAATAAGAGAAGGAAGAAGTACCAGGAGGCAGCGGTACTACTGCCGGTCAAGCAGCGGTACTACCGCCACGGCCCCAGTCCAACGCCAGGCGCGCAACAGCGGCACTGCCGCCGCCACTACCGCATAAAACCACCTTCGGGGCGGTACTACCGCCAAGTCAAGTCGACGCCCGCACCGCCGGTACTGCCGCCGCCACCTCCGCATAAGAAGGGCTCGGGTGCCCTGAGCGGTACTACCGCCGCGACGCCGGTACTACCGCCGCTGCGAAAAGCCAAGAGCTTCAGGCCCGCACCAGCGGTACTACCGCCGGTCACCCAGCGGTACTACCGCTGCTGCGGGAACCATCAGGGAATATTCTCTTGTATCCCTTGCCCACCTACCCCTTTGGGTCAACCCTATATATAGAACCTCCTATGCTCAGATCTAGGTTAGACAAGCTATGAGATAGAGTTAGAGCTTGTGCTCACTTCCTCCCCTTGTGGAGATGATTCCTCCCCTTGTGGAGAAGATCTCTCTTGTGGATTCAAGGCCTCTCCTTAGATCATCCATCTATTGAGTTGTATCAAGATCCTCTTCTCATAGTTGAGACTATTAGCCAATCGCCCACCTTTGTGGATTCTATTGGATCGGTTGACCGGCCGGTAAGAGGAAATCGGTTCTATCAACAGTTGAGTTGGTTTGGTTTCTTGATTCAAAGGCTTCTCTATTTGAGAGAGTTGTTGTTGAGTGGGAACCCTTCCAGGCTCTTCTAGTTATCACCACTTTTCCCACGAATTCCCCATTGTGTTCTTCGTGTTCTTCACATTCTTCTTCACCTCCGCCTCAAATCCGTGAAGATCGGTCAACCCTAGAGGTCCTAACTTCACCATATGGTATCAGAGCATGGTTGCCACGGATTTGACTTGTGTTTCCACCCCAAATCCAACAAATTTTTCTTTGATTTTGCCTAATTTCAAAAATCCCACAAAAATAGCCCCAAATTGCTTTTGGATCGATCTGTGAATCTTGTGCGTTTTGGTAGGTTTTGATCCATAGATCTATTGCTCAACTAGTTGATCTTGCTTCCTTTGCGTTCCCATGGCCAAATTCCATTGATTTCCCCTTTGATTTGAGGTTTTTCGGGCCGTTTTTCCGCCAAAATCGCGGATTTTCGAGGGTCAACTCGCAGCAGGTTGCCCGGCCTGGAAGCCGGCCTCCAGCCCGGCCTGGCTGGCCTCCCATCCGACGCCGCCGGCCTCCAGCCCGGCCTCCTTCCCGGCCTGGCCGACCTCATAGAAAACTGAAAATTTCAAAATCCGTTTTGGCCATATCTTTTGATTCCGGACTCCGTTTTTGGTGTTCTTTGGCTCGTTTCGAAGCTACGATCAAGGCCTACGTCACCATTGCGGTTGATCCATCATATCTTGAAGCCAAATTCCGTGAGCAAGGACGGAACTTCAACATCAACGGATGAAGATCGTCGACGAAGGTATAATCATCACGAATCTTTTCCCCTTGCCATTCCTTTGAAAGCCACACTATATCCTTGCGATTACCATGTCCTATTGAGGTTAGATCTTGATGATTGCTTGGGCTTTATACAATTGTACCGTGTAGTTTTCGAGCGACCATTGTATGCGCTAGTTGATATATCTTATATCTTATGTTGGCATCAAAAGAAGTGGGTGTGCAAAAGAGAAAGAATCAAAAGAGCAAAGAGCAAAAAGAGCAAGAAAAGAAAAGAAAAAAACACCACTTACCATATCTCTTGTAGGAAGCGCGCAAGCTCGATGAACATCTAGTAGGTGGTACTTTTTGTGCAAATCTAGTAGCCCACCAATAATTTGCAATCGAGCTAGTGGCTCTCCTTATACTTGTGCAACACGAGCTTATAGTCTTTGATAGGATCATATGGTTATTTAGCTCACTTCTTGGTTGCATAAGTCCCTTTTATCTCTCCGTGTGTGTGTTTCCTTGAACTACATTCCTATCTTTTGAGATTGACTTGCTTTTGCTTTGTGATCATCGTGGTTCTCTACTTGCCTTTACAATATCTTGGTTTTGGATTGGTTCGATTTGCTTTCCACCTACCATACCTTCCTATCCATAATAAGACTGTGTTTTGGAGTTTGTGTTTGGATCTTTGAAACTCAATCAACTCTATTCTTTGTGTATCGGTTCCTCTTGGCTTGGTCCACTAGTTCCAATACTATCTTCAAGGTGACGTTGAGCTCTTAGTTTCCATTCCACCAATATATACACTTGTGCTTGTGAGCTAACATGTCTAGGGGGAGCGAATCAAACTATGGAGGCCAAGATGATGATGAGTACACGATGAGCCACATCGATTATGATGCCGCGAGCATAGAGGACATGGGGGAATGCTACACCGACTATGCCCCCCATGACATGACGGAGCATCACCAAGACTTCCGCTACTAGGACTCCAACTATACAAGTGTCAACGACATGGAGCGGTACCACGACTTCGAACAACCTTCATCATATGGTAACGACTTCGATTCCGCAAACGTTCATGACATGGAGGATCACCAAGACTTCCGCTACTATGACTCCAACTCCGCAAGCTCCAACGACAATGAGGTGCAAGTGTCCGCATATGCCTCATCATATGGTACCGACTTCGACTCCGATGACATGGTGGAGAATGTCTACGACTACCATTCTTCAAGCATGTGCGACGACTTCGACAACATGCAAGAGGAGAGAACTCCCATCACCACCATGTTCAAGAGCGGCACCACCAAGTGTTATGGCACAACCTATTATGGTTCAAGATCAAGATGGAGCAACAAGAAGACCACCATGAGTCCATCCTATGAAGCTCCATCAACTTCTCGAAAGCGCCATGACAAGGACATCGCCAAGAGCGCCAAGCATCTACATTCTACATCAACAACAAGATGGCGCTGCAAGAAGTGCATCGACAAGGCCAACACAAGTCAAGGCCAATCTAGTTCAAGAAGGCGCCACAAGAAACACACCAAGGTGGACCACACCATGTCTAAGCTTGAAGACGACATCGACACACTCGCCAAGCTTCGGAACATATCACCAAGTTCGAGTGGAACCACCAAGGACATTCGACGACAAGCACGCCGATGTCGATATGAGGAGAAGCATACGAACGACTTTCGACGTCAATTCTCCTCTCAAGAACACCAACGCCGACATGAAGAGAAGTCACGACGGAAGGCAAGCCATCACGCACCTACGCCTACACTCCAAGTTCACGGTGCAGCCTACACATCCAAGATGGCGGCAAGTGCACATCCTATGGTGTCTCCTTCTAGTGTTGATTCTATTGTTGACGAGTTCATGGCCGACATCGACAAGTTCTTCGAGCAACGGTCAAGGTCACGTCGACACCGCAAGAAGCATGGCAACACTTGTGAGGACACACCCAAGACGGCGCCCTTCTCAAGCACTTCACATGATATGGTCTCTACACCTAGTGAAACCACCACATTGACCCCCATATGGCAAGATGAAGACCTTCTATGCGACAATTGCCAAGGCCAAGGACATGATCCACGAGAATGCCCCAACCTCTTGTGCCCTCTATGCAATGGCAATGGTCACATGATGTGGGAGTGCCAAGTTGGTGAACAAGACGGTGACCAAGGCGATGACAAGATGGTCGAGCATGGGATTTTCCCTTCGACCAAGGAGGCGTGCATGGAGTATGCTATCACCTATGACCATGGGTCAAGTGAGGATGATGATGCCGAGCATGGGATGTTTCCTTCGGCAATGGAGTCGAGTGATGATGCCCCTCTTATGGCATTGACCTTTGGAGGCGACGAGGTCGAGAAGGTTGAGCATGGGAGTTTCCCTTCAACCATGGTGACGTTTGGAGTTGAGAAATCCGAGCCTATCCCTTTGAGTTTGAGTTATGAGATGGTACCAATCGCATGTGAGAATGAGAGCCACTTAGCCCACTTGAGTGAGATTGAGAGTGAGTTGAGTGCCTCCACCATATGTGAGTTTGAGTGCTACCACTTTGAGGGAATGAGTGATACACCACATGAGTTGAGAGAGGTAGTTGATAGGTCTTGTGAGGCCATTTCGATTTCTAACAACTTAGCCTCTACCTCTAGTGTGTTCTCTCATTGTGTACTAGGTTCCATGGATGATGAGACGCCATCCCTTGACACGATGATGATTGAAATGGAGAGGATGTACATGGCGGATGATGATGATGATGCCACCCCATGTCTACTTCACGATGAAAAAGTCGGCTCCACGAAACCCCTACTACTTCAACACCTACTTCTCATGAGCAGGACTACACATGTATGGGTTTTGATGTGACCATGATCCCACTAGTGGACATGATGAACTATGATTGCTTGCATGCTATGGATGATTCTCTTGCCCCATCATATGATACATTCTTATTCCCTTGTGATACTTTGTTTGAAACCAATGTTGATCATGTGGAGTTATCCATTTGTGATGTTTCTACCATAGACATGCTTTGTTATGAATGTTTTCATTTTTCTCCCATTGTGGCATGCAACATGTTGAACAATTTCTCTTTCATATGTGTTGCTTGCAATAATGTTGAAATACTTGATAATGAGATTGCCCCCATAGCTTTCTCACATTTTAGATATGTTTCGTTTTCTCTTATGGACCTTGTTCCATCCTTCACTTTGCATAGTGACCATCCACATATGTCATATTTTTCAATTGATTTTTGTGTCGTTGGTGATGTGCAAATGAAGAGACACTTCATGATGGATGATGTGTTTATATACCGTGCACATAACTTCTTCATATGGTGTCTTGTGTGTGCCGGTAGCCGCATGATAATATCAATCTCAATTGAGCATGAGTTGACAATACGAGCTCTTGAGAGCATACATTTGAGTTGTGGATGGAATCCAACTCTAAAATTGTTCTCATGTTTTGCATCAAACAAGTTGAACAATTTCTCTTTCTTATGGTTTGTTTGCAATCATGATGGTGCTTTTGGTCTTCCCTATGGCAAGAATGCTTCATTGATCTTTCATATGAATGATTTATGTGTTGCAACAAATATAATGACCAATCGTTCATTGAGATGGCTTGTTTGCAACCATAATGACATTTTGAACATGTCTTGTCATGAGTGCTTTGGTGTTGCAACAAATATTTCGAAAATTTGCTATTTCTTATGGTTTGTTTGCACCAATGATGATATTTTGCAAATTCTTCATTGTGTGTTTTTGCCACATTCTTCTCTTATTGCATCAAGGATGATAACAAATTGTTCTTTCTAATGCCTTGTGTGCAATAATTATCATATAGTTCAAATGAGATAGCTATCATGGTCTTCTCACATTTTCATAGAGTTTTTGCGTTTTCACATTTTAAATATGTTTCATTGGATTGTTTGCACACTGACCTTGCTTATGCATTCACTTTCATATATGTGTGTTGTGCCAATGGTGTTATAACAAAGAATGGACATGTCCTTCATGATATGCTCCTCTATTTTACACACACATGGTTTGCTTGGTCTTTGATGTGTAGGTCATACATTTGGATGAGCCTCCATGAGTTGCTTCAACCACGCATTCCTATGACAGAAGATCTTGCAAGAAGAGCACATCGACATCTTGCTAAGGTGACTTCCTTCTACATAAGCGCCCATGTGATGACCTTCAAGAGTTGCCTACTCTTTAAGTGTTGTTTCATCTTCCTTGTGAGTTTTATAGGTTACTTGAAACGCGAAGGGACATTGAAGAAGTGCCACATCATTTCCATCGACTACATGGTGAACCACACGACAAGATCTACACATCTACCTCCTTGCCATGATGACGAGCAAGAGTCGAGAATGACTCTTTTTAAAGGGGGGGGGAGATGATGTAGCCCAACCTTGGCCACCCATCATGTCAAGCACTCCAACATACCCCAAGTCACCATAGATATCAAAGGTGAACTCATTCCTCTTAGATAACTCGATTCCCACCCTTTTGGATGGTATCCTACCTCATCCTCCGTCCCTTGATGACACTAGGTTCGCCACGACGACTACAGGTACACGAGAGGATGACCAAGGCGCAAGAGGAAAAGAAGCCCGACAAGACGGTGGCTTGAAAGAGAAGAAGTAAGAAGTACCAGGAGGCAGCGGTACTACCGCCGGTCAAGCAGCGATACTACCGCCATGGCCCCAGTCCAACGCCAGGCGCACACCAGCGGCACTGCCGCCGCCACTACCGCATAAAACCACCTTCGGGTACCATGAGCGGTACTACCGCCGTCAGGCCGATACTACCGCCAAGTCAAGTCGACGCCCGCACCGCCGGTACTGCCGCCGCCACCTCCGCATAAGAAGGACTCGGGTGCCAAGAGCGGTACCACCGCCGCGACGCCGGTACTACCGCCGCTGTGGAAAGCCAGGAGCTTCAGGCCCGCACCAGCGGTATTACCGCCGGTCACCCAGCGGTACTACCGCTGCTGCGGGAACCATCAGGGAATATTCCCTTGTATCCCTTGCCCACCTACCCCTTTGGGTCAACCCTATATATAGAACCTCCTATGCTCAGATCTAGGTTAGACAAGCTATGAGATAGAGTTAGAGCTTGTGCTCACTTCCTCCCCTTGTGGAGATTATTCCTCCCCTTGTGGAGAAGATCCCTCTTGTGGATTCAAGGCCTCTCCTTAGATCATCCATCTATTGAGTTGTATCAAGATCCTCTTCTCTTAGTTGAGACTATTAGCCAATCGCCCACCTTTGTGGATTCTATTGGATCGGTTGATCGGCCGGTAAGAGGAAGTCGGTTCTATCAAGAGTTGAGTTGGTTTGGTTTCTTAATTCAAAGGTTTCTCTATTTGAGAGAGTTGTTGTTGAGTGGGAATCCTTGCAGTCTATTCTAGTTATCACCACTTTTGATTCAAGTATAGGCTAATCCTTTTGATTCACCCTTTTGGAAGGGGATCATGAAGGTAAAAGATGAGTTTTTCCAACGAGGTCGATTTGTGATCGGAAACGGGGAACAAGCGAGGTTTTGGGAGGATGCGTGGTTAGGAACCCATACCTTGCAACATGACTATCCGTCACTTTATGCCATCGCCACAAATAAACATAGTACGGTTGCTGATGTTTTTGGGGCTGCTCCTATTAACCTTCCTTTTAGATGGACGTTACTAGGTCAGCGGAGAGATGCTTGGTTTCTATTAGTGGAGAGGTTGATGCGAGTAAATTTAACAGATGATGCGGATGGATTTACATGGACTCTCACTAATAATGGTTTGTTCACTGTTAAGTCGCTTTACGAAGACTTCATGAATGGACATACAAGGTACCTGCGTACGTACCTATGGAAATTAAAGATTCCATTGAAAATTAAGATTTTCTTATGGTTTCTTAGCAGAAATGAGCTGTTGACAAAAGATAACTTGGCTAAAAGACGTTGGGTAGGATGTAAGAAATGCGTCTTTTGTCATGCGGATGAGTCTGCGGAGCATCTTTTCGTCCAATGTCCTTTTGCTAGAGATATCTGGCGACTAGTTCATTTCACTTTTAATATACCCCCACCTTCTAATATAAACAACATCTTTGGTACTTGGTTAAACGGGATTGATAAAGTTACAAAGGCTCGCATTCGGATTGGCGTCGCGGCCATTTTGTGGGTTATTTGGAATTGTAGAAATGATATTGTCTTTAACAAAATGAATTCTATTCATTATTTGCAGGTCATTCACAAGGCGTGCTACTGGATACACCTGTGGTCATTCCTCCTCCCGGCGGACCAGCGTGGTCTTATGGATGCCGGGTGTACCCGATTGCTGACGGTCGTGCGGGCTATCTTCAACCGGTCTGGGTGGCTTCATTCTAGAAGAATAGATGCTTAGATTTTTGCTGTTTGAGTGGTTGATTTTTGTAGCCACCTTAAGTGACCCTTGAATTGTAAAACTGAATATTCGGATTGTTTAATAATTGCGGATGGCTGTGTGCATCTCTTGGATGCAGAGGCCGGGGATCCGCACCTCCTTATCTAAAAAAAAAAGTTATCACCACTTTTCCCACGAATTCCCCCTTGTGTTCTTCGTGTTCTTCCCATTCTTCTTCACCTCCGCCTCAAATCCGTGAAGATCGGGCAACCCTAGAGATCCTAACTTCACCAGTTGATCTCCTCAAGGGTAATCCAAACTCCTCAAGGGTAATCCAAACGGAGAACACATGTACAAATTAGCTTGTACTACATGACTGGACTGACAAAACGCGAGGAGAGGATAGACAAGCTCTCTAGTTAATTACCATGCATAGAGGCAGCCCTTTTCCTCGTGGCGCCTGGAGCAGTGCTCGTAGTAGGACATGTCCTGCGGCGGCGGAGGTTTGTTGTACATCGTCGCCAGCAGGGGATGGTTCCTCTCGATTCTCCAGCTAGCTTTCAATGATTTAATCCTACCTCACTTAACTATCTTCTACCTTCTCTAAGCACGGTTGTTGCATTTAATTAGCATTTGGATGCAAAATCTGAGTACTTTATAGGGCCGAGAGGTCTCTAACCTTGTGTATATATGTCAATGCCTAACCTTGGAAGGTATCCTTGTATTTCAGGCATCATCTCGAGACAAAAATGAGACTTACTTTCCTTCGATCCGAAGATATCTAAATTTTCACCCACCTACTATAATTCCCTTTGAATTGATTCACTACATGACAATAATAAATAATTGACTGGCGAAAGTTCAAATTAACCAACAGCAACAGGTGTGCTGGCATATTTATAGTCCAGGTGGTAAACAACTTTCACCTCCCAAACTTCTGTTTGCTGGAGATGTCATAGAAAACTTCTATCTGCTGATGATGCCAGTAGCGAGTAACCAAAAAAACTAATGCTCTGCCCAATTGCAGCCCTAGGCTTCCAGTCGACAGCAATATTTTTTCTTAGCGGCTAAGAGATGAGAAGAAACTAAGGAGCGTAGCAGTCGCTCTTGTCCTGTTCTTGGCGTGGATTTTCCTCCGCTGGATCACTGACTACACGTTGTATCCTAGAAAAAAATTCTGTCCGCGTCGAAGGAGACAGGAGGATTTGTTTGATCTGGTCCGTGGTCTCACTTGGCGTCCATTGATTTGCAAGGAGAAGTGACCGAGAATGTTCATCGCTCTCAACAACAACTGCCACTTGAGATTAGACGACAGCATGTTATCGTGACTGGAAAGTAGTCGCATCTTACAGCTTGTAAGTTAAAAAAACTTAAGATAAATACATGCAATTTTATTTCTGTGTTGGGAGCATCCATTTCTCAGGCGGTTCCTACTGCAGAGCTGTCTGCGAATACAGGTTTTCAGTTTCACAGGCAGATCAGAAGCAGAGCCATGTATGATGCTTTCACCAATTATGGACCACTTAATAAGGGCTGCCTGAAATACGAGATTTTCACGGACGGCTCCTATTCCTAGCAGCTGCCAAAGTGTCGCAGGACTGTAACTGCATCACGACTAGGCTAATCTGATGACCAGAAGATTCACTAGAACCGTCTGTGGTACCACGTCTTAGCCGAGGGATTCTATGACATCTCAACTTGAAATTCCTTGTCGCTCCTGTCATGTTTTTTTTTTTTCGAGTAGTCCTGTCATGTTTTGCAACAGTGGCAGGAGCCTGGCTAGTTCGGTGGAGTTTGTGTAAGTGGTTGGTGTGCTTTTGTGGTCGTTTGTCACCTTGTCTGCAAGAGTTTGCATGACCCTGTTGTTTATGAGATTGAGGGGAGTTGACCATGTAGTGCAAGTGAGCCTGGCGCTGTGGTGTCGTTGTTCGAGTGAGATTCACTCTGTTTTTATCAGTTTTTGCCGGGTTTTACGTAATGAATTGGGCTTCTTCTTAATTTGTAAAACAGGTAGAACTTTTGCCTTGCGTTTAAAAAACGTGAATTCAATTGGAAATTCAGAGCATATTAGTTGATGGGTTGCCCTCCTGGCAGGGAATCCGGAGGAGACATATGAAGGCTTTATTTCAGGAGATCCGGTAGGCAGGAGATCGCTTTCTCTTATAAAAATTATTCCTACTGGGATATTTTATAGAGAAGAATGATGCAACATCACCACTAGTTTATGCCTTAGTCTGCCATCACTCATTATTGTTGCATTGATTTGGGATCAAAACGTACTCGTGACGCAATCTCGTCCTCCCTCCATCACAGTTTATTAGGCATAGTTCGAAATCTAAGAATTCTCAAGAGTTAGCATAGTTTTGGTAATTAATGCTAGATTAGTGGGGAGAAAATCGCATCAGGCCCACCACCCATTTAATTCTCCCTGCATGCAACGAATAGGGTTTAAAACGTAGAGCAATTGTTGGGATTCTGCATTTATAATCTGCATCGGTTTCTAACATAACTACTCATAATTTGAGTGATTAACTGCACCATGAGCTCTTTTCTTCTCCCAATCGGTAGCCACCTAGGTCCCAGAGTTTTCCAAACTATGCCTAATAAACTGTGATGGAGGGAGTATATCAAACTTGATCTACAAAAAGCAAGGAGTGTTCATTTTTACGGTGCCCAACTCCATTTTTATTGAAATTAGGGCGAGGGCTTTGCAAGATTTTCATTAATTAAGCAAGAGGTCTAGTACAAAAAATCCACATGGGCCCAATAAATACAAAGCGATTACCTTCACGACGTGATGGAACCCAAATATTTCACGCCGATGATGCTCCAGTTGATGGCCTCTTTTTTCACGTTCACTAAGATCGTAGTGGGCATAGATGATACTAGAAGGATTGGGTGCGCATTGCGGCGCCACTCGGGGATGATCGCGTGGGGTTGGCACGATATCTTATTCGGTTGGTCAAAATACGCATAAACATAAAGTAAATAGAAACTAACATAACACAGGATACGTTTACACAAGTCCATGGTTTTACTTTCTCTACACATTGTGTCCGAAACGAAATCCTTGGTCATAATACAACTTAGGAAGGTTCTTGACGAAACGGTTCGAAAATAAACAAGCTGCGTCAACTATAACATGGCGCAACACACTAAAGCACAAACGCATAAATGGTGGTAGCCTGTGAAGAGACCGCCATATACGTCATGTCCTTCATCGCTCCAGAGATCACTCATGAGCGTGGCTGCATGTCGAAATATCACACACGGTACTTTAGAAAAAGCTGAGGAAACAATGAAACATTTGCAGTTCGAGATTACGCGACAGGGGAGCCATCAGTTAAGCGTAAACATCTGATACCTACCCTTGTTTTTCGGTCCCCTGGTCGTCCTTGTATAACCTCTTGGCAGCCGAGCTCTTAGCACCACATCCACGGCCTCTGCGCCAAGCCGAACTACAATTAGCTTGTAACTAAATCGGAGATGCTATGGCTTTTAGCCTAAACAAACCTCTCTTTTTTCTCAACTTCTTTTGTCTTGCTGTTTATAGGACGATCATCTTTCTCAGCATCTTCATCGATGGAGTCCTATAAAACAAAGGAATAGAAGTCACTACATAGAGAAAACAAGGAAAACGAACTACGTCAGGGCATTAGACAATCAGTGTACTCACAATAACACTCTGAGGGGGTGTGGTTTCTCCTCCAGCAGCTGCAACAATCTCATCCTCCTCAGCATCTCTTTCTCGTGGAGACGCAGATCTAGCATCGCTCACACCGCCTACACGGATAGAGGACCCAGCTATAACCTTAACCAATAAGCAAATAGAGATCGTGCCAACGTAGAGTAGTATCCCGAAATTACCTGGAGTGACTACCCCAACAACATTGGCAGGGGAGGGCGTGATTTGTGGCGAAATAGACTGCATGCTAGTTTTGCTGAGCAGTGGGCCCTAAAGATGTTTGCGGCGCAACAAAGCTAGCGTATGAAGCTCCCCCTTCAGGAAAGAACTTCAAAACCTGAAAATCGATTCGTCATCGTTCTTGAGCTGGACGACATATAGATTAAGGAATTGCTTCATGGATAACATGAAATTAAGAAGTGAGAGGGATAATATACTATCCTTCATACATAAGTTTATTTATTGCCATGTTTGATCCAGTCTTTTTAAGACGTGCATATATATTACTCTGTTCCATCCTTTGAAGGCGTGCTTTTAGAATACGCTAGACTGAGCTATCTCTATACTGGCATTTAATTCTCTTAATTTTATCAGATTGGGAATTTCTTCAATAGGATTTGGGAAGTTTAAAATAAGTTCCTAGGCTAATATTACGTTTAGCTGCCGCCTCGAAGGGATAAATCTGTTGGCTTGCGCATATGTAAAGACGTGAGACAATCGTAGCACATTCATGCATTCAGATAAAGAGTAAAGCATTCAATCTGATTCAAAGGTGAATTCAACATCAACACTACCAGGGCATCCAAGCACACCACTTGTTCCGTTGGACATCCGGTCGTTAATATGCCTGTATGTACCTACGATTATGATAACCATATTGCACAACTCGAAAAAGGGAAACATCACAGATTTAGTAATCTCACATACGTTTCATTTTCCCAATTCTCGGTCTTTCTAGCCTATAGTTAGGAGATACTTTCAGGTAGCAGCCCATCATATCATCCTGCAAAATTCTACAAATAGATCGTCCTAAGGACAGAAATCTGCAGACAGGGAATGCATCATAAACTCACCTCATGTCAACAGGTCATCACGACCACGACTGAGTGCAGGCGGAATAGCAAGGGAGCAGCGCCTCCGCCGGACAAATCCCAATCCACTTAAGCGCATGTTTAAGCGTGCTTTTTATAACCTTGCCAACAAGTCATCCAACTGAATTTACTATGTGAAAAAAAACAGATCATGAAGGCGTAAAGCTAAACAAGACACTTCCAGTGCATATATCATGCCAGTAAGTAGATAATATTCATTCCCATATATACCAATTTGAACTGGCTGGATGAATGTTATATGCTATGTGGAAGTTCAAACTATTTGATTATAGCAGATCAGACATATACAAGAAAGCAGAAGGTCATATACTACATATCTCCAAAACACAGAAACTACCGAACTAAAAGCAGCAGCGTAACATCGATTACAGTTCATTAGTCTGCTCACAGCAACAAAAACAGCCGCACAAATGTACTAACCAGAGCACTACAATTAACAAGGTTTATTATCAGATATACAAATTCAGCATCAACGCGATAAAAAAATTGTCCACTTAAAAAAATCAGAGTGAACAGAACCTGCACATGTTGGTTCCAAAATAGATTCTGAGACCAACAGAATTACGATAAATTAAGTAGGTTGAGCTGATATTACCCATTAGTTGAGACAACAAGGCTACTCTGCGCAAAGTCATACTATTGAGCGAGGCAAGGCGTGCCGAATCCCTTAAACACCTAAAACGTTGCTCGCAACAACGTGTCCCAAACCAAAAAGAAGCAAATGCCAGCTGAGGTAAGCAGCAGAACTACAGCTATGGTTCCTAGAAGCCAAACCTAGCCTGGAACATACACAGGCATCATACTCGCACTATCCAATTGAACAAGTAACACGAGCTAGTAGTGCCAAACATGGACGTCATCGCATCATACCAACTCAATTGACAACATTTTAGCACCGGTACAAACAATTGAGCTGGCAAAACCGAAATTCACTCACCTATTCGCAGCAACCTCAATCCTGTAAATGACCTCGTCATCGCTGTCAGCCTCGCCGTCTTCCTCCAGGTGCTTCTCCTTCCTGATGATGGCCTTCTCCGTGGTCTACACAAAACCCAGGGAGCAAATCAGATCGAACCAAAGTACCCAAACACGCGAGCAAGCGGAAAAATGGCACAGATCCGACCGTCTCACCACGTCATCGAGCTCGATGTCTGCAAAATTCTACAAATAGATCGTCCTAAGGACAGAAATCTGCAGCCAGCGAATGCATCATAAACTCACCTCATGTCAACAGATCATCACGACCACGACTGAGTGCAGGCAGAATAGCAAGGGAGCAGCGCCTCCGCCGGACAAATCCCAATCCACGTGGAACAAGTTCAGATGGGACATGCCACATGAGAAGATGGCGCAGGTGGTGGCATGCATCGTCGCTGGCTTCGCCATGTTTGACGGAGTAGCAGCCAAGGCGCAATCCGACCAAGCCGTCAGCTCCGCAGCCCAACATGACGCCGCCGCCGCCGCCGCCGGGGCTGCAAACCCTAGCATGCTAGGTTCACCAAGCATGAGGGAGAAGAAGAGAGATCGATAGTGACGAGTTGGCCGGTGGGCCGGGCGGCGACCGGCTGGGCGAAGGAGAGGCGGAGGCGTGGTATTGGTTCCGGCGACGAGAGGGGATTGGAGGAGCACGACGGCGAGAGGGATTGGATATCGATGGGCCACCAGCTCGCCGCCCAGCGCCTTCCATCTCCACGCGGCGTCCACCTGCGGGCCCACACCGCGCCCAACAGCACCACGACACGCAAACAACAACCGACTCGGAAAGGACGAGAGCGCTGGGAAAGCAACGAGTACATCTGAACCATCGAATTACGGATCGAGAGTCAAAACTCAGCAATCAACCACAGGACAGTAATTCCAGCAGGAATGTATGTTGTAGAGATATTTCTAAGAACTCTCGCGTTTCTCTCACTCCAAAGGTCGCAACGAACAAATATGAGAAGCGAGGCAGTCGATTTTCTACGGACAACACGAAGGTTGATGACCGAACTCAATCAATGCTTATCAAAGCATATGTGATTCGAACGTTGAAGTTCCGGTCGTCGAAAGCAATCCAAAAACACACCATGTCTTAAATGTGAATGGTGAAGCGACACCCTAAAAGCATGTGTGCAACCGTTTTCGACTCCCCCTTGCAAATTAGACAAAGGCTACAGTTCGACCAGCCCCTACGGTGTAAATGATCAGCTGTTCAGACCCCTATTTTGATGAACTATTGATGCAGAAAAAAAATGCTCAAAACCGCCGGCCGGCCGCATGATGGTGGGCATGGATCTATCAAACTGCGCAACGTGTACGCAGACTTTGTTGTGTAAGTGTCGGAAGAAGAAGAAGAAGCATTCCATGTGATTACGTCTGGTGTCCCCTCCTGCGCCAGCTCCGCTGTATGTAGTAGTGTACTGAATGAAGAATTATCAAAATTCCGTACCATTGTCGAGATTGAACAAGATCCTGATTATCTTGGTAGAATTTAGGAAATTTTGGATGATTTAGTCATCGCCCGAATGGACGAACTCCAACCTAGCACACGTGCTTGACTTTGCCATCGATGTTTAAGGCTCGACGGACGACTTAGCCCTCTTCCAACAATTTGATGCTGAGAATGCGGTCTAGAATATCTTACAACTTGTATCAAGTGATGCATTAAGCTAGACGAATATATCGTGCAAATAAAATTAGTAGGCCACAACAAATCACCTCAGATTACTCGCCATATATAAGTCAATTAGATGGTCGAACATGAAGCATTGCATATGTAACTTTCCCAAAAGGAGACAAAAATTCATAAGTAAGTCTGAGGGATGACGTGTACATCTTACATAACTGATCACTTGGGATATTCGTGTTCACTTCTGAACCTCATTGCAAACCTATTAATGTTTTTTTTTTCTAGAAGCAACAATACATATGAGGAACTAAAGGACATTTACGCCGAGGGGGTGGCCAATTGTGGAAATTGTAGGGAATCGTTTATCCCTCCCGTGTCACTCCCCCAGGGCGGCACCGGGGAAATGCCCCTCTGCCCTGGGCGGCAGCTACACGCACTCCATCCACGGTTGTGCTCACTCCATGATTCGTGTCATAAATGTACCAAGACATGTATCGCTCGCATTGTTTGATAGTATTGAGGTCGGAAAGGTTACTGGTATTGGTGGACCCCCAGCAGCATCTGACACACATGCAGTTGCTTTCCATCCACAAGTGCACTGCACTGCACTGCACAACACACCTGTCGTTTCACATTTAACGTGAACAAAAGTTACCAGCTCTTTAATGACGTTTTCATCTCCCAATGACCAACAAATTTTAGGGTACTACTCCCTCCTACATCTTCTTCATGTTCGAGTAATCAGGGGATACAAAGCATTCTAACAAAATTAATTGGGCCCACAAGATAAAAATATAACTATTTGGGCCCACAAATGGACGTGGGCATAAGGACAACTGCACCATTTAAAAAAGTTTTAGAAAATTGTTCCGAATGTAAAAAAGACAGAAAAATTCACACATCATCTTCGTATTTTATGTGTCTGCATTTTTTTTTTGAAAAAGTCATTTTCCTATTTAAAAATGACAAAAGTTCGATGATAAAAAAACTTTTCACAAGACATTTCTTTGACTTTCTACACAAGCAAAATCAGAAATTCTTTTTCAAAATTAAAAAAAATATGCAAACACTTCGAACAAATCTGAAACAATTTGGGCACAAACATATGCAAGTTCTCAACATCCGTGCAAAATTTCGGAAGGAAATGACACTTTATGTGGTCTGTGCAAAAAAGACAAAATCAGTGGCCGAAATGAGATTTAAAAATACATTTTTCAAAGCACAAATTTTGTCTTTTTTGCACAGACGGCAAAAAATGTTATTTCCTTCCGATATTTTACACGAATGTTGAACACTTATATATCTTTGTGCCCAATTTTTTGTAGATTTATTTGAAGTGTTTTCATATTTTAAAATTTTGCAACATATATCAGGAGCATATGCACCCGGGAGGCAAAACGCCTCTCCCAAACAGGAGTCATTTTTCCGAAATGTAACCGGAACGTGAAATATCTGACAATATTTGAAGGTTTTAAAATCCCAACGGGACTGTGAAAAGTTTGATGTTTTATACGGACATGTAAAATCACAATATGAAATATCTTTTAGTTTGGACTAATTAGAAGGTTTTAAAATTTGCACTGTCTACTACCTCATATCCACAATTTATTATTTTTACACAGCCCAGACAACAAAGCATTTGTCATTGTTTTTTTTTTTTTGCACATTGGTAGAACTGCATTTGGATTTATTTACTTTTTGATTTTTTTGGATATATTGTATTTACTTTTTCCAAAAAAGGACTCCATGGAGCCCAAGCTCCAAAGCACTATACTATGCGCTTCGATTTTACGCTAATATGTTACGGCAAAAATTAGTACAGTATGTGTGTGTGGCACTGACCTTGCCACCCTAACGGCATTCAACGAAAATGTACCAAATCGGGTTTATCCTTTTACTGGGAACCCATATCCGGAGACAGTGAGCCACGTGCCACCGCACCTCACCGAAGCCTTCACAGACTTTTCACTATGGTAAAATAATCTCTCCTGGTCTCCCTATCACTCATTTCCCACCTTTGTAGCCTAGCGGCAATGAACATGCATCATTGCACGGGTCCGGTTGCACACACTACGGCACCGGGGGCTAACCCTTGCTGCCGTCAAAAGCACACGCAAAGGACGGCCACGCCGCTGCTGCCGGCTGCCCTTGCCACGGCGCCCCATCTGCCAAAGGCGGTTTGGGGGAGGAAGGCTTCGTCGATCGAAGGCGGGGGGCTAGGGCGACTCGGAGCGCGGAGGTCGAGGCAGCGCCCCCGTGCCGTGATGCGGATGTGGGGCGGCGTCAGCCACCGGGCAGAGGTTGCGGGATTTGGTTGGCCTACGCCGGCGTAGCTCATCCCGGCCTCCATATTGGGATGCCAAAGCTGTCACCCGCCATGGTAGGTGGGTGGCTGGTGGAGAAGATACTCTCTAGTGTCGTCTCCTTCCAGGCAATAAAGGAGGTAGGGTGGCGGCCCTAGCGGTCCTCTTCCATCCAACTCGTCATTTTGCTGCTACCCGTCGCCTCCGATTAGGCCGTTGACGAGTTCCATATTTCTCCACCGACGGTTTTCACGGATTGGCAAAGTGCACCTAGATAACTTGTTAGAAGGGGAAAGGGTCGGGTGCGTCCACAAACTCCTGTGGGGCTTAAAGGGGTGTATTGCAAAGCTCCACTTTGAGCTGACACCACGGGACATGTTGAAATTGCTATTTCCATGGTGCTGACAGAGGCGGCGACACCATAAGGTAACAACAGAGGCGAGATCTTGGATGTGATGAAGACATTGCTTCACGGGCTGCGATGCGGCCTTGTCGCGGTCCAAACTGCACACGCGGTGCCTATGAGTCTGGTAATTGGTGATTTGCAGCAGCGACCTAGGCAAGTGGGGGCATCAGCACTGGGTACTTTAGTTTTGGTGGTGCTGCTCGAGTACCGAGTCGTTTATTGGTTGTAAATGGTAATGGCCTTTTTGAAGGCATTATTTTTTGGAACTCGGTCTTTCTCCAGGGTGATGACAACGCTTGTGCATTGTTTCCTTTTTGGAGGTGTTGCCTTTGGAGAACATATGTTGCCGTCTGAGGGTTGTCTTTGGTGCTGGTTAGGGTGTTGCTGCTTCGAGTGATTGATCACCGTGGTGGGGTATTTTTTTATTTTCTTTTTTGGTTGTGTGCATCCTAAATGTCTTCAGACATCTTGTTGGTGCAGAGCCTAGACACAATCGATATCTTAATGATATTAATATATTCACTTTATCGAAAAATATGAGGAACTAAGGATATATTTGAGTTGTAGTAAGAAAAGCATTCAAATTCAAACTAGGTCCAGACATCTTGTTGGTGCAGAACCTAGATGTAATCGATATCTTAATGATATTAATATATTCACTTTATCGAAAAATATGAGGAACTAAGCATATATTTGAGTTGTAGTAAGAAAAGCATTCAAATTCAAACTAGGTCCAGAAAACCTAGAGATAGGAGTACACCACAATAACACTGAAACATGAGCATATGAAGTGGTAAACCATATGATTCATTAGATGTAGTATCGGCGGTTGATGTCCGCAAATCATATCAATGGCATGTGATCACATGACATGGTAAAGATCCGGTTTTACCATACAAAGTGAAGATAGCAAATCAAATCGACTACGGAGTATAAGAGAAGTAGCGCATGCGCTGAAATTGCTGACAACTGTAGACACACAAACTGATAAATTCATTGTAGTGAGCTACCAAAGCTACTTCACATCAACGACCCCTAACGGATATATAAAGTAATATTCGGAGTGTCTAGGTCACTTTCCTATAGTGATGATAAATGAAGATCACCCGCATACTCAACAAGTAATGATCACATCTTATCTAAATGAGATGCATAGATTTGAGAGACATTGGGAATTATTCCACCGCGGGGCGTCAAGCTGTGTGAGCAATCTAGCTCATCCAGGCTCTTTCACAGAGGCGGGACGAGCATTCCATGAATACGTCAGCAACCTTCAAGCACTGCATTTCTAGAATGCCAAAAGTGGCGATGTCACCCTTCTCTGTCGTGAAGGCCAAATTATTATGATTATGTTGTTACTGCTTCTCATGCTGAGCGAAGTAGAACCTAGTGTGATTGTGCATTGTTGGAATCATGGCAAGATCGCTATAGTAAGTTTAACTGCACGGTTAAAGCTGTGTGTATCCTAGTTATGCATAGGCCAGATGTAGTGGTTAAACTTTTATTAAGTAATAAAATGCTCTTTATCGAAGAAACATTTTTTCCACTATAGATGTTTCGTAATAAAGGAAGACTCAAAATTTCGGTTGTGGGAGGATTCATAGCTTCGAAATGCCCATCTAGGGGACCAATATCCTGCTTTGTATACTATCACACGTAACAGAATACACACTGTCGCAGTGGTATTGCGTATAACAACACCGAACGTGTAGTTTAATTAGACGGGATTTAGTTGGTGAACACCTTGCGTCATGGAATACCTTCTAGGTCGACTGGTTTTAGTCCAAGTGGCGCAAGGACGAGACAAATTTTGTTAGAGTCTACATGAGAATGGAAAATTCTGGGTAGACTTCATGTACACGGTTTTAGTCTATTCCGATGTGCCATTAATAAAAAAATAAGAAAGTTTGGAAAATGTAGGTGACCCTAAAAATTAAATTATTCATGTGGTACCTTTGTAGAGGGGTTATTATCCAAATATAACCTCGCAAACCGCAAATGGCATGGAAGTATAAATTATTGCTTCTGTCATCACGATGAGACATAAAGCACTTGTTTTTTCAATGCAATTTTATGCATTTTATTTGTTCAATCATCCCAATGGTTTCAAACTTGTATCCACCTCGCAGTGTTGCAAATAGTTTTTGGCAACTAGTTGCGAGCAATAGAACGCAAAGATAGAGTCCTCATTTGGATAGGAGCGGTTGGTTGCCTTATTTTGATCGCTTGGGCTATGTAGAAATGATATGGGTTTTCAATGATATATTGTTTTCTCCCTGGCTCCGGGAGTGCTATACTATTCAAATACCGGAACACTTCGCCCTTTTTAGAGCGGTGTGCTTGCTGTTGGAGCAAAGTGGCAGTAGATAATTTTCCCCCAATGGGTGGCAACATAGTCTACGGATCAACCCTCCCTTTTCCCAGACATTTACACTAGTGTAATGGCGGCTGGTGTTTTTCCACATGCGTATGGATGCCTAGTCTACGGATCAGCCTACCACATATCTAGAACTCTTGATAGCCACGTAATTTTTGTGTATGTTTTCCTTTCACTTCTACGACATTTTTCTCTGCAACCGTGTGCACATTGTTGTGCAAATGCCAAGTGTGATCTCCTTATTTGTATCGCCATGTTGTGACTTCTTATGTTTCATAAAATGCTGTTAAAAATAACTAAATAAATAAATACAAACATCTGAATTCAAACTAGGATCTTAATCCAGTGGTGGGTGCGCTCATAATAACACTAACACCTCCTACCCATTCAGCACAACATGATACATGTACATTGTGCATGCTAGTACAAACAATGTGTCTATTATTAGATGCAACGTCCATGGTTGATACGAGTACAATCAACTCAAAGACATGTGAGCCAAGGACACAGTAAAGATGTTGTTCGACTATAAAAGGCTAAGCTAGAAAATCAACATGACTAGAAAAAAATGGCGCCATAGGTGATGAAACTGGAGACACATGCAATCGCAAATCAAGATGACTAGAAAAAAGTGGCGTAGGGTATCTACCTAAGCATCATCACATCAACAATCCATAATAGATTAATGTAGTTTCATTCCTAGGTGTGGTTAGCGAAGAGCATGCATATATTCAAAAATAGCTCTCGTGTTTCATGCAAATTAGTTACCTAGGCTTGAGAGCCGTCGGGAGCGTTGTACGGCAGGGTACTTGTTGACTGCGAGCAAGTTGGCCATTCAGCCTCTTTTAGAGGAGTTCGATGGTCCTGCGGTGCACATTCCATCAACTTCCATGCGACTGTGAAGTACTGAAGTGACGTCTGCGTTGTAGGACATCCTAACAAAGTACATGGCATCGTCCCCCGTACTGAGCTAACCTGCATGTCCTGTGATTGTACAATGTTCTGTTTTGGCAACATCGCAACGAACCTCGAATATATAAGGTTGCAAGTTGTATGAGTTATTTTTGTCTTTTTATACATAATTATACGTGCTACACTACATACTATGTCGGTTTTCCACGAGACTTTGCATGCGCACATAGAATGGCAATAAGTATGCGCCAATTTTTTGTTCATAAAATATATTTTGAAGTTTCAAAACGTTTTTCCACTAGTTGTAGCGTATATAGCCCCATGTGCGGATATGAATTTTTCGGGATACTGTCCTTGAGTGCATTTACGGTAAATGGCACTGGGAGTCACACAACTGTTAGGATATAGTCTCATGTGCCGATATGAATTTTCCGGGTTACTGTCCTTGAGTGCATTTACGGTAAATCCGCACGGGCAGCAACGAGTACCCATACCGCTGGCTCGCCGTGCCGCCCGGCTTGTCCGCGCCGGCGAAGAAGAAGTCCTCTGGCACCGCGGTCGACGGGTCCTTGCACGGCACCCTGTTCACGCGCACCTTGGATGCAGTGTCGGCGATGCAGAAGTCCTGGAGAGGGTTGGGGTCGAAGGCGTCGCTGCCATGGCCGGCGACGAGCGCGACGAGAGTGGCGACCAAGAGCATGGCCGACCCGGCCATGGTGAATTGGTGACCTATCGATCCTTCCTCGATCAGCAAACCACAGGATTATCATGCAGGGAAATCAACGAGTTTCCATTAGTAGAGGCTAGCTGTGTGCATGCCATGCATGTGCGGTGAACACTTCTTTGGAAGTATGTGTTCCAAGACAAATGCAGCATACACTACAAGAAACAGAATCTTTGCCGTGTGTCAAATACCAAAAAACAGTGGCGGAGCTAGGATTATCACTCAGCGATGTCAAAAGACCAAAATCAAAGACATGCGTTCTTAGTGAGGTCATTAACTTGTAATTATAGGGTCAAAATTGTGTACTCATAACTAGCTTTTATGGTGCTTACAATTTTTTTGTGTTGTCAATTGACCACATAATCAACACACAGCTCCGCCACTGCCAAAAAGTACTCGGCAAAGTTTGTGCCGAGTGTCTTTTTGAGGGTTTGCCGTATCTGTTTTCTTTACCGAGTGGGTGTACTCAGCAGCGTTTTTTTGCCGGGTACCTCAGTTTTGCACTAGACAAAGTGATCCGTTGCCGGGTGTCCGATATTTAGCACCCGGCAAAGATTTATGTACACGGCAAAGATCCGTTTTCCTGTAGTGGCACCCGAGGCAGACCATTTATTTCGTTTCTTTTTAAAACAAGGCAAAATATTTGTTGTTTATATTGTTATAGCAGAAGCAGACAAGATGGCCAAAGACAAGTTCACCAAAGATACAAAGCCTAATTACTTCTTGTGATCCCAGAAAGCTTTTCGCACTGGTCATTATTCCTCATCTCTGATCTTCTGCATGAGAACCATTGGCATAGTGAGTTTATTGTTGAACACTCTCGCATTCCGCTCCTTCCAAATTTCTCAAGTGATGAGGACGATGGCTGATTTTAGTCCAAAGGGAGAGTTGCATGGGGCGACTGAGTGGGCATGCCAATAGTCAAGGACTGTAGGCGCGCCCGTCCCCATGCATTGCACAAGGGTGGGGCAAGAGAGAAACGAGGCCGCCGCATCCCAAATCCGCTTGGAGTATCGGCATTCGAAGAGGATATATGTAGCAGTTTCTGGTTGACATTTGCAAAGCTGACAAGCGGATGAGGCCACCCTCGAATAGCGAGACGATCAGAGGTCCACAAACGGTTCTGGATCACCGCCAAACAGGCAAAGAACAACATTTAGGGGGGGGGGGGGGGGGGGGGGCAAACCTTCCAGACAATCTTCTTGAAGGAGCACGACATGTACCCGACGAATTGGGCACGATAAGAAGAGCCAGCCGAATATTCTCCATTGGCGAAAAGAGTCCAAGAGTTGGTGTCCATCGTGCCTGGTGGAGGATTCACAGTCTCCAGATGCTCCCAAAACTTGGCAAACTGCGAGATGTGTTCAACGGTAAAGACGTCTATGTTGAGGTTCGTGAGCCATTTCTGATCGAAAAGAGCGTCATGCAAAGAGGGGTTCTTACATATGGAAGCGATGAAGAGTGCACTGTCCATATATTTGAGTATACAACCATCAAGCCATTAAGGGGACCAAAGCAAGCCTTTCTGCCATCGCCAATCGTGACCTGTGTTGTAGCTCCGAAGAGGGATCTATCTGTCACATCGTTAAGTGTTTTGAGCCCAATCCGCAGCTTATCAGACGCTTTCCACACATAACAAAGCAAACAAAGCCGGAGTGCCCTTGCGCATTTGTCATGGTCGAGGATACCAAGGCCACTTTGGTCCTTGGGGCGGCACACTTTGCTCCAATTGACTTTACACTTCCCACTGTTGACCTTGTCGTATAGGCCTAGAGCATACCCCGTCTTAGCTTGTCAATTGCCTTGATAGTGGCCTTGTCCACCTTAATCCCGGTAAGTAGGAAGATTGGCATGGAGGTGAGGACCGACTTTACAAGGGCATCGCAGCCTGCCTGGTTTATGACCTTTCCTTTCTAGGGTTGAAACCGAGAGGCCACTTTGTCCACATACAGCTGTAGGTCTACCCGTCGAAGCCAAGGAGAGCGGGAGACCTAGATACTTGAAAGCAAAGGAAGAGAGAGCCGCCGAGAAGTCATCAAGGATAGCCGGAAGGTCATTGTCGGTGCATCGGATCGGCGCAATGGAACTTTTGGTGGCATTAGTCATTAACCAGTGACCTCGCCGGGAGCGAAAATTGTAGTCATCAGCGTACATGGAGATGCGAGGGGCGGGAATACGGCCGGGAGCGGGCTCAGTAGAACCGATTCGGTGGCCAGCTCCAAAACTCTGTGCGGAGGGTCAATATCAACGTTGAAGAGCAGAGAGGTCGCGCGCCCATGTAACCCCGACCATGAATGATATTCTTTCCGGGTATCCCATTAAAAAGGACTTTCGACGTGGCGGTGTAGAAGATAACCTTGTTGTCTAGAGGCCAATGTGAGCTCCTATATCGTAACGATGCAATTGTTAATAAAATGCCCTTTGTAAAATTAAATATTTAATAAAGGCATCCAAATTTGTCCACTGGTGGGTGCGCATCATAATAACACGACACCACCCGCCCATTCAGCCATGCATGATACATGTACGTTGTCCATTCTAGTAGTAATAATGTGTCTATTAGATCTACATTTATGGTTGATATGACTATAATCAAATCAAAAGCATGATCCAAGGACGTGGTAGAGATATGGTTCGACCATAAAAGGCAAGCTAGCAAATCAAGCTGACTATAAGAAAAGTGGCGTAGGTCATGAAACTGGAGACACATGCCCACACAATGCAATGTGTTGAGCTACCGAAGCACCATCACATCAACAATTGTTAATGGATAAATTAAATTACATTTCTATGTCCCGTTCCTTCAGCAATGGTGAACAAAGAGCATGCATATATTCAAAAGTAGCTCTTGCTTCTTGTGTAAAAGAGTTGTGTAGGCTTGAGAGGCATCAGGAGTTGTTCTAAGAGTTAGTTGCTGAACTAGAGCAACTTGGCCATTCAACCTCTTACATATGCCCTGTGTGGATCTGCTATGAAAATGTCATCGACCCTCATGGTATAGGGCATTCACATTCTAACAATGCCCATGACATCATCCCGTGTTCTGAACACCCCATATTCTATCCACTCAAGTTAGTTTCTATGTTGCTGAGCTAAGTTGCATGGGGTGTGATTTTATAGTGTTCCGGTTGTGGCAACATCCCAACTAAACCTAAATAGAAGGTTCATGAGTGTTCACACTTATCTTTATAGTCCACTTTTGCGCTAAGCAAATGAGTCTAATAGTAATAAAATTTAAAATCATCTGTCAACAGGTTGACTGTATTTTTATGAAAAAAATCACGCACCCCTTATTTTGGCTGTCCATACGTAAGCCAGTGTCATATGGTTGAACAAGTTTGTCATGTATAGTTACTTTCATTTTATTTTTTTCAAAAGGGGAAGAAATCTGCACATTTAAATTGACGATGATCTTGTAGTATGTATTGCGTAAGTTCTAACCCTTTTGAAATATTACAATATAATTATGAACCTCATTGCAAATATCCTATAAATATTTTTCTTGCAGTAAAACCAATATATATAATAAAGCATATTCCGATGCCTCGGAGTATTGTAATATATGATGTAGGCTCGTGATTCCATACACCCCCAACCTCACAATCGCATAACTGTACCAGCTCGGCTCGAGCCGACCGACTCGGCTCATACCGAGCCGACAATTCAGCTTGGCTAGAACCGAGCCTAGAAATATCTAGCCGAACTCACTTGACCGCCGGTCAGACTGAATATTCGGTTACGCGAGAAAAATGAATTGCGAGAGGAAAGAATCGAACTTGCGTCGCTCCGCAACATACGTACGCAATGCTGCGGTAACCAACTGGGCTGGGGACGGTTCGTGTAATATAGCTACAAAAATGTATTAAGGAAAACGCTCCAATCGGTTGCCTCGACTAGCTAGCGCATCTTCCTTTTTTCTGCTCCCGCACGTCTCTCTCGCTGCACTCTCCTTTGTCCCCGTCATGCGGGACTACCCTATCGCATTTTTCACCATACGTGGGCAGACCATACTTCACGTGTACACACGTTCATTTTTGCTGCAGCCTTTTTTTACCTAGTGGCGTGTGAGGAGTCCCATGCAGCTTAATTAATGCATGTCTATTTTTTGTGGTCACGACTTGCTAGTGTTGCCGCATGTACTGAGAGGAGAAGCATCGCTACTCATTTGATTACATGGTCCTAAATACTCCCTCCGTCCCAAAACCCTCGTCCCAAAATATAAGACGTCTTCAAATTTTGTTTCAACGACCATTCTAAATGTTTAACAAATGTTTCGAAAAAAGTGCATTTTGTCTTGTATAGGGTTTAATTTTTTGACAAGTCCAACATATTATTTATTTTTTGCTCAAAATGAACGGGTTCATTTGTAAGCAAGAGATTTTTTCATCCTGCTCAAAATGACCAATTCTTTTTCCCATATGTTTTACTCCCTCCGTTCCTGTATAGTTTTTTAAAGAAAAATCCATAATATAAGGTGTATTTGCTATTTATGAACAATTTGACCCATCAAAAAATGAGACCTAGTCTCAAAAGAGGGATTTTACGTATTGTATCCACTTTGTGCATATTAAGAACTCATCACTCGAGATTTTTTCCAAAAATAAAATGAGTCCACTGTGTGCAAAATACACATGTCTTAATATTCGTGCAGAAAACTATACACCCTACATTCAGAAACGGAGGGAGTAGTTCATTGCTGGGGGTGTTGCATGTGGGTCTACATGTCCAAATGGTGGTAGATACATACTTATATGACCTACTTGTTTGGATCCGCATGCATCAGCCCTAAACAGTATCATGTGGGTCCCACAATATGTAAACATATTTAAAAGTGTCGCATGTGGGTCCACATGTCCTAAAGTGCTAGATATATAACTTTTCGACCCACATGTCCTCAATTTTTCGATCCACATGCACCATCTTAGAAACTTGAACTAGAACTATCATGTGGGTTCCACAATATTCAACATAGATAGGAGTGTTGCATGTGGGTCCACATGTCACAAAGGTGGTAGATATACAACTAGATGACTATGAATGTTTCATGTGGCTCCACATGTCCCAGATGTGCTAGGGCAAAATGCCTAGGTCTGTTGCATGTGGGTCCACATGTTCCGAAGATGGTAGACACATACGTGTATGACTTAGTAGACATATGGACGCACATACACCAGCCCTAGGCAGTTTGATTTAGAACTATCATGTGGGTCCTACAATATGCAACATAGTTAGGAGTGTTGCATGTGGGTCCACATGTCCCAAAGGTGGTAGATATACAACTAGACGGCTATGAGTATTTCATGTGGGTCCACATGTCCCAGATGGTCAAGATGACTAGGGGTGTTGCACGTAGGTCCACGTGTCACAAAGGTAAAAATAAATATAGGACCTACTAGACATTTGGACCCACGTGCACCAGCTCTAAAAATCTTGACGTAGAACTATCATGTGGGTCTCACAGCATGCAAACATAGCAAGGAGTGTTTCATGCGGGTCCACATGTCCCAGAGGTGGTAGATATACAACTTGATTATTATGAGCGTTGCATGTGGGTCCACATGTCCCCGATGCGTTAGGTCAAAATGGCTAAGGGTGTTGCAAATGGGTCCCCATATCCCAAATGTGCCTATATTATCTATTAGACATTTGGACGCACATGCACCAGCCCTAGACAGGTTTGACGTAGAACTATCATGTGGGTCCACAATAGAAGTGTTGCATGTGGGTCTACATGTCCCAAAGTGGTAGATATTTATTTAAATGGCTATGAGTGTTCCATGTGGGTCCACATGTCCCAGATGTGCTAGGATAAGATGACTAGGTCTGTTGCATGTGGGTCCACATGTTTCAAAGGTGGTAGACACATACGTGTATGACTTAGTAGACATCAGGACACACATACACCAACCCTAGACAGTTTGATCCAGAACTATCATGTGGGTTCCACAACATGCAACATAGTTAGGAGTGTTGCATGTATGTCCACATGTCTCAAAAGTGGTAGATATACAACTAGACGACTATGAGTATTTCATGTGGGTCCACATGTCCCAGATGGTCAAGATGACTAGGGTGTTGCACGTAGATCCACGTGTCACAAAGGTAAACATAAATATAGGACCTACTAGACATTTGGACCCACATGCACCGGCCATAAAAATCTTGACGTAGAACTATCATGTGGGTCTCACAGCATGCAAACATAGCAAGGAGTATTTCATACGGGTCCACATGTCCCAGAGGTGGTAGATATACAACTAGATTATTATGAGTGTTGCATGTGGATCCACATGTCCCCGATGCGTTAGGTCAAAATGGCTAAGGGTGTTGCATATGGGTCCCCATGTCCCAAATGTGCCTATATTACCTACTAGACATTTGGACGCACATGCACCAGCCCTAGACAAGTTTGACATAGAACTATCATGTGGGTCCCAGAAAAGAAGTGTTGCATGTGGGTCTACATGTCCCAAAATGGTAGATATTTATTTAGATGGCTATGAGTGTTCCATGTGGGTCCACATGTCCCAGATGTGTTAGGATAAGATGACTAGGTCTGTTGCATGTGGGTCCACATGTTCCTAAGGTGGTAGACACATATGTGTATGACTTAGTAGACATCTGGACACACATACAGCAGCCCTAAACAGTTTGATCTAGAACTATCATGTGGGTCCCACAATATGCAACATAGTTAGAAGTGTTGCATGTGGGTCCACATGTCCCAAAGGTGGTAGACACATACGTGCATGACTTAGTAGACATCTGGACGCACATACACCAGCGCTAGACAGTTTGATCTAGAACTATGATGTGGGTCCCACAACATGCAACATAGTTAGGAGTGTTGCATGTGGGCCCACATGCCCCAAATATGGTAGATATACAACTAGATGGCTATGAGTATTTCATGTGGGTCCACATGTCCCAGATGGTCAAGATAACTAGGGGTGTTGCACGTAGGTCCACGTGTCACAAAGGTAAACATAAATATAGGACCTACTAGACATTTGGATCCACATGCACCAGCCCTAAAAATCTTGACATAAAACTATCATGTCGGTCTCACAGCATGCAAACATAGCAAGGAGTGTTTCATGCGGGTCCACATGTCCCAGATATGGTAGATATACACATCTAAGTACTGCAGCATTTGAGTCCACATGTCTCAAAGGTGGTAGGGGTAGACACAACTTGCAAGGGTCCACATGCAACCAAGGGTGGCATGGGTAAACCTAGCCGACTAAAATAGTCTAATGTGGGTCCACATGCCCCAAGTGATATGTACAACTAGATGGGTAGGAGTGTTGCATGTGGGTCCACATGCCCCAAAGGTGATAGATGTACAAACTGTATGGTTAGGAGTGTTGTATATGTGTCCACATATACGAAAGGTGGTACAGGGTAGACCTAACACCTTACCCTTACCACATTTCATACATGTGGACCCACATGTAACACCTCTAAAAAAAGGTCTGCCCCTACCACCTTTGGGGCATGTGGATCCAAATTCAACACTCCTGACCATCTAGGTACACATCTAAGTACTGCAGCATGTGAGTCCACATGTCTCAAAGGTGGTAGAGGTAGACATAGATTGTAAGGGTCCACATGCAACCAAGGGTGGCATGGGTAAACCTGGCTGGTTAGGATAGATGAATGTGGGTCCATATGTGCCAAATACGTCAGATATACAACTAGATGGCTCGGAGTGTCGCATGTGGGTCCACATGCCCCAAAGATGATAGATGCACAACTGTATGGTTAGAAGTGTAGTATACGGGTCCACATATACCAAAGATGGTACAGGGTAGACCTAACTCCTTACCCCTACCACCTTTAATATATGTGGACCCACATGTAACACCTCTAAACAAATAGGTCTGCCCCTACCACCTTTGGGACATGTGGACCAAAATTCAACACGTCTCACCATCTAGGTACACATCTAAGTACTACAACATATGGGTCCACATGTCTCAAAGTAGGTAGAAGTAGACATAACTTGCAAGGGTCCACATGCAACTAAGGGTACACACACGATTTTTTTCAAATATACAACCCCGCTACTAATTAAGAGTATACCCACCAACTATCCTGGCCACCCAAATGCTTTGTGACCCGTGCACAATTTTATCAACGAACTTCCAAACATCAACGCATTATCAATAATTGATGGATTTATGTAATTTCAATTTTAGATTCATGTACTAATAAGAAAAAAATGGCTTTGTGTATGCACTGAGAAAAAAATTAAAACCACACGTTAACAATTTTTTATTTTATTAACACATAAAATAGTAGGAATACTATCGTCTGTTGGATGCAAAATCAATGGTCGGGATAAGCGGTGGGTATCCTCCTAGTTGTGGGAAAACTGCGTTGCATTTTTTTCCTATTTAATAGGACCCCACCATCGAAAAAACCATCTCATTCCCATGTTATGATGGACAACAATACGTTTTACAACTCATTCAGTCAGTTTGCATTCAATCTTTCGCTCAAGGTCAGTGTTAGATAGTAAAGCATCAGCTAGCAGTTTCATAACAGAAATTACTCTTGTATTTGTTCATCATCCAAGTCTCAATCAAATCTTATGAGTTTAGTGCTAGAAATCACATTACAGAACAAAAACCATGTAAGATAATTAGTTATTAGTGTATCAAATTTTATCTGATATGAGCTTGTTTTGTCAGGTTGTAGATCAGTCTTTAACCTGAACCTGTGTACAAGAAACCAATATTCAGTCTGTAGCTTTACGCGTTATTTTCTGCCATTACAATCTCTATTTTGCAGTGATCAAGTGCTCACGATTTTAACTGTTAAAAACTAGTTATTCTACCCAATTGGCTTGATTAAAAGACAGAGTTACCAGCATGAGGTGCATGTACTAATTAGATTTTAGACCCTAGTGACATACGTTCATACTAGTACAAGTACTACTACATGCTCAGCACTAGATCAGCTTAATCTTGTCCAAGTTGATATAGCGACAGCTACAAAATCTGAAGCATGGAACAGGGAAACAAGTAGGGTGATGCATATGCAAAAGGAGCAGGATAAAAACCCTCAGCACTGATCGATTGCTGCAAAGACTGAAGGTGCAAGTGTCCTGATCTCTAGATCGCAGAGAAAACTAAGATTCATCTAAAGAAGATTGGCAACAGGGCAGAGTTTCTAACCTCCTCCTCCAGCGATTACTTTCTGCTTCTCTAGTACGGCTCCTGGGAGTGTGCTATGGTGCGTGTGTGGTGTGATCCTGGTGCAGCTTAGGGTACCAAAGGGCAGTGGTATTTATACAGCCTAGGGTGTGTAGAAGGCTCCAGGATAAACATGATTTTTTCCGTTTATTTTAATTCACTACTATGATCCTTATCTGGTAATCATTGCCGGTTTGCAAGTAAATATCTGCTACGTGCAGTGTGCCTCTAGGTAAGACAAGGAGTCCAGCTACTTAGTTTGCAAGGCATCGAGGAAAACATTCTATTCAGCCCTCCTAGTTCTCTAGTTTGCTAAAATTATTTTCTAAGGACTTATTGCTGTACTGTGTTATTACACTTTTTGCTGAAATTCAGTTAACGTCATCCGCTAAGTTTATATAGACTTTGATTCTATTCCAATCACAACCCAGATGTAGCCCAGTGGCTATGCTCCCCGTGCCTCACCTAGGAGATCCACGTTCGAATCCCGGCGGCAACATTTTTTCGAATATTTTTTTTTCCAGGATCCGGTTCGGTTACATATTGTCCAGACTTTGTATCCTCAGCGGCTCGGCTAGATATTTTCTAGCCTTCCAGGTGGCTTGAGCCGAATTGAGATGGCTTGGCTCCCTGTGAGATTAAATCCTGACCGTCCTTGTGTTTCTGCTCAAGATAACCTTTCGCTCTTGGGGGTGTATGGAATCACCATCACATCCGCAGTTCATTTGTGATAAATAGTTACATTTCTAGTCTCTTTAATTAGGTCCGTTCTTCCAACGATGGTGAATGAAGAACATGCATATATTCAAAAGTATGCTCTCGCGTCTTATGTAAATTAGTTGCCTAGACTTGAGAGGCATCGGGAGTTGTTCTACGGCAAGGCGCATGTTGAATGCGAGCAACTTGGCCATTTGACCTCTTTTACAGGAGTTCGATTGTCCTGATTTGTACACGCCATCAGCTCCGATGCTACAGGGTCGTGGCATTCTAACAATGCACATGACATCCTCCTCCGTACTGAGCACCACATCTTATGTCCATTGAAGTTGCTTGATGCGACGTGAGCTAAGTTGCATGCCGTGTGATCGTACAGTATATTGTGTTGTTCAACATCCCAACGAAATGGCTTGGTATGTTAAGTCAATTATTTTCCCTAACATTGTGGTTTCA
Source organism: Poa pratensis (assembly GCA_947311845.1). Taxonomy (NCBI): domain Eukaryota; kingdom Viridiplantae; phylum Streptophyta; class Magnoliopsida; order Poales; family Poaceae; genus Poa; species Poa pratensis. The sequence continues at coordinate 17,862,562 of CAMZMU010000069.1, forward strand.
TTTCTACCAAATGGGATAAAATGATGACGTGAGTGTCTTTTCATTTTATTTCTATCAAATGAAATAAAATGATGGGTACCGAACAAGTTTTACAGGTCCACAATTCCTCTCTAGAGGGATTAGAGTGGGGATGCACGCCCCATGGTTATCACATCTACTAGATTCCCTGGCGCGGCTTGCCGCGCGCCACCCGCCGTTGACGTTGGTTTTCAATTTGCAAAACGTTATGACAAACATTTTAATATGACACGACAGTCAACAATTAATATACATGTTAGGGCATAGCTCACCACATGCCAGCTGCCTTTCACAATGTATAAGTCGTTTGATAAAGCTTTATGTACAGTGAATGTAAAGCTTAGGATAACCGATGTTCAACAAACAAATATACGAATAGTTTGAATCAATCTTAGACTAAGTAAGTAGCTAAATAATCAATACCTAAACAGTAAAGCAGGAAATAGAAGTACATTATACATGAGATAGGGACAAATGTTGTATTTGTCACAAAGGAGACAAATGCTCTTTTGAACTAATGCAACTATGGTATGCACAATTCAAATATCTCACAATAATATACAGGAACAAATATTACATCTGGTGAAAGCAACTCAGAAGATACAAAAGACTGTATCATGCGGATCAAAATTTATTTTTTGATAGAGTTTAAACTGGAACCACTAAGTGTTGGCCTCTGATAGATGTTCTGGTCTGAGCCATCTCTGTTATCTTCAGATCATCTCTCTCATACATGTTGGCGATGAACTTCTCTCGTGAAGCATTCAAAATAACAATTATTGTTGTCATCGATACATCACTGAAAACTGATTAACTAATGGTTCATATGATACAGAAGGTTACAGAAATAATAAGAAATTCAAATCTGTTCTAGGATTTAGAAGATGAACTGCCCCAACAATGTAAATTGGAGTAAATATTACTAAAAACCTTGACCAACCATTATATATGTAATCATCCAAACCAAGTGGATTATCATGTAAAGTGCTAAGAGCTTTGAGTCAAGATGAGGAAAAGGATATTACTCTTGGTAAACAGAACTTTTACATACTTCTAGCAAGGTTTAAAGACAAATAAAATACCATCACCTTTGCATGATGGAAGGAACAGAGGAACAAAAAATGACTCCTAGCTAGGGACGACAATTCATAACCCAAAGATGGAGAAATAAAAAAAGAGCTCGCCTATGATAGGGAGATTTGATTAGCCATGGAGAGTATCCTCAACTCCAATACAAAGGTAGCAGGAGCAAGATCAACCACGCCAAACAACAGCGCATCCTTCATTCTTTGCCCCCTTCCTGTATGATGCGACCACCCATGTAAGTGTCGTTTATCATGTAGAGAACAATAACACACATGTGCATAATCAAATGTGCAAGATGGAAAACAAAATTGGGAAATTTTCTGTGTTCTTATCATAAAATTATTTTGCTATTCGGCTGTAGTGTACAGATGAGAGCATAGTTGTGCACACAAGCCCCTTGGTATCGAAGAGCTTATGTGCATATCAGAACCGAGATACATAGATGTACGGTTATCATCAGTTTCTACTTGCCATGAGAAATAAAAATTATGTATAAGAAATTACGGCTACAATGAGGTTTCAAATTATGTAAAAAATTATGTTCAACCAGCTTTATTCAGTCTATTAGAAAGGCAAGAATGCAGGACTAACAGGGCAAGAAAACCAAAATTCCTAACATAGTCGTTGTCTTGTTTGGTCAACCATAGAGTAAAGGGAAAAAGAAAACTTGTTGGATAACTGCATGAGACATGGACAATTTACTGATAAACCCCTAAAAATATGACAGGAGGCACTACTACTTAATGTTCTAGAGACAAAAGCAAGTGTTTCTTCCTGCTAGCTGGTGGGCAGCTGGTGATGAAGAGGATCATAGAGAGAACCAGAGAGTCCATTAGACAATAAATTTGTTCTGAAAACCTGATTGTCTTAGTTCATTAAACCAAAATCTGAAGGATAAAAGTTATAAATATTATCTGTTCTTAGACATATGGAAAGGATATGTAGTAATTACTTATTAGTGTGTTGTGCTTGACCAGTGAAATTCATTGTTGATGTTGCAAACTCATGGCAGACTAACTTATCTACACATACACATACAGTAAGAGAGACTGACATACTTGTCCACTCTTAGCATAGGAAACAATCCAGATGAACACCTAACTGCAGCAAAACAGATTCAGGAAGTAAAAATCGTACTGATATAGCAGCATCTGAGCTCTGGTCAGTTGTCGCAGTCGAATACCTCTGAAGAACATAATATACCAACACACTTCCATATGTAGGAAGTACCAAGTCAATATACCTGATTATTGCAAATGATGGTATATCTGTTAGAGCCGATTAGCTTTCACCATTTGCTTCCGCCCATTGTTTAAACGATCATAGCAAGAAGAAACTGAAACAAATTATATGTAGGCAATAAATACAGGAGTAGATAATCTAAAAAGAAATATTCAAGCTAACTTAAATCTACGAAGACAGTGAAACTCTAGCTGGATGAATACAAAATAATAAAAGAGTGAAAAGATACAGAGCAGTGAGAGCACGGTAAATATCCTAGAATGTCAACCTGACAGTGGTATCCCCCTCGCTGCCATGGCTGCTCACTGGCAGCATATGCTAGAAGAACACCGCCTGGATGGTCGACTCATGTCACTCGCAGTAGAGCCAAGCAGACGAAGATGTTGGCCTTCCCAGCGCCCAGATCTCCATGAAGCACCTGCACGTCATCAATTCACCATGAAAAACACACACAAGGGTCAGTCAGATTCTTAAACTAAAGATACATTAATGAAAATAAGCAAAATTTCTCCCTCAGGCTTTAGAGCAGCGCCGGTTGTGGATTGGCTAGAGGAACCGTATGCAATACTTACCATCTGTTTCATGTTTACGGTTCGTGCATTAAAGTTAGTTCTTTAATCAGATCAGTTTGAGCCTGTACACATGATATAATGATAGCATGCATGAGCCCAGTCTAGAGTACAATAGAAAATATGCACAAATTGTAAGGAATTGAATAAAAAAGTACAAAAATGTAAATAAGAAAGTTGATTTGGTAGGAAGAAAATGGCATGATCTTTATTTAGATGGAAAGAGATACAGTACAAATACTATTTGACTTCTGCAAAGCTTGAAATCATTCTATGGGGTTCATGGGAATAAATTGGGATGTGATAGTGCAAGATCTTCACTGAAAAATACGTAATCTAGTTCAGGAACAACATGTCTAGCATTTTAAAAATGTGGGCTTAACAGCCACACCAATTCTCTGAAAAGACAAAACCGTGCTTTAGCCGTATACTCGAAGGCAACAAAGCTGCATAGGAACAAATAGCCGGTGACACCAAGGTCAGCCCTAGACAGGCTCATGACAGCGGCATAATGATAATCCTTATTGGCGAGGCAGTGAAGGCGCAGAAAAATCCATCCATGTTGTGATAGCTTATAATTATGATTTAGTACCACCTTTTATGCATTTGATTAGAGTTTCAACTTCCTGAATACAGAATAAAAATGAGTTACTATTCCACGTAACCTGGGAGTATCACTATTCGTGAAAAGCATGGGTGGCTCCACCTCCATCACGTTCTATGGGAGTGTTACTGCTTCTTACCTGCAAGAAGCAACACTTTTAGATAAACATGACAAATTGCTCTCTTCGCCGTGGTCGTTCCTCCAGGAAAAGAAGCAAATTTCTATGTCACATGGGTATACAACACTCGGTAAGAAAAATAAAATTAGCATCCAGTAATATGATAAGTTGACATGTTCGCTAGTATGATAAATGAAGTATCATTAGTAGAGATAGATTGAGAAAACCTGGGTCACTGTAACAACAGTTTTATCATTTTATTTTCACCACAAACAGAAAATATCATTATGTTTTATTTTGATTCAACATCTCCAACTCTTTATCGTGTGAACATCACATTCAGTAAGTACAAACCAAATAGCAGTGTTTTATGTATGTAAAACAAAATATAGTTATTCACAAAATGGGGAAATGATATGGATCAAACATTTAGAGACTTTTTTATCGAAGTATCAACAGGCACCACTAATAGTCAAATAAGAATCTTGATTCATGACATGTAAGAAAGAAGGGAGGCAAAATAAACTAAATCTTCACTGACCTGGAGACTAATAAATCAAGTGAAGAAGATATTCAGTTGGGATTGATAATTTCTGTATATTGGCAACCACCAGTGGCCTCATGACATCCTTTGCACAATATTAACAATTATATGAAACCACAAGTGCATATTTCAAAGTATAATACTATATTGTGTACTACTTTCATCCACCATCTCCAATATTAATCGTGTAGAATATCACATCCAGTAAACCCAACCAGAAAATAATGTCTTATGTATGTAACAAATAGTAGATAAATGATATTTTTCACAAAAAGGGGAGTGGTCTGGATCGAACAATTAGTGGGCACCATAAACAGTCACCTTATCCAGCAGTCAGCTCACTGTCGGCTCCAAACTGCACGGCCAATCTGGTGAGCCCGGCAGCGGAACCTCATCTCAGGTGTCCTGTACGCCTCACGCAGTTGCCCTGATTGTTCAGGGAGGGAATAGCTAGGACACGGCGCGCGGCCGGAGGTCTCCTCTTCTTCCACCCTCAATCTCTTCTTCCCCACCTCCATCCCCCAATGTAGTGCCATTTCTTCCTCCCGGTTCTCACTGGTGGCGGTACACCACAATTGGCCTGCTGCTGAACACTACGAAGGGGTTAGAGCCCCATGGAAAGGCACGAGCTGAGGATGCAGGAAAGGAGGCTTACCTCAGGTCCTAGGCGTCACCCTCTCGTACCGGCGGCTCGTGCTCGTCAAGGTCGAGGACGGCGGCGTCGTGAACGGATCGGGCCCCCACATCTGCGTCGCCTTTCCACGAAGACGCCAGGTAGGCGGAGCGCTGCGGCCAGCACGCTAAGGATGGCGACGGCTGCGTCGGAAAAGAGTGGGCTTCCCCGTTCATCTGTACGGCCCAGGCGACGACGGGCTAGGATAACGGCCTCCTCCGTCTCGGTACGGCGACGGAGAAGAGCGCTGGAGGAGGAAGGAGGAGAAATTATGACGCGCTCCTCTGTGCTGAGGACAACGGCGCCGCTCTCGCACCATCTTCTTGTTGCCTTCTTCTGCTCCCGTGCGCGGCGAAGAAGAGTGGGGTGCAGGAGGTGGAGCCTGGCCGCCTGCCGCGCCCGTGATGGAGAGGCACAGGGGAGGGTGGCCTGGGTGGGGGTGGAGGAGGTGGAGCACATCGACGGCTCGAGCTCCTCCATCTCTCTGCATCCTCGTCGCTCTTTCCATCCCTGCGCAGCCGAGGGACAAGGACGACGACGGCGCTGCCGTGGTGGCAGAGGGGAAGACGCGGGGAGCGGCGGCACGAAGGGAGGAGGGAGGAGAAGACGCAGGGAGCGGGGAGCGGCGGCGCGGACCTGGAGAGGAAAGGGGAAAGTGAGGTGGGTCGAGCTCATCCCCGATGGACGCGAGGGATAGGACGCGAAATGTCGAAACTACCCCCACGGGGCAGCAACTTCTACACCGTGCGCGGAGCAAGCCACGCCGGCTGACACGCGGGCCACGTCCACGACCGGCCCACATGACAGCGCGCGCGCGAGGAAATGGTCACCGACGACGCCACACGCTCTGCCTCTGCCAAGCGGGACCGGCAATATCTGGACCCAGCGTCAGTGAGACATGTACCCAGTAAAAAAAGTAAGGCAAGGAAGACCATGGGCCAGAAACTCACACCACGACGGCAGACCAAAACACTGTAGATAGGAAAAAATTGGACGGTCCAGATTGTTTCGATCCGACGGCCAGGAATCCAAACGCATGGGAGAGCTCCTTGGGGTATCCCCATTTACCTGTCTTGATTGTTTGCCGATGATAGCCTAGTTTTTATACAAGCATCGGAAAGGGGGGCTGCAAGGCTACATAACATCTTGGAGCAGTATAGGATTGGCTCTGGTCAATTGGTTAATCGAGCAAAGTCGGCGGTATTTTTTAGTGCTAATTGCACGGCTGATATGAAGCAAGAGGTTCATACTCTTACTGGAATTTCGGTGGAAGCCTTGGTTGAAAAATACCTAGGATTACCTACTCCACTAGGTAGATCCACGGATGATCAGTTTGAGCATATTGTGGTGAGGATAAAGAAGCTTGTTAATGGCTATGTGGCCAAGAACCTTAGTGGGGCGGCGAGAGAAGTACTTGTCAAGGCAATCTGTCAGGCGATCCCTACGTATTCTATGAGCTGCTTCAAACTTTCAAAGAAGATGTGTTCGCTCCTCATGCTTACTTCTTGGGAGCTTTGGAATGAGCGTAATGCGAGGACCTTCAAGAAGACTAGCGCCTTGCCCGCCGCCCTTTTCTCCAAAATCAAGCTAGAAGCTAAATCTTGGGTGCTTGCCGGGGCAAAGAACTTGGGTCACCTCTTGCCGGGAGATTAATTAGTGTACCTTGTCGTTGCCTTTTGGGCTGTTGTGTTACAACCTTGTGACTCTCCTTCTTTATTAATACATATAAGGGCAAATCTTTTGCCTTTCGCTTCGCTTCAAAAGAAGATGTGTAAAAAAATTACAAGTGTAGTGGCACGGTTCTGGTGGGGAGGTGATGAACTGAAAAGAAAAATTCATTGGAAAAAATGGTGTGACGTCGCAATCCCCAAGTGTGCCGGAGGAATGGGCCTTCGTGACTTCCAGTTATTCAATCAAGCAATGCTCGCGAAACAGGGCTGGAGGCTCATGACTAAGCCCGATTCATTGTGTGCAAAAATTCTTAAAGGGAAATACTACCACAATACAGATTTTATGTCAGCAAAGAGGAAGCAGAAATCATCGCACATCTGGCATGCGATTTTACATGGACGTGAAGCACTACAGAAAGGACTAATTAAACGCGTCGGAGATGGCTCTACTATTCGCGCCTTTGACGATCCTTGGATCCCAGCTAACATGACGGGTCGGCCATTATTTAAGCCTGCCGAGGCTCAAATTACAATGGTTGACGAACTGATCGATACAGAGCAGATGTGCTGGTCTCAGGAAAAATTAGAAGCGAATTTCATTTATACAGATAGACGTGCAATCCAACAGATTCCACTTGGAAGACATTCAGAAGATGAATGGGCTTGGACTCAAGAAAAAAAATGGTTATTTCTCTGTCCGATCAGCATACAGGCTGCTCTCATCTTTTCAACAGGCTGCTGTAGCATCTGGGTCAGGAGAGAACACGACCAAGACTTGCTGGAAGAGGCTTTGGAGGATGCAAGTTCCACCAAAAGTACGCTTATTCTGGTGGAGGGTCATTAAAGAATTTGTTCCAGCAAGATATGTACTCAAGCACAAACACATGGATCGTATTGCCATAGGTGAAGCGTGTGGATGAGCTGCCGATGAAACTATATTCCATGCCTTGTTTGAGTGTACGTGGGCTCACTTATTCTGGGATGAACTTAAACAAGTTTCCGGCATAAAAATTCCGCAGTTTCACCCCAGATCATGGGCTATGGACATGATTGATGATACAAGACTGAAGGAAGAAGAAAGAGCCAAGATTTTGCGCGGGAGCTGGGCTATCTGGAACGAACGTAACAAGCGCAAGCATGGCGAAAGCCAAAGAACTATCACAGAATCAGTTCGCTGGGTGATGCAGACTACCGTGGATCTGGTTCAAGTTGGAAAAGATAAGGTAAAGAAGCCGTCCAAGAGGAAGGCTAGATGGCAGCCGCCTAATCCGGGATATGTAAAGATAAACACTGATGCGTGCTACAAGGAGAATTTTCATTCCGGAAGCACGGGTCTGGTGGTAAGAGACTGCCAAGGAGGTCTAATAAGAGCCCAGGCGTTGTGGTATGATCACGCTGCAAGTGCACGAATAATGGAAGCCCATGCTATACGTGATGGTGTGAAACTTGCAGTCGAAAGGGGTTTCACAAATGTGATTATCGAAAGCGACGCCAAGGGAGTTGTTGATCTGTGCAACAAAGAAACCATTGATAGGTCGGAGATCATGGCTATTTGTCAAGAGGTGAGGGACATTAAGAGAGCTTTTACTAGTTTTAGCATTTGTTATATTTTTTTGAGATTAAGAGAGCCATACATTAAGGTGTTGCCACCTTTGGGAGATCATCGATTACAAGGTTGTTGACAACATCAGGTAGCTAGGCGAGCCAAATGAAGCTACCTTCCGATCTGGCTAGCTTAGCCAGGCAATCAGCAACCATGCTGCTCTCTCTTTTTACACTAGTAGGGAAGTGCCTTTCTATGGATCCACTATCTGTGGCGCACCAAACTTCACGTGCGCCACAAAAAAAATTCAGTGGCGCACCAGGCCAAATGCGCCACAGAATACTGTGGCGCATAGGCATAGACATGCGCCACAGACATAAGGTGGGTCCCGCCTCTACAAAAATCTAGTGACATTTTTGTGGCGCATTGAGCTAGATGCGCCACAGAAATTCTTCTTTCTGTGGCGCATCCAGCACAATGCGCCACACAAATGTGGTGGGCCCCCCTCCAACGATTGTCTGGGTGCTTGTTCTGTGCCGCACGTGTCTGGATGCGCCACTGAAAATAATATTTCTGTGGCGCATCCCGGGCGGTGCGCCACAAAATTTCAGCACTTAGCAGTTTAGCAGCGCGCGCCACCGCACACTCGCGCATCTCATCCAAACGACACTCACCCCACGCTCTCGCGCAACCAGCTCATCGCCGCCGGCCGCCGACTTCGACTCGCCGCCACCGGCCGCCCCGCCGCCACCGGATCCTCTCCCCCTCGTCGGTAATCTTCTCCTCCTCCTCCTCCCCCCACCCGTGCCTGTCCTCGCCCCAACCGCCGCGTTCTCCGCCGTGTTGCGCCCCTCGCGTCGCCGACCGCCAAGCGCGCCCTCGGCGCCAGCCCGGCCCTGCTGCCCGCCCTCCTCTCCTCCTACTCCTTCTCGACCTCGAGCCGACCTCGACCGGCGAGCAGGGAGCAGCACCTCGCGGCATGCGCGTGTCTCCCGCCTTGCGTGCAAGGTGTTCGACGAAATGCTCCAGTGGCATTGTGTTTTCTAGAAATCCCAAGCTGCACCCAATTTGTTAGTGTTAGTTGCTGCTATGTTAGTGTAAGGTTAGTTGCTAGGTTAGTGTTAGGTTAGGACAAGAAAAAAATTGGAGATGAAAAATCGGGAACATCGGGAAAATCGGGAACATCGGGAACATCGGGAAAATCGGGAACATCCGGAAAATCGGGAACATCGGGAAAATCGGGAACATCGGGAACATCGGGAAAATCGGGAACATCGGGAAAATCGGGAAAATCGGGAACATCGGGAACATTGGGAAAATCGGGAACATCGGGAACATAGGGAACATCGGGAACATCGGGAAACATTTAATTTTATGCAGTTTTTTATGTAATATGACTTGTATGACTCGGATCGTTTTCTTGTTTCTGCTTCAAGTTCATGATCCTTTTCTTTTTTTTTTTGGTTGTACAGGTGCAGAGGTTCTTGTGTGTGCTAGAAGTTTTTGTGTGTGCTTCAAGTTCAAGAAGACGCCCTTTGGTGAGCTATTGGTACCCGATCGAGAAGTTGTGTGTGCTTGTGTTGATCTGTGCTACCACGACCATCGTGTCGTGGTTGTTTGTGCTCCGACCATCGTGTCGTGGAGATGCCGGCCGGAGATGTGGATTTTGTGTGAAATGTCTGCAGGTACCCCGAGAGGCCCTTGAATTTGCCGGAACGTCGATTAACTTCCGTTCCGGCAAATTCGGGTACTCCATATGTCCCTTTTTTAGCAAAGGTCATGCCAGATTTTTTCGTGAATTTTGGCATGAATTTGCTAAAAATAGGACATATGATTTGTGAAATGTGTGCAGGTACCCATGAGGCCCTTGAGTTTTCCGGAACGTCGATTAACTTCCGTTCCGGCAAATTCGGGTACTCCATATGTCCCTTTTTTAGCAAAGGTCATGCCAAAAAAAATCGTGAATTTTGGCATGACTTTGCTAAAAATAGGACATATAGTTGTGTAGCTTAGATTGTAGATAATTTTAGTTGTGTTCATTGTTGGTTTATATTGTGTAATTTTCACATTGCTAAAAATGAGTTTGAAATTGTGTTGTTGATATTAATTTGATATGGTACTATGTTATTTGATAGTTGCTATGAATTTGTACTTTATTTAAATTTGCTTGCTACTTAAAAATTGTGTTTTTAGTTTATTGTTCTCGGCGACGATGTCACTGTTGGACCAGAGGGGCGATGTCCGCGACTGGACTCCGCCGGGCTGGCACTAGGAGGTGCTACCTTCCGGGACGCGTATCTCGGTGAGGAATCCGGGTGACGTCGTCGACCGGGATCTTCTTTGGTGGTGGTCGCGTGGGCCATGCTCGGTGCAGAGGGAGCCGGCCCCCGAGGAGGTGGTACGTCGCCGTATCAGGGAGGAGGACGAGCACGTCCGTCGCTACATGAATTTGTTGGATAGGCAGTACAACAATGGATGGTCGTTTCTTCAGAGGGTTCCTCCTCACGTGAGCTATGACCCTGTGAGGGTTCCTTATCTTTGGATGCGCAGCGCCCGCGGCTCAGCACCCCGCGGCTCAGGACCCAGTCGAAGTTAGTTTCAGAGGTTCATGTATTAGTGATATTATTCGCGATGTATTAGGGTTAAATAAAAATGTACCAAATTATTCATGGGATCAAGATGTATTAGTTATACTTTTGCATATTTGATCAATGTCCCTACATGCATGAATATAATTTTGGCATGACTTTGCTAAAAATAATTTTAGTTCTGTTCATTGGTTTATATTGTGTAATTTCCACATTATGTAGTTTGTAATATATAGTTGTGTAGTTTTTTGATTCTAATGAATTTGTTTTTAATATGTTTTAGTTTCACGGAATGGCCGGGTTTAAGGGTGTGAGGGCGTGCTATAGGAAGAAGCTTGGTCGGTACGTGTATGGATGTCAGATCCATATCAACAAGAGGAAGCACTGGGCTGGGCAGTTTAATACAGCGGAGGAGGCGGCGCGCGCCTATGATTATTTCGCCATACATGAGTACGGTGATAAGAAGAAAGATAAGGATCTGAACTACCCAGCGGATCGCCACCGTGTGAATGAGTTCATACCGGATGGGATCAGACAGGTGAAAATGGCCAAGGAGATGGAGCACAGGTTGGCTGAGGCGCAGATCGCACGTCGCAACGCACGCCCCCAGGACGACCCGTATGTGAGGCATCTCCTGCAGAACGAGCCAAACTTGATGTCCTACCAGCAGTTCGGCGCTAGTCCTTTTGACGGTGCTGGTCCTTCGTACGGCACCGGTCCTTCCCACGGCGCCGGTCCTACTGACGATGACATCACTTCTCTTGGGATCTGGGCGGAAGAGGAGGAGCAGCAGCAGGAGGAGCAGCAGGAGGAGGAATGGGAGAAGGACTGGGATTCCGACTCTGAGCAGCAGCGGCAGCAGGCGTCGGAGGAGCGGCAGCAGCAGCGGCACCAGGAGTGGCAGGAGTCGGAGCAGCAGCTACTGCGGATGTTCGGGCCGCCGAACCCCGATGCTTATCACCACAACGACCCTAGGCACTGGGTCGAGGTGAATAGGCGGGACGGCATACCTCCGTTCCGCACTCTTTCGGGTCAGCGTGGGGGAGCGAGGACACTGATGACCCCGCAGATCCGATGTACTGGGCTCAGCTGGATAGGCCTAGGGATGACGACCCATAGAGCGACTTGTCCACTTCTTTCCGTACTATGTTTTATGTTGACTTGTCCACTTATCTATGTAGACTGATGTTTCCACTGTACTTGGTTAAGACTAATGTTTTATTTTCATGCATATGCCAATGTTAAATGCATATGCTTGTACTACGACTTATTCCAATGCATATGCCAATGTTAAATGCATATGCTTGTACTATATATGTATGTATCTCGGGCTCTAAGTGATGTGATGACATATTTATCTGTCTGTTTTAATACCGTGTCAGAATATATTACTGTTTCTATAATTTTCTGTATAAATACTGTAATATACCTGTATTATTGTCAAATACAGCAAATAATCGATAATACAGCAAATAATCGATAATATATACAGCAAATAATTTAGTGGCGCACGGTAAATAATTTTGTGGCGCACCATATTCTGTGGCGCACGAACAAAGTGCGCCACAGATACATTATTGTCAAATACAGCAAATAATCAAATTATTTCTGTGGCGCATGAAAAATATTTCTGTGGCGCATTTCTGGAGGTGCGCCACAGAATTGTCTACTTTCTGTGGCGCACGGAACCATGCGCCACAGAAATAATATTTTTGTGGCGAGAATTCTGTGGCGCACCCACTATGCGCCACAGAAAGCTATTTTGGTGCGCCACAGAAAGGCACTTTCCTACTAGTGTTACCAAACTGATTCTGTAGTCCGTGAAGCCTCCTAAGAGAGTTCTCACCTCTTCATAGGTGTCCCATTGCCTCGAGCGATCAGTCGTTGACGAGCGCAGTGCAGCAGCGACGGCTGCATAGTCCATCTCAACGATGATGCGATCATGCCCATGGTTAGCAAGCAGCTTGATGCTCTTGAGCACTGCTTTTGCTTCGGCATCTTCAGGGTCAGCACATGCTAACATCGGAGACCAAGCAGCCATGACAATCTCACCCAGGTGACTTCTGGCGATGGTACCAGCTCCACTTGCCTTATCAGTGCCGATGAACGAGGCGTCTGAGTTGATCTTGATCCATCCCACCGGAGGAGGTTCTCAAGCTGCCCCCGGTGTTCTTGCTTTCGGGCATTGTGGTATCATGGGGTTGTACATGGCAGCTTTCCCCTTGACATCGCCATCAGAGAAGGACAACGCTGGCTGCCAGACGTTGTAGGACAGTAGGAAGGAGACAGACTTGGCAATGGATTCCAACCCCTTTTCATGAATGATATCATTCCGCAGGTGCCAAGCGCGCCAGAGCAGCATGAGATTGTTGGTCTTGGTCTTCGCGTCAACTTGGTTGAGGCATATCAGAAGCCCGTCCTTCCCTGTATTTCTGAAAGCATCTTCATTGGGCAGTTGCCAGTGTTCTCGCATCGCCTCTCTCAGAGCCACGGCTTTGGTGCGTCTCACAGTGGCATGGTGTGCGTCCTCTTCCTCCATCCCGCAGATAGCACAGTGGCTGTCCTGTTCCAGGCTTCTACGGTGTTTGTTCTTTTTAGTGGCCAGCGTATCAGTGGCAACCCTCCAAGCAAACATTCTGACCTTGGGCTGCACGTCTGCTTTTCCAGATGCAATCCCATAGCATACGCTCCCATCCGGCTTGGTGCTGCACGCTTCGCTACCCCTGCGCTCTTGTTTAAGGTTCAGAGCCAGTCTGTAGGCGCTTTTGACTGAGAAGACTCCATTTTTCTCGTAGTTCCATGCCAAGCGATCCCCCAGTTCTTGAGATGGTAAATGGATGCTTAGGATGCATTGGACATCATGCTCATAGGATAATTCCTGGAGCAGAGGGATATTCCAGCTTCTGGTGCCAGGGATGAACAGCTGGTTCACCCATCTCAATCTTGAATTCTTTTTTAGGGCAGAGATATGGAGGCCTAAATCTCTAGGAATCCATTGGTCTCTAGTGATCTGGGTGTTTCTCCCGAGATAATAGCCTAAAAGTACCACTTTTCAAGCAAAATTTACCGATTGGTACCAGTCGACTCCAAAATCGCATTTACATACCACATTTTGCCCAAGTTTTCTCAGAAAACCCAAACCACTCTCTGATTCAATTTAGACAGCCGTTCTTACAGGGATGGCCCACCTGTAGGGTGACGTGGCAATAGAGGTGGCAGTATCTCACCTGGGCCCACATGTCAGCCAATTTAAGGAGTTAAAAATCTAAGAAAATACAAATTCTAAACAACTGGACGTGGGTCCCACCCGTCTGTGTCACATCTGCCTGTCCCCTTCTCTCTCCGTTGACCCAGAGTTTTGGCTTTGGATGCGCAAGAAGAGGGCGCGCGGCGTTGGTCACGATCAGCCGCCGGCGATGGGGATGCTGCCGACGACGGGGCAGGATACTGGCCCCACCACAACCACCAACTCCTTCCAATGGCCTCGGAGGGAAGCGGGGAATTTCGAGCGGAGCATGGTCGTCTTCCCCGCGGCCGGCCACCGCTCGCCGGGGACGATTCCAGCGACCAAATGGTCCAATACGCCGCCGTGCGGTTCCCCTTGACCAAACACATGTATCCTGGGCTCCCTCCTATGCTGGAAGGCCCCTAATCGACCGGAGCATGGTCGTCTTCCCTGCGGCCGGTCGCCGCTCGCCGTGGCGTCTGGGACGGCTCAGGCAGGCGACGGCTCACGGGGCGCGACGAGGATGACCGACGAGGTGCGACAGAGGCGCTCGGCCGCTCGGCTGCGAGCTCAGGCGACGACGTGTTTCACGCCGGCGACGGACTCCACGTGCTTGAGGCACCGCCGCAGCACCCGGCCACGCGCCCGAAGCCCACTCCACGCGCTGCTCATGCACACCACAGGTGCAGCTGTACACCACGCACGGCGGCGCGCTGCCCGGCGGCCGCTCGGCCGCTTCCTCGCCGCAGCGTCGCCGCCTGGCTGCTCCTCCGGTCGCCCGCCGTCGCCTGGGAGCTCCTCCGGTCGCGGGGAGTCAAAGGGTGGCGTGCAGTTTACTTTTTATATTTAGATATTTCAATTTAATGTAGGCTGACAAGTGGGGTCCACAATACACCTCCCCAAATAACATATTTTCTCAGATTTTTTAATTTTTTATAAATATTTTGGTTAGTTATTGGACTGACAAGTGCGGTCTACTTGCCACGTCATCCTACAGGTGGGGCCGCTCTGTCAGAACGGCTGTCTAAATTGAATCAGATCGTCATTTGGGCAAAATGAGAAAATCTGGGGAAAATGTGGTACTAAAATGAGATTGAGGAGCACACTGGTACCAATCCGTAAATTGGCTACAAAAGTGGTAGTTTTACGCTACTAACTCGTTTCTCCCATTGCCGATTCGAGAGATAATGCCCTTCTTCAAGAGCTCGAGGCCGAATTCCACCCCTTTCCACACGGGGGATGGGTTTGCAGCAAAAACAGTGTCCAGCATGTTTCCATGAGGGAAATATCTCGTTTTGAGGACCCTTGCGCAGAGGCTGTCAGGGTTTTGGATTAGCCTCCATGCCTGTCTCGCAAGGAGAGCTTGATTCAGAAGATGAATGTCTCTGTACCCAAGGCCACCTTTCCTCTAGGCTTCGTGAGGTTTTCCCAAGCCGACCAGTGGACCTTCCTGTGATTCTCTTTGTCGCCCCAAAAGAAGTCACGAATCAATTTCTCATATTGGTTGCAAAAGCCCATAGACATCTTGAAGACAGCCATGACATAGCCTGGGAGAGCTTGTGCAACAGATTTTATGAGCTATGTCTTTGGCGCCAAATGACATGTGCCTTTCATCCAAAATGGTGAGCCTTTTGGTGAACCTTTCCATAATTGGTTGGAATTGCTCACTTTTCATTCTACCATCCGGGGTAGGGAGACCCAGGTATTTCTCCTCGAAAGTAGAAGCAGAAATGCCAAGCGTGGATTTAATTCCCATCTGAGTAGCCGAGGACAAGCAGAGCTGAACAAGAGTGAACACTTGCTAGGGCTTAAAAGCTGACCCGTGCACCTCTGGAATAAGCTAAGGGTGCTGTCAACTGCCCTGGCCTCCTCTGCAGTAGCCTTGAAGAAGAGGAGGCTGTCATCGGCGAACAACAGGTTTGAAATCCCAGGAGCGTTCCTAGCAACCTTTAGTGGCGTGATGCGACCATTGAGGACATGGTTTTTAAGAATCCGGGACAAAGCTTCACCCACAAACAGGAAAAGGTAGGGACTGAGTGGATCTCCTTGTCTGATGCCCCGAGAAGGGGAGAAGGGCTCCAGGTTTTGTCCATTGACCCTGATCGAGAACCTAACCGAGCGAACACATTTCATCACCCAACCAGTCCATTTCTCACAGAAACCCACCTTGAGGAGCGTTTTTTCAAGGAAGGCCCAGTCGACCCTATCATAAGCCTTGGATAGGTCCAACTTGTAGGCACAGTGTGTGTCTCTCGGGTTCTTGCTGTTCTGGATTTTGTGGAAACACTCGAAGGCAATAATGGCGTTATCGATGATTAGTCTACCAGGTATGATGGCACTCTGTCTCTCGGAGATGATGTTATCCAAGTGAGGCCTCCGTCTGTTAACCAGACATTTAGAGATGATCTTGTAGACGACATTGCAAAGGCTTATGGGTCTGAAGTCAGCCAGGTGACATTTTCATCAATACCTTCAGGCATGATGCCGTCGCTGAAGAAAGTCCTCACAGCTTTGATGACTTCAAGTTTAAGGAGGTCCCAGTTTCTTTGGAAAAAACGTGCAGGCATGCCATCAGGGCCTGGAACTTTTAGAGGACCAATTTGGAACAGGGCATCACTGATTTCCTTCTTCGAGAACTCCTCACACAGGCTGATGTTGGTGTCATCAGTAATCTGTGTGCTCATCAGGTTGATCAGCTCATCTGGGTTTATGTTGGGATCGCTGGTGTATAGAGTTTTAAAGAAATACCCTGCCATCTTCTTGATTTCCTCGGGATCATCACTCCAATTCCCATTTGTGTCTTTAATCCTGCTGATTTTATTCTTTGTTTGTCTCCAGTTTGCCTTTCTGTGGAAAAACTTCGTATTTCTGTCCCCTTCTTTGAGCTAGCTCACTCTCGATCTTTGTCTCCACATAATCTCTTCTCTGTGGAGTAGTTCGTCGAGTTTTGTGCAGATTTTCTTGATCTCAACTTCCCTGTTGGTTGTTTTTGTCCTCCTCCAGAGTTTTTTCAGCTGGTTTCTTTTGGTTTTGATCTCTCTGGACACCTTGCCGAAACTGGTCGAGCTCCACTCCTTCAGGTGTTTGTTGGTGGTGTTGATTTTGTGCAGGAGATCAGCCAGGTTCGAACAGCTCGGGAGGCTGGACCACACCTTATCAATGATATTGGGGAGGGAGGGGTCCCATTCCCACATTTGCTCATATTTTTGGGCACAGTTAGGAGTGGTGGTGGAGGCCTGGACATCACACTCCAGGAGGAGAGGGAGGTGATCAGATCTAGATGAGCAAACATGGGTTAACTTGGCATTGGGGAAGAGATCAGTCCAGCTGGTAGAAGCCACAGCACGATCAATACGAGCTTTCACATTCCTCTTCTCTTTTTGCTTGTTGTCAAAAGTCCATGGAGGCCCAACGAAGCTGATATCATGCAGATCACACAAGGATAGAGTCTTCCTGAATTCTGCCATCCTCCTCTCGGATCTCCTGGTTTCAGAGAAGTGCTCATGCTGCCACTTGGTTTCGTTGAAATCACCGATCATCAGCCACGGCAGGTTAGCATCACACTTAATCCTTTTTAGTGTTGTCCACATCTGGTGTCTCTCAGAGCTATTGGGTTCACCATACACGAACGTTACCCGCCACTTGCGGCCATTCGGGATGTCGTTGATCAACACATCGAAGTACCGCGGTCCCTCGGACAAGATTTTTATTTCAATCTGTTCATCCCAGTAAAGTGCAATTCCGGCTCCTTTTCCTTTCCCTAGCTGAGTGATACAATGTTTTAGCCCTATTCTCCATCTCAACTCTTTTATTCTTTTCTCACCTCATCTAGTTTCGCAAATGAAAAGCAGTTTGGGTCTGTAGGTGTGCATAAGCTGCACCAGTTCTTGAACTGTCCGAGGCAGTCCCAGCCCCCGGCAGTTCCAAGCCAAGAGATTCATGGCTCCTAACAGGCGCCGTCGATCGCGCCTGTCAGTTGACCAGCAGCCCCTGGGCTGGTTGCTTCCTCTCGGTCCTTGTCCCCTGGGTTGGCCATGCCTGCACCAGCGTCGGCCTCCCCTCCTCCCTTCAGTTTCTTCATGCTTGCTGGTAGGTTGACAAGTTTGTCCACCTCCATGTCTGCTGACCTCTTGCCACGAAGAGCGTGTTCATCAGCTTGGTGCCGCAGAGACCTCACCATGTTCACCTTCAGGTTGTTGGTGGCGTCGTTCTTGTCGGCGTCTCCGTTGTCGGTGTTGCTTCGTGCCTGTCCTTCAGTTCTTGGCATCCTCTTCCACTTCCTGGGAGAGGTTTCGCCCACCGTGGCCCTGCCCATGGCCTTGTGTGTGATCTCCTTGGCCTTGTTGTTCATGACGTTGGGCGTTGTCTTGTCGGAGGTCGCCGTATTGGGCTTGACGGAGATCAGTGGCGTTGGAGCAGCTTTGGCGGTGTTGTCGGCGATCTCGTTATCGCTGGGGCCGCCGCCGTTGTCGTCAGTGTTGGTTCTGTCCTCCCGCACTGACAGTTTCTCCACTGCCTTGGCGACGTTGGTGATGGTGACGAGTTGTGCGGGAGGGTTCGGATCGCGCCTGGCGCCGAGGGCAGCGACGTTGCGCCAGGGCGTGTCCATCTGCAGGGCCCTGCCGTTCTCGCCCGCCGTTTCCGGCAGGTACCACTTCCGCGCGTCGTCGATGTGCGTTGCCGGCACACCGAGGTTGTTGCTGTACCTCCGTTTCCTGATCGCTGGTGGCAGGTCGCAGGCCTCCTCCTGGTGGCCGATGAGGCCGCAGCAGCGACAGTAGGAAGGTAGTCGCTCGTAGAACACCGAGACGACCACCTCCTCCCCGTTGAACTCGTCCTCCAGCGTGATCCACCTCTAGAGAGGTCGGGCCGTGGGCAGCCGGACTCTCGCGCGGAGGATCTTGTCGCCGATGTCTCCTCTCGCGTAGTTGTCGATGCAGATGAACTCACCCAGCTTCTTCCCCAGGTTCCTCGCTAGCTCCTTCGACAGAAGGTAGAAAGGAATTTTCGTGAATTGAGCCCAGATGGGCACCGATTCGAAACATACCATGTTTGGGTCCTCTCCTTCCTTCAGCGTCCGCACGAGGACGGCGTCTCCTCGGTATCTCCATGGTCCTCCTTTGGTGACATGGTCCAGATCACCGTACTTGGAGAACTCGAGCACGAACCGCCTGTCGGCAAGCTGGTGGGACTCCAGCGTGCCCCTTATCTTCCAGACGTTGCGCATGTAGCTCTTCAGCTGCTTCGAGGGGATGTTCAGGACGGACATGAACACGCCCACAGCGAGAAGGCGTGCTGGGGTGAGCCCTCTGGCCTCCGCGAGGTTGACGATGATGGGCGCACGCTCCTCATCGGTGCGGTCGTCGGTCATGACTTACTTGCCTGCACGGAGCCAGGAGGTGCTGGCAGCGTCAGTGGGCACGGTTCCACTGCCCAGGTTGGTGGTGGCGGCGGCGCGGGCAGTGATGGTGGAGTTGACGGTGTTGTTGGCGGTGGTGACAGCCGGCGCGGTGACAGCGCCAGTCGCGCTGCCGGCGCCTTCCAGCTTGGCCAGCTCCTTGCTCGGGTTCTCCATGGACAGGTGGGTTGCAGAGTTGCAGGAATGGTAATGCTATATGGAATGGCTTGGTTGGCCATCGTCAGGCTCACAATTTATAGGCTGTTCTCCGGGATCAGGGGGTGGAAGGATTAAAGGGAAATAATCTCCGGCATCAATACCTTCATAGCTGTCGCCGGTGGCGGCCACGGCGGAAATGCAGCGATTGACCGTTGGCGGCTCTCCGCATAGGCCATCAATCGGATTTAAGGGCCGGGGCGGGGATCTCGCCGAGGGCAGCCTGTATACAGGGAAGGGTATCTCATTGGGGCCAAAGCAGGGGTTGGGTGTGTGTGGCGGGGGCGCAGCCTGAGCGGCGGCGCAAATCGTGGTAGGTGGGGTGGAATTGGCGAGGGCGAGGGTGGGCAGATTGGGTGGCGTGGGTGGTGGTGTCCTTGATTCGAGGAGATTTCCGAATCGTAGCCGGAGATACTCGATGGATTTCGCTAGATTTGGGGATCGGACAACGATGTTCCTCATTCTTGTTCGGAACTCTCTAGGAAGGAAACTAGATCGGGGGATTGAAACTGTTCCGAATCGTGGGTGTGTGGGGCTAGTGCTTCCTGGGTAGTGGGATCGAGTTGGCTGGGTGTTCTATCGCTCTTGGCTCCGGTGGATCCATGGCGGCCGTAGCGAGGTGGAGGATCGCCCTCGATGGGGCGGGAGAGGCGAACGGTCATGGGCCAGAGTGTCGATCACACCCAGCATTTGTTATATTGGTCGTGAGCTAATAATGCGTCCCATCTTTGTGCTAAGCAAGCTAGTGGTGATAGGAGGAGATGTCTGTGGATCAATTATAACCCAGCCTTTCTCGTTGACACTCTTTCGAGTGATTGTAATCCTGTCATTAATCAATAAAGCTCTTTGAATTCGCAAAAAAAAAGTTTTAAGGTCATGAGTTCAAGTCCCACCACCGGAGCAAATTCGGACTAATAGGGTGGAGAAGAACAGAGACTTTTTTTTGACTTGGACGAGCAGAGAGGCTTGCAAAGCACACAGAAGCGCGCTTCCATGGCCTCAAACTTCCCAACTGACGGCCTCGAACATGGCCCAATCTATCTAGCCTCGGGCCGCACCGGACGGAGCTGGCGGACAAGTTTGGCTTGGGCTACCACGGGCTGGGCTCTCGGAGGTTTTGACCATTTTCTGACGGAGATTTGTCTCGTCTCCTCTCCTGCTCACGCAAAGCCAGACAAAGTTCCTCCTCGGAAACGCCCAAGTTTGTTTATTAGTCACCTTGATGCGTTCTGCCTGCGCGCACGCACGGTTCCTCGGCGTTTTCAGCGCCAGCATTTCCTCATCTGGATTCTGGACAAGGGTCCAACCTTGGCGTTAATTACGCTGTCACTCCACATCACCACTAGCCACCGGTGTAATCTCCAATGCTCTCTCTTGCCCAGCATCGCCATATTCCGATCGATTCGCCAGGACAGGTTACATCGATCTATCGACGCTCCTCCTGTCCAGTACTACAATGAAGCACGCTGCTGCTGGATCGACCCATTACACGGTAAGATCGATGTGGGGTAGTATATGCTGCTCCGGTATGTACGGTGGACAGCACCGCATTAGCTCCCATGTCCTTGGAGGAACACGACATAAATCAAGCACCATTGCAGCATGCACTGCCTTGTCTTAAAAAGCCAGGTTTTGGAAAGTTAGCAGGAGCGCTGCTAAATTTATTGATTAGAAGGAGAGTACCACAAAAACCGAACAAAAAGGCAAAAAGGAACAAGAAAAAAGAAGGCGAGACAGGCCTCAACCAGGATCAAAGGGGATGTTAGCCCCAGCCATATTCCACAGAATGGCCTCATCCCTAATTTTAGAGACGAGAGCATTTACAGACAGTTGTTCCCTTTGGAAAATCCGCCTATTTCGCTCGCGCCAAATCTTCCAGGATGCCAGCATTAGTATAGATTGAGCTCCTTTTCATTGGTTGTGCGTTGAGTCAGTAGCACAAAGCTGTAGCCAATCGGTGATAGATATGGTCCCGGCCCAAGATTGGGGAAGGAGAGAATTCATCTGTGTTTGTCGAGCAAGCTTTACCCAGACCAAGTGCGACCAGGGGCATTCGACAAGAAGGTGCAGCGGCGTTTCCAGGCTTCACATACAGAGAGGGCAGAAGTAGTCATTTTCCTAGCCCCTACGTTGAAGCGCATCCGCCGTGAGGATCCTATTCATTGCCGCTGTCCAGAGAAAGAAACGGCACTTCCCGCCGTGAGGATCTTAAAAAGCTAGGTTGGCAAAGCACTCCTACGGTCTACTGGTCTATGGACAACAGAACAGAGTATGTCGTCATGGGCTTTTACTTTATTTTTTTGTAAAAAGGAGGTTGAGAACTTCTGCCCTCTGCATTAAAATGATACGCATAACACTTTTCACTAATTTATTCAATAGAGTGATACATCGATTAATCCGAAGCTACCATCCCGGCGACAATTGTCGCTACACCTACAAGTTTGATGATGGGGTGGCCATGATCGGGGCCATTACCCTCACCTCACACTAAAGTCCTAACATCTAAAGCCGGAAGTCTCACCAAGCCGCCCAACATCTAAAGGCATGCCATCGACGCCGCCACGATGCCAGACAGCACCACCGTTGTGCGCGCGTACGCTGCCGAGCCCCCGCCGCCCATGCCACCAAAACTCGGCGTCGTCAATGCTGTAGATGCCACGCCGGTACACCTTGATCACCGCGCGAGAAGCATACGGAGACCTGCACCCAGCCACCAAAGTCATACACTAGTCCCCTCCAGCCGATCTGTCACTCCAAAAATGATGCCCCCAATGGGGAGGACAACGCCGGAACGTCGCCGTCATCTGATCCAGGAAGGCCGAATCCGAGGTTTCTCCCAGAGCATAGAGCTAGGGAACGAGAACAGCCATACAACGCCTCCAACGAAGTAAAGGAAGCCCACATGCGCCGCCGTCGACGGTTCCGGCAGAGGCTGAACATAGATGGGTTTCGCGAGAGCTGTGCAGTGCGTATGTGCTTTTACCAGGAGTAACTATATAGTAGGAGTAAAGGCCTAATTTTGTACTGCTGGTAATAAATTAGAGCCCTACGGCTGGTCGTGCAAATGCGCCTCGATGATCCATGTTCTGTGAGCGAACAGGATCAATACGTACTTCCTCTCTGAATATTCGGTGCTTTACTTCTGTGTCGAGACGAGATTTCCCAAAACTATACACCACCAGAGTCAATGATATCATATCTGGCCGATTTGTTCAAACAGACACTTGTTTCCCGGTATACGAGATCCGGGTGAAAACTGACCCACGAGAACGTTTAGAACGCATGGGCCATTTCGAGTAAATCACGGGTAGTAGACAGTGGTTAACCAGTGCCATTAATCCCCATTCATTCTCTGTTTCAGTGACTGACGCACTGGCCGGCTACTCCAACGAGTACTGTAGCTAGATCAGCGCCATTAATCGCCATTCATTCTCTTCGATCTAGCTAACCTAGCCGGCGATCGTAGTTGGACCATGGCTGTCGATCTATTCGTGCAATGCAGGGGCTTAGGTAGCTACTCTCTCCGTTTTTTAATATAAGATATTTTAGCATTTGTCCACATGCACATGTACACAAATGTATGTAGACTAGCACAATGCCCGTGCTTCGCTACGGGCCCATCACCGTTATCATGAACAGTATTGCAGTTATATGAATCCACCTACATAAAGGATTATAAACAACATACTCAACTCTTTGACAAATCAGTCATAAAAAAATTCGAGTTCAACCATAGAATCAAGTTTATACATATGTAATATGTTCATTATTTCCAAAATGTGAGAACTGGACTCAACGGTAAGCATATTTTTTTACACAAGTGCACACAAGCTAGTTTTTCTTTATACACACAAGCTTATTTATTTTTTGATGAGGGTACTACACACAAGCTAGTTGGTACTGCAAGTCGATATTCAGATTCGGAAGATATTAGTTGGGCTACAGTTGGGTTAAAACCAAGACGCACGACTCGCAGATGCGAGCTAGAGAGGAAAAAAGCAATACCGATACGTCTCTTCTGGTTTTATAGTCTGATCTAGAGAGGAAAAAAAGCAAAGAACACAAGGGGTTATCTGCAAAGTGTAACGTGGGTGTTCCTATCGAACGATCCTAAATGAAATATGGCAGACACACCATCATCATCAACTGTGGTTTTTATAGGAGTAGAGACATGTATTAGTGTGCATGTTCACTCACTTTAATATGTATCTACACAACATGTACAACACCTAAAACATCTTATATTAAAAAACGGAGGGAGTAGCTAGCTACAAGGACCATCGCCGATGATGTCATATATCTCTTCCTAGTTTGCAAGTTGCTACTTGTGCTTTGGTCCGTTCTTCATCAGCGAAATCTTTGTCCGGCTTGTCTAGTGCCTCACACGATGAAGATCTCGCATGTGAGGTGTAGACCTCATCCCTCTCATCCTCATGGCCTTGTGACTCTAGGTAAAATTCTAGATCCTTTCGGGTCAGGTTGGCAACGGCATCTTGGTGTCGTCACCTCCTCCTCGAAGACGTGGTTTGAGAGCCCTTGACCTATGATGTTTCTCCTTGTGATGCATATATAGTTCGTGGTCATCGTGTGGTGGTTGTCGTCGGCTTCGAAACCCGGTCGTATGGATCCCGATGATAGACCAAGCATGATCCAGAGCGACACCCTTTGCTCGACGGTTGACGGAGGTCGAAGCCTCGAAGCTTTTAGAAAACCTTGTAATTCTCCATCTTGTCATTGCTTGATCGATACATGGGTGTTGCTTTTCTTTCGTCCACGAGCTTTCTTTATAAAATTGGTATTTACAGCATTTATCCTTGTTTATATATGGAAAAAAAATAGAAGCACCCGGGTAACATTATTTGTCCAAACAAGTCAGCATGTTATATGCTTATTATCTACATGGAGATCGCCATCAACGGCGACATCTAGTCACATCCATTTTAAATTTCCACGCATATTCCGATTCAGGGAAGAAAGGGATATACACAATGAAGTGGGCTGACGATGATATATTAGTTTTTCTTGTGTTGTGAAGTAATGGAGAAAAGGAGTGCGGGGTAGTTTATATGGTTTGCTGGAGTTTTATTTTTCCAAAGGTTTGGTGAAGTTGGTTGGGCCAGAACTGAAAGCTGCGCCGGGCCCGTGGCGAGACGTGGACTAGAGCCTGGAGGCGTCGTGCGAGGGGATCTGGTCAACGTGAGGAAGATTAGGAGATAAGGTTCGGGAACGATGGATCTGTGCCATTATTTTCTTGGAGATGTGTGGACCAAGGGCAGTTACCGGTGACAGGCATTTACATATGCCCGTCACAAAATAATTTTTCCTTCTGCCATAAAATACTAGTGACGGTCAATTTATTGGCCCGTCACTACTATTCTGTACTAGTGACGGACATATTGTTGTCCGTCGCTGGTAAACTTAATGGTGCCCGTCACTAATCACTTAGCATTTATAAGCATTTCTGTAGTAGTGTATCTTTACGAATTCATATGGTCCTATCACGTGCCATATATAGTTCAGCTTAAGAATATAGTTCAATTGAATTAGTTTTTTCTTTGCTTAAACCCACAACCTATGCTCCGAAAATTCCCGCTGCAACACGCGGGGTCTAATTCTAGTAGTAATAAAATTTAAAACCATCTATTAACAGGCTGACTGTATTTTTACCAAAAAATCACACACCCCTTATTTCGGCTGTCCATACGTAAGCTAGTGTCATATGGTTGAACAACAAGTTTGTCATGTATAGTTACGTTAATTTTAATTTTTTTGAAAGGGGAAGAAATCTGCACATGTAAGTTGACGATGATCTTGTAGTATATATAGCGCAAGTTCTAACCTCTTTAAAATATTACAATATAATTATGAACCTCATTGCAAATATCCTATTAATTTTTTTCTAGCACTAACACCAATATATCATAATAAAGCATACTCTGACGCAGTATTGTAATATATGATGTAGTAATAAAGGCATCCAAAACTAGGCCTTTAATCCAGTGGTGGGTGTACATCATAATAACACGCACCAATTGATACATGTACATTGTCCAGGCTAGTAATCATGTGTCTATTAGATATAACAACCATGGTTGATGTGAGTACAATCAAATTAAAGACATGTGAGCCCTTGACACAGTAAGGATATGGTTCGACCATAAAAAGCGAGACTAGCAAATTAAGCAGACTAGAAGAAAAGTGACGTGCTAGGTGAAACGCAATTGTCGTAGCTACCGAAGCACCATCACATCAACAATTCATTATGGATAAATAGTTACATTTCTAGTCTCTTTAGATCCGTTCTTCCAACGATGGTGAACGAAGAGCATACATATATTCAAAAGTATGCTCTCGCGTCTTATGCAAATTAGTTGCCTAGACTTGAGAGGCATCGGGAGTTGTTCTACGGCAAGGCACATGTTGAATGCGAGCAACTTGGCCATTTGACCTCTTTTACAGGAGTTCGATTGTCCTGATTTGTACACGCCATCAGCTCCGATGCTACAGGGTCGTGGCATTCTAACAATGCACATGACATCCTCCTCCGTACTAAGCACCACATCTTATGTCCATTGAAGTTGCTTAATGCGATGTGAGCTAAGTTGCATGTCTTTTGATTTTACAGTATTTTGTTGTTCAATATGTGAAGTCAATTCATTTCCCTAACTTTTCATTTCATTTCTACCAAATGAGATAAAATGATGACGTAAGTGTCTTTTTAAGGTCATGAGTTCTCTGAGTTCAAGTCCCACTACCTGAGCAAATTCGGACTAGTAGGGTGGAGATGAGAAGAACAGAGACTTGGACAAGCAGAGGCTTGCTAAGCACAGAAGTGTCCACGGGCCACACGGTAACGACATGGTATATACTCCACTCTTCCAAGGCCTCAAACTTCCCAACTGACTGCGTCGAACATGGCCCAGTCTATCGGGCCTCGAGTCATGGTAGCTAGTGCTGGGCCACAAATCTCATGGTCCAAACGTTGCATGCTGTGTACCCAAAACAAAGAAGGAAGGCCAACCACCCGACGGCCATCTCAAAAAAAAAGTTGATCTCAAAAGAAGAAAAAAAGGATGAGTATCTCTCTGAAAAAAAGGGTAAGAGAGAAGACGCGAGGGACGTAGGCATCATGCTCTCTCTCTCTCTCCTTTTGGCCATTTCCTCAAGGAGATTTGTTTCGTCTCACGCAAAGTCACCTTGATGCGTTCTGCGCGCACGCACGGTTCCTCGGTGTTTCCAGCGCTAGCATTTCTCCATCTGGACTCCAACCTTGGCGTTAATTACGCTGTCACTACCCACCGTGTCCGCGGTGTAATCTCGAATGCACGGTAAGATCGAGGTGGGGTAGTGTCTGCAGCTCCGGTATGCATACGGTGGACAGCACCGCATTAGCTCCCATGTCCTTGGAGGAACACCACATAAATCAAGCACCATTGCACTGCCTCCTTGTCGTGAAAACCCAGAGTGGAGTATGTCGTGATGTGCTTTTACTAGGATTAACTATATAATAGGGAGTAAAACCTAATTTTTGTACTGCTGGTAATAGATTGTAGCCCTACGGCAGCTGGTAGTGCAAATGCGCCTCGATGATCCATGTTCTGTGAGCGGACAGGATCAATACCACTTCCCCTCTGAATATTCGGTGCTTTACTTCTCTGTCGAGACGAGATTTCCCAAAACTATACACCACCAGAGTCAATGATATCAAATCTGGCCGATTTGTTCAAACAGACACTTGTTTCCCGGTATACGTGATCCGGGTGAAAACTGACCCACGAGAACGTTTAGAACGCATGGGATCACGGGTAGTAGACAGTGGTTAACTAGTGCCATTACTCACTCTGTTTCAGTGGCGCACTGGCTGGCTACTCCAAAGAGTAGAGTACTGTAGCTAGATCAGCGCCATTAATCGCCATTCATTCTCTTCGATCTAGCTAACCTAGCCGGCGATCGTAGTTGGACAATGGCTGTCGATCTATTCGTGCAATGCAGGGGCCTAGGTAGCTAGCTAGATACAAGGACCATCGCCGATGATGCCATATATCTCTTCCTAGTTTGCAAGTTGCTACTTGTGCTTTGGTCCGCTCTTCATCGGCTAAATCTTTGTCCGGCTTGCCTAGTGCCGCACACGATGAAGATCTCGCATGTAGTTCATCTTATTTGGTGCTTAAAGTGCACCCATGTTGGCAGTCCCGTAAGAAGAAAAACAGCGTGATGTATATTGGAAGGCATGCAAAGCATCGAGTCAGAGGTCCGGCTTTGGCAGAGACAAGTCCAAGTGCTGAGCTAAGCACTGAGACAAAGCCGAGGGACATACAATTATAAAAAAAATGGCCTTCTGTAAATGCGGCATCAGAAACTACATATAGGTAGATTTTGAGCAGATTTTACATCACTTTTGATAAATATTTGAATTCAGCAATCTTTCAAATTTGTAAGGTGTATCTGTGGGATTAATGCAACCTTTAGAATTTTATTCAGTGATGTAAAACCGAAGGGTTATGTTAGGTTTACCTACACTATTAGAGGACTTATAAAGCATTTGTAGATGTCTCTAATATGTGAAGATGCCCGTTATGCAAGTACTCAAGAAGCTGAATCACGACGATGTGCTCCTTATTTCTTCCACATAGTGGTTGCAAAGAGCACAAATATATGCTTCTAATTTCTTCCACATAGAATTCCTATAGCACCATCCTTCAGAAGCAGCCCCATCACAAATTCTGCAACTGATTCATTCGTAAGTCATGACATCAAGAAACCTGATCAGGGTGATGCCATCTCCGCCACAATACTTTACAAACCACTCATTCTTCATCAGCTTCAAGCTTAATTGTCCAGTGCTCCATGCTAAACCAATAGATCAAAACCATCAGTTCACCCACATGGTATAAGTTGTGCATTTAATATATTGACATTGGTCAATTGGCTTTATCTACTTCAAACGTTAGTTTAAAAAAAAATCTACTTCAAACGGAAAGGACTGCTCATCCAAGACTATGTAGGGGAATTTAGTTCGGTATATTAAAGATTGGCATTTTGTAAGACTGCCAATTTAATACACTTGCTCACTTGTGTACGTCACAGACAACAGAGTATAATAGTATTTGCAAAAGTACAGTGACAAGCCATACATGATATTAGTCAACATATCATGATAAAATATTCTTTTTCTAAGCATGCATATGCATTTCTTTTGCGCCCCTCAAAATAGGCTTATGGTTATTATTTTGCCAACTGTCTATTTTGAACTAAATCTCATACAATCGAATGAGTAAACGAACAAATTATCACTATTACTGTCAAAGTTACTATAGAACAAAGGCATGTTTATTTTAGAGTTAAAGTGTTGCATTCAGAAACAAATACAAGCAGAATGCTACCCAAAATTAGTAATGGAACTTTGCGATTAACTCTCTTGGGAGGTGCTCTGAGCTCAGCTCACTTGGGACTCGCCGCGGTCAATGTGGGGCAGCCGAGGGGTCCGTTGGAACCTTGGGAGCTACTTGGCGCGAGCGGCCTTTTTCCCACATGGCGGAAGACCGCGGTGATGAGAGCGGTAAATCCATGGCACCGCGGACTCTTGGAGGGAATGACGGCCTCATCAGGGCGGATGTAGACGTCTTGACTAGAGAGGGAGTAAGGATGGTAGTGAAGTTTGTGTTCATATCTGTGTTCCAAGGCCATTTTAATGTATTGATAATATTGTGAATCGTGCGTTGCAGTGCTCGAAAAATGCTGATTATCTCCTTTTGACCATTTCCTGACGGAGATTTGTCTCGTCTCTTGCTCACGCAAAGCCAGACAAAGTTCCTCCTCGGAAACGCTCAAGTTTGTTTAGTCACCTTGATGCCTTCTGGGTTCCTCGGTGTTTTCAGCGCTGGCATTTCACCATCTGGACAAGGAAGGGTCCAACCTTGACGTTAATTACCCTGTCACTCCACCTTGGCGTTAATTACGCTGTCACTCCAAATTGACGTTAATCTCTTGCCCAAAATCGCCATATTCTGATCGATTCGCCAGGACTGGACAGGTTACATCGATCGATCGACGCTCCTCCTGTCCAGTACTACAATGAAGCACGCTGCTGCTGGATCGATCCATTACACAAACAGACACGGTAAGATCGATGTGGGGTAGTATATGCTGCTCCGGTATGTACGGTGGACAGCACCGCATTAGCTCCCATGTCCTTGGAGGAACACCACATAGATCAAGCACCATGCACTGCCACTGCCTCCTTGTCGTGAAAACCCAGAGTGGAGTATGTCGTGATGTGCTTTTACCAGGAGTAATAACTATATATAGTAGTAGTAGTAGGACTAAAATCCTAATTTTGTACTGCTGGTAAGTACTGTAATAGATTAGAGCCCTACGGCTGGTAGTGCAAATGCGCCTCGATGATCCATGTTCTGCGGACAGGATCAATACGTACTTCCTCTCTGAATATTCGGTGCTTTACTTCTCCGTCGAGAGACGAGATTTCCCCAAACTATACACCACCAGAGTCAATGATATCAAATCTGGCTGATTTGTTCAAACAGACACTTGTTTCCTGGTATACGAGATCCGGGTGAAAACTGACCCACGAAAACGTTTTAGAACGCATGGGCCATTTCGAGTAAATCACGGGTAGTTATCTAGTGCCATTAATCCCCATTCATTCTCTGCTTCAGTGACGCACTGGCTGGGTACTCCAAAGAGTACTGTAGCTAGATCAGCGCCATTAATCTCCATTGATTCTCTTCGATCTATAGCTAACCTAGCCGGCGATCGTAGTTGGACCATGGCTGTCGATCTATTCGTGCAATGCAGGGGCCTAGGTAGATAGCTAGCTACAAGGACCATCCATGGCCAATAATGCAATGCATCTCTTCCTAGTTTGCAAGTTGCAACTTATGCTTAGTCCGTTCTTCATCGGCGAAATCTTTGTCCGGCTTGTCTGGTGCCGCCGACGATGACGATCTCGCGTGCGTGTAGTTCCCTTCCTTGAGGGTGTAGAACTCATGTCTCTCTCGTCCTCATGGCCTTGTGTATCTGGGTCAGAATCAAGATCATTTCGTCTCGGTTGGCATGGAGCGGCATTTGCTCTAGAGCCATTGACCTACGATAGTTCTCCTTGTTATGCATTGCTCATGGTCATCGTGTGGTGATTGTCGTCGGCTTCCAAACCCGGTCGTATGGATCCCGATGATAGAACCGAGCTTGATCCAGAGCGACACCCTTTGCTCGGCGGTTGACGGAAGTCGAAGCCTCGAGGCTTTTAGAAAATGTCATTGCTTGATCGATACATGGGTGTTGCTTTTCTTTCTTCCACGAGCTTTATTTATAGAATTGGTATTTACAACATTTATCCTTGTTTATATTATTTGGGCTTTTGAGAAATTATTAATTCAAAAGCGGGATGAAGAGTGTTACACATATGAACAAAAAAATAGAAGCACCCGGGTAACATTATTTGTCCAAACAAGTTAGCATGTTATGCGCTTATTATCTACATGGAGATCGCCATCAACGGCGACATCTAGTCACGTCCATTTTAAATTTCCATGCATATTCCGATTCAGAAAAAAAAAGATATATACACACGGTGAAGTTGACGGAGGGATAATATGTAGTTTTTTTGTGTAGCCTTTTTTTACCTGTTTTTTTTTGTAGTTAAGTAGTCCGGAGTAGGAGTGTCTGGAGTAGTTTATACGGTTAGCTGGTTTATTTTTTTCAAAGGTTTGGTGAGGTTTATATGGTTTGCTGAATTTTCTTGTGCACACAATGAAGTGGGCTGAGGATGATGTATTAGTTTTTCTTGTGTTGTGAAGTAATGGAGAAAAGGAGTGTGGAGTAGTTTATATGGTTTGCTGGAGTTTTATTTTTTCAAAGGTTTGGTGAAGTTGGTTGGGCCAGAACTGAAAGCCGCGCCGGGCCCGTGGCGACGCACGTGGCTAGGGTGGCCACCGGGCACACGACACAGTCTGACTCTGACAGGCTAGCTAGCTGGGTGTTCGCGAAGCCACCAGCGTATATCCCCAAACTGCCCCTCTGCCCGCCTTACTCCTGGCGCAGCCACCACACGCGACCCCGAGCCGATTCTGTCAGCTCCTACCGTGGTTGCTAGCTTGCCGCGTTCAGGTCGTCAAGTATCCATGCACCGCCCGCCGGCCGTAAACGGGAAAACTAATTTGCACTACGCTCGTAATCAGTTGTACCTTTTTTTTCGCACGAAGTAATTGGTTGTTTTTTTAGCCTAAGGTAGTCGATATCCATCGTCCGAATAGATAGAATAGATGACCCAGTTTACGAGGAACTCTGGATTTAAAAATCATATAAACTATATAATCTCCAGTTTATGAGGAAAACATGGCCAAAAACCCCACAAGCGAGGCGACCCGCTGCCACACGATGCAAGTCGATCAAACGCTACAAACACACACCTCCGGGTCGCGGGGCCACCGCCTCGACATACACCACTCGACACCAAAGCCGCAACACTACGGGTGTGTTTGGTTTGGAGGGTATGGTTAGGGGATAAGGGTATCCCCAACCAGCTGGTTAGGGGTAACCATTTTTTTTGTTTGGTTGAGAATATGGGCTCGATCTCGTTGACGAGCGGCGGCAGTACAGCGGCCTCCACGAACATGGGCTGAGCACGAGCACGAGAGGGAGAGGGAGAGAATCAGGAGAGCGAAGGATGTACCTGCCGGTCGCCGGCCGGAGAACCTCTGCCTCCGCTGCCTCTTCTCTCCGAGCGCCAGGGGTCCTTGGCCCAGCAGTGCTTGGGGATGGCGGCGCGGATCTCCGCGAGCCCGAACGGCGGCGGCGCCGCGGGGTCGAACTCGGCGGCGGGGCCGTCCTGCTTGGTCCAGGACCCTTCGTCCTCCTCGGCCGTGACGAGGCGGGTGGGCGCGGCGACGGCGACGCGGATGGAGAGCGCGCGGCGCGAAGCGGCCGCGCCGGCGGGGAGGGAGAGCGCGCGACGGGACGCGCCGGCGGGGAGGAGGGCGGGCGGCGGGAGCGCGGTGGCGCGGCGAGGGAGAGGCAGGGGCGTCAGGCCGCCGCCTCGGGTCGCCCTGCGCGCGCCAATTTCTTGCCGCCGTCGCCTCCTTGGTTGACGAACGAGAGATGAATGAGGGGAGAGGAGGGAACCAGAAGTGGTTAGCGCTATCCGCGACATTTGGGCGGATGAGCGTAGCCATCGTTTCGAGCGAATCTGGTTACCTCTGCCGCTCCTATCCACCCAACCAAACGAGCTGTAACCACTTAAAAAGTGGATACCCCTGCCACTTGAGGGATACCCTCCAAACCAAACACACCCTATATGTAGCCCAGACGACTGCCCATATACCTCGAACGCCGTGCCAAAATCAAGGCCGCTGCCCCGACGTAGCAACCGAAACAACCTTCACATTGACCAAAGACGATCCAACCGGGTCGACGAACCCGCTACCCGCGCAACCCTGGTCACCACCTAACCCCACACACAAGACAACAACCCTGCCTCGTAGGACCGTCACAGGATGAGTAATCAGTTGTACCTAGCCAAACTTTCTTTCACGAAGAAGGACGAAAACAAGGGACGTGTACTAGCAACACTACATGTGAATGAGACGTATACGCAGGCGTATATACATGGTGGTGGTGGTGCCTGGAGCCACGTTTGGGCATGTGTTTTAGACGAGGCGGTGGTTTGGACGGTCAATGGACAACCAGCCGCTCGCTGATGGGTAGCGATCGAACAGGAGGTTGGAGAGGACCTGGAAGAAGTGTTCCCCATGAAGTTGAGCACACTATCATTGGTAAACAGCTAGCATGCACGCACATGGATATGGATAAGGAGAGGGTTATGAAGAGATCAAGGCAGATGTTAATTAGTTTGTTCCTCCTGCATATTTTATAGTAACATAATTTCTTGATGCGGCATACAAACGTGCTGGGACTCGATTATTGGTATGTAGTACGAGGATATAATCAGAGGCGGAGGCAGGATTAATGAAATTAGAATGTTGAGGGGGCCGGTTAGAGCAAAAGAATTAAAATCCGCACTGTTCGCATACTTAGTAGGAACTAATCCATGATGTTCTGGGGACCAGCAATGGGTGATTAGAAGACAGACGTCTTGATTTCTCTTGCAAAAATTGGTAACGGAAAACATATTCTTTTTATGAAGCCCACTAAAAGAATATCCCGCCTTAATGATAAAGGTCAGTGTCAAATCTAGGATTTGAACTATGATGCGCTGGGTGTACAACCACCCTCCTAACCATCGAACCACAGGTTGGTTCTGGGAGAACATATGTTTTCTCGGCTTAGCTAATATCTGTTGTTGCTGAAATTCTATAAACATAGGTGTTTGACATTTTTTTTTCTTTGAAGTTTATATCATTTTGTTGTTCGGTGGTGATGCAGCAATTCTCAGTTACATTTGTGAAATTTTGTAGTATTATTTAGCTATCTTTTGATTAGTATGTATTTTTATTTTTTTTATTTTTTATTAAGTGTGTATTCATTGCAGTTGTATTTCAATATTGCAACTGCATGCACTCTTTATTTGTGCAATTTCACTTTTCGCACCATGGTATTTTTAGGTAAATTTGTACTTATTATCAAGATACACTTGCACTTTAGTGCTGGGGCACACAAAAATGAGTTAAAAAATCGGTTTCAATAACTTTCGCCGTTCTAGAGACCGTTCGAAGGAAAAGAAAATGGCTTAAAGCACTTGCACTCCAGCGGTGGGAACAAAGAGTGTGTAGAACTTTCGTTTCAGTAAACTTTCGCCCTGAAAAGTCCCTATTTTCACAAAAAAAGCCATGTAGAGTTGTTGTGAGGTTAATTGAGGGTGTCAAAATGAAGTTAAAAACATGCTCATCGGGAATCATTGCAACGAACTAAGCTACAAATATTTTTAGTTCCATATATATCAACATCTAACCTTTTGCATTTGTGCTAAGTATCTTGCTTTCTATTAAATTATCAGAGAGGAGCTATTAGACTCTAGTATAGTATAACTAAAATAGAAAAAACACAAAGAAATTACAAGCTTGTATAGGCTCCACCAGATGTCATTTCTCCGCTAGCTCGTTGTAAGTTTCTACAAATATGTTTACAAATCATACACTACAAACAACTGTTATGATATTTGTTAGACCATATGCTATGTAGATATATACCATCATATTTAAGGATAATAATATATACCACCATATGCTCTGAAGATTTGAACCTGGGTGGATTAGCTGTACATCCACTTTCCTAACCAAGTTAGCTAGTCTTGCTTCTGGAATATAATACAATTAATAAAAACTTATAGTACAAAAATAATACCTTTTCAACTGTAGCATGATAAATAATACATTATGAAAAAATAAAAAAGTTTCGTATAAATTATATCGTACGTCTGCCCCATGCCCGTCTCAGCGCAGAAGACAGTCCAGTCGCTCCAACGCATAGACTGATCCCCTCCTCTACTGTTGTTGCCCCTGCCCCTGCCAGTAATCTACCCGCTCGCGTGTTACTAAAGTAGAGCGATAGGCTAGTGTTTGATTTTGTTGTCCTGGATGGAGGTGATCTCCTAGTCTTTGTCAAGGGCGTGAACCGCCGCCAAGGGGTCAACACAGTACTTGTTGATGTCTAGTGCGTGTACAACGGCGCCACTGATGGCATGGTTGCCTCCTTCCCGGCTATCACTTCGTCCTAGCAGGTCATCATGTGCCCTCCTCCACCAACAAATCTACATTACGGTCGTGTCCCACTAGCGCTCAAAGCAAGAACCTATACCTCCCTTGTGACCTATATTACACAACAATCCAACCTCTCCATGTGGGAATAAGAACTTGATCTACGCTTGCACCATGGTGCGTGTTGTACGTAGCCAAGTTTTTCCCGGAGTGGGCCTAGTACCACACAGTCGTGGGTGTCAAGCAGTTTTTCCGGCCTACACGACAATGGCGTCAAAGATGACCTGGTAGACCAGGTCACTCGTTTGAAGGCTGTTGGAATCAATATCTTAGTCATGGCCTCACCACAGACAAAAGACAGGAAGCCGAGCTTTCCCATTGTGCATCCATGCACCAAACTTCCTTCCAAAGGATGGCATTCATGGACGTAGACGAGTTTATCCTTTTCACCACAGTGGAACAGATTTGAGAGGCCTTCGAACTCCATGTTTGAAACACTTGTTTCCATAGATCCGCAAGTTGGCTAGGTGTACCTCACATACTTTGATTTTCTCCCCTTGGGCCAAACAACACATCCAAGGGAGGGGGTATACCCAGGCTACATTTGTCGGACGAACAACAAGAGCGGCACAAGTTCTTGGTCCGACTTGACGTTCTTGAAGATTCTTTGATTAACTCGGTTGACGAGGTGTACCCTCATCAAATCCCATGGTTAAGGACCTAGGGTTGAGATTATGGGGAGAGAACGTGGTAGTACTGGTAGTTTCGTCGGCTGACAAGCAGAGGCAAAGATTTACCCAGGTTCAGGCCCCTCGGGTGGAGGTAAAGACCCTACTTCCTGCTTGTCTGTTATTGATCGCTGGAGATTATGTGGTTACAGGGTGGCTCCGGCGAGATGACGATCTCGCAAGAGCTTTGGTGGTTCGAGTATGGCTTGGCCCTAGATCGGCACCCCTCCCAGCCTTTAAATAGGCTGGGTCTCGGGAGTTTGTAACCGACCTAGTTTACACATAAGGAAAGTATAAACCGACTATGTCTATTTCTAAACTTGGAAGTTACTTCATCTTGTTGGGCCTCTCGTCTTGGGCTTCGAGTCGTATCTTCGCTAGTTGGGCTTTTAGTCATCACGTGCACCAGGTACCCTCACAGTAGGGTACCCGAGATGTATATCCTTGTCAGTAGCCCCCGAGTACTTGTCTGACTCGAAGAATCAGGCACGGACTCATTCGCAAGTGCACGTCATATTTTTAGTACTATAATTGGAATTCCTGTATGAATAGCACATGTTGGCTATGTCGAGTATTTCATCGACTGTGGTTTTTGCTTATGATGATCAAGGGATAATAGCTTAGCAGGCCCAGTTCACTCGACGGATCGGGACTGGTTAACTACACATTTGGGTAACACCTTACTAGCTTTCAATCAAACTCGAGTCCCCGGACTCGAATCTGGAACAAACTGGTCAGATTCGACTAGGCCGCTGAGGTCTTACTGAGTCGATCTGCAGTATAACTTTGAATTTTACCCAACGCGTCCGTCGGGATTTTTCATCATGTCTGCTGACACGGAAAATATAAGGATTGACGTTGCTGGAACGGTCCTAGCCCAGCTCGAAAGTTCGGCGGGTCTTATCTTTGCACTATGCATGCAGCATCCGAGGTATTTGCGACGGACGCAACTCGGGAATGTTTCGAGTATGATTTTGCATATGAACGCAGTCGATATATTCATCGACTGACACTTTGATACTATTTTATCGGGTGCGCGACAGCGCTCCCGATGGGAGTAGCCCCCGAGATTGTGCTTTATTGATTGCAATGAAGGATAATCTCAAAACCATCTTTCTCTACATTTGTTAGTCGAAGAAAACCTTTAGCCATAATTCTATCGGGTGCGCGTCAGCGCTCCCGATGGGAGTAGCCCCCGAGATTGTGCTTTATTACTTGTAATGGAGGATAATCTCAGAATCACCCAGTCATGATCATCTTTAGTCGAAGAAATTTTTGATACGCTCCCGATGGGAGTAATATGTATTTGATCGTAGAAACAGTCGAGTGACCATACACCCGACAAAGAATCGAGTGATTAGTATGCTTTGGGTGAACCCGACATCTTTTCGGAACAAATTTGCTGCAATGACGTCAGGGATGACGTTTTATGGCGACTGCGCCACCTGACACGCGGTGGCGTGCGCTGTGCTGCGAGAGATGGGACGTGACACGTCTTGTGGGCCCATTGTACAGCCGTTTGGACTGGATTTGACCGTTCAGGCACGATTTCTCCGGGGCCATGATGGTAGTTCCTAGATTCCCGTGCGTAGTGGGCGGAGTGGCCGGCGACGGTTGCCCTCCGTGGCTGCCACGTGTACGGTTAGATTTGCTTATGTGCCCACGATCTCGCATCGACGGTGCGGATTCTTTTGCTCTTGAGGTTAAAAAGAGGACGACGGCGTAA
The DNA here is from genome assembly GCA_947311845.1 of Poa pratensis. Lineage (NCBI taxonomy): Eukaryota > Viridiplantae > Streptophyta > Magnoliopsida > Poales > Poaceae > Poa > Poa pratensis. The sequence continues at coordinate 17,900,182 of CAMZMU010000069.1, forward strand.
ATAGTGTTTTTACTTGCCATTTGCTCTCCGCCGCCGCTACTTCTTCTTCCTCCTCTCGCATCGCCATTGCCTCAGAGCAAAGCTTGCGCAACCACCACCGCGATGACGAAGCCTACCACCCGAAGGGGCAGGAGTGCTGCATCGGCGGACAGCGCCGCGGGAGCCGCTGCCAGCGGCTTGAAGAGGGAGAAGGGCGCGTGGACCAAATCCACCTGCAGCAAGAGGATGCTCACGGCCTGCGGAACGACGGGCTGATCCCTGAGGACACCTCTCAAGTTCGCCTCCCCGGTGCCGAGGTAATCCCGCGCCCAGGCCCCAATGAGCGGGTCTGCTTTGTTGATTTTGTGAACAGGGGATTCTCCTTCCCTGTTCACAACTTTCTTCGTGCACTGATGCACGTGTATGGAGTGCAATTGCACGATTTCACGCCCAATGGGCTTTTGCACATTGCGTGTTACTTCGTCCTTTGCGAGTGCTTCTTGGGCGTCGCACCCCACTTTGGTCTGTTCCGCCGCATCTTCAACGTCAAGCGCCAGCACAGCACCAAGGGACCAGGTGGTTTTGGAGTACAAGCTCGACCTGATGTCGAGTACTTCAAGATCAACTTCCTGGAATCTGTGCAAGGATGGCGCCAGAAGTGGTTCTACATCAAGGATGTGACCATTGGCGACCAAACCTTCGGGTTGCCCGCATTTGACGCAGACGCCCTGGTGAAGAAGAGGCCATCATGGATCGCCCAGCCGACCGGAGTCGAAGCCGAAGAGGCTGACATTCTGATGGAGAAGGTGCTGAAGCTTCAGACCACTGCTGGTCGAGAGGTCACAGGGATCCATCTGCTAGCCATTATGGCCAAGAGGCGAGTGCAGCCGCTCCGAGCCCGAGTGCACGCTTTGTGGGCATATGGTGGGGCTTCTGATCCAACCCGCTCACGCGCAGTGGAGCTATCTGATGCGGAAGCGGAGAAGTTGGTAAGGAGCCTTACCAAGCTTACCGATGAAGATCCCTGCGAGATGAACTCGCCTGTGCCTCCTTATGAGACCAGCAACCCTCTGCCAAAGGTAACAATTGATACTACATCTCAGTTGATATGTTATGCATGTGTGATGTTGAATCTTTTGTTGTTTATGTGTGCAGGGTCACAAATGTTTGAGTCGATGCCTCCCTGCCAGAGAGCGGCCCAGTCCCAGACAATGAGCCACTCGAGGTAGATTCTGATGATGAGATGGCTTCACTCGCCACCGCACACACGCCAGAAGCCGATGAGGGCGATGCTGAGGTGCAGGGCAAGCAAAAGCGGTCACGCGACGAGGAGGATACAGCTGACTCGGAGGAAAAGGAGGAAGACAAGATGGAGTCGATGACGGCGCCACTCGAAATTCCTCCGATTCGCTCGCTTCCTCCTCGACCACCGAAGAAATCGCGCCCGAGCATGGGTGTGCTTGCGCCTGGTCGATTGTGCGACCTCACTGAAGAGTAAGTACTATGTGCACTTTCTTTGTCATGTTATGAATAATATCACCTTGTATACTTATAATGTGTGAAACAGTGTTTCCTCCGATGAGGATATGCCTCCGCCACCTACGGCGGAAAAGAGCAGCGCAGCGTCCACTGCACGGACGCTGCCACCAGAGCAGCCGCCTACCCCGGCGACTCCTGCCGCTACAGCCACAGCCACGCCACCCCAGCCGGAGGTTGCAGCAACTGAGAGTGGAGCTGCAGCTGCAGGTGTCCCTGCGTCGACTTCTTCCTTCTTGGAACACGTAAGTTTGCGCTTGCCAAAGTTTGAATCAAATGCGATTTTTTTGCCTATACTCAGTTATTGAGTTGTGAATTTGCCCATGTCGTGTACTTAGGCGTTTGTGCGAGAGTTGCTGAAGGCTGGTGCCCAGTATGTGCACAAGGAGACTGAAGCCGCACCCTGCAGCAGCAACTCGAAGTTGCAAAGAGTGCGTATCTTTTTATGCTATCACCACTTGTTGAGAGTGATTTCTCTTACAGCCTACTAATCATGTGCATCTGTTTTTGTAGAGGCCGCCACTGAAGCGGCAGAAAATTTGAACAACGCCACCCGTCGAGTGGCTGATCTGGAGAAGAGGCTGAAAACAGCCGAAGTTAGAGGAGTCGGCGATTGGTCGACTCTCTGCCGCCAGCACCAGCTTAACTGGTAAGAATTTTTGCTCTGCTCCTTAGATGTTTGAGGTTTATGATACATGGTGCTGATTATTTTACCCTTATGCTAGGCGTGATGGATGGCCCAACTGCTACTGGCAAGCAGAGCCTTGGCACTTCACTTGATGAAAGTGTGGCTGTCTCGGAGGCCACCAGTAGCAGAGCAGGGGAGATGCTAACGCAGGCGGCGAGTGCCCTAGGTGCCCTCCATGGCAGCTTCTTCCCCGGCGAGGAGCTACCATCTTCCTTTGCAGAGCTGGTTGATCTATTCAAGCCTGAAGGGACTGCCGTTGCTGACTTCAGTCGCGAGCAAATGGTAAGTGGTGCTCAGACTACTTTTCTCATGTTGCTCGCGCACGGAGTCGAGGCAGATTTTGACACAGCCACAAAGAAGTTTCCACGGGGTCCTGATGGCAAAACCGTCGGGCTCGGCACTTGGATGGAAGCCGCCAAAACATATGCCCAACAGCTGGTAACAACTGTTGAAGAAAGGGCAGCCAAGGTCCAGGCGAAGAAAACTTCCTCCAAGAAGTCGACGACTTAGTCAGTGACCCCTTTGTTTGACTAGGTCTAGGAATTGCGTCACTTTGCTTTTGCTATATGTAAATTATCAGACATCGTATCTGTCTTATTATGAAACATGAACTTCAGTGATCGGGAGGCGCAGCCCCCGAGCCTTTTGTTTGAATTCATTTATGCTCCTTATGCGTTGAATTATTCTGACTGTAGAACCGAGCTTCTAAACCATCGACTGGCCCTGTTGTGGGCGGTTCTTCGAAGTCACGAAGCGTTAATGACCAGAAAATTATGGACTTTCTTCATCAAAAGCTTTCCGAAGTTACTGCGAGCTGAAGGAAACGCAAAATGCGTATGCTGAGTTGCAGTCGAGGTCATCCTCAACTACAGAGCGAGAAGCCTTTTTGCTTGAGGAGTTGGAGAGAATAAATCTGCAACTCGAATGTAAGACATTTTTGAATCATCGAGATCTCCTCTTAGCAAGGTGACTCGACTGGGCGATGATGAGCCCTTTGCTTTTGCGCAGGTGTTTGTTCTGACCCAATAAAGGAGGAGGCACGAATTCAGGATCGACTCGATGGTCATGCGAGTAGCACTGAGTACTCCGCCCACCCCTTCTGGTCAGACAGGGAGAAGAGTGCCATTTTGGTAAGGCTTCTAGACCGTGCTTGGCGCACAGCCATTCGACTGGAGACTTGCAGGCTGGCTTTATTTCGAGTCCACGAAGCTTTGTTTCCTTTGAATGAGCAACCACAGGGCCTTGTGGCTTTGCTGAAGAAATTTCGAAAAGGCAAGGCGATCAAGAAGTTTGTGCGTGAGCAACTGATTAGCGGGCTAACGTTGCTCTTGCTTTTGTGCGATCGCACCTTCCGCACCTTGATTTGAAAAGATTGCGATGGGACCCGCACCCTTACCAGGTGGTGGTCCTGTGCCGATGGAGGAGCACTACCAAGAGACACGAGTGGACGCACTGGTCCTAATCCATCGTGTGCTGAAGGAGGAGGAAAAATGGACTGAACCCAAGGAAGAACCTGTTGAGTAGGTTATGTGTATGGGAAGTAACTCCAAAGTGTAAAACGCAACACTTGTGATTATTGTACATTATTTGTTTACACGTATGCAGCCCCCGAGCCTGTTGAGCGGGGTGTATGAAGCAACATGCTGTAAAATTAGGACTATCCAGCCCCCGTGTATTTTGAGTGAACTTGATAGAAATATTTTAGAGTATCAAACATAAGCTGCACAGTCCATGACTATTTATGTGCGGTTATGAATTTTTGCAATACTTGAAGCTTCACTTGATGCTTCTAGGCTCAACCCTCGAATAATTGAGTGGGTTAAGCAACTTTTGTGTTTATGTATGTTTTTATGACCCAGCCCCCGAGTATTCGAGTGCGGCTGGGGTATTATGTTGTGAACAAGCGGAAACACATGCTTTTTGAGATAGCGCAGCCCCCGAGTGCTCGGGTGAGGCTAATTTTGTGAAATCAATTTATGCGAGTAGTAAGCAGAGAAATATGAGGAATCATGAATTATATTCCTTTTTTGAATGTTAAGCTGCAGGCCGCCTCATTAAAAACCTTCCAGTCCCCTTAGGTACCCTGGTAAGGAAAAGAGCGCGTCTGAAACCTGCAGCTATCCGACATATGTGCCTATTACATTGTTCGACTGATCAATCTAAGCATAGAAACGGCGCAGCTGCGCAACGTTCCAAGGATTATGCGAGAGTTCTCCTGTCTTCGCGTGCTTCAGTCTATATGCTCCACCACCAACCACCTCGGTGATGATAAAGGTCCTTCCCATGGAGAAGCGAGTTTATGCACCTTCTTTTGCTTCAGTCGAAGTACCAGGTCGCCAACCTCGAAGGACCTGGTACGCAGTCGACGGCTGTGATAGTTGCGGAGGTCCTGCTGATAAATAGCTGTGCGTGCGAGCGCCGTGTTACGCGCTCTTCTAGCAGGTCGACTGCGTCTTCGAGTGCCTCGTCTGCATCTTCTTCATTGTATGCTTCGACTCTTGGTGCGTTGAACCTTACGTCTGATGGCAGAATTGCCTCTGCGCCGTAGACCATGAAGAATGGAGTGAATTGCGTTGAGGCATTGGGTGTTGTGCGTAGGCTCCATAGCACAGACGGAAGCTCTTCTACCCAAGCACCCGCAGCCCTTTTGAGTGGCACCAGGAGGCGCTTCTTGATCCCACTTGTCACAAGCCCATTGGCCTTTTCGACTTGGCCGTTTGATTGCGGGTGCGCCACAGATGCATAATTGAGCGTGATATCTTGCTCTTTGCAGAAGGATTTGAACTCCTCAGCCGTGAAGTTTGTACCGTTGTCCGTGATGATGCTGCTTGGCACACCAAAGCGATATATGATGGACTTTATGAAATTGACTGCTGTAGTGGCAGTCGAACTTGTGATGGGTACTGCTTCAATCCACTTGGTGAACTTGTCGACCGCCACCAGAAGGTGAGTATGCCCTCCATGGGAGGATTTTTTGAGTGGCCCAACCATATCGAGCCCCCACTGGGCAAAAGGCCAGGCCAATGGTATTGTCTTCAACGCCGATGCGGGTGCGTGCGGCTTTGTGGCAAATTTTTGGCAGCCGATGCACCTTTTGACTATGTCCTCCGCGTCTTTGAGTGCTGTGGGCCAGTAGAAGCCTGCGCGAAAGGCTTTGGCTACGAGTGATCGACTGCTGGCGTGATGCCCGCAAGTTCCTGCATGAATATCACGAAGGATGGCTTGGCCATCTTCAAATGCTATGCAACGCTGGAACATACCTGATATGCTGCGTTTGTAAAGTTCACCGTTGATGACAGTGTATGCTTTAGATCGTCGAGTGACGCGTCTTGACTCTGTGAAGTCTTCGGGTACCTCGCCGCGGAGTATGTATGCGAGGAAAGGTTGAGTCCAAGTTGGCTCGATGAGGAGTACCTCGACTGGTGGGTCCTCTGTGCTGGGTGCTTTGCTCTTGGCTGGTGCGGCTGTTGCAGGAGGTTCTCGCTTCTTTTTGATTGATCTATGCTCTATGCGCTCGAAAAAGACACCAGGTGGCACTGGAGCTTTGGTCGCGCCAATGTTGGCTAACTTATCCGCTTCTTCATTGCTTTCACGCCCTATGTGCCGTAACTCGCAGCCTTCGAAGCTGCCCTCCATGATGTTGTACAAGTCACGGTAGGCGATCATGTTATCTGCGATTGCGTCACAAGCCTTCATTGTTTGCTGCACCACCAGATTCGAGTCGCCGTAGATCATCAGTCGAGTGCACCCGAGGGCTTTGGCCATCCTCATGCCATGTATCAGAGCTTCGTATTCTGCCTCGTTATTGGATGGGAACTCGAATCCCATTTGCAGGATGTAGCGGAGCTTGTCGCCCTTTGGTGATATGAGGATGACACCTGCGCCTGCGCCTTCGTTTTTCTTCGAGCCATCGAAGTACATGGTCCAAGAATTGGACACATCTGGTGCTCCTGGGAGCTGAGCTTCAATCCACTCGGTGTGGAAGTCGGGTAAAACTTGTGCTTTGATGGCCTTCGGGTAATCATACTTAATGTCTCTTGGAGCTAGCTCGATGAGCCATTTTGCTACTCGCCCAGTTGCATTGGGGTTTGTGAGGATGTCCCCGATCCCTGAAGTACTGATTACAGTGATCGGGTGCTCGGAGAAGTAATGCGTCAGCTTCCTTGAGGACATGAACACGGCGTATGCCAGTTTCTGATAATGCGGGTACCGCTGCTTTGATGTGGAGAGTACTTCACTCAAGTAATAGACTGGACGTTGTATGCTTTGCGCGTGCCCCTCCTCCCTGCGTTCGACCACTAGAACGGTGCTTACCACCCTGTTAGTTGCAGAGACATATAGGTATAGTGGCTCGCGTTCCTTTGGTGCTACGAGGATTGGAGGGCTTGTGAGGACTCGCTTGAGGTCCGTGAAGGCTGCTTCGGCTTCTGGCGTCCACTCGAACTTATCTGCTTTCTTCATCAGTCGATAGAACGGGAGTGCTTTTTCGCCTAGCTTGCTGATGAATCGACTGAGCGCTGCTACTCGACCCGCCAATTTTTGCACGTCGTGGAGCTTTGAAGGCCTTTGCATCGTCAAGATGGCCTGTATTTTCTCCGGGTCCGCCTCGATTCCTCGAGCTGAGACTAGATACCCGAGGAGTTGCCCAGCTGGCACGCCGAAGGTGCACTTCTTCGGGTTGAGCTTGATGTGGAAGCGCTTGAGGTTTGCGAATGTCTCCCGCAAGTCATCGAGTAGCGTGCTTTCTTCTCTTGTGGTGATGACTATGTCATCTACATAGACTTGGACGTTTCGCCCAATCTGCTTCTTGAGGCAATCTTGCATCATGCGCTGATAGGTTGCGCCTGCGTTTTTGAGCCCGAAAGGCATTGTGGTGTAGCAGTAGACCCCGAGTGGGGTTATGAACGCCGTTTTTTCTTCATCCTCTTCCTTCATCCTTATCTGGTGGTAACCCGAGTAAGCATCCAGGAAGGATAAGCGAGCGCACCCGGCGGTGGAGTCGACGATCTGGTCGATTCGAGGTAGTGGAAAGTGATCCTTTGGACAGCACTTATTGAGTGCTGTAAAATCAACACACATCCGCAGGATGTCTGTATGCTTCTTTTCTACAAGTACGGGGTTAGCCACCCATTGTGATTTCTTGATCTCTCTGATGAATCCTGCTGCGAGTAGCCTGTCGACTTCGGCTTCGACTGCAGTTCTTTTTGGGCCAGATATGCGGCGCATTGTTTGCTTGACTGGTTTAGCACCTGGAAGTAGCTGGAGAGAGTGCTCGGCGAATTCCCTGGGAATACCTGGCATGTCTGCTGGACACCATGCAAATATATCCCAGTTCTCACGGAGGAATTCGACGAGCGCGCTTTCCTATGCGATAGGTAGACTCGACGAGACATTGACTGTCTTGGTCGGGTCTGTCGGGTGCACCTGATGCGATCTTGTGTCGTTGGTGGCACTGAATGCTCTGTCGACTGCCACCTTTTTCTGTTCTGGCATAAGTGTTCGATCGTTGGAGACCGCTAGATCGGCGAGTGTTGCTTCCATGCCAAACATCTCAGAGATTTTGCTGAATTCTCGGTCGCAAGAGTCAGACTTTTGGAAGTTCCCCTTGACTGTGATTACTCCTTTTGGTCCAGGCATTTTCAGCTGGAGATATGCGTAATGCGGCACCGCCATGAATCGAGCGAACGTCGGGCGTCCAAGTATAGCATGGTATTGTGATTTCCAGTCGACCACTTCGAACTCAATCGACTCGTCCTGAAGTGGTGCTTGTCCCCGAACGTTACGTCGAGTTGTATGGTGCCCTCTGGACTTATTGCTTTCCCTGGAACGATACCGTGGAAGGTATTTGAGGATCTTGGCAGGTTTTCGACTGACCTATTCATTTTGCGGAGCGTATCTGCGAAGATGATGTTTATGCCGCTCCCACCATCCATGAAGACCTTGGACATGGCGTAGCCTCCAATTTGCGCGTCGAGTACCAGAGCAGAGTGCCCTGGTCGAACAACCGACGGAGGGTGGTCCTCTTTGCTGAAGCTTATTGCAGTATCAGATCCCTTTAAGTACTCTGTCACCGCAGGCGGTGACATGACCGCCATGTTTACCTGTCGAGTGCGAAGCTTTTGCTCCCTGTTGGAAGGTCGACCTTTCTGTATCATGTACATCTGCCCTTGGGGCGGAGGGTACTGTGGTTCGTCCACCCGAGGCACGGGCTGTATGGCACCCGCGAGATTTCCGCCTGGGGCAGGCTGTGGTGGTGGAGGTGGTGCCATCAGAACAGGCACGTTGTTTGGCTGAGGCGGGTGCAGGTGCTTGTGCGGCTGCTGCCTTTCTGCGATTTACGTAATCAGTCGCCATCTGGTCGAACTCCCTGCAGTTTCTCATCGAGTGGTTGGACCGCAGTTTTCCATCGTCCCCCTTGTACAGGTGGAATCTGCAATCAGCGTCCATCTTTTCTTCGAATGATCGCTCAGATTGTGCCCGTGACTTGCGCCAATCCTTCCTCTTGTAGCTGTCACTGCGTTGGCCATCGCGTCGATCATCTCGACTGTTTCGCCGATCATCTCGACTGTCTCGCCGGTCGTCTCGACTGTCTCGCTCTTCCGACCGTCGGTCGCTTCTGTCCTGATCGTTGCGGGGTGTGGAGAACCCAGCCGCCATGAATTCGGGTCTGTCGTCGTCGTAATGACGTTTTGAACGTTTGCGCCTTCGGTCATCTCTGTACGAGTCTCTATGGCTTCGACTGCTATTCTCGTGTTTGTCACGGGGTGAGGACCCGCGTGCGGTGCGTGCCATATCCTCTCCATCTGCCCACTCAGTCGCGATTTGCAGGAGGTGGGCTACAGATTTTGGCTTTTTGCGGCCAAGTGCTTCTTTGAGGTCTCGCCTGGCGAGGCCCATGACGAAAACATCCATGGCCATATCTTCTGAAACCACTCCAACTGAGTTACGTATCTCAGTCCATCGTCTGATGTATGACCTCAACGCTTCGTCTGAACGCTGAACGCAGGCCCGCAGCTCCTCGAACGTTTTTGGGCGCTCACACAGAGGCTCGAAGTTTTTGATGAAGTCATCGCGGAAGTGATCCCACGAGTCGTACTTTGATGAAGGTAGGGCCTTGAGCCAGTCGCGGGCTGTGCCTTCGAGCATCAGTCGTATGTACTGCATGGCTGTGGTGTTCGTGCCTCGCTGGCATGCGACAGCCAGCCTGTAATCTTCCAGCCACCCGGAAGGTTCCTGTCGACCCGTGTACTTGGGCTGTTCAGATGTGAGTTTGAACCCTTTGGGCATCCGTGTCTCGCGGACGCGTCGAGTGAAGCACAGAGCTCCATGTGGCTCAGGCTCTCGATCGGAGTATGAGTCGCTACTGTATGATCTGCGTGACCTGCTCCTGGACCTGCGCCTTCGCGAGCCGCTTCTTTCCTTCGAGTGGTGGCGACGACCACTGTGATTATGCTCTTCCCGAGGCGCGTCGACTAGGGCACGGTCTCGACTCCCACCTGGAGTTTTTGGAACTTGGCGTATGGCCTTTGCAGCTAAGGCGAGTGATTTGATCTGTTGGCGGTGTAGTTTTGCATTGGGGTCATCCGCTGGGGGCTTGATTGCCTCCAGGTATGCTGCAGCGGTGTAGAGAGCACCTGCTGCTGTTTTGGGCACCGGCAGTCCTTCCTCGTCGTATGTCATGAAGGAGTTGCCTAAGTTGCGGGTGAGTGCCGCCTTCTCGCCTGGCGAGAGGTGTGACAACCTTGATCTGCGTCCTGTGTCTGCTCGCCCGGTGGAGCTCAGGGAGAGCTGTCTTCTGCGCACACTTGACAAGCTAGCTTGCTTTTTGCGTTCTTCGAGTGTGGCTCTTATCTGCTTCAGTCGAAGTGACTCCTGCCAGTTGAAGTACTGGAAGGTCAACATCTCTTCTTGTGTTGCGTCTGCTGGCATCATTGTGCACTCCTTGATGACTTTATCTGCTTTTGCTGCCATCTCAGCAGTGATTGTGAGGGTTGTGGCTCCGTCCGGCATAGTGACTGTGCACGGAAATTCTGTAGGCCTGCGACTGGCCGCAGTTTCTGATGTTTCTGCGGCGATGGCCACATAGACCTGTTGGGGTATGACCCGAGGGCATATGTATGTACTTTCGAGTCCCGTCATAGACTCGACATCTTCGTCGAGGCTCATGTCTGAGCCTGCATGTTCATCGAGTGGTTCGTCTGGACGGATCTCGCAGTCGACGTCTTCGTCGCCTATGCCCATCTCGGCGTCGGCGAGGTTGTTGTGAGCCTCGGAGTCGAGGTTGTTGTTGGCGCAGATCTCGGAGTCGACGTGGTTGTCGATATGAGTTTCGAGGTCGTCGAAGTCGCTGAGGGAGATCCCGCAGTCGAAACTATCCTCGAGTGGTTGATCTAGCTCGGGATCGTTTGTGCGGTATGCTGATTCGGCCTCCTCGCCCTGGAGCTCTTCAATGAGCTCGCGCATCTCTCGTGTGGACATGGTTGTTGCAGATGAACAGGCTTGGAGGGTTGATGATGGTATGGACGCAGCGGAAAGATCCGCAGTCGAAGGAGTCGCAGCCGATGGAGCCTCGGGTGCGAAAGTCGCGAGTTGGCGTGGATCCGTCAAGTCCTGCACACCAAGCTTGTTGACGAAAAAATTGAACGAACCGACGGTTAAACCCAAACCTGACTCGAGATCGGAGAAGGCCTCCTGGAATCCTGGCGAGTGTGGCTCGAAATCCATCAGAGGATCCGATGTGCTTTTTGCGGGTGAAGCTGGCGTGTTGCCGTTTGTCGAGTGAGCCGGCGAGTTGCCGTGTGCCGCCTGAGTCGGCGAGTTCTGGTTTGTCGATGCAGCCGGCGAGTTGCCGTTTGTAGATCCGATCGGCGAGTCGCCGTTTTCCGATGGAACCGAAGAAACCGCGAGTCCAGCACTATTCTTTCCCACAGACGGCGCCAATTGACGAGGTGTACCCTCATCAAATCCCATGGTTAAGGACCTAGGGTTGAGATTATGGGGAGAGAACGTGGTAGTACTGGTAGTTTCGTCGGCTGACAAGCAGAGGCAAAGATTTACCCAGGTTCAGGCCCCTCGGGTGGAGGTAAAGACCCTACTTCCTGCTTGTCTGTTATTGATCGCTGGAGATTATGTGGTTACAGGGTGGCTCCGGCGAGATGACGATCTCGCAAGAGCTTTGGTGGTTCGAGTATGGCTTGGCCTAGATCGGCACCCCTCCCAGCCTTTAAATAGGCTGGGTCTCGGGAGTTTGTAACCGACCTAGTTTACACATAAGGAAAGTATAAACCGACTATGTCTATTTCTAAACTTGGAAGTTACTTCATCTTGTTGGGCCTCTCGTCTTGGGCTTCGAGTCGTATCTTCGCTAGTTGGGCTTTTAGTCATCACGTGCACCAGGTACCCTCACAGTAGGGTACCCGAGATGTATATCCTTGTCATCAGTCCACCACTTCAAACTCAAGTCTGCTTTCCGTAGCATGTGGACCAAATTGGCACAGATAAACCACTATAAATACCAGGCATGAACGGAGTTCAAGGAAAAGTTCAGAAGACGTGTTTCGACTTATGAGGCCGACTGGAAAGATCCGGTGAACCTCCAGTCCGGTAACCGCGCCCCCAGATTTGAATTTTAGTATTTTAAGTTATCTTTTGTTTAGTATGTGTTTTTATTCATTACTTAAGTTTTTATTTGTCGTGGTTGTACTTTTTATATGTGCATTTTCACAGTTTGCACAATTGCAATCATCAATACATTCACACTTATTATTTATGCACTTGCACTTTAGTGGTGGGGCGGCTAAAATAAGAAGAAAGCCCCAAATAAATTACAAGCTTGTATAGTCTTCATCTCAAGTGTCGTTTCTCCACTCGTCCATGTTGCACAACACGGACAAGGCCTCCTGGAAGGAAAAATGAAAAAAAAATCAATATGTGAATCGCGAGAGGGATGTATTGGAAATGTGACAACTAATGTGCATAGGAACAGAAAGGAATAGAACCTAGGTCTCTTGTATTGGAAATGCAACAACTAATATGCATTGCATGCCATTTTGGTCCCTTCTCATCCCTAAAGAATGCCGAAGATTGGAGGAAGAGAGCAAAGTAGAAGAATAACTCATTAAGAAAAATTCACGAAGGGTACAGAACAGCGGGGGAGGGGGAATATTGAACTTTTTAACCATTGGAACTTCCTCCAGAAACAATATTAATAAGTTTAGGTTTTTTTGTTTCGTAGGATTATCAAAATACATGAATAAAAGGTATGATTAGTGTGCATGTTTCTCTTCCATCTTATGGTGTTCCAAAACTACATGGAACTTAGATTAAATTGAGTTAGACAATACTGGGGAGATTAACAATTAGTAGCATGAGGCTTCGAGTGGATGGAATTTTTCTTCAATTTCTTTTAAAGATTCCGATCCTCCGACCGAGACCGCCACCATATAATTTTTATCTAAAGATCCAAATCTTTTAAGAAAAGCATCATTGGCCATTATAAAAAACTACTATACAACAACATGGATACATGACTTTGATCCATGGAGAGACCTTTCAATAAATTAGATTTTGCAGCCTAGCCTAGCAATATGCCTCCTCTGGTCATGCCTGATGTGAGCTGTCGAGAGTCCTGGAAGAAGCCTCGCTTTCTCAACCCACCAATTTCAGCTGGCCGAACTGATTGGACACTCGTGTAGGAACCATCGGACAGCTGCGAGAAGAAAGAAAAAGCGCAAGAGAGAAGAATCCTTACCCCGGGCCCACGAGACCTCTGTCAGCCACACCGAGGAAGGGCATTTCAGTACTTTCACCACAACCGTATAAACATACGGCCTCCGTGAGCCGTACGCCGCGCGTATAAATCCTTCGCCCCCGACTCTAACGGCTCTGCTTCCTCTCGTCGTGGCCGCCTCGCACACAGAGAAGAAAAAAACTCAATCTTTCCTTCTCTCTCTCCTCTCCGGCTCGTGGTCTGAGGTGGCGGGCGAGGGCTAGCGCGGCGGCAGACCACACAATTCCTCCGTCTCCAGTCCCCGTCCCCGACCGATACCCTTCTCGGAGCGCGGCGGCCAGAGGGGAGAGGAGCGCGCGCCGCCCGGCGCCGGCGGCGGGTCCCTGATTCGCGCCCGTACCCCGTGGAGCGACACGCGGTGAGTTGGTTCGATCTGGCGGCGGCTCGATCCGGTCCCGGCGCCCCGTCTCGGGATTCCGCTCGCATTTGGGTTCCGCGCGGCCTTGTTCGGGTTCCGTCGGCAGATCTGGCGAACCCGCCCTGGCGATGGGGATTTTTTTTCTTTTTCGATGCGACAAACGCGTTTTGTCCCCTTTTCCTTGGTTTCGCGATAGGGTTAACGCGGGGGACGTCGGATTTGCGGCCGGGGCAATGCGTTTTTTTTAGATTTGTCGAATGGGCGTGGATAGGGCTCGAGCGGTGGGGGAAGTTCCGGGCGTCGCGTTGCAATGTGCTCATGTTTTTCTCGAAGAAACGGGGACATGTTGCAATTATTGATGCAATGATGTATGTTGGGATGTTTTTTTGGGTCAATATTCTTCATTGGAGGTTAGGAAAAATTGATTAAAAATCGGGTGAAATTGATTCCAGAATCTTGTGTTACCCTAACTTCAAATATTCTTCATTGGAGGTTAGGAAATTGATTCAAATGACGCAAATTTAGGATGCTACCTTCGTTTTTCTCCAAAGGATCCGGTGGTTCATGTCTCAAGTTTACATAAAACTATAGTATTTGTTAAGTCGGATTCTCTTGACTCGGATGGTTGAATTTTCTGTACCTACCATGGATCTTGAAGTCAAAACTGAAAATTAATCACATTTGGTTGTTTACTCTTTGATATCCGTATCGAGGAAAACTGTTTCCTCATTACATTCTGAACCAAAAGGGAGGGCATATGGATGGAAACTAGAAAACATAAGTAGCTATTGTGAATAAGCATTTATCAAACATATGTAGCTATGGTGAATAAGCATTTATCATATTACTCATCCTTCCGATAATTCCATCTTCAGGTTGGAGCTTAATCTTGGATCCTGAACCTAAAGTGCGGTTGCGTCATGGCGGGCTCTATGGCCGCCTCGGCGTTCTTCCCTAACCCGGGGTCTTCCCCAGCTGCATTGGCTAGAGGTTCCAAGAACACAACAGGAGAATTACCAGAGAGTTTGAGTGTCCGTGGGATTGTTGCAAAGCCTAACTCAAAACCTGCGTCCATGCAAGTGAAAGCTCAGGCCCAAGCACTGCCCAAGGTTAATGGCACTAAGGTTAACCACAAGACAACAAACTCTGACAAGGATGATACAGTGCCTTACGCTTCTCCAAAGACGTTCTATAACCAACTGCCAGACTGGAGCATGCTTCTTGCAGCTGTCACGACCATATTCCTGGCCGCAGAAAAGCAGTGGACAATGCTTGATTGGAAGCCGAAAAGACCTGATATGCTTGTTGACACATTTGGCTTTGGGAGAATCATCCAGGATGGCCTGGTGTTTAGGCAGAACTTTTTGATAAGGTCCTACGAGATTGGTGCTGATCGTACAGCCTCTGTAGAGACATTAATGAATCATATGCAGGTGAGACAATGACAGGATGCAGCTTTAACTTGCATTCCTTACATTTTTCGCTTCATTATTGATGTGATTAGAAGGCTTACAACAATTCGAAATTTTGCAGGAAACAGCTCTTAACCATGTGAAGACTGCTGGTCTCCTTGGAGATGGTTTTGGTGCTACACCGAGATGAGTAAACGGAACTTGATTTGGGTCGTCAGCAAAATTCAGCTACTTGTAGAGCAATATCCCTCATGGTAATTTCTGCAAGCTATAATTGTAGATGTCATTTTCTTGGGAAATCCCTCCTTTTCTTCCCTTCCAGTCCAATTCATAACTGTACCAACTCTTGTGCATTCTTCGTGGAGGTGGTCTTTTTTACTAGACGGGAAGGTGTTTTTGTCGAGTTTTGGTACACACTGAAGCCATACTTGCATATTGCATCTTATTTTATCTTAAACACAGAATGTAGCGACAATGAGCTAAATTGGTATCAGCGTTATTTCGTTTCCTATTTCAGAATTTTGCATATTGGTACCCTTTGAGTTTGCTAACATGAGCAATTAGTGGCTGTCAGATCAATCCTAAAGAATCCATAACTATTTTGGTCTTCCTCATTCTATGATATGAGAAATCCGTACTTAAATGGAAGCTCTATGTATTTTGAGAGCTAATACATCACACTTATGGTGCTCTCGGCCCAGTTCTAATACAAATTGACACATCAGGTCCTAGTTTTGCCAAACTTTGTGGTTTTCTACGACATTGGTAGCTAAATGAACGATGATTCATGGTATGCTTCGACATGATACAAAACTATTAGTATTTGCTTAAGCCTTAGGAAGAACGTGAAGAACTGTCAGCTGTTCAGGCTTGGTTCCTGCTAGAATTTATATAGATTATTTAGCAATCAGAATCACATGTATAGTGCTTATCATCCTACATGAAAAAACTCTCCCTGTTAGCGCAAGATAGTTGGCTATATTCTTTGCTAGATGCGCAAGAAGTCGTGCTCTCAGAATACGCTTTCATGTTCAAAACACCTTGTAAAACCGTTCGTTACACTTGTTGCACTACTGTAACAACCATAGCTTTTTTATTTCTTGATGAATAATTGTACTCCCTCCGGTCCACTTTAAATGTCACGAAGAGAGCACGGCGTTAGTACAAAGTTACTATAGAACCTACGACAGTTTTTACGGATCGGAGGTAGTAGCATTTTTTCCATGGTTGTATCTACAGTGTGCAAGGTACAGGAATCTAGTTTGTTTGATAAGAGTCATGTATTTATAGCTTAAAGCTACTAAATTAAGTGGTGTCTGGCCCATATGTCCTTTGTTATTCGAATTAAAAGATGCTGTACACCTCAGGAGATCAAAAAGTAGCCTTTAATGCTGAATTAAATGATATGTCCGTATGCAGTAAAGGCCGTGGGCTTTCAAATGAAGATGCCCTGATCTGGATCAGCGGACTTTCAAATGAAGAAGCCCCTGATCTGGATCAGCGGATTTTTTTGTAAACGAGACCTGTATTGGTGTGATCCTAATGTTCACAATTTTAAGTTTCCTTTGTTGGAGAAAATGAAAAGCAGTTCAAATTTGCAGTTTTTGTAGTTCTGCTGTACTTGTACATATTTCTCTGTAGGCTGAAAAATGACGAAGTATTCTTTTCACCTGCTTATATTTTAGGGAGGATATGGTTCAAGTTGACACATGGGTAGCTTCTGCTGGAAAAAATGGCATGCGTCGAGATTGGCATGTCAGGGATTACAATTCGGGGCAAACAATTTTGAGAGCTACAAGGTTTGGATTCCATTTGTTTGCAATGCACTTCTCCTCTTTATTCATGCTGTTCGTAATATCTATTTCGTTAGTTAATGGTGCTTCCTTTTTGTTCCCTTGTTTGCAGTGTTTGGGTTATGCTGAATAAGAACACTAGAAGACTTTCAAAAATGCCAGATGAAGTTAGAGGTGAAATAGGCCCACACTTCAATAATGACCGCTCTGCTATAACAGAGGAGCAGGGTGAAAAGTTGGCTAAGCCAGGGAACAAAGTCGACGACCCCGCTACCAAACAGTTCATAAGGAAGGGGCTTACTGTAAGTTGGTTGATATTCTTATTTAACATCACTCATTTTACTGATCTGTCTCATACGCATTATTTCTTATGGATCTCCTTCATTCTCAACAGCCTAAGTGGGGTGACCTTGACGTCAACCAACATGTGAACAATGTGAAGTATATTGGGTGGATCCTTGAGGTAATTTCTTTCCCTCATTTTATAGTGTTTAGTCAAAAATCTCTTGCTACACGAGATAAGTTTCATGCATATATTATTCTGGAGTATCAGGTCTGGTGTCTTGTAAATTATACGTGATTATTCTCATTCCCTGTCACCATAGAGCTGCTTAAGATTCCTGAGCTTTGTTCCTTATTCTTCAGAGTGCTCCAATTTCAATACTGGAAAAGCATGAGCTTGCAAGCATGACACTGGAATACAGGAAGGAGTGTGACCGTGACAGTGTGCTGCAGTCACTTACCAATGTTTCAGGTGAATGTGCGGATGGTAGCCCAGGCTCCGCCATCCAGTGCGACCATCTGCTCCAGCTGGAGTCTGGAGCTGATGTCGTGAAGGCACATACAAAGTGGCGGCCAAAGCGAGCACAGGGCGAAGAAAACATGGGGCTGTTCCCAGCGCGCGCATAATTTCTTCGCATGTCAATATGGCAAGCATGGGTGGTTATGGAATGCGAATTCTAATCTTGCCTAGTAGTAACACAGCACAAATGAGGAATTTCTCTGCCGGGGATAGGCCACCTGCATCTTGTGCCACACACATCCTGATTTGGAGACCGGAGCACACATGGTGGCAGCATGCGCTCAAATGGTCAGATGCTCCGATTTGGAAACCAAGGAACTTCAGTTGAAGGGTGGTAGTTTGGAGGACAGGGAAAAAGTGCGGAGTTGTGGTTATATTGGGGACAGGGGGATGGCAGGTGGTGTGTGTTGTTGTGATGCTGATTTGATCGGTGAAAGAAGAATGCAGAAGCTGGATTGATTTTTTTGACCTGTGTCTGGATGTGTGGCCGGAGCCGTGATTTGCAATGATAAATAATTTGTACTAAGTTAGCCCAGTTGGACGGGTGTGTGGAGTCGAACCCTTGTAACAGCCTGATTTGTACATCCCTCATCTCTTCTTGCTTGTTGGATCGCAGCTCTCCTGCGAGTTTCCCCGAAAACATGTTACTGCTGTGCTAACTAACCCGCATGCTTCAGAACCCTCTCTGTCAGTGTCAAATGACCTACGAAGTATTGTTGTTCCCTTGTCAGAATGGTTCTACCCTGCCCTTTTTTCTCTCTCTTTGTCTGCTCAGTTCCCGGTAACTGGTCCAGGTTTCATTTCTTGCAGCCGTTATTGGAAGAATCTCTCTTTTGGCAAAGATGTAAGATTCTCTCTGACCTGGCGTTAGGTTGGGATGCTTTTTTTTTTGAATTTTTCCACGTATATTAAACCAGCAAAGAGTACATGATTATATCGATTACAAAAACAAAACTAAAAGAGACTAGCAAATCTATGAGATCTTCAATCTCTTTCTTCATCCATGACACAATCTTATACTTTTCTGAAGGCAGCCGTAGAACAACGCCAACACCACTAAACCACAGACATGTAAATATCACCGAAGGTTCTCTCTTTTTAATTTTGAGCCGCAATGCCAAGGCTTTGTGCATGCACGCAGCCATTAAATTAATCAAGCAACATCGGCAAGAGCATCACCACTGATATTTCAGGGACAAATAACCGAACCATTTTGTCGACGTCGTTGAGAGCCGAGAGAACGAATCACCATTGCCGAAGACGTAGTAGCCGGGATAGATACTGCGAGGACAAACCTCCTCGCGGCAACCATGAGAAACAATCCAAGATTGATCTGGCGAAACAAGATCTGAAGAACCATACCTAGACAGACTTAATCTTCCAAATCCACCATTGATGTCGGAAAGGATATCTCGCCGTCGAACGAAGCGTGGAAGATCACTTATTGCAGACGATACCATCTCCATTAACGAAGAAGATGATGACCAAAACCAGACTCTACCATTAAGGACCTTCAAAAAGCGTCGTGCGCAGGTCCGAGTTTCCCACCCCTTCTAGTGCCAGAACGGCACCAAGAGGAGGCGAGGACCCGTCGAATCTTTGCCGGCGGCGACGATGAAGCTGCAGATATCACCGGCGGCGGCTAGGGTTGAAACCCTAGGCCGCCGCCACGATCGCCTCCTCTCATGTCTTTCTCGTACGTACCGCTTCAATACGTACGTGTGTGTTTCTGTTTGGCTGATTTACGTCCGTTAGGTTGGGATGCTGATTTGTTTGTCGAACAGGAATGCACCACAGATCATGAGATGCGAATGTATGGTGACCCTTTTCTTTGTGAATGGAAGGTGGGAGTACACTTTCTTTGACCTGGCACTAGGTTCGACGTGGTTTTGCGAGAGAGGTTCACGTGGAAACTACCAGCCCGAGACGCGAGAATACGGTAGGTAGGGGGAGTTGAGAGCATCTCCAACCTCAAATCCATGCAAGCCATGGACGGCCATCATATAATTATATAAATCAATATAAACATAGTTCAGACTTGATAGAATTATTCATAGTACATAACAAACATAAACATAGTTCAGACTTGATTAGTGCCGAATTCAAATTTAAATTCACTGATTCCCAGTGAAAATCAACGTATGGTTCACGAGATCATTGAGTAGTTGGACGTGCGCTTGTTGATCTCGAAATTGTTGATGCATATCAAGAAAGTTAAGAACGTGTTATACATCTCGTTCTGGGAGGCAGACATATTCTCCGGGCTTCTCAAAATCATTCGTGGGGATGCCCTTTCTCCCTCGTCATTCATAATCATGTTGTACAAAGTTACACAACAAGTATCACCCGCCACAATATTATCGGATTCCACATCATCGCAGCTCCACGAACTATACCCCAACGAGGTCGGAGCACTCCAAATGCCCTCTTAACATCTTTCCTAACATATTTTTGTGAGGCTGCAAATTGGATTCTTTCATGACCTACTGAATTGTTTATAGTCTTCACAAATACCGCTAATTAAGGATAGATATCATCAGCAAAATAGTATCTGATGTTGTAGTCATGTCCGTTAATGGTGTAGTTGCACGATGGAGCATCCCCGTCACAAAGTCTATTAAACTCCGGAGAGCGCTGAATCACACTGATGTCGTTGTGCGAACCAGGCATGCCAAAAAACGCATTCCAAATCCAAAAGTGTTTTGATGACACTTCTTCAAGTATGATCGTCGTCTCTTTGCAGTGATCTTGAACTGCCCACGCAAATCTACTGGGCAGTTCTTACATTGCCTATGCATGCAATCAACTGAACCAAGCATATCTGGAAATCATATTGATACTCTGATGACCAATAACTTCTCAGTGTAATCCATTGCTAAAAATTAGCTAAAACAACCACAAACCAGTTCCGGCAATTTCAAGAAGACCCCACGCGCGAGGTGTGTCCGGCGGTGTAAAACATACTGGTTCGGCGACTGTGTCCTGGGACAGCGCGGCAGTGAACGCGGTGGATTTGGCTACCTCCACTGCAGTTTCAGCCCGACAACGTAGCTTGGACATGTGCAGGAGCGGAGGTAGGAAGGGGCGGCGCGGCGCCGGTAAGAAAAATGGGAGGACGAGGGAGCCGGCGAGGGTTCCATCCAATTTGGTGTGATTTGGGGTGGGTCTGGACTGTCGGGTCCGACGTCTGGGTATGAGGGATGGTCTGATTTTGAGGGGTCGGTTGGGTGCATGTTCTGTGTTCAGGCCGAGTTTGACTGTCTGTACGGACGTTTAAGGGAAACTAGGGGTCCGGGTTGGAGAGGCTCAAAGGTGGCGTTAGGTTAGGTTTGCCGCTGCAAACAAGTCCAACCAAAACCTGCCCGCACGCATTTGCTGCCTGTGCGGATTCCTGGGGAGCCGGCAGTGATGATGAGTGAGTCGTGACAGGACAGCGCAACCAGCCCGACCGTAACCGCATCTGCGTCCATGGTGACGCACGCGCACCCAGCAGCCGCCGGGGCACTGTGGCAGCAGTGTGCCGGTGTCCATGGACTAGCTAGCAGGACCTCGAGGAGGGAACCGGGACGGTGGCGCCGGCGATCCATCTCCATCGATGGCGATGCGTCGCGTTAATGGCGGCATGGGCACGCACAGGGTTAGTTACCTACCGATGCAGAGCAACGTACTACGCCATCATTCATGATTGAAGAATGAAGAGCCTCGTACGTACGCCCTGATCGGATCGGCCGGCCGGGGGCACTATTCCGCTTCCACGGAGATGCTGGTTTTGGACGGTGATGGATGTCTGTACAAGGGTGGTTGGTATGGTCTCGACATGGCCACGTGCGTAGGCCGGTCGCCGCGCCGGTGTGCATGCACGCACAGTTCCGGGCATCCATCCGCGGGACACGGGATCGATCGATCGATCGGCGGAGTACGCATCGCTGTCCGGCCGGCTCGATGCAACAACGTGGTAAGGGCACCTTCAACGGGCGTGGCGCAAACAGACACCGAAATTAGTCCGCTTTTGTCCGTTTGGGGCGGACCGCGAACAAGGAGAGGGTTTGGGGTGGGGTGGCTCCAACGGCGTGGCGCATAGTTAAATAAAAAAGAAAACGAAAATTAATTTACATAAAATAGGTAGCAAGGCCACACGGGCCAGTGACACAAAATGTACAAAAAAAAAAGAAAATAAACCCTATTGTTGCTGGGTTAGGGGAGGGGCGGCGCCGCCGGAGCTGCCGACGCCGTGGCCAATAGCTCGCCGTGGCCGCTTAAGCGTCGTCATCCGAGAGGATGATGTACGGCGGCACCTCGTAGAGGTGCGCTGGCGGCCCTTGTGGCGGTGGCGTGGGCGGCGCCTTGGGCTCTTGCGGCCATGCCGGTGCGGGTTGCCACGCCGGTGCATCGGCAGGATCACGCCACGGTGACCACGACGCTTGGCGGAGTCCCCAGGCCGCCGCCTTCTCGTTCTGCTGCCGGTTCCAGGCCTCTGCCTCCTCCTGGCGATGCAGGCCTCCGTCTCCTCCTGGAGGGCCCAGGCCTCCTCCTCCCGCTGCTGCCGGAGTGCCTCCGCCGCAGCAGCCTCCGACGCCCGGAGTGCCTCCCCGATGCCAGGCCACTGGCCAAGCTCCTCCAGATTGGAGGCGTCCAGGGCAGCCTGGAGGGCGGCATCGTCGTCGTAGGCAGCGGGCGACGCGGACGGCGCGGCATCGGCGGCCTCCATCTTCACCGCTCCCATCGGCGCGTCGTCGTCGCTCGATCCGAAGTCGAAGTCGACGTCGGACTCCTCCGGCTCGTCTTCCTCCTCCACGGGCGGGTAGCCGGTCGGTGCTTCGCCCGCGAAAGCCTGCCGGCGGCTGATACGTCTCAAACATATCTATAATTTTTGATGTTCCATGCTTGTTTTATACCAATTGCTACATGTTTTGTATCTACTTTATATCACTTTTATATATTTTTTGGGACTAACCTATTAACAAGATGCCGAAGTGCCAGTTCCTGTTTTCTGCTGTTTTTGTATTCCAGAAAAGCTAGTCTGGAAATATTCTCGAAATTGTACGAAACTACACGGGGGTCCCTATTTTTCTAGAACTCACCTGACGGAGCAAACGAGCAACAGAGGAGGGCCACCAGGGCCCCACACGCCACTAGGGCGCGGTTCCCCCCTCTGCCGCGCCCTAGGGTGGTGTGGGCCCCTCGGGGGTCTCCAGCCGCCGCCCTTTCGCCTACTTATTCCCCCCGACGCGAAAACCCTAAGTGCCTAAAATATCCACGAAAAGTTCCAGAGACGCCGCCGCCGTCAATCCTAGCTCGGGAGGGTTCAGAACCTCTTCTCGGCACCCTGCCGGAGAGGGGAATCGTCACCGGAGGCTTCTACATCGCCATACCTGTCTCCGGAGTGATGCGTGAGTAGTTCATCCTTGGACTATGGGTCCATAGCAGTAGCTAGATGGTTGTCTCTCCACTTTGTGCCATCATGTTTAGATCTTGTAAGCTGCCCTACATGATCAAGATCATATTATTGTAATGCTACATGTTGTGTTTGTTGGGATCCGATGAATATTGAATACTATGTCAAGTTGATTATCAATCAATCTTATATATTATTTAAGATCTTGCATGCTGTCGGGGATGTAACCCCGGGTACCCCAGAGTTGATGATTTTACTGAGTTGTTAGAAGAGGCAGCAAAGAAATAGATAAAAGATAAAAAGAACTAAAGGAGAAGACAGAAAAAACTAGTCTGGAGCGACATATCCTAGTCCAGGCTGAGATAGCAATTTCTGG
The DNA here is from genome assembly GCA_947311845.1 of Poa pratensis. Classification (NCBI taxonomy): domain Eukaryota; kingdom Viridiplantae; phylum Streptophyta; class Magnoliopsida; order Poales; family Poaceae; genus Poa; species Poa pratensis. The sequence continues at coordinate 17,923,310 of CAMZMU010000069.1, forward strand.
ACCGAGATGGGCCCAAACCGACATATCCAGCCTCGGGGCGACGCCGAGTTACCCGCCGCCCACGTGCGGCTGAGGCTATCCGCTGCTCCCCGCTACTGGACCGAGGTCCTTACCTCGGCTGGGCCAGGCTGTACTTCGGATGGGCCAGGTGGTTTCTCCCAGACCTCGGTGGGCCGCGTGGCCTCAACCTCGGTAGCAGGCCAACGTATCCAGCCTCGGGTCAAGTTTCCTTCAGTCTCACCCAGCCCGAACTCCCCAGCCAGTCGCGGGGTGGGCCAAGATTCGTCCAGCCCCGGATTGGGCCACAGTATTCAGCCTCGGCTGCCCAGCCTCGGCTGCCAACCTCGGCAGCTGTGGTTTGATCGGAGCGAAGCTCCCAGCAGGCCGTTCCCCGCAGTCCCGGAGCAGGCCGACGGTTCCCCGCCTCGGTTGGGCCTGCGTCCCATCACCACGGCTGGTCCAGCTTCATTCAGTCTCGGACGGACGAGTTGGGCCGAGCTCGTTGTCTCGACCGGACTGGGCTCCCGTTACCTCGGATTGGACCATCGCTTCCACCACGCTGCCTCGCTTCCAGTCCCGGATCGACCTCGCCTCGCTGTGTCCAGGTCGGGCCGGCATGGTTACCCCGGTCTGGCCGGTGCTGTCTCCAAGGCAGAGTTTCACTCCACCAGGCTCGGCTGGACCGAGGCTGCTCCAACTCCATCAACCGGCATATTTCCACCAGGCGCTACTCCGGCATCCTTCCTCGTCACGTACAGATGCTCTGACATGTCCAGGAAACAAGCACAAGTGGGCATGATGGTGACACAGTCAGCGTGGCTACAGTGCTCCTGATGTGACAAGAGTACAACTACAGTGACGCTGCTACAGTGCGACAAGACCCCATTGGTCAAGTCAGCTACAGTGAACAGTGTACAGTGATATTTGTCCCCTTGTCCCCTGCATGTCCCCTGGGCTCTCTCTATATAAAGAGCACCAGGGGGAGGAGATGGGGAGAGGGCCTGAGACTCACGGGAGCTCATTTCCCCGAGGGAGCTCTCCTCTCCGGAGATTAGCAGCTTAATTAGCAGTGATTAGAGGCATACTTAGAGGCACTTAGAGGTATACAGCTCAAGGAGCATTTGTACACACTGCATATACAGAGGGAAATACACCAAAGTAGGATAGATGCTGTAGTAGGGGTTTTACCTCCTCACGAGGGCCCCGAAGCAGGGTAGATCTTTATGTTTGCAGTGTTCTTCGTGTGCGATTCCATCGCGTAATCCCTCCCCGAATCCTCAAGCGTACGTTCGGCCCCAGACTAAGCCTACCCCTATGGCATCTGCCGTGATCCCACCACGATAGTTGGCGCCCACCGTGGGGCTGATAGTGGCGCTTGCTGGATTAATTCGGATGGGACCTTCGTCATCAACGTGGGGACTCAACTTCGACATCGTCCCCGTGTGTTGACTCATTTTCGAGTTGGCTACAGTGTGAATCCGAGCTGATTCTGGAATCCGAGGTGTTCTGGAATCCGAGCTGATTCTGGAATCCGAGGTGTTCTGGAATCCGAGCTGATTCTGAAATCCGAGGTGTTCTGGAATCCGAGCTGATCCTGGAATCCGAGGTGTTCTGGAATCCGAGGTGTTCTGAAGTCCGAGGTATCCTGGGAGAATCTGAGTTAAGACTTGGAAATCCGAGTTAAGACTTCTCCAACAACCTGACCGTGTAAGTATCATTTATATGTCCGCCCATGCTTCTAGATAGTCTCAAACAGTACTTGGGGACTGGCCCCTCGTTTCTACCTTGCTTTGATTAGTTGTTCTACCCGGGACAAGATGTCTTGACCCGGGGACTGGATAGCTAGTCTGTTTTACACCTCCTCCTAGATAAGAAAAGTAACTCGGGGACTCGGTTGGAACCGAGTCTAGTTTTTTGTGCATAGTATATGTTGTTAGATTCGTTTTCTGTTAAGTGCTATAGCTGGTTTGACTCGGTTAGTATAATCGTTGTTCCCGTCAAATATTCTTCATGATATGTATGTTGGACTAACGTTGAAAGGTGACATCGGTTTTGTTGAGAATGTTCGTTACTGAGGTATCCTGGAAAATCCGAGGTATATTGGAAATCCGGGTCATATTGGTAATCCGAGGTATATTGGAAATCCGGGTTATAACGGAATTCCGAGGTGTAATGGAATGCCGAGGTATGGTGGAAATCCGAGTTATAGTGGAAACCCGAGTTATAATGGAAATCCGAGGTATAATGGAAATCTGAGGTATCATGGTTATGTTGGTTATCTCAAATTACCCAAGGTACCCTAGCATTATCAGTATTCTCTAGATCGCCGTTTGTTTCGGTTTGCCATAGTATCACGGCATCATTTCATATCCCTAATCACTGTTTATTTCGGTTTGTCAAAATATCCTGGCATCATTCCGTATCCCAAATCATCGTTTATTCTGTTTGCCAATGTATCATGGCATTACCTGTGTACCAGATCAGTGTCTATGTTGGTTAATCAGAGGCAACCTTTGAGATATGTTTTTGCAGGTTATATGTCAAACCAGCAGTGGCTGGAGACATCTATGTCGGTATACGCCCGAAGTGGCTAAAACCGGCATTCGAGATATGCTTATGTCAAACCAGCAGTGGCTGGAGACATCTATGTCGGTATACGCCCGAAGTGGCTAAAACCGGCATTCGAGATATGCTTATGTCAAACCAGCAGTGGCTGGAGACATCTATGTCGGTATACGCCCGAAGTGGCTAAAACCGGCATTCAAGATATGCTTATGTCAAACCAGCAGTGGCTGGAGACATCTATGTCGGTATACGCCCGAAGTGGCTAAAACCGGCATTCGAAATATGCTTATATCAAACCAGCAGTGGCTGGAGACATCTATGTCGGTATACGCCCGAAGTGGCTAAAACCGGCATTCGAGATATGCTTATGTCAAACCAGCAGTGGCTGGAGGCATCTATGTCGGTATACGCCCGAAGTGGCTAAAACCGGCATTCGAGATATGCTTATGTCAAACCAGCAGTGGCTGGAGACATCTATGTCGGTAAGCGCCCAGAGTGGCTGCCGGACATCCGAGATACTGAGACATATGAGTTATGCCCAAAGAGGCGAGGTACCGAAATATGTGATATACCTAGAGGGGCCGAGATACCGAGACATATGAGATACATACTTGCAGGTTTATGTCGGTCTAGCCAACGCTGGCGGCATCCCAATTCGGTAAAAGCCAGGAGGCTAACCGACGCTGGCGGCATCTCAATTCGGTAAAAGCCAGGAGGGCTAACCGACGCTGGCGGCATCCCAATTCGGTAAAAGCCAAGAGGGCTAACCGACGCTGGCGGCATCCCAATTCGGTAAAAGCCAGGAGGGCTAACCAACGCTGGCGGCATCTCAATTTGGTAAAAGCCAGGAGGCTAGCCAACGCTGGTGGCATCCGAGTTCAGTAAAAGCCAGGAGGGCTAAGAACCGGCATATAATGGTGACCATTCAGGCAATACTTTTCCAGCACAAACTGTCCATCTCGTTGTTGATGTGGGTAAGCTCGGTCAACCGGATGTCGCTGTTGGCCTGGAGGGCATGGCTAAGACAACCGAATTACAATGGTGCCCATACACGCAGTAGCTCGTGTACATGGAGGTTTCGATGGTGGCAATTTATTTTTATAAGTCTGTGCGCGACTCTGCGAGTCCCCGCAGCCTCGGGGACTAATGTCGGGGATGTAACCCCGGGTACCCCAGAGTTGATGATTTTACTCAGTTGTTAGAAGAGGCAGCAAAGAAATAGATAAAAGATAAAAAGAAATAAAGGAGAAGACAGAAAAAACTAGTCTGGAGCGACATATCCTAGTCCAGGCCGAGATAGCAATTTCTGGACCGAGATGGGCCCAAACCGGCATATCCAGCCTCGGGGCGACGCCGAGTTACCCGCCGCCCACGTGCGGCTGAGGCTATCCGCTGCTCCCCGCTACTGGACCGAGGTCCTTACCTCGGCTGGGCCAGGCTGTACTTCGGATGGGCCAGGTGGTTTCTCCCAGACCTCGGTGGGCCGCGTGGCCTCAACCTCGGTAGCAGGCCGACGTATCCAGCCTCGGGTCAAGTTTCCTTCAGTCTCACCCAGCCCGAACTCCCCAGCCAGTCGCGGGGTGGGCCGAGATTCGTCCAGCCCCGGATTGGGCCACAGTATTCAGCCTCGGCTGCCCAGCCTCGGCTGCCAACCTCGGCAGCTGTGGTTTGATCGGAGCGAAGCTCCCAGCAGGCCGTTCCCCGCAGTCCCGGAGCAGGCCGACGGTTCCCCGCCTCGGTTGGGCCTGCGTCCCATCACCTCGGCTGGTCCAGCTTCATTCAGTCTCGGACGGACGAGTTGGGCCGAGCTCGTTGTCTCGACCGGACTGGGCTCCCGTTACCTCGGATTGGACCATCGCTTCCACCACGCTGCCTCGCTTCCAGTCCCGGATCGACCTCGCCTCGCTGTGTCCAGGTCGGGCCGGCATGGTTACCCGGTCTGGCCGGTGCTGTCTCCAAGGCTGAGTTTCACTCCACCAGGCTCGGCTGGACCGAGGCTGCTCCAACTCCATCGACCGGCATATTTCCACCAGGCGCTACTCCGGCATCCTTCCTCGTCACGTACAGATGCTCTGACATGTCCAGGAAACAAGCACAAGTGGGCATGATGGTGACACAGTCAGCGTGGCTACAGTGCTCCTGATGTGACAAGAGTACAACTACAGTGATGCTGCTACAGTGTGACAAGACACCATTGGTCAAGTCAGCTACAGTGAACAGTGTACAGTGATGTTTGTCCCCTTGTCCCCTGCATGTCCCCTGGGCTCTCTCTATATAAAGAGCACCAGGGGGAGGAGATGGGGAGAGGGCCTGAGACTCACGGGAGCTCATTTCCCCCCGAGGGAGCTCTCCTCTCCGGAGATTAGCAGCTTAATTAGCAGTGATTAGAGGCATACTTAGAGGCACTTAGAGGTATACAGCTCAAGGAGCATTTGTACACACTGCATATACAGAGGGAAATACACCAAAGTAGGATAGATGCTGTAGTAGGGGTTTTACCTCCTCACGAGGGCCCGAAGCAGGGTAGATCTTTGTGTTTGCAGTGTTCTTCGTGTGCGATTCCATTGCGCAATCCCTCCCGAATCCTCAAGCGTACGTTCGACCCAGACTAAGCCTACCCCTATGGCATCTGCCGTGATCCCACCACGACACATGCTTTCCGTTACTCGTAGATGCTTTGGCCAAGTAGATGCTTGTAACTCCAAGAGAGAGTATTTATGCTAGATAGTGGGTTCATGTCTCCATTTTATCTGGGACAGTGACAGAAAGTTCTAAGTTTGTGGATGTGATGTTGCCACTAGGGATAACCTAACGATGCTATGTCCACGGTCATATGTGTTTGTTTACATTACGCGCTTTACTTAATGCGATTCTCCGTTGCTTGCAACTTAATACCAACGGGGGACTCGGATGACAACCCGGCGGTGGATTATTAGTCATAGATATTGTTGGATAACGGTCTATGTATCTTGTCGTAATGCCCAATTAAATATCATAGTAGTCATCATGTCATGTATATGCATTGTCATGCGCTCACTATTTGTCAATTGCCCAGCTGTAATTTGTTCACCCAACATGTTAGTTATCTTTTATGGAGAGACACCACTAGTGAACTGTGGACCCGGTCCATTCTTTTACACTGATTAAACCACCACAAACTGCAAACTGTTCCTTTTTCATTCTCTACAATTTAATACTCATTTCCACACCATACATTTAATCCTTTGTTTTCAGCAAGCCGGTGAGATTGACAACCTCACTGTTTCGTTGGGGCAAAGTAGTTTGATTGTGTTGTGTGCAGGGTCCGCTTTGGTGATCGAGTAACGGCGCCACAACAACCTTCTGAAGAGTTGCTGCTCCTACTGGTTGGATAACCTTGGTTTCTTTCTGAGGGAAAACTTGCTGCTGAACTGCATCATACCTTCCTCTTGGGATCTCCCAACGAGCGTGTGATTCACGCCATCAAGCTCTTTTTCTGGCGCCGTTGCCGGGGAGACAACAGTCATCTGCAAGGGGAGTTTCACGCTTCCAATCTCTTTACTTTGTTTTTGTCTTGCTTAGTTTATTTTATTTTATCTTGTTTGCTTTCAATTATCAAAAACACAAAAAAATTGGAGTGGACTGGAGTGGGGTGCGGTGGTGGGGAACGGATTGGATCCCCATTAAAAAGGACCGAGCGACCTGGCCAAAGCGGCCACAGTCGCTGCCAAGCGGGCCAGGTGAAAGAGCATGCTAGGCTCTTACTCTGTTTTGGAGTTAATTACAACACACCCACTGAACTAATCGTGTTCTTAAGTTTAAACAGGTATGAAAAACAACAACACGAGAAGTTCTCATATGGGAGAGAGAGGGGCTCGAAAATCTACCTAGGCTGTATTCAGCTGGCGGTAGTACCGCCAGTAGGCAGCGGTAGTACCGCTCCTTCTGGAGCAGTACTGCTGCAGCACGCAGGCAGTCTTCTCCTGCGGTAGTACAGCTGGATGTACCGTTGCCACAACAACGGTACTACCGCTGGAAGTACCGCTGGAGATACCGTTCATAAGCTTTTAGCCACTGTCTCCAACGGTATCTCTCCGGTACCCCCCACGTACTACCGTTGAAATACCACGAATTTATTCGAGGCGTGTGAAAGGATCGGTATGACACCTAGAGGGGGGGGGGGTGAATAGGTGCTACTCCAATTTTAGTCTTTTTCAAATTAAGCTTGACACAAAAGGTAAATTCTCTAGATATGCAACTACGGTGAATTTACCTATATGACAAGCTAGCAACTAAGCACGATATAATAAGGCGGTAAACAAGGATAGAGGTAACCGAAGTCAAAGCACGCGGAGACACGGATGTAATCCCGAGTTCCTCCTTTTTAGGGGAGTACGTCTCGTTGGAGAGGTGTGAACCAACACAATGGTTCAATGGCCACAAAGGCCTCACCCTCTTCTCCGGTGAACCGCACCACAAAGGTTTGGTTCACTTCAACTATCGGAAACCTTCGAGGCGGAGTCCGGAGCCTTTACAACAACGATTTGGGGCACAACCACAAAGGATTGGGGGCTCCCAAACAGCTACAATCTGTCACAAAGACAATCAAGTGAGTACAATAGGGGGCTAGGTTTTCCTAGTGGAAACCTAGCTAATGGTCCCTCAAGTGAATGAGGGGGAAATGACAAACGGCTCGGTGAAGATGTAGATCGGGGCCTTCTCCTTCAATCCTCCAAAGATCAACAAGTTTGGGTGGAGGGATTGGGAGATCTAGTGATTCTTGAGCTTGCAACAATGGGGATCTTGATTTCTGGGCGAGCTAGCTGGCTGGAGGTAGATGGAGGGGTATATATACCCCTCCCAGAAAAGTAGCCGTTGCAGAGAAGAATCACACCGGAGTTTCCGGTCCAAGTGACCGGAAACTCCGGCCTTGGGCGGAAACTCCGGCCTGCATGGGCCGGAAACTCCGCCCCACGCCAGGAGCTGAGCAACTTCTTCACGTCTGAGACTTGGGCCAAAACTCCGGTGTACTGGGGCCGGAATGTTTGGCCAGGGGTGAAAACTCCGGCCGTGGGGGCCGGAAACTCCGCCCCACACCAGGGGCTGAGCAACAATTCAGCAGCAGAAACTTGGGCAAAGACTCCGGTGCCCTGGGGCCGGAATGTTTGGCCAGGGGCGGAAACTCTGGTCCTGAGGATCGGAAACTCCGCCCCACACCAGGGGCTGAGCAACACTTCAGCAGCTTTGCTGTTTCTTCGAGGATAAGTCCAGGGACCGAAAACTCCGGCCTTGGAGGCCGGAAACTCCGGCCTGAAAAGCTCCAGAAACTCTTTTCTCTTTTGGTGTTGATGCACATGTTGTATACAATAAAACCTGCATCACTTATCACCAGATTAAAACATCCACAGTGTTGTTAACTAACACACAAAACTAAGAGATCACAAAATGTCCTTTCAATCTCCCCCTTTTTGGTGTTAGATGACAACACACGGATTTGCAATAAAGTCACCATACTATCATGTTTAACAAAAGGAAAAGCTCCCCTAGATGTGTGCATATAAGTCATTTGCTTTGGAATGCAAATGCACACATATAGAGAAACAAGTTCCACAACAAGGCGACATGATATGTAAACGAAACAATCATAAACAAGACATATCACAAAGTAGGTTGAGCCTAGAGATAAAAACCATACCTTGTGCATATAAATGTAGATAAAACATCCATATAACCATAGCACAATAAAGTAGGTTCAACCATACATAATAGAAATCCATATGTCTTACACTCACATAGTTCACAACACAAGATGCAAATAAGTTCCAAATAACATAAAATGGACACAAGCGCAATAAAATGATAAAAGCGCATGCTTGTGTCCAACCCATGCAAACACAAGCGCAATAAAATGATAAAAGCGCATGCTTGTGTCCAACCCATGCAAATCCCGAAGAGAACCTAATAGAACTACTTCTCCCCCTTTGGCATCGAGACGCCAAAAAGGGAAAAGAGCATAACTACACGAAACCATGGAGATCACCCGGAGCTTTCTTCATGTCATCATCACCATCCCTTTCTTGATTGTAGTCCTCATCGGAAAGGTTCATGGGAGCCTTGCCGGTGTTGCGAGAAGAGGAGGGCAATGAAGTCACATCCGCATAATCCGACCAAGGAAAGACGTCTTCGTTCCATTTCTCAAGAGGGATAGTCTCGGCCGACGAGGAGGAGACAATAGGATTGCCATCTTCATCTTCTTCCGGAGGGGGAGTGATACTACCATTGTTGAGCTTGCGCAACTCCTTGATCATGATTTGTTGGTTGTCAATGATATGCTTCTCTCTCACATATGAGGCATGGTTCTCCTTGTGAAGTGCAATATCCATGCAAAGCAACTTTCTCTTCCACCAAGAGAGTTTACTCACTTCCGAGTTCACTTGAGCCCTTCCTTGAAGATATGAGGGAGGATCGGCATTCTTGCTTCTCCTTCTAGGCATTGGGGCCTCGGTCTCCGCTTGGTGTGCTTGCTAAGTTGGTGGAGAGTCCCCTTGGCATGCTTGGTGAGGCGAGAGGTATCGATGTTGGAGACCTTGGAGAGGATGAGCTTCATCACATAAGGTGCATAGAGAGGGTTCTTGTGCTCAAAAATGGCCCAAAGCAATTCACACTTGATGAAATCCATGACATCAACTTCTTGGCCTTCACAATCCGGACCGGCTTGGAGCACCTTGTAAGCATGGTATAAGAGATTGACAAGCCCTCCTCGAATGGCATCCACATTTCCGGCTTGAGGAGCAAGATTGAGCCGAACCATGCGAAGGAAAATGTTGAAGGTGGGGAGGAGGTCTTGATTGGTGCCAACGGATGATGCAACTGAATATAAAGGGCGCAAGCGGCGTTTGTTGTAAGCCACCCCGTCCACATGCATCCTCTTCCCAACACAAGTAGTGGCACCCTTGAACTTGTATCCCAAGCATCTTCCAAACTCCACAAAGTTAGAGGTGCACTTTTGAGAACCGGTCATCCAAGTCATGGTGATATCTTCATCATTATCAAAAACCACTGTGGCAAAGAACTGATGCACAAGCTGAATATCATAATCTTCATGAACATGGGAGATGAGCCTCTCAAGTCCAAGCTTCCGAGCAATCCACACGGCCTCTTGAAAGTAAGGTTTCTTGTCCAAGCTCTCAAGGCTCAACACTTTTTGCTCACACACCATATGCTTCTCAATGCGGGCATAAATCTCATTCATGATCAGCTGCTGCTCTCTCCTTGGAAACCTAGGATCATCGGTGTTGGATGGCAAGTCATAGAACTGCTGAGATCTCATCCGACGAAACTCGAGCTTCCCCATGCCCAAAACAGTGGTCAAAGAGTCAAAATGAGCTCTCTCGGCCTCTTCTTCATTATCAAACCCACCTAGGGCAGCATGTCTTGTGGCTTCTTCATCTATGGTACTCTGCTGTCTCAGACGGCCAGCGCTGCTGTCAAAAAGAAGCTTGTCCCTTGTTTGAGCACGGATGACTTTTCTTGGTGATTTTTCAGGATGTTTCATGGAAGCCTTTGTCCTCTGCCCACCTGTGAAATAACAGAATAGGAGAAAAGCATGGGGATAAGCTTGCATGTCCAGGAACCAAAAGAAGAAGTAACCAAAGAGTTCTGGGCACAAAGTGTCTGATCTACACCGGAGTTTCCGGCCTCAGGGGGCGGAGATTCCGGCCCTGACCGGAGTTTCCGGCCTGGAAGACCGGAGTCTCCGGCCCTGAGATGGGGAACCTCGATTTAGTTCAAGAAACTTTGTGCTGAGAATTCTAGGGTTAAATCTAGGATACACCTTGCCATCTAGAAGATTCTACACCATGAAAAACTAGGGGAACTACTCTCCAAACTTAGATCGAGGTGAAAAACCTAAGGAGAGAGAGGAGGTACCCTTTTTGTCCATGGTGCAGCCCAAACGAAGGAGAGGAAGGTCCCCGCGTTGGTGAGGAGGAGTAGGCCGGAGGCACGGCGGATTCCGGCGGCGGGGAGCAGCCGGAGCGGCACTTCGAGGCGGCGGCGGCAGCAGGGGAGAGGTTGGGGGTCGGGGTGTGTGGGAGTTGTGAAGTCAACCCCCACCCCGATCCCCTTTTGGACCCCTGCGAGAACTGCCCAGACCGGAGTTTCCGGCCTAAACACCGGAGTCTCCGGCCTAAGCCAGAGATTCCGGGTTTAGGGCGGAAACTTCAGTCAGACCGGATATTCCGGCCCAAAGGACCGGAGTTTCCGGCCCCACCAACTCAAAAATGCCAGATTTTGTTGTTGAACATGCAAGATGCAAGAGGAGCAAGTTTTCAGAAGGGATAGGCCTGGGATGGAACACAAAGTCACTGGAAATGGTACTTCACACTCAAACTTGGTAAGAGGCACAAAGAAAACATTAAGAAGCATCATTTGAGTGTGTTTTCCATAAAAACCAACGGATAGGCAAAAAGGCCATAAAGCTCCAACAAGATCAAATCTTCACAAAGAAGATGGCGGTGGCCTAAGCCACCATGTATGAGTGTATGTGGTGTGACACCGCGAAGATATATCTTGGGTTCACCGCCACTACTCGTCATTTAAGCTCACAATTCATAAAATGAACAATATAGAGACAAAATGAGTTCTTTCTATCGGCATAATGGGGGGAGGGATGGTCCAATGGATTAGGACCGCACTCCCCCTATGTCCATGCCTACACCTAAACCAAACAAATAGCTAAGATATAGGTGTGTATGCAAGATACTCAAGCGACGCTCCCCGAATCGATGATATTTAGCTCATGCCTCAAATAAGTGAACCTTGCTTCATCAAGTGGCTTCGTGAACATATCGGCAAGTTGGATCTTCGTGGGAATATAGCCAAGCTCAATGTCACCCCGGTTGATGTGATCACGGATGAAGTGATAGCGAATCTCAATATGCTTCGTTCTTGAGTGCTCCACCGGGTTGTGGCCAATCTTGATAGCACTTTCATTGTCACATAAAAGAGGCACTTTGTCACAATGGACACCGTATTCCTTTAAAGTTTGCCTCATCCACAACAATTGAGTGCAACAACTAGCGGCCGCCACATACTCGGCTTCGGTGGTGGAGAGAGATATGCAATTTTGCTTCTTAGAAGACCAACTCACCAAGGACCTACCAAGGAATTGGCAAGCCCCGGAAGTTGATTTCCTATCATCCTTGCAACCGGCCCAATCCGAATCCGTGTAACCGGCAAGAGAGAATGTTGAGCCTTTAGGATACCACAAACCAAACCTTGGGGTATGAACCAAATATCGAAAGATTCGAAGAACCGCCGTTTGGTGGCTTTCTTTGGGAGCCGCTTGGTACCTTGCACACACTCCTACACTCAACACAATATCGGGTCTAGATGCACAAAGATAAAGCAAAGAACCAATCATAGAGCGATAGAGTTTTTGATCAACATCCTTATCTTTACCCTTTGGATTAAGTTCAAGATGACACTTGGTGTCCATAGGAAACTTCTCTTTAGCATTTTGCATCTTGAACCTCTTGAGCATGTCTTGGATATATTTGGCTTGAGAGATGAAGGTCCCTCCACTCAATTGCTTGATCTCAAAACCAAGGAAGTACTTCAACTCTCCCATCATGGACATCTCGAACCTATCGGTCATAAGCTTTGAAAATTCATCATTAAAAGCTTTGTTAGAAGAGCCAAATATGATATCATCAACATAAAGTTGGCATATGAAAAGCTCCCCTTTAACCCTCTTGGTAAAAAGAGTGGGATCGATTTGCCCCACTTCAAAGCCACGGTCTACCAATAGCTCTCTTAGGTGCTCATACCAAGCACGAGGTGCTTGTTTGAGACCATAGAGCGCCTTATCAAGTTTGTAGACATGGTTAGGGAAGTGTGGATCCTCAAATCCCGGAGGTTGCTTAACATATACCAACTCCTTTAAAGGACCATTAAGAAAAGCACTTTTCACATCCATTTGTTGCAATTTGAAATTATGATGTGATGCATATGCAAGAAGGATACGGATGGACTCAAGGCGAGCCACGGGAGCATAGGTCTCTCCAAAATCAATGCCTTCAACTTGAGAGTACCCTTGTGCTACCAATCTTGCCTTGTTCCTCACAACCATTCCATGCTCATCTTGCTTGTTCTTGAAAATCCACTTGGTGCCAATAACATTGAGGCAATCTTTTGGCTTTTCCACTAGATTCCACACTTTGTTGCGCTTGAAGTTATTGAGCTCTTCATGCATGGCTTCCAACCAATCCGGATCTTCAAGAGCTTCAAAGACTTTCTTTGGTTCCACCATAGAGATGTGGGCTTGATGTTCATTGAAATTTGCCAATTGTTTTCTAGTGGTGACCTTGTTCTTGACATTGACAATGATATTTTCTAGATGAAGACTCTTTCTTCTCCAATCCTTTTTGACTCTTGCTATACGACGGGTTTCGATATCCTCATTGATGCGAGGAATTTCCGCTTGATCATCTTGATCATTTGAGTCCCCGTCTTGACCGGAGTGTTGACCTTGATCATCTTGAAGCTCATCTTCAACAAAGGAAGGAGAGGGTTGATCTTGGTCAACTTGAGGAGGGCCTTGAACTTGTTCTTGGGTAGGTGCATCATTTGCTTCCATAGAAGGTGCAACTTCAACTTGTGATGATGGAGTCTCCACTTGAGTGGAGCTAGGACTTGCTTGAGGAGGCTCATGATGGATTTCAATGGGGCGATGGAAACCAACCCCCATTCTTCTTATTGCTTCTTGAGGTTCCTCATTATCTACATCACAAACATGAAATTGCGCCACTTGGGAGCCGTCATTCTCATCGAACCTCACATCACAAGATTCTATGACTTTCCCAACGGTCTTGTCATAGACTCTATAGGTGTGAGATTCGGCACCGTAACCAACAAAAACACCCTCTAAAGCTTTAGATTCAAATTTAGACAAACGAACACTTTTGTTCTTATAGAAACACTTACAACCAAAAACTCGGTAGTAGGAGACATTGGGCTTGTTGCCGGTGAGCATCTCATAAGATGTAAACTTCTTGCCAACACGAAAGAATAACCGGTTAGATGAGTGACACGCCGTGGAGATGGCCTCGGCCCATAAGAAAGTGGAGACTTAAACTCCGCCAACATAGACCTTGCCATATCCATGAGAGTCCGGTTCTTCCTTTCGGCTACACCATTTTGTTGAGGGGTATATGCAGCGGAATATTGATGACGAATCCCCTCTTCACTAAGAAACTCATTTAAGGTGTAGTTCTTGAACTCGGAGCCATTATCACTCCTAATGACCAAAATAGGGACATTGTATTGGCGTTGAACAATATTGGAAAAGTCGATGACGGCTTGTTGGGTCTCATCCTTCGTCTTGAAGAAATAAACCCAAGTAAATCTTGAATAGTCATCAACAATCACCAAACAATATTTCTTCCCACCAAGACTAGGTTGAGGCACGGCACCAAAGAGATCAACATGAAGAAGTTCCAAAATCCTCGTTGATGAAATAATGGTCTTGCCCGGATGGGGAGAATCATGCATCTTTCCTTCAACACAAGCCCTACAAAGACGATCTCTAGAAAAAGAAACATCCTCTTTTAGTCCAAGAATGTGGCCACCCTTGTGAAGACTTTGCAAAGTTCTCATGTTGACATGGGACAAGCGGCGATGCCACAACCACCCCACGTCGGCCTTTCCGAATAGGCATATTGCTTGAGTGTTGGTAGACCCCGAAAAGTCTACCACAAACAACTCATTTTCAACATACCCAACGAACATGACCTTTAGAGTCTTGCTCCTCAAGAGTACCACCATATCAATAGTAAAATGGACATCAAAGTTCATCTTATTAAGAGCACGAACGGACATAAGATTGTAACCTAGAGACTCAACAAGCATGACATTTACAAGGGTGATATCCCTTGCAACTACCACCTTGCCGAGACTCTTTACCTCGGCCTTTGACTTGTCACCATAAGAGACGGATGAGTTATTTAGATTTGGTCTCAACTCCGTCATAATCTCCTTGCTTCCGGTCATATGACTAGTGCATCCACTATCAACCACCCATTTCGATCCACCGGAAGCATAGTCCTACAAGAAATCATTGCTTGGATTTAGGTACCCATTTCTCAATGGGTCCTCTTTGGTTAGCAACAAGAGTCTTAGGGACCCAAATAGAGTAATCAATGTAACCATCATATGGACCAACATATTGAGCATAAACATCCCCATAATAATCAACATAAAGAATATAGTTGGGGTTGTTATGCCCCGCAAAGTCACTACGAGTGGTCTTGCCCCTTGTGGCACTACCACCCGCAATGGAAGTCTCGGCTTGTGCGGGCTTGGTCTTGATCTTCTTGTTGTTGCCCACTTTCTTCTTGGGCTCGGCTACATAACCAAGACCCTCCTTCCCTTTGTGTGGTTTTTGCTCAAATAAGTAAGCAATACCCTTATCTTTACCTTTGGGAATAGAGGTCTTGGCACTAACATTTTCTTCAATAACATTTTCATGAACACGAGGAAGAATAGATATGCTAGTTGAGCTAGATTTAGAAAGTTGAGTTTGAAGTTGCTCATGAGACTTGACTAAGAGGGAGTGAGTTGTTTCCAAGGCCTTGTGAGCCTTGTCAAGCTTCTCCATATCCTCAAGAAGTCTAGCATTAGCAACCCCAAGTTCAACTTTCTCCTTTTTAAGCACTTTATATTTAGCAACGACATGATCTCTATCCTTAATGATTTTATTAATGATATCATCATTTTTAGCATCAAGAGACTCAAGTCTTTCCTCAAGGGAACATCTTTCTTCACTCTCTTCATCAAGAGAGGCATTCAAGGATGCTACGGAAGCATTCAAAGAGGCAATGGTGAGAGAATCCTCTCTCTCAATCTTACTCTTTTCTTGAAGAAGTTCTTCGGCCGCACATAGTTGTCTCATGAGAGACTCAACATGTTCCTTAGCTTCACCTTGCAAGTTAGTCATGAAAGTATCGAAAGCAACAAGTTCTTTCTTAATCACAAGACTAGATTGATCACTCATTTCATGCATAGTCTTGGGAGAAGGAGATGATACCTCGGTGACATTAGCCATGAGGCAACGAGCATTGTTGGTGGAGAAGTTCTCATTGGGGGATTCAAAGAGAGAAGATGATGAAGTTGATACAATAGCCAATGCGGCTACCTCTTTAGTAGGTGCATCTTCATCTTCGGAATCACTTGTGGCATATTCTTCTTGTGCCACCAACACAATTCTTGGTGCCTTCTTGAAGAAAGGCTTCCTTGGTCTTGCGGGCTTCTTTTGGATCAACTTTGAATGGTCCTTGGGGATGAGCTTCCCACCATTTTGCTCTCGGTTCTCATAAGGACACTCTCTTATGTAGTGGTTCTTGTCATGACAATTGTAGCACGTCTTCCACTTTGAGGCTAGCTCTTTCTTCCCACTTGAGTTGTTCTCTTTATCAACCTTGGCTTTAGCTTTTGCCGGGTCTTGCCAAAACTCTCTTGTGGCAAGAGCTATATGACCATTTAGAGCCGGTTCAAGATCATTTGGAGCAATGTTGCTTGGGCACGCTTCAACCTCATCAAGACATACCACCTTGGCCTTCAAAGCAAGTGAGGGGCCTTGTTTCATCCCCATGGCCCTAGCACGGCTATCTTCGGCATTCTTGGTGGCAACCTTGGAGGCTTGCACTTCTTGCATAACTTCATTTGATGTCATTTCGTTGTAGTTGTGTCTTCCTTGAATGGCCTTCACCTCGATGGGCTCGGAAGGCAAGAGAGCATTCACATACTTCCTCTTGACATAAGCATCATCCACATAGGTTGCCCCCACATCAAAGAAGGCCTTTGCAAGAGTCTTGAGTCTTCCATACATGTCTTCATGAGTCTCATTGTCAAACATGTAGAAGCCTTCGGCATCATTGCTCAAAGACTCATATCGGTTTCTCTTCATGCTTTCATTCCCAAGAAATGCAACCTCAAGACAATTCCAAGCTTCTTTGGCGGTGGTGGCATTGAGAACATAATGCTTGTCACTTTCACCCACTGAAAGTTCAATCATATGGAGTGCGGAGGCATTGAGTTGCTTTTCGGCAAATTCTCTTCTTGTCACATTGCTTGGATCCGCAACCTTGTACCCATCTTCAATGATCCTCCAAAGCTCGATAGAGGCACTGTTAATATGAGATTTCATTGAGCGTTGCCAACTAGCAAAGGCTAATGCATTAAGCTTAGGTGGAGGACCAATGGGGTTTATGCGGGTGGTGATAGGTGGGTCGATAGGGTACCATCCCGGAACGTTATGGTACTCTTCCTTCCCATCTTCATGCTTGGTAGGAGGAGGAGGAGATGGTTTAGATCCGGAGGTGGTTTCCACCCCTTCTCATTTTCTTTTTACCCTCCTCGGAATCACCTTCATCGGAGTTAGAGATACCCTCTAGTGGGATGGTTTCCGAAACCTTGGCATTTGTGAGTTTCATGAGCATGTCACGCAACTCATCAAATTTGACATTCATGTCATTCATGGACGATGTAAATGTTGTTTCCAACGATTTGATATCGGCCATGGATGCCATGGTCTCTTTGGCCTTGGCAAGATCGGCCTCATCCTCACTTAGTGTCATACTTCTCTTAGGCGGTTAAGCCCAAAACAAGAGAGCCTAGCTCTGATACCAATTGAAAGGATCGGTATGACACCTAGAGGGGGGGGTGAATAGGTGCTACTCCAATTTTAGTCTTTTTCAATTAGCTTGACACAAAAGGTAAATTCTCTAGATATGCAACTACGGTGAATTTACCTATATGACAAGCTAGCAACTAAGCACGATATAATAAGGCGGTAAACAAGGATAGAGGTAACCGAAGTCAAAGCACGCGGAGACACGGATGTAATCCCGAGTTCCTCCTTTTTAGGGGAGTACGTCTCGTTGGAGAGGTGTGAACCAACACAATGGTTCAACGGCCACAAAGGCCTCACCCTCTTCTCCGGTGAACCGCACCACAAAGGTTTGGTTCACTTCAACTATCGGAAACCTTCGAGGCGGAGTCCGGAGCCTTTACAACAACGATTTGGGGCACAACCCACAAAGGATTGGGGGCTCCCAAACAGCTACAATCTGTCACAAAGACAATCAAGTGAGTACAATAGGGGGCTAGGTTTTCCTAGTGGAAACCCTAGCTAATGGTCCCTCAAGTGAATGAGGGGGAAATGACAAACGGCTCGGTGAAGATGTAGATCGGGGCCTTCTCCTTCAATCCTCCAAAGATCAACAAGTTTGGGTGGAGGGATTGGGAGATCTAGTGATTCTTGAGCTTGCAACAATGGGGATCTTGATTTCTGGGCGAGCTAGCTGGCTGGAGGTAGATGGAGGGGTATATATACCCCTCCCAGAAAAGTAGCCGTTGCAGAGAAGAATCACACCGGAGTTTCCGGTCCAAGTGACCGGAAACTCCGGCCTTGGGCGGAAACTCCGCCCCACACCAGGAGCTGAGCAACTTCTTCACGTCTGAGACTTGGGCCAAAACTCCGGTGTACTGGGGCCGGAATGTTTGGCCAGGGGCGGAAACTCCGGCCGTGGGGGCCGGAAACTCCGCCCCACACCAGGGGCTGAGCAACAATTCAGCAGCAGAAACTTGGGCAAAGACTCGGTGCCCTGGGGCCGGAATGTTTGGCCAGGGGCGGAAACTCCGGTCCTGAGGACCGGAAACTCCGCCCCACACCAGGGGCTGAGCAACACTTCAGCAGCTTTGCTGTTTCTTCGAGGATAAGTCCAGGGACCGGAAACTCCGGCCTTGGAGGCCGGAAACTCCGGCCTGAAAAGCTCCAGAAACTCTTTTCTCTTTTTGGTGTTGATGCACATGTTGTATACAATAAAACCTGCATCACTTATCACCAGATTAAAACATCCACAGTGTTGTTAACTAACACACAAAACTAAGAGATCACAAAATGTCCTTTCAGCGTGGCAGCGGTAGTACCGGTGGGTTCTGGCGGTAGTACCGGTGCCTGGTAACTACGGTAGCACTCCGTGCTACCGCTGCAACTGAGTATCGGAACCACTGAGGTACTGTGTGGAGGTCAGTAGCGGTAGTACCGCTATTTGCTAGCGGTAGTACCGCTGTGCACTTTTCTGTGCATAACGGTTAGATTTTCAGGGCCCTATTTAAAGACCCTTTCTTCCTCCATGAAAGGCTGCGATTTACATTCTCTCTCCTCCATTGCTGCCGAGCTATAAACTTTCAAGATCTCCCACTCCAACCACACAATCGCCGTGATACTTTGAGGAGTGATAGAGGAGATCTAGATCTACAATCTCACCGAAGGAATTTCGAATCCGTTCATTCTCCTTTGTGATACTTGTTCTCTTGGGGTTGCTTGTAACCCTAGGAGACCTTTGTGCGTTTCGGAAGCCTCAACTTGTTGCGAGACGGTCTGGGACATTGTTGGGAGGCTCCAACTCATTGTGGAGTTCCTCAACCTTTGTGTACCGGCTTGGTCAACGCCATCAAGGTGACCTCATAGTGGAAGAGCCAAACCCCCACGGGTAAAGCTCACGGAGAATAGAGTGAGCACATCTGTGCTATTGGAGCGCCTAGGTGGCTCCACACTCCTCCAACGTAGACGTACTTCCCTTGGGAAGGAACTACAGGAAACATCTCCGTGTCTCCACTTTGCGGTTATTTCTATCCTTTATTTGTTGCTTCCGCTACGTTATTTACCTTGCGTGTATCACATATGTTGCTATCTCCTAGTGCACATCTAGTCAACCTTGTTATACTTTGCTCAAGCCCTAATTAATCGAAAAAGAATTAAAATTTGGTAGTCGCCTAATCACCCCCCCTCTAGTCGACATATCGATCTTTCACCAGGGGCGGACTCGGGAGGACACGTGCCGTGTCCGCGGCTGGACCAAACCTGGACCAGAAATGGGCCGCGTTTGGGGAGAAATGGCCTGTCCGCCCGGACAAGTGTCCCTATGCGCCAGCCCGTTGGAGCGCCTCCCATGTCCGTTCGGACAAAATCGGACTGGCCTGGTCCGTTTGCGCCACGCCGTTGGAGGTGCCCTAACGGAAGAAGAAGGACAAACCTTGAACTCGTAGACGCTAGCGAAATCGAACCCTGAACTCACAATCCCCGAAATTCAAGGTTTGGTTTCAGGGATTGTGAATTCAGGGTTCAATTTCGTTAGCGTCTACGAGTTTAAGGTTTGTTTTGGACTTTTTCCAAGGAAGAATGGCGGCATGAACCGGAACAGTCGCTGGCACGTCTCCAGACTACCTGACCTAGCAACGACAATGAACAAGAACAATCACGACTCCGAAACGGCCAAACCTAGCATTTTTTTAATATTATTTATATATAATGTATTAAGAAACACAACTGGTACAAAGGAGATACAACACGACCAACACAGAGTAAAAATACACTTAAACTCATACTCGTCCTCTTCTTCTTCCGATTGTTCGACGGCTGCCGGAGATTGAAACATGCACTTACAAGCAGCAAAAGACTAGGTCACTTGCAAACGCACTCGCAAACCAAGACTTTGTAGACCGCAATAGCCACTTGCCGGTTAGGGACACACCCCAAGCAGTAGCACAGGTTTGCAATCTACCACCACCAGTTCAGAGGCTTGGAGAAACCGGATCTTAACGTAGAGCCAAACGAACAAAGAGATCGAAGATGTCCCATCATAGACAAGTGGACAGTTTCCCTTGAACGACACAGGAAAGGACAGGAAGCTTGAAAACAATTTTTTAAATGACCTAACAAAAATAAGAAATTGCATCCTACTCCTCAAATTTGGCACACGTGACCCTCAACTGAAAAATAAAAACAAAAATGAGATCATGGACCACACTCATTGCAGAGAAGCTCCGAAGCATGGTGATCTAC
The DNA here is from genome assembly GCA_947311845.1 of Poa pratensis. Lineage (NCBI taxonomy): Eukaryota > Viridiplantae > Streptophyta > Magnoliopsida > Poales > Poaceae > Poa > Poa pratensis. Next base: position 17,943,762 of record CAMZMU010000069.1, read on the forward strand.
TACCGTGTCAAGGACGAAACCACTTGGGCCGGAGCAGATGAAAGCCACCATGACGTAGCAGAAGAGCCTCCGCTTGCGCACATCGGCCTGGAGGTTGAACATGCGCATTGAAGAATGTCTGGAGCAGCTGGCTTCAAGCTATCGAGTTCAACAACATGGCGACACGAGGAAAAGGAGAAACCGACAAGAGTAAGCTCCAAAAAATTGCAGCAATCATCCACCACCATGCATATCGATAGAGAGGATCTCCCACGCCCGCCCCAGGACCACCTCAATGGTAGAAGAAGAGATGAACATACCTGCAAAGCCAATGCCCCCAGGACCGGCCCACAGGCCCGGCAGGCAGGGCAACTAATTGTAAAACTAGATAAAGAATGTTACCAACAATTAAATTTATGTCTTGCGAGTTTGTGGCAAAAGGGTTATTATGGATTCAATATAAGTTAAAACAATGTGCATGCTCTATACTTGGCATGGTCCTACATCATGTATATATACTTCTCGAGACATCCTCATTAGTCAATTTCTACACTTATGCATACTTGCGAGTTAACTATATATGAATTTAAAATTTGATTTTTTGAGAAAGTCAACTACACATTAATTTATGCTTAAGAAGGTTCTACATGTATATACTCCCTCCGTTCCTAAATATAAGATGTTTTAGAAGTAGTAGCTTTTTTCAGATTCATATGTAGCTAGACATATTTTAGTGCGTATATTCACTTATTTCACTTTTAATATCTATAACATTTTATAATTAGAAACGGAGGGAGTATATACTTAACTACACAGATACAAAAACATATGTTAAAATATTTTTTGGACCATAAATAATTTGGAGATCTCCACCATGAATATGTATAATGATATATAGTATATGCAATTGTCAGACGAAATTTGCGAAAAAACCATTTTTAGATATAACGTAGTGAAAGTGTATTCTCAACAATATAAACTACAATTGTATAACAAACAACACTTAACTAAAATTTAGAAACTTTATCTATTGGTTAACCATGCCAAATAATTACTAGAAAAATATGCTCGATAATACCCTGTCATGTTACAAATGAATTCAAAGTATAAAATTTTAGTGTAAAATGAACATAATTAATTCAATTCACCCCGGGTTCTAATTATGATTATCCGGGTCAGTTGTGAAGAAGGATACCAAGAGAGAGCTTATTGTTGAAACTCCGGGAAATCGCATCTCGATCGACGACCGCCAGAAGGACCTCGCTGCCTTCCAGCGCCGCTCGCATGTTCTGAGAGAGAGATTTTAACCGATAGAACATCATGCCATCAAGGCAACCCAACCCTAGACCTAACCCTAGCATATACTTATATCTAATATTGCTGCCCAAACTAGCTGTCCTTTCATGTCCAATTTTTTCATCAATGACTGCATTTGTGTACGAAGATAATTTGTATATTTGGCGGCGTGGGCAGTGGGCTAGACTGTGATGGATCGGCGCAATGCGCCTCGGTTGTCGCCCCGCCGCGGTGGGGTGTGGCGACTGGGTATGGATATTGGGGGCGGGGTCGGGGTCTGCTCCAGAGACTAGGCAGGGACAAGGTCACACGCACACAACTTAGGATTTTGTTTGGACTTTCGTTTTAGTTCGGGCTACTAGGGGAAATCGGGTACCATGACTTTTAACCCGAATTTCGCTAACATGATTCGAGATTTTAGACCTGTTACTCGATGAGTGTTCAAGTTTTTCGGTTCGGGCAATTTTGGTTCGAGTTTCGGGTATCGGGTTTTATGCCCGGCTTGATCGTAAGGTATAGGGTGGCTCCATCCATGTCCATACAATGCGGGCGCCATCCCTAAAGACTACGCCGTCAACCGTGAAAGGCATATGCCTCACATGCCGCAAAATATGGCTTTGAAACAAACGTACCATATAGTAATACACAAATGAATATAGATTTTTTTTAGCATACAAAGAATGAACATAGATATCACGGTCATGAATGGATCAACTTACATTTGATCGCACGGACCCACTTGTCAGGTACGCAGAAAGGCAGGCTCCAGGCCCAGCCTCGCGGTGTTGGGCTGCGACGGCTGAAGTCCCTGTCTGGCCCATCGCAGCGCAGCGTCCAGATCCATGCTGTTATTCGCGCCAAGCACGAGCGCCGCAGGAGCTTCGTGGACATGCGCGTCGCGGCGTGGCGCGCCGGCGTCCTCCCAACAGCAACGTCCCAGCCTGCCCCGTTCCAGCTTTTGTACGCGGCGCGTGCACGCAGTTGCTGTTCCTACGGCAACGACGACGATGGCGTCGCCTCTGGGAACAAGCTGATGGGCCAACACCTGAGGGCCGGCAAACTGGACGCCGCGCTGGTGGTGTTCGGCGGAATGCCGCGGCGGGACGTTGTATCCTGGAACACCTTCATGGCCGCGCACGCGCGGGCGGGCGCGCACGGCCGGGTTGTGGCGGCGTTCCTAGATCTAGCTACAGGACCTCGACGAGGGAACAGGACCGTGGCGCCGGCGATCCATCTCCATCTCCATCGATGGCGATGCGTCGCGTTAATGGCGGCATGGGCACGCACAGGGTTAGTTACCTACCGATGCAGAGCAACGTACTACGTCATCATTCATGGTTCTTCATGATTGAAGAATGAAGAGCCTCGTACACCCTGAGCGGATCGGCCGGCCGGGGGCACTATTCCGCTTCCACGGAGATGCTGGCTTTGGACGGTGATGGATGTCTGTACAAAGGTGGTTGGTATGGTCTCGACATGGCCACGTGCGTAGGCCGGTCGCCGCGCCGGTGTGCAGGCACGCACAGTTCCGAGCATCCATCCGCAGCCGGCTCGATCGATGCAACAACGTGGTAACGGAAGAAGAATGGCGGCACGGACCGGAACCATCACTGCCACTGCAAATGCAGGCAAGGACACTAACCCTGGACACTCAGGACTCCCAAACCGGCCGGTATTGCAAATGCAGGCAAGGACAAGGACACGAACAGTCAACACTTTTTTTTTCGAACAAGGGGAAAGACCTTGAAGGGTCCTGAACCTCAGAAAACACTTTTGGCTCCCTGGTTTTAGCGCTCCCCCTCTAGTTAAAAGAAATTAAAAAATCACATTTCTAAGGTTTAGAAGAAAAATCCGAAAACGTCATGCATGTTGCCAATGATCGATGTGTCCCATAAACGTGCAAAACCTCGATTTGAAACACTATAGATTCTCAGCTACACAAAAATAACAGATCTTGTATATTTTGGAGATTCGAAAGTGTGCACATTTTATATCTACGCATTTGTCATTTTTTTTGTGTGCATCAGAATATAAAGTATTTCAAATCGAGATTATACATGTTTGTGAGATATATCATTTACAACATACATGGTTTTTTCTGATTTTTTTAAAACTTATAAATATGTTTTCTGATTTGTTTTAAATAAAGAGATCACTGTATCCCGGGAGTAAGAAATCTCTACTCCCTGAGGCCTGAACCTCCACTACGAACGGGCGGTGGCGATACATATGACAAACATGACATCAACAAAACAAAGAAATTATTGCAAACGGATCCTGAACCTTCGTCATTGTAGAGAAGCTCCGAAGCATGGTGATCTACTACCGCGTCAACGACGAAACCAAGCCACGATGACTGAGCAGAAAAGCCTCCGCTTGGGCACATCACCCTGCGCGTGAAGAATGCCTGGTGCAGCTGCCTTTCAGCTGTCGAGTTCAACGGCCTGGCGGCACCGGGGCAAGGAGAAGTCGTCGAGAGTAAGCGCCAGAAAATTGCAGCTATCATCCACTTGGACACAGAGAATCTCCCCACCCACCCAATGACCATCAACTCATTGACAAAAGAACAGATGGCCAGACTGGCCTGCACAGCCAATGTCCCAGGGCTGGCCCATAGGCCCGGCAGACAGGGCGGCCAATCCTAAAACTAGATATAGAATATTACTAATATTTAAATTTATATGTTGCGAGTTTTGTGGCAAAAAAAATATCTTGCGGGTTATTATGGATTCAATATAAGTTTAAAAATGTGTATGCTATATACTTGGCATGGTCCTACATGTATCTCTACTATATAATATGGCTTCAGGAGGTGTTGGTACGTCTTTTTTAATTTCCGATTTTACCCTTTCGGGGCTAGGATAATTACCCACGTTGCCACCGTTAAGTCGCAACGGTTCGTTTTTCTGTTTCCTGTCTGCAAGCCCACATAGGCCATCTCCGACCCCCTTCAATCCCCACTCCTGCCCGTTCCCCTCGAGCCCCAAATCGCCGCCACCCCTGCGCGGCCAGGTTCCTCGCCGCCGGAGGGGCTATCGCATCAACGCTGTGTACGATACTACAAGGGCGGCAGGACGTAGGTACAGGTCGCAGGCGCTTCCGAGTTCCGGCCATGGAGTCCGCTGTCCGCCCCGAGCAGCTTCACGGCGAGATGCCGGCCGACAGGCAGGGCCAGGAGGGAGAGGAGTAAATCGACGGTGTCCTTGGCCACCTCTGTGAACAGCACGCGGGAGAGGTAAAGGATCTCGCGCTCTGCTATTGCTGCTTGCTGTCGCTTATTGTAGTTGAGGCTTGAAAGGAGAGATTAGATAGAGATTGCCGCGGCAGGACGTAGGTACAGGTCGCAGGCGCTTCCGAGTTCCGGCCATGGAGTCCGCTATCCGCCCCGAGCAACTTCACGGCGAGATGCCGGCCGGCAGGCAGGGCCAGGAGGGAGAGGAGTAAATCGACGGTGTCCTTGGCCACCTCTGCGAACAGCACGCGGGAGAGGTAAAGGATCTCGCGCTCTGCTATTGCTGCTTGCTGTCGCTTATTGTAGTTGAGGCTTGAAAGGAGAGATTAGATAGAGATTGTGTGGCTCGCTGTGCTATGCTGCTGTTGCTGATTGCTAGATCTCTGTGTGTTTTAATGATGATTGCTAGCCATGTGTGCTTCGCTGCTCTCTGATTTTTTTTCCTTTGGGATATTGTTTATATTTCAAAAAATGTGCATACTGGTTTAGTTTAGAAAAAATTAAAGATGCATGGCATAGTTATTCGGCTCATCCTTGTTATATTATTTTTTAATCTCCCAATGTTTCTCTCACATATCTGTAATGTATTTCTTGCTAGAACGTGCTTCATGAAATGGCTGTGAGAAAACTGCCTTTTCTGGTTGCAATGGGGAAGTCTGGTTGCTGATTGGGCTGCAAATGTTTCCGGCCTTAGGGAATCTATGGCGGGGAAGCATTACGCACCTTCAGTTTCGGAGAGGAGCACATGACCACCAAGGATGCTGCACAGCAACGTTGCCAACAGAGCGACGCACTAGGTAAGAAAGCAGCAAATCGAGCAGAGTACACAAGTATTGGATCGATTCTTCAAGCTGCTACCATACGCGTGTCCAGTGCTGCTATACAAGACAAATATTTCCAGTTTCGGAAGTACACTCATGTGATGTCAGTAGCTCACTTGTTATACATGGCAGAGTATACAGTTTTCTTAAGGTGTCTGGGGAAAATAATTCAGTGGAAAGAACAATATAAGGAGGGAGAAGCGCACACCTTTCACAATGCAATACTGTCTGTTTGTATCCGGAACTACAACTGCTCAAGATGGAAGTATTATTATTATGGAGTGGACGACTATTCTTGAATCGATTAGAAATAATGAATATCCCATTTGCTTCTAATTCGTGCAGAGAAATACGAGCAAATTTAGAAGTAATGAAGTTTTCTGGTTATAAGTAGAGCATTCTACCTGTTATAAGAACAGGACGTTTTTTCATTGTTGTTCATTCCTACATGAGCAAATGTCTTTATGTTCTTGCATATATTGCTAGCTTTGGATCTCTGTTCCTCTCATTTAGCAGCCTGATAGAGAAATATCAGAACTTTAAATACTAATTGGAATGATGGAATGTGTTTTCGCTGAAAAGCGAGCCGAGGAATGAATAATAGTTGATGTTTGGTATGCTATACAAAGTTCATACTTGGTTGCTAATTAGTTCTATGTATCTTTTAGAAAAGTAGGAGCAGTACAACAAATGACTAATTAAATTCAATTTCGTTATATGCTATTTGGGGTCTTTTTATTTGAGGTGTGGGATCATGTACATATATGGTGCTCTGCATTTTCTGGTTCCATTTTCCAGAAATTGCAAGTGTAGATATCCGGTTAGGAAGTAAAGTTGTTGGTCGCCAGGCATTCACACTAGGAAGTATGCATGTTAATGAAAAAACCATTGTCTTTGTGCATGTTCATGTTTCACATTCTTTGAGGATGCCGGGGACATCTGCCTAAGATCTTTCATCCTGATGATGCAGTCTCTTGATTTGCTCCAATCAACAACGGTAAAAATATGATCCTACTTGGGACCTCCGGTAACGTCTTTGGATTCTGCATGGTGTAGTCCTGAAAGTTTAATGTAAGCACCAAATTGTAAGTTACTTCACTACCTACTTGACAGAAGATGATGCGATTTATTCACTTACTCTACATATAGATAGGTCAATTCTTAGAACATGAGCAAGAAAAGAGCATGCCCTGGGCTCAGCAAATGCCAAACTAGGAGAGGTACATTTTCGTGCTTTCCAAATGTTGCTTTTGGATGTTGGCCACTACGTACCTGCCGCTTCTGATTTGTTTCTTAGGTAAAACATTGCTTAATTTCTGAACGTGTAGGACTGAAGCATACTAACTATTTTTCAGCTGATGCATGCATTCATTTTGTTGGGATGCAAAGCCATCACCAATTTCTGAAGTGCAAAGCCATATATTGAATGTTGTTGGTATGCATTGGGCTTGGAATACGCTCAATTGAAATGCTTTACGTGTGTGAGCGTTTTCTTCCTACAATGACTTTGCAGCCTTCATTTTGCAAGAGGTGAGATTTTTTCTTAATCGATGCTTCTGAGGAATTCTTACCGGTGGTCAATCAATGATTGTTTATTTCTCCTTAAATGCAAATGAGACAAAAAAAAGCAAAAAGACAAATCTATCAAGTAAAATGAGTACTGCAGTTCAAAAGTCCACTTAACGTATTTCGTAAACAATTTTTCCACCATTATTTTTCTGCTCATTGAGTTGTTTTAGACACTAAACTTACAAATTGAGTGAGAGTATTTGAGCTCTCTTTAGCTGACAGTGTGATGCTTTCTTTTTTGTGTTAGCTGTGCATTTCTTTCTTTAATTCTAAAAGTAGCTGCAGTCATATTTATGTATGTTGCCTTTATTTGGGAGTCCCATTCATTACGTGTCTCCAATTCTTGATGGATGTCCCCGTTGTGTTTATTTGAGTCTCGTTCGTTATGTCTCTCCAATTCTTGATGGGAGTCAGAGTGATGTTGATTCAAACACTGCAGGGGAGGAAGTTCCTTCAAGGCTGTTTGAACAGGCAACAAAGGTACATAGGCCTTACCCTGATATCAAATATTTTCCTGTTTCGAGATCAGTTAATATCTCTTTGAATACGTATATGTATGGTAAGATGATCTGAGCACAAGGAAGCAAGTGGTGGTACCATCGATTTTGTTAAGTTTCTCAAGAAATCGAACCCAGCATTTGATATGATGAAAACATCTAGGAGCACAAGTAGAGGTATCAACGTGAAACCGGTCTGACATGTGTGATTTGCTAGATGTCATTTACGGTAGACACATCAGGATGTACAACTGTGGGGTTTGGGATGTGAGTTGAGGGCCTTTTGAGACCACTGTAGTGTAGAGGAGGGAAGCTGTCATTTGTTACAGATTATAAATGGAAATTGAAGCTGTGCTCAAATAAATTTATGTATAGCGCATCAAAATTAAAATACTACTCATTTTCGTTATTGTCTACAACATGTTTCTGGAAGACCTTGTATTTAATGGCACCATTGGAGCAGGCTAGCAACGTGTGGGATCAAGACATAGCACCGGTGACGCAGTGGTGAAAGAGGTCGAATTTTAGGGATTGATTAGTACTCCAATGATCTGGAGTACGAGTGAAGAGGTGACATAAGAAATGATAAAGATTCAAGAGCATGATTTGTATTTATTTTGCAGAGAGCATGATCTGTAGTTTTTTCTTTTGTGGAGATCATGATCTGTAGTTTGAGTAACCTAAACTCCATGCTCTTCACCTCTGTTGGAAGGTGTTGTCCTTAAAATTAGAATATTACTTGAATTGTGTATTGGCAAATAAATTGGTACTCTCGAAAAAATTATGTTTTGGCAAAAAAAAAAATTGATGACCCGTAGCAACGCACGGGCATTCAACTAGTATATATATACTTAACTACACATATACATACTTGTGAGTTAACTATGGATTTACAATTGGTTTTTTCGAGAAGGCTCAACATGTATATATACTTAACTACACATATACAAAAGAATATGTTAATTTGTTTTTTCTACCATAGATTATTTGGAGATCTCCACCATAAATATGTATGATGATTTATATAGTTTACGCAATTGTAAAACAAAATTTACACATCAAATAATGCTAAAAACCAATTTTAGATATAACGCAATGAAAGTGTATTTCTAACGATAAATTTACAATTGTATAACAAACAACACTTAACTAATATTTAGAAACTTTATCTAGTGGTTAACCATGTCAAATAAATAACAAAAAAAATACTCGGTAATACCCTGTCATGTTATAAATGTGTTTGAAGTACAAAATGTTAGTGTAGAAAACATAATTAAATCAATTCACCCCTGGTCCGAATTATGGTTATACGGGCCCTAAATGTCCTCCGGATCTGAATGATGCAGAAGACACAAAGCGAGCTTATTGATGAAGCTCTGGGAAGATCGCAAGTTGGTAGGCGAGGCAGCGTAGGTAGTGGGCTGGACGGCGGCATATCGCCTCTCGGCACCTCGGCGGTGCTGCACCGCCACGGTGGGATGTGGCAGTTGGGAATGGGGATTGGGGACGGGATGAGTTCTACTCTAGATACTGGGCAGGGACGGGTCACACGCAGAAAACTTAGGTTGGTCGGCTGGGTATACTTTGGGTTAGGCCTTGTGTGTGTTTAGAGATGTTGTTTGTGCTTTCGTTTTTGTTCGGCCTATTCACAAAATAGGGTACCGTGACCTTTAACTTGAATTTACCAAACAAATTCGGGTTTTTAGATTTGTTACCCGATGTAGTGTTCGTTTTTTTAGTTCAACCAATTCGGCTTCGGGCCTCGCGTTCGAGATTATGCCCGGTCTAAACGTAGTGATATGGAGGTGGCTCCATCCATGTCCATACAATGCGAATGCCATCCCTAGAGACTACGTTGTCAACCGTGAAAGGCATATGTCTCACATGCCGCAAAATATGGTTTTGAAACAAACATACCATGTAATACAAAAATGAATATAGATATCACTGTCAGGAATGGATCAACTCACTTTTTAATCGCATGGACCCACTAGTCAGGTACGCAGAAAGGCAGGCTCCAGGCCCAGCCTCGCGGTGTTGCCATATCCATGCTGTTATTCGCGCCAAGCACGAGCGCCGCAGCAGCTTCGTGGACATGCGCGTCGCGGCGCGGCGCGCCGGCGTCCTCCCAACAGCGGCGTCCCGGCCTGCCCCGTTCCAGCTTTTGTACGCGGCGCGTGCACGCAGTTCCTGTTCCTACGGCAACGACGACGACGGCGTCGCCTCTGGGAACAAGCTGATGGGCGAACACCTGAGGGCCGGCAGGCTGGGCGCCGCGCTGGAGGTGTTCGACGGAATGCCGCGTCGGGACATTGTGTCCTGGAACACCTTCATGGCCGTGCACGCGCGGGCGGGGGCACACGGCCGGGTCGGAGCGGCGTTCCTGGAGCTGAGGCGGCGGCAGATCCGCCAGGACCATGCGTCGTTCTCGACCGTGCTCTCTGCTTGCGCGCGGCTCGAGGCTCTGGAGCTGGGACGGTGCGTCCACGGGCTCGCGCTCAAGGTCGGCTCCACGGGCAACGTGTTCGTGGGCGCCTCGCTCATCACGATGTACGCCAACTGTGGGGTTTTTGGTAGCCTGGAGCGGGTATTTGATGGTGTCGACAGCCCAAACGTGGCCTTGTGGAATGCTCTGGTCTCTGGCCTTGTGATGAACCATCGGGTGGCTGATGCCCGCAGGGTTTTCGACCAGATGCCGGATCGCAATGTCGTGTCGTGGACTGCCATGGTGAAAGGGTATGTTACAGTGCATGAGGTGGAGCTGGCATTGGAGCTGTTTAACTCGATGCCCTTGAAAAATTCTGTTTCGTGGTGTGTCATAATAGGAGGACTTGTCCACCATCAGCGATTCGGAGAAGCGGTTGAACTGTTCAAATGTTTGATGAGGAATGGGGAGGAAGTGACAAGCGCAATTCTTGTTAAGGTTGTGAACGCCTATGCTGGCCTGAAAACTATTGTAGGAGGCAGATGTATCAATGGGTTTTCTGTGAAGTCTGGATTCGTTTCTGACCTGATTATCGAGGCATCATTGGTTGCAATGTACTGTAACTCCTTGGAAATTGCTGATGCACAACTGGAATTTGATAAAATGGATAGGAAGGAAGTTGGTTCATTGAATGCCATCATATGTGGCTATATTCATGCTGAAAAGATTGATGAGGCCAGAAAACTTTTTGATTCCATGGTTGACAGAGATAAGTTCTCATGGAACTCGATGATTAATGGATACATCAGAGATGGAAGAATTGCTGATGCGACTGAGCTATACTCGAAGATGCCTGAAAAGAATGTTGAAGCAGCTACCGCTTTGATGTCATGGTTTATAGACAATGGGATGCTTGATACAGCACAGGGTATGTTTCATAGTATACCCAAAGTAGATGTGATGTGTTGCACAACTCTGCTCTTTGGATACATGAAAAATGGATACCTAGATGATGCACTAAACCTTTTCCATAGGATGCACAAAAGAACTGTTGTCACTTATAATGTGATGATAGCTGGTTTTCTTCATCAAGGCAAGGTTAGTGAAGCTTACAAGCTCTTCCATGAATCACCTGCTCATGATTCAATGACCTGGAGCTGTTTGATTACTGGGCTTGCTCAAAATGGTTTAAATAATGATGCACTTAAGTTGTACAAGAAAATGCTATTATCAAATATAGGCCCAAGTGATTCAGTTGTCTCTAGCCTCATAAGCTGTTTTTCACATCATTGTATGATGGTTCAGGGTCAGCAGTTTCATGCTGCAGCTGTCAAACTTGGACTCGAGTTACGTTTGCTAATTCAGAATTCACTTATTAGCCTATATTGTAAATGCGGTGAAATGATTACAGCCCGGAATATATTTGATCAGATGGTTAAGAGAGATGTGGTTACATGGAATACAGTAATTCATGGATATGCATTCAGTGGTCTTGGTCAAACTGCTATTGAAATGTTCGAGAATATGAAGAAGGCACAAGTTGATCCTGATGAAATCACATTTCTTGGTGTGTTGTCTGCATGTAATCACATGAGTCTTTTGGAGGAAGCAAAACATTTCTTCAACGTGATGACATCTGATTATGGAATTTCGCCTAATATTACACACTATGCTTGCATGGTTGATCTATTTTGTAGGAGAGGCATGCATGAAGAGGCTGAAGGGTTAGTGAAGTCAATGCCATTTGAACCTGATTCGGCAATATGGACTTCTCTCCTGAGCAGCTGCAGATTGGGTGGATGTGATAAATTAGCAGAGCATGCGGCAAGTCAATTAATTACCATAAATCCTTGTACTAAAATGCCTTATCTTCACCTTATCAGTGTACATGGATCGACGAACAAATGGGGTGTGATTGACTGTTTGAGGAGTCAAATTAGAAGGACTGCGACTGAGAAAGAAGTTGGTTATAGCTGGATTCACTGATGATGTACTATACAAACAGTAGATCAATCTGGGACCAGAATACTAGGCTGTGTACCGTCTGGTAGCTGATGTTCACAAGAGTATCGACGGGGTAGCGCATGATCATTTTTGCAGACATTTTCCACCAAACAGGTAAAAATTGGAGCAAACTACTGCAGCTTTTAGCTTCTTCTTTTGTCTTGCTAGCTTCATGTTGGACAAAAACAACATCCATTTGGGATCTAATACATCGTTCTAACGAGATAATTTTCCGTTTACATATGTAGGATGTCTCAGAGTTCATGACAGATTCTAGGCCAGAGTGTTAACCTAGGAGCATCGGTGCAGGGTGGAACAGGCGTGAAACACATCTATCTCCCTATCGGCTACAATTCGATCCTACGTATCCAGTCCGAGATTACACAAACTGCATACCCCTGCAGGTATTGTCGGATTGTTATGGCTTGTGCGTTCCACAAACATTATTTAGTGCTCAGCTGATAAAGGTAGGACACTACTGCGCTGTATGTTTATACGTTGTTGTTTCTCTCAGGAACATAATGCCAAACTCTGCCAAAGCATGACCCCCTGTAGCAGCTCAAGAGTTTGGCCAGCAGAGGAAGGATGAATCGCTCCTCCGGGCGCAGGCCAAAACAGGATCAGTTGGATTTGCCTTCCTGCATTTTGGAGCAGCGATGACTGTCAGATGCAGCCGAGTCTGCAAATTCCCAGCTAAGCCATCCCACCTAACACTGCGGTGCCTCACCGAGGATGTATGGCACTAGGTCAGGTGGCCTCTGCTCTCCATCGGCTACACTCTTCATCTAGTAAGGATCATGGCTGTCTGGCTGAGGACGGCACAGTTAGAAGCATCGAGCGAGATTTTGAAGTTTTAGTTCATTCGATTGAGCTAAGTAGGTCGAGAGGGTATCCTAATGCTGACCCACTTGCATCTCTAATTTCTGTATTGCAACTATTGTTAGATGTTCTTGTATTTTTCCTACATGTATCAAAATTTCATCAAGTCTAAATATTTCTCATCGCTATACCGTTTCCAGTTTTATCGCGCAGGAATCCATAAGCAGGCTTATGCATAAGCATAAGCCCAAAAGAAGTCACCCATTGTGCCGAAACAAATAATCAAAAGTCAGAATTATTCCCTTTTATAGATTTCAGACTTTTAAACCATGCTACAAAAAGGGCCGGTCGTGGTGCACAATGCACACACGGTGAAGGCCACACATACGAAACATCTGTAAGATTCAAGGTATGCATCGGATAGCAAACAAGAAAATAACACACGGAGAACTCCAATTCAGACACGAGTTTTTGATTCATCAAGAAACTGAGCGACTTCATTTCCGTCTCATTTAAAACAACAAAGCCCCAACATATGCTCAACGCGCAGCGCTGCATACCGGAGACAGGAGGACCAAAGAAGTATCAACGTTTGAGCTCACAACGATACACCGTAACAGATACATAAGTTGCCTACCCAAAGTGACATGTTTCTCTTGCATTGCAACTACATTGCTTAGCTGGCTAACAGGTTTTGCATCGTACACACTAACGTCAGAGACATTTCCCGAGGGAATGGCAGCTCAGGGGAGAAGAATCTCATCATTTGTCGCATATCTCTCTCTGCCAGCATATAGCAATGTTACTACAACTAGAATCCCGTACTTCTTGGGTGTTGACAGTCACCTCCACCTGGCACCTCCCAATCTGATCACCTCCTCAGTTCCGGAATCCCTGCGAGCTCTATCATCACCGGCGTCGTCCTTTGCATTTGACGCGTCGCCATATAGATCCTTCAGTTTTGCCAAGTTGGATGACTCTGGTGCTCTACCAAATGGGCTTGAGCGATGGCTGTCCCCGTTGGTTCTACCACGGTTTGGACTCCTGCTCCTGCTCCTGCTTCTGTTGGAGCTGGAACGTCCATTTCGATCAGAGTTCCTGTCCCTCCTATCACGTCCTCGCCTCTCGACATCCCTCTCTGAATAGCTCGAGCGATGGTAATAACGGTCCCTGTTATCACGGCTTTGCCGGCCTTGCTCCCTATCATTGTACCTACCACGATCACGATCTGATCGGTCTCTCTCAGTGTCACGACTTCGCTCACGGCTTTGACTTCGATGCTTCCTGGTCGGAGATTTTGCACGACCACCGTCATGACTCCTTTCCCTTTCTCGTATAGACGGCAATGACTTTCGGACTGGGGATGAGTCCCTTGTGGATGCACGGTGCGGAGCACGCTGACCAAACGAGACGGACAAAGAAGCCTTTACGGAAGGAGGACGCCTGGCAGTATCATCTGAACCAAGGCGACTAGAATCCCCAGTGATCCCTGACTGTTTTGTTGGGAGCTTCATCTTCTCAAGATGGGCAGTAACCTGACGCAAAATCAGGAGAGGCACTCGCGGAAGAAGACTGTCGAAGTAGTACTGCAAAGGACCATCAATGACAAGGAAAATTAGTTTACCAAACATGTGAATGATATTTCTCAATTGGAAACAAGCAAAATAATGACCCGGAAAAAAATACTGGCCAATAGCATCCAACTTTCCAAGAAACACAGAATGATAACCGGCTATGATTGTGAGGTTAATTTGCTATGTTGTGTTTGGCATACGAGCGTGTAGGCTTAGGGTTGAGGTGTTCTCAGTTATTGTGGCTCTTTAACATTCAGACATGATGTGCGACAGTAAAAAATAATTTGTTTGCAAAAATCAAAACTATTCAAAATGACCACGATTGCACCGTGCCTCATTCATTGCCAACAACTCATGAAACAAAAGAGTTCAGCAACGTCTTGGCTCAACCAAAAAACTCGCAACTCAATCTGGTACTAATTTTCAGGTAGCTTCCATGGGCAATAAAATATATAAACTATTGGACCATGTTAATCCATAGGTCGAAATTTGTCAGAGTTACCAATAATAATATCACAGAATCGTCTGACTAAGAATAAATGTGGGAGGCAACCAGTAAAGAGCTGTTTACTTGAACTGGGGCATCCTAAAACAAAGTTCAGAGCTTCCACTCACAAAAACTGGACCTCCTTTTCTTTTTTAATGAAATGGACTTGATTCTCTTGGAAAATACAGCCCTATATCTTTTCCAGAGCATAAAACATGGGCTAAAGGGAAAATAGTAGGATCTCAAGCCAAGAAAGGAACAATAGGACATAGCCTTTAAAAGTTAAAGCATCTCAAAAGCACACATCATTCTTACGTGCAATGAATCTTTCAACCAGTTGAAAATATGAACACTAGTGGCAAAAGGGAAAAGAACATTCGAGTAACATGTCATGACAAACCTTATACAAAGTGGTTACTGGTGGAAGAGATGATGTCTCCTCTTAAAGCAACTCCACAATTGAAATTTCCGCTCAGTATGCCAAATCAACAGGTGAGATTCAAGACACAGTAATTGCATTTAGGTTCAGAAAATAGTATGTCAACCATGTAAGCCCTTGGATGTTGTTGGGTGACTAGAAAACTGTAATAGCAACTTTACAGTACAGTTATGTCAAATGGGAAAAATGGGAGAACAGTTTAAAGAATATACCTGACCAAGGATGACATCACGCACATAAACGCCCATGGTTGTCGTTTTGCCATTGGATCCAGGGGAAAACTCCTGAAAGAGAATAGATATTATGTAGAGGTGAGTTATGGTACATTAAAAGGAACTGCAAGAGGATGAACCATTTTATCTCAAAGAATCATGTAAAACTATTTGCACGGATTGATCCACATGGTTTAAGCATTGGGTTCATACATGTTCAAATCTTTGTGTCTTTAGAAATAACTAACAAGTGCAAGTAATCTCTAGTACAGGAATGGTGGATTCCAGAGAACTATCGATCTGGCCTTTTTGATAAAAAAACTTTCATCAGCCCACTATATGGGATTACTTTAATTCATTAAAATGATCATTTTCTAGTTGACCCACAATGGACGACTATATGTGCCAGCTTTCATATGCGTTATGTTTACTAGTTACTTCTGGTCTGCACAACCGTCGTCCTTAACAATAGCAGGTGCACAACAAAACAGAAGATATTTGTTTAGATTATACAAATTTAACATACCACTTTACGGGAAGCAAAACTGAGGCTTGAAAATGACTTCAATGCAAAAATCATATCGAAACTAGAACCTGTCCACTTGCTGCTTAATTTATGTCCAAACAAATGCAAAAGAAGCGGAGAGCTAACACAAAAGAGACAATACCTCATCATCTTCAATGTAGGGCTCATACCATGTCCATAAGGTCTTGGGATCCGCAGCATAACGCAGGTAAAGAAATCCAATCTGGAGTAAAAATAACTATTATTAACTGAGAGCTAAAAGAAACATTTAATAACCAAAGGACTCCTGGTTCTGCACAAGCTAGTGTTATGCACAAATGTGAATACTTGTTTCTTACTCCCTCCGTTCCATTGAACAAGGCGCGAATTTTTTCCCCATTTTTCCCACAAAGCAAGGCGCAGATGCAGTTTAACTACGGTTGTCCCAAAACTGCCCCTCCACACGTTCGCTTCCTCCTCCAATAGCGTGGGCGCAGTTAAACCTAGTGCTGCACCTTTCCTTCGTATGCTGTGTCCTCCAATAGAATTACTGTGCCTGCTAAAAATACGTTGCTTGATTGGGTCTGCATGCCGTGCATGTGGGAGGGTCATTATGCTGTGCATGTGCGCGAGGTAGGCAGCGATAAACAAGGAGACTTGGCCAATAAATTGGAGAGAGATTTAAGGGGAAGGAGAGATTTTCCAGGGGCAAGACAGGAAAGTATTTTCGCTGCAAATCTTGCCTTAATCAGCACGCCAGAAAATTTACGCCTTGTATAATGGAACGGAGGGAGTAACAATTATTAGCTGAGAGCTAAAAGAAACATTTAACAACCAAAGCACTCCTGGTTCTGCAATCTATTGTTATGCACAAATGTGAATACTTGTTGCTCCCGTGGAGATTCTACTACCTATCAAAGATCTACCAGGACTCCAAAACATATTTCCATGTCATTCCACTACATTTTACCGAAACAGCTACAAATACGCCTACAGTTATATTGCAGTCTACAGGCGATGCACAATCGTAAAAAGCACAAACATACACTAACATTACGAAAGTAAGAAGAAAAATCCTTACTTACAGCTCTGATGTAAGGCGAGTCCGGGTGCTTGAGCAGGCCGTGCATCTGGTTCACGGTGAGCTTCATGGTGAAGAGCTTGTAGAGGAGGCAGAAGGCGGTGGACGGGCCGCGGCAGTTGCCGGTCATCCACGGCTCGACGTGGTCGACCTGGTGGTAGATCTCGTCGATGACCTCGTGGTAGGTCTTGATCTTGTAGAGCTCCTTGAAGTAGTCCGAGGAGGTGATGTTCATGGACAGCACCTTCTCCATCAGCACCTCGATGGGCCGTCCGGACATCTGTATCTCCATTTTTTCGCACACTCTGAAACAAACAACACGCAGAGGTCTCTAAATATTTCTGCTCGATGCCATAAGGGCAGTAGGTCTACTGGAGAGAACAAAATAAACGGGCGCTGTTCGACGGAGGACCAGGAGTTTCTATTCCGGACCGGAATTTCTTGCGGGCGGCGATAGGGGAGACCGAAGCGCAAGAAAGATTCGATTTTTGTTTGTTCTATCGCGTCAAGATCCAGACTTCCGGGCTGGAATCGGAAGGTTACCTCTTCGGTTGTCACCGGGAGGCGAGCGGAGCAACGGGCGCGCCGGGGAGGCGACGGCCACGGCGAGGTGGAGACGGGGGACCCCGGCGAAATCGTGTCGCCGGATTGGGGATTTGGTACGGGGGAGGAGGTGGGAGGGAGAGGAAGCTGGTAGCGCGGCGAGGTCCGAGGACAACTCTACCGAGTGGACGGTGGCCGTATCGCAGCCGTCCATTATTGGATATACACGGAGTCAACGGCCCTGTGGCGCGCACGCCAGCCCGAGTTGTTTTCCGCCAGCGGAAATAAACTGGCCCTGCATGGCGGCCCACAGGCCGAAGTGAGACTCCTAGGCCTGGTTCTGGTTATGTCGTTCTAGCATTTATTGCTCTTTATTACTAGTTTTTCTAAGAGAACATAGTTCCGAACCCCCCCCCCCACACACACACCCACACCCACCCGCACGCCGAAATCACTTTGGGCATCGGCAGAGATATGCATCCCTACTCTAACTCTCTTGGTCGCCCGCATCTACACAAGAGGTTGAGAGCCAAAGATCCTACTTCTCGCAAATGAGTCCAAGACCTACTGAGATGTTGACAGGGAGGCATCGAACATCCTTGTGTTTTGCTCCATCCAAATGGCCCAGAGCGCCAGCATGACGGCGGAATTCGCCGCTTTCCTGCCCGGGGTAGAGAGGTACGGTGCTCCACGACATCAGGTTAACATACTTGTAGAGTGCTCTGAGGCGAGGACGGCATAACCTGCAACACACACCCCTGGGCCTGCCCCACCCAGACGACAAAAGCAAAGAAGGATTGGAGAGACATGTGATCAAGACTATCGTCTGTAGAGAGGCATAGGGGGTACCGGGTGTGCCAAGGGCGATGACCGCGAGAGCAATGGCGACGACATTAAGCCCTGAGATTCAAGGATCCTCCTAGAAACTAATATGTGCACCCGCCATCTATAATCCGCACTGATGCATGGAAATGGGCCAAGCCTCTGGAATGACTCAGAACCTCATGCCGGACCAATGTCTCTAGGCATCCACCTTTTGCATCCAGATCCACCTAGCACACAGAGAGACCTTAAGCAGGCGCAAGTTGAGGAGCTCTAGCCAAGGAAAAAATACCGCGCTATAGCAAAACAGCGTCGGACTTAAAATACACTATTATCTTGCTATATCGCGCTATAGTGTGCTATTAGCGAGACATTGTACACTGATTTATTTAGCGAGACAATTATCAAAACGCTATATTGTGCTATTAGCGGTGCTATAGCGCTCTATTTTTTCCCATGGTCTAGCCCTCGTAGCCTGTTAGGTTGGAAAACAACAGGCCAAACGATCATGTAGTTCCCACACGCGCCTCATTCTTCCTGACCCACATGAACCCACATCGAATTTTGTCAACAACTCAGAAAAACCACGAATCCTGGTCAAACGCCATCAGCCTGGTACACCAGAGATGATGTCATCACAGTTTGCACGAAAATGAGTCATCCATCCTTGGTTAGGAGTTGGGCCTTCTTATAAGCTTATTATAGCAAGCTTGTCCAACACATGATGGAGTTCGGCCTATGAGAGCTTCTTGACGGCGAGAGGAAGCCCGAGATATTCGCAGGGTATCTCCGTCACTTGGCAAGACATCTTGGGCGCGATACTATCGATGGTTGCCGGATAGCAGCGGATAAGCACCGCCACACTTATGTTGTAGTTAACCACCAGCCCTGAGGCCTTATCGAAGCACGAAAGGATAGATTTGACATCCCGAACTTCCTTCTCTTCAGGTCTTGCAAAGACGACCACGTCGTCAGCATATAGCAAGACGCGATGCTTCAGACCTTCAGCCCTGAAACTAGCAAGAACCCTAGACTGTTCGGCTAAGTGAAACATGGACACCAACACATCCATGACAAGCACAAATAGCAAGGGGGGCAGTGGGTCCCTTGCCTCAGACCCCGACCATGCAAAAAAAAAAAAACCCGGTGCCTTCATTTACGAGGATTCATGTTGTGGCCGAGCGCAGCAACAAGCAATGTGTCAAGCAGGCACATGCATGTTGACACGTCACATTGGCACACCATGCAAACATTTAATCTTCCATCAAAACGGGTTCTAACTAAAACTTTATTCACAAAACTCGACGTGTGTACGATGCGTGGTATGGCGAGGCAGACGACTTAGGAGGAGTGCGCTTGAACTGCTCCTATTTTCACTCACTTAGTGGAGATAGATGAACTTCCCTTATAAACAGATTCAACTCTCTCCCTGCAGTGTGGGACTGAACTTAGTCCCATTTCATGTACATGGCATGCAACAAAACTGAATGGGTCTTTGAGTTTTTCAGGATTCCTTAGAGTAAATGGACCAAGATACATAAAATCCAACAATCCTCTGCCAAATCTCAAAGGTACATCTGATTGCACTATAGTTTCATATCTCTATTGAATATATCTACAATTCAGTGAAGAATGCTAAGTTGAACTTCCGCCTAGACAACGAGCTAATATTGATTAAAACTGAACAGTAGACTAGGCCTTGACACTAGTAGGAAAAGGCTTATAGCCATCAGCCTACCGCTGGCGGACGTCATTTCCGTCCGCCAGCGCTACTACCGCTAGCGTGCTGGTTTCGGAGCCCGTCACTGGTTTTGCACGTACCGCTGGCGGATGCCCACTCTGCCCGCCAGCGGTAGTAGCAGGAATTTGCGAGGAGGTGGGGCAAACTACCGCTGGTGGACAGAATCCGCGCCCGCCAGCAGTACTAAACGTACCACTGGCGGACGCTATATAGTGCCCGCCAGCGGTAGTTGCCTTGGTTGAGCCCAAAAACTAGCACATTACCGCTGGCGGGCACGATAAACCGTCCGCCCGCGGCAAGTGCAATACCGCTTACTGGCACTCCACACCGTCCGCCAGGGGCAACCGTCGCTTTGGAAGTTGATCAGCAGCCACCGTTTTGATTGTGCTTTGGAAGATGATCAACCCGCCGACCATTTTAATTGTGCATTGGAAGATGATCAGCCCGCCGCCGTTTTGATTGTGCTTTGGAAGTCGATCAGCAGCCAACGTTTTGATTATGCATGCTTTGGAAGATGATCAGCCCGCCATTTTAATTGTGCATTGGAAGATGATCAGCCTGCCGCCAGTTTGATTGCTGCCCGGCCGCCGGCCTCCCTCTCCACCCTATATAAAAGGCCACTAATCCCATGGCCTTAAGCACACACAATCTCTCTCTAAATCTTCCAAAAGCTCTCTCTCTCTCTCTCGAGCCCTCTCTTCTATTCCAATGGAGCCACGACTCGCGCGCGTTCCTCCGTCTCGGTTGTACTACTTGACCAAAGAAGATATGCACTTCAAGGTATGAGTCACCCTCCGTGCATCACGCGTGGAGAGGTGGATCCGCGACGTGAAGAAGTTCTTTCTCGACGCCGCGCCGATCAAGTGCGTTGGACTCGACTGCGAGTTCACCGACCCTCTCCTGGGTCAACAGAGGGATCTTCCATACGAGAAAAGGCAGCGCGCCGCCGTCCTTCAACTCTCGGTGGCGTCCGAGACTCTTGTCTTCCAGATATACAAGGCTGATGGGGTGCCGCAGGTCCTCGTTGATTTCTTAGGTGACAAGACCATCAAGTTCTACGGCGTGGCTATCCACAATGACTTGCGGATGCTGCGCTGCTACGGAATTGAAATTCCGTCCGCGGTCGACCTCCAGAGGGATAGGCGGAACCCAACCGGCAATCCTAATCCGAGTCTCGTTGCTCTCTCCAATGCTATCATTGGGACAAAACTAGAGAAGAAGAAGAAGAACAACAAGAAGGACAAGAAGAAGGGCAAGGACGACGACGACGAAGAAGAACTCCGGATTTGCGGATGGGACAACGTTCCATTGAGCTACGATCAAGTCGAGTATGCCGCTCTTGACGCTCGCCTCGGCTTCGAGATTGCGCGGAAGTGGGATAGTCTACGTGGCTATAATACCAATGGCGATCGTCTTAATGTCGCTGATGAGTAGACTAGCTATATAGTGATGTGTGTGTGCTCCCGTTGTGTCTTCTCTCATGTATTCAGTCAATTCGGTCCATTCGGTTACCTAAAAGTAATGACCGAAATATTTGGATTCCTATCATTCTTCTGATCGATTCATACATATTATTTTTGCAAAAAAACACCATTTAGGCATATTATAACTTGGTCATTTGGTTCAAAACTTTATAGATGTTTATATGATAGTGCTTTTTGTGAAGAATGTTTCTGAAACTTTTGTGAAAAATCAAGTTTATCATTTTACATAGCAACTAAGTACTTGGGGATTATCGATTGTTTAAATAATACAAAATAAATATAAAACAATGTCTGTATTGCAGAATAATTCAAAGTAGGGAGAACATTATTTTCCTCACTTTACAAAAGCAGCAATGATCAAATATGCAAAAGTATCACGCATACATTTTTATTTAATCCAGTTACATAGCTCGGGTCCATTTTTATTTAACCATAATATATCACGAATAATATCACTAACTTCGACTGGGTCCTAAGCCGCGGGGTGCTGAGCGGGCGGCGCTGCGCGTCCAAAGAACAGGAACCATCACAGGGTCAAAAGGAATCCTATGAAGAATCAACCATCTACTGTCATACACCGCTGGCATATCCAACATATGCATGTAGCGACGGACGTGCTCGTCCTCCTCCCTGATACGGCGACGTACCACCTCCTCGGGGGCCGGCTCCCTCTGCACCGAGTGTGGCCCACACGACTTCCACCAAAGAAGATCCGGGTCGACGATGTCACCCGGATTCCTCACCAAGCTACGCGTCCCGGAAGATATCACCTCCCAGTGCCAGCCCGGCGGAGCCCAGTCCCGGACATCGCCCCTATCGTTCAACAGGGACATCGTCGCCGAGATCTGAAAAAATGAGTGGGGAATTTGATCAAACACCTAAGGTGCATGCAAACTAGGTAGGGGAGGTAGGGGAGGGAGGGGCAACACCTTGGGGAGGGGACGAAGGGGAGGTCCACGACGGTGTGGAGGAGTAGTGCGGCGATGGCGGAGGACACGGCAGGCTCTGGCTGCGCCGGGCGCGGAGGAGGGCGTCGAGCGGCGCGGAGGAGGGCGGCGCCGACGCGGATGGAGGATGGCAGGCTCGGGCCTGATCCCCTAGCCTTATATATAAGCAAAATTTAAAAGAAAAAAAATGCAAAAACGGAAAAAAAACTAACCCTAGACCTTATCCACTCCCACCCACCGCAGCCGCACACACGCCTTATCCACTCACCCCACCGCCGCCGCCCACGCACGAGCGCCCGACCGTGTGCGCTCCCTCTCCCGCGGCCGTGGCCGCCCACGAGCGCTCGCGCTGCCGCCGTCCCCCTTCCCTCGAGCGCACGCGCCACCGCCGCCCCTCTTCCCCACGCGGCCGTCCTCTTTCTCCCACGCGCGCACACGCCCACGCCGCCGCCCGGCCGGACGCCGCCCCCGACGCAGCCGCCACGCCGTCCGCCCCGACGCCGCCCCTCCCCCGCGCCCGAGGTGCTGCCACCGTCGCCTCCCCTGCCAATTTCTTTCTTAATTTCTCAATTTCTGTCGATGCTCTGTCTTAACTCTATCGACGCAACCGGTTTTAGTAATTGTCTTAGCTCTGTCGATGCTCTCTGTACTATTTATAGTTGTAGAGACCCCTAGAGAAATGTGTGATATGAAATGTGTGCAGGTGCCCCTAGAGACTCTTGAGATTGCCGGAATGTTGATTAACTTCCATTCCGGCAAATTCGGGTACTCATATGTCTTACTTTTAGACAAAGTCATGCCGAAATTTCTCGTGAATTTTGGCATGACTTTGGCTAAAAATATGACATATTTTCTATGAATTTGAAATATGACTTTATGTTACCGTCTTTTGATATGCCGATGATTAAACTGTTGTGACACCGTGTGATCCAGGGGTGGGGCTAGCGAGCCTTGTGATATGCACGAGTACACACATCTCGTGCATCCTACTTGGTTCGCTGGCTCCATCCCTGAAGTCTGTATGTCACTTCTAAGTATGAGGCATGAATGCTTTTGAGTTTACCCTACTTCATTTTTTTACAATGCCGATAATTAAAATGAGATGACATTAAGTTATTCAGGGGTGGTTGTAACACCCCGGCCACCCCCGGGCCGGGCCTGTCACCCCTGGCAGCTCGATAGGATCTCCAGACTGGCCCCACAGATCAACACTAGTCTTTTCTGCGCACTTTGTCCTCATTCGTGCGCACCCGGGAACCAGTTCCCGGTCGGTCACCCATCCTTGGAGTGCTCCGGGCCAAGCACGCTTAACCTCGGAGTTCTTTCCAGATGGGCTTCCGGAAAAGAAGTTGCAACTTGTTGATATGAGTATTCTATCAATCCTATTAAGCCCTGAGCCAAGATCTCACATCCTTCCCCCCTTAGAAGACCGACGCCCTCGTCGGTCAGCCCCCAGTCTAGGTACTTCCCCTCTTGGTACACGTCTGTGCGCCCAGTGCCGGGACATGCTCCACATGTCCGCGCCCCTGACCCGCACATGCCCGTGTTGCCGCGAGGGTCGGCTCTGATACCAAATTGTAACACCCCGGCCACCCCGGGCCGGGCCTGTCACCCCTGGCAGCTCGATAGGATCTCCAGACTGGCCCCACAGATCAATACTAGTCTTTTCTGCACACTTTGTCCTCACTCGTGCGCATCCGGGAACCAGTTCCCAGTCGGTCACCCATCCTTGGAGTGCTCCGGGCCAAGCACGCTTAACCTCGAAGTTCTTTCCAAATGAGCTTCCGGAAAAGAAGTTGCAACTTGTTGATATGAGTATTCTATCAATCCTATTAAGCCCTGAGCCAGGATCTCACAGTGGTGTAAGCGAAACTTGTAATATGCAAGAATCTAGGGATTTTGCATCTTACTAGTTTCGCTTACTCCATACCTGAATTTGTGTTCAATCTAGTATATGAGGCATATTTTTTTAGAATGGCGCCGATGATTAAAATGTTATATATATGAGCATGTTTTTTAGTTGGCCCTAATTTATTTGTGTCTAATTCACATCTTTTTGCACCAAATTCAGGAACAATTTCTATACTTTACATCTTTCTATACTGTATGTACTTTACATCTTTCTATACTCAAATTTGTTGTGTAACATGCATTTTTATTTGCCACAGAGCATGCCGCCGCGCCGCCGCTCCATGAGCGGGTTCATTGGCGTCCGTCACCGCCCATCTGGCCGGTGGTCCACGGAGATCACCGTGAACGGCCAGCGTTGGTATATGGGGACCTTCGACACGGTGGAGCTCGCCGCGCGCGCGTTCGACGTGGCAGCCTGGAGGTTTGGACGGCCGCGTTCTGAGCTCAACTTCCCTGACGTTAAGGACCGGAAGGAGGCTGAGTTCCTCGCGCCGCCGATGGAGATCGTCGACGTAGACGAGGCGCGGCGTAACCGCCGCCAGGGGATAGCTCGCCGCGCTGCCGAAATCGACGAGTGGCGGATGGACGCGCTGCGCCGCGACCGCCCTGATCTGGTGCAGGCGGAGCTGGACTTCTACGCCTCGAGGAACAAGAAGAGTTAGGCGAGCTCCGACGTCGGTGGACCCTCCAGTGCAGCGCCGCCGTGCCAGAAGACCAGCGACGATTCGGATTCGAGCTTCTGGGATGATAGCTCAGACTCATCGTCCGACTTAAGTTCATGCTGGGGACCTTGAGTAGTTTTAGGTTAATTTCAAGTTAGCTTAAGTGATGAACTAACGCATGTTGTTTAGCTTATCGAAGTTTAGCTTAAGTTCATGTTGTTTTAGATTTGTAATGCATGTGTGATGAAATGTATCTGTGTATGGCACTTTGATCATTTGTATGTGGTCGTCTATATTTATGTTGTTTATTTGGCGTCTGTACTTGAATTTACTGTATTTATACTGGATATATTGCTGGAATACGATTTTCCAGAAAAAAATAATTCTCAGAAAATGTACCGTTGGCAGGCGTGGTGGATTACCGCTGGCGGATGCTTGCCCGCCAGTGCTGTGTCATATACCGCTGGCGGGCGCTAGGGATGCCCGCCAGAGGTAACCAGCCTTACCGCTGGCAGACGGCCGCCCGCCAGCGGTAATTATTACCACTGGCGTAATGATCGCTGGCGGGCGCCCGCCCGCCAGCGGTAGGCCATTTCCGTCCGCCAGCGGTAGGACTTTTCCTACTAGTGTGAATTGTTAGTCTTGTGAAGTAAGTTTTTGTCAATGTCGTTACAGGTATTAGGATGCCTAGGCTACCCCACGGGTGGACCATGTATGTCACACTCCTTGGCTTCTGATGAGCTTACTCGATATTAACCCAAATATCATAGAGAAAATTCCTTATATGACACTCCCTTAAAATGGTCTTCCTTATTTGACACTGACAAATTTTTTCTTCCCTATATGATCTCTGTCCAAATCTTTCCTTTGGTGACATTGCCGTCGTTTCCGTTATAATGTTCTGTCAATTTTTTATGGGGCGGACAAAATTACCCTCGTCCATATTGAACCAAATCGATCGAACCAAACAAACGAACCAGCAAACCTTTCCCCATCTCTCGCTCATCTCTTTCGCCTAGCGGCGGCGCCGGATTGGTAGACTTCCAGCGGCGGTGGCGTCAGCCGAGGCGAGGAGGCCATGGTCTGCGCCTTGCCTCCGGGTGGCGGCCCAAGCACGGCTGCGACGGTCATGGCCCAGGTTAGAGCGAGGAAGACGGCGGACGACGACCTAGGTGGTACGGCGGACGGCGACCTAGGCGGCACGCTGGAAGGCCAAGGCGGGGTTGTGTCGGGAGGTCACGGCGCGGCCGCGGGAGACCACGGCGCGGTCGCGGGCACAGGTCACGGCGCTGCTGCAGGAGGTCACGGCGCGGCCGCGGGCGCAGACCATGGCGTGGCTGCAGGCTCTTCTCCAAGACTGGGCGCGGCCACGGGCTTCTCCAAGGCAAGGTGAGTGTTTCTTCCTCGAATCTGTAGTACCAGTAGACTGAGGAGCAGGTTTCTGTTCTATGTACAGGATGGATCCAAATTCAACTTAATTGCTGAAAATTAGAATGCTTCGCAACCCAAAAACAGCTAGAAAGGAGATAAAGTGTTTTTGTTTTGAGATGAAGTGCTTATATTCTTCCTTTGTATTCCTTTGTAGGTGAGGAAAAACCCTTGTGATCATGATTGCTCTAGTGCAAAAATGAAAAAGAAGGTGAAGAATGCAACTAAGTTTTGGGTATGTGAGAAGGTGAAGGATTGGCTCATTGAAGATGCAACGCTAGTTCTGGACCAATATATGCTGATTGTTTCCTTATCACATTAGCAAAAGCTTGGAGAATACAACTAACAAAAAGAGAAAAGGGGACAATTCTGAATCGGTTGGATCCAAGAGGTATTGTTTCTATTTTTAGTTCACATATTATGTTTAGCTTTTGTTTTCAGTTGCTGAAGCCATTGTTACCATACATGTATAAATGCCGATCAAGAACCGGCTCAAATGAAAAGTGTGCTGAAAATATCCCTATGCTGCCACTTGACAGTCCAGCAATGGGCACAAGAAGCAAAAAAAATTAAGCCTCCAAGTCCAGCAATGAGCACTATAAGCATAAGAAGGCTCAACCTATGATTCTCATGTATGGTCTCCTAATGTAATAGCCACGAGGGGTCCATTCTTTTGTGCTGATCATGTGATGTATGTGTGGATTTAACATCACGTGATACATTTGAACTAGTCCTGATGTATGTGTGGACATGGATGTTTCTGTTAGTTGTTGTGATGCATTTTGTATACATATATATGAATTGTGGGAGAAATGGAGTCCAAAAACAGTGGAGGTTCTGTCCAATTTTTTGAATCCAAATTGGAGAACAAAATTTTGAATTTAAATCGAGTCGGTGACCAAATTTTGGGGCCTCAATTGGTCATTTAACTAAGACTAGTATATATTGTTACTGTAGCTATTGACTTGCACTGATTTTCTGTCACATTATACATAAAGGGTAAGAAGGTCTTTTCACGCCTCTCTTTAACACCGTTAGTGAAGAAAATGTACTAGAGTGTCATATAGGGAAAGAAAATTTACAAAGAGGTCATGTAAGGAAGAAAAAATTTACCGATGTCAAATAAGAACATGATTTTAAGGGAGTGTCATACAAGGAATTTTCCAATATCATACACTGGAACC
Organism: Poa pratensis; assembly: GCA_947311845.1. Classification (NCBI taxonomy): domain Eukaryota; kingdom Viridiplantae; phylum Streptophyta; class Magnoliopsida; order Poales; family Poaceae; genus Poa; species Poa pratensis. The sequence goes on from CAMZMU010000069.1 coordinate 17,971,424, forward strand.
AATAGTGTGGTTCATATAGGTATGTTTTTCAAGATCGCCAATAACGTCTCTACTTATTATGAGTCAGGACATGCATAACACATTAAGACATAATGAACACGTATAACAGTATTTTATAAGAGAAATTCAACTTCAATAGAGTGCGAGTTTTATTTAATTTTTCTCAACGAGCTGCTCTGATTTGTTTACTAAGTCGTAATCCACACGTTCACCGACCACATAGGCTGAGGCCCCTTCTGACATTGTCTATGATATTTCTTGAGTATCTTGATAATGGACTCATGTTGAACTCTCTGAGCTCATCGATTTTCTAATCTTCTGCTGGAACTCCAGAGATAAGGAGGTGACTAGGAAATTAAAACACTTCCACTAGTTAATTACCTCTTACGCAACTTAATTATTTCTTCTACAACAACAACTGCATCCTGATTAGTACATTTTGTTCAAAAAAATCTCTTCTCCACGACGAGAAGAGAAGAGCATAGCTCTGCACCGCCGTTATTCCGGTCTTACCCTAATTACTCTCCCTAGTCAAGCACACGAACAGACTAGTTAACTTCGCCTTCTTTTCTTCGTCTTGCTTGTTCTTCTATGCATCGATCTACTTGAGCCACCTCCACTTGTTCTACGTACTGCTTAATTCTGCTGGTCTACGTAGGGCGGCGGCTGTGCTCTGCCTACATGCTGTCTGTCTGTCCGTCAGAGTGGGTCATGGCTGCACCGTCTTGTACGGCGCCGCCGCGATGGCCTCGGCGACGCTGAAGAAGAGGCGGTCCGACCCGAACAACTCCCCGACCACCGAGTTGTACATCCTCTCCGTCACCGATCCCACCGGGTTCGCCAGAACCAGCTCGATGTTCCTCTTGTCCAGCACCCTCTTCAGCTCAGCCAGCGCGTCCAGCCCACTCGTGTCGATCGCCGACACAGCTGCACTCAATCGACATGATCTCGGTTAGCTCTGAATATTGGATGTGCCATGACTATGAGTGGCCAACTGCCCAACTGAGTGGCGTTGAGGATAAATTTGCAGTTTGCTTACCGGACATGTCGAGGACGACGCAGAGGACGGAGCCGAGGTTGGCCTTGGCGGCGCGCTCCTCCTCCTCCCTGAGATACCGCATGATCCTCTCCACCAGGTACATCGAGTTGGCGAAGTAGATCGCCGACTCGACGCCGACGACGAGGAACGGCGGCACGCGCACGGCCTCCCTGTACTGCGCCAGGCTCCGGTAGCTCTGCGTCCCGGGCACGACCCCTTCACCACGGTATTGGGCCGGGTCACCTGCAGCAGGATCTTGAACAGCGAGATCCCGACGGCGACGCCAAGCCCGACCTGGACGGACACGAGGAGGACGCCGAGGAAGGCGGCGAGGCAGGCCATGAAGTCGAGCTTGTCCACTTTCCACAGCTTGGCGGCGCCACGGACGTCGATGAGCCCGGCCACGGCGGTGATGATGATGGCGGAGAGGATCACGTTGGGGGTGTAGTGGAAGAGCGGCATGAGGAAGAGCAGCGTGACCAGCACGGCGGTGGCCATGACGATGTTGGACACCGCGGTGCGGCATCCGGCGCTGTAGTTGACGGCGGAGCGGGAGAAGGAGCCGGTGGTGACGTAGCAGGAGGCGCAGGAGCCGGCCATGTTCATCACCCCGATCGCCATCATCTCCTTGTTCCCGTCCACCTGGTAGTTGTTGAGCGACGCAAACGTTCGGCCTACTGCGATCCCCTCCTGCACGAACAATCCAATATTAATATTTTCTCTGTTCAGATCAAGAATCAAGAATCAAAATTTGAATTTGGCAGATTGATCTTACGGTGAGGGACAGGATGCCGGTCATGAGCCCGGTCTTGATCGACAGCGCAACGTAAGAGCCGCTGAAGGCGAGCATGTTCATGGAAGGAGGGTTTACTCCCCTGGGGAGATCGCCGATCTGCTCGACATACATGTTTGCATATGGATCAGATATAGATTTAGGAATGTTTCTTCGGGTTTTTTTAATGCTTGCTGCATTCCGATGAGAAGAGTAACACGCAGAATGTTCAGACGTTCAGAAATACTTACGATGCTGATGGCGTGGCCTCTGCAGAAGTAGGAGATGATGGTGGAGGCGATCACCGAGGTCAGTGGAGCAGCTGCTGATACCCAGAAAAGCCTTGGATTCCGAGCACTCTGCAGAAGAACAAAAAACAGAAATTGTGTGCTTGGTTAGTACCAAATACTCTTTTACACGTACAGTATTGCTTAATTACTTTCACCAAAACAAAGACAAAAAAGTTTAACTTCCACACTGGCTACTTGAAGAGTTTAACCAGGATAACTGCTTGCGCCATAAGTTTACTAGGTGTTCCATATACATGTGGATTTTGAGGTGGAAATTAAGGTGTTAATTCAGGAGGTCCACATCTTTTCCAATTTTTTCAAGGTTTGACACTTTAGATCATATCAGGTAGGAACACCATCATTCTTAAGCAAATCTGCTGTTAATGGAAAATCATGCACCCTGGCCCACTTTCCATGGACTATTACTACGCGTAAACGGCTTCCGGAGAGTGACGTAGATCATCATCAAGATATTTGAAAGGACATGACACGGAGATGAGATGAGGAGAGCATGTGACCGACTTGCTGAACAGGTGACACGCAACAGAGGCCAACTCCGACACTACATTCTCCCCAAAAGGGAAAAAGAGGGAAGGTTCCAATGGGACACCAGCTACACTAGAATAGATTCTAACTAAAGTTACGCACACACTCACACACGTCTTACTCCAAATTGATTGATGCGTTTGGCCTAGCAGTATGAACACCAATGCAATAGCTATGAACATAGCCGGTGTATGTGCGTGGCAAAACTGAAACTGCTCAAACATGTTAGGCTTGGCTTCAAAACACATGTTTGGTATGCTTTGAATCTTAGCTGCCGAAAGATAAAGTAAACTTTTTTGGAAGGAGAAAGTGATATAGATAGTACTGTTTTGTTTGAATGAAAGATTTTTGTACTAATATAAACTTCCTTTAATTAGCAATTATACAATCTTGAAGGTGCTTGTGGTCAAGACTCAAGTGCCAACAAGCACCTTTTGTCACCATGTTCAGTCCATTAGACAGATATCTTGGAAGGTTAGGCCTCCTATAGGTAGGAACTGAACTTTTCATGTCATGCCAAATGTTTAGTTAAGCCAAGCAAGTCTAAGCCTCTTTTTAGTAGGATAGTCTAAAGTACTATTTGCATAGACAAGCTAAAGAGTTTAAAAGATTCCAACTAATTGGACTAAGGTAGCCATGCTCTCTGATTACTTATATGACATTTGTTTCGTATAAATTTATCATGATACTTATTGTTTTAGTGTACTTAAGATACTGACGAATGATATCCTGAGGAAACAAGTAAGAGTAAAGTAGGAGATTCGTTTTCTGTTTGAAATCAAATCAAAAGAATGGAACTCTTTTTCAGAAAGAAAATATCCAGCATTAATAGGTCCACATAAGCAGGAGCTAGGTGCTTAAATCACCCTGCCACTGATTATTAGCCATTGGTTAAACTGAGTGGGGTGAAATTCCTAGTTAGTGGCAAGCACCCTTTGGGCCCCTCCATTGAACTCCAGGGCTCCAGGACACCTCACTTTTCTGATTTTAAGCACCACCTCCCCTTTATGCAATTCTATCTTTCCTAGAAGTAGCCACCTGACTATAACCATGGTCAAATAATTCTAGAAAATTTTAGCCGGCTGATTCACTAACAATAACTAAACCTGTCTCTTTCTTCCCTTTTCTTTTCAAAAGAAGGGAGAGAAACAGAGATGCATATGCATGCTATAATCATTTTTATGGTCCTTTTGTACTATAACATACCGAACATGAATTGCAGTTTGCATTGTTTGATATAGGCGCACACTTTCTCTCATATATGCCCAATTTTAGCTTAAGTGATCGTGTGCAATTTTATTTCACTCATATTTACAAAAACAAATCAGAGGCACAGAATTAGTTAATAAAACAGGTAAAACTATTTCAGCACGAAAGCTAAAACTAAATATGGTCAATGTGAAACTAATTGGAGTAGCAAGCTAGAGGCCAGGGCGGGTGGGTGGCTTACGATCTGCCGTGTGCCGAGGAGGATGGCGAGGAAGGAGAGGCCCATGACGATGGTCTGCCACTCCCACTCACGGTGTCGCCTCACAACGGAGGCCATGACGTCGACGAAGCCCATGTGTGTGGTGAAGTGGACGATGCCGAGGAGGCCCTTGAGCTGCTGCAGCGACACGATGATGGCGGCGCCGCCCATGAACCCCGTCAGTGTGGCCTTGGACAGGAAGTCGACGATGAAACCGAGGCGGAGGAACCCGAGCGACGCCTGGAAGAGCCCGGCGAAGAAGGTGGCGGTGAAGGCGAGCTGCAGGTACAGGATGGGCTGCTGCTCCGGCGCCACCGCCTCCCGCAGCATGGACCCCATCACCAGCGACGCAATCGACACCGGGCCCACCGCCAGGTCCCGGGAGCTCCCCAGCAGCGCGTAGATGAGCGGCGGCACGAAGCTCGAGTCTGAAAGTCCAATCGATTAATGGAGTTTCTCAGTCAGCAATTAAATTGCATGCAGCCATGAATGAATGAGGACGAGGCGCGGCGGTGCGAGAGACTGACATAGGCCGATGATCGGAGGCAGGTTGGCGAGCTTTGCGTAGCTGATTCCCTGCACGTCGCGCCATGGAAAGAAGTTAATGCCGAGCAGCCGAGGTAACAGACAGGTGGCTGGTGGCCAGAAAGGGAAGGTCCTAAAACAGGGTGGGGAATTGAAGGCCGCCCCGAAGTAGGAGGAGAAGCAGGGGAGGTGATTGATTGAATGTTTGGTGGAACTGTTACCTGTGGGATGGCGAGGCTGGCAATGGTGAGGCCGGCGATGGCGTCGGAGCGGAGGAGGCGGAGGCTGTAGTGGGAGCCCCAGTCGAAGATGGGGAAGAAGTACTGCAGCGCGAGCACGGCCTTCCTGGCCAGGGACTGGTTCTTGAAGCGGTGCAGCGGGTCGTCGGGGAAGAAGATCTCCGCCAGCCTCTGCCCCAGCGCGCGCGCCGTGGACCGACGCTCCGGCGCAGATACCTTGTGCTTATCCGCCACCATGAACGGACCCCGCTGATGCGGTGGCGGTGGCGGCGCCGCCGACGCGCCGGAGACCCGGGGCTGCGCCGCCTCCACGTCGTACGTCAGGGTGTCCACCTTGTTGTTGACGACCATGGCTACGCGCTAGGTTGATGCCCTCTCCCTGCAACCGCCGGCGCAGGGGAGGAGCGGGGGTCGCAGTTAAGAGGAGAGGAAGGCCAATTGTTGCTGCTTGATGGATTCGTCTCGGAGGAGGATGCCGGCTTTTATAGGGACTCGGAGACGGAAGCGCGGGAGAAGAACGCCAAGGCGGACAAGGCTTTCCTTTCCCTCCTCGTTGCGGGTTCGGATTAGCAGGGGACTCTACCTTGCCTCCTCTGTTGTGATGTGGTTTGGGGGTGGGTTAATTTTGGTGGCGCCCTTCTATTACTCACTCCGTTCCAATTTAATTAATTTGCTATGCACCACATGTGGATGTATCTAGACATGTAGCAAGTCAATTAAATTGGAACGGATGGAGTACTATTTACTGGATGCCGTAATTAGCCACCGACCACCAGCTGCTCGCGCATTTGACACATGTGGAAAATTATTGACCGCTGGGACTTGGGGCAAATAATTAGGCTGGAGTATATTCCATTGTAACCTTCTATATTCCTTGAAAATTAATTTTACCTCTTATTATTGTGACAGCTTTTATCTGATTGGAAAAAATCTTCCCACATTTTGCCCTTAATTGTAAAATCAGCCACAAGATTGCGATTAATTCAGAAATGTTAGGATCGAAATCCTCAAGGTTATTTGATGCCAATTCTATGGAAGCGGATGAAAAGGCTAGAAAATGAATTAAGGACTTCATAAGATGCAACGTCTACACCACATGCCCAAAACACTCCAATGGATCAGAGAAATCATAGCACCAACAAGATACGCTACCTTCAACTGCCACCACGAACCGAACCAGAAAAGACAAAACGGGTACCACCGCTGGTTTGATCGACTTAAAAGCTCTAATCCGACCATCAATTAATATTGTGTGTCACAAAACAAAGTGCCCAAGATAAAGCAGACACGAAAGTAGCAGAGTCATCCACGCCGTCCTGATCAATTGACATACGTCATCTGTTGTCACCGATGCGAGAAATGGCTGGAGTCTGTCCTTGTGAGTTGTTGAAGACATAGATCATTTTCCACACTTCAGAACTACCTGGTACAAGATTAAGGATTTGTTTACGGTTCTTCTCTCTCCAAGTGAGACTGAAAATTAACCACATGTATGCAAACTTAAGAAACCAGCGAAATAGTGCCGAATGATAATTTCAGTTGGGAATGAGCTCCTTATTTCCCACGATGACCGTGCAACGACACTCAAGTCACACATGCTACTCCCTCCGATTCTAAATAAGTGTAGCGGTTTTGAACTGTGATTAGTTCAAAACTGTGATACTTATTATGTATCGGAGTATACTTGACAAGGATATGAATGAAGACCTCCGAATTAGTGGCAACCACATGTAAAGGTATTCCAGACATTCTTGAAAAAACAGATCAATATTTATTTAAAAGACAACTAAAATAATAATTAATCAGATGACTCTTTAGCTCTACAAAGTGCACTGATTCCGCTCCTTTTATCAAACCATCTTACGAATATTACTCCTTTTTGTAGTAACAAGCCTAAGAAAACCTTCACCTTGAGCAGGACCTGAATTTTGACAAGTGTTTGGAAAATAATATGTTGGACTTAATTTGACGTGTATATACGCTTGATTGAACAAAAAAGCAATGGTTGCACTTGAACTGCACACCAACTTCTTTTGAATTTCATACACCTGAACCAAAACACACTTCCCTTGAAGTTGCTACCACAATCCATAGTACTACCAAGTATCTTCCTCTCGAAGTCAACGATACCTTGTGCCCATTCAACTTGGAAAACACTGTTCACACCTACGTGCCATAGTTTCAAAACATTTTTAAGAGCGTGCACATGCTCTTATCACGATCCGAGACACTAGGAACTTTTAAAAAAATATGACAAATAGCGTATAAGTATCAAAATAGCTAAAAAAAATATATAAAAAATTTCAGTAAAACATTATAATATTTGTTCTGCTCTGTATTTTGGCTGTCAAGAGTTTATTGAAACACTATTCCCATGATATTTTTTATAATCTTGTAAAATTTCTAGATCTCGTCTTGTGAGATAAAAGTAACAACTCTTATGAATAGAAGGTTTTTCTTGCGCATAATTTGGAGGTGTTGTGTATAAATATAGTACGTGTATAAGAATCTATAGGGAAACACGACCTGAATAACAGTTCAATTCTTACAATAACCTAGCTAGGAACAATTGGCATTGTTCCTAATTAACAAGGAAAATTTAAGTAAACCATTTCTCCGGTCAGATTGTGCATCTTATGACACACAAAGAATCAATAGTAGAAATAGATGGTTCTTTATTTTACGATGGAAGAACTTTCACCAGGTAGTTGATCAAAAGTACGAATACAATTTAAAATGATAACATCTCTATTATCGAATCCGGCCGTGTCGAGAATCATCTGCCATCCCTGAACTTCCAATATAGGTAACAATGGGGCTAGATTCATGTAAAAGAAGGCTGGGTGGAAGGTGAATATCTTTTCTCCTTGGATGATGGATTCTGAAATTGTTGCATGTTAATTGGTGGGATAAGTTCCTTGGTTCACTTGTGCACTCAGTGGGTTACCCGATTTTAGCGGTCGTGTACATCTGGTGACTATGAATATGTGGCCAACTTTGAGTATTATAAGCATGAGGAAACGATCCAGAGGTGCCAAGTCTGCTCCACGTGTGCACTGATGGGCCGACATGTCTGACAACTGGCAAGGCAAACAATATGTGTAAGCATGCCATTAATTAGGAGGACACCTAACTCCTCCGTATTTGTCTTCCAAGAAAGCAACACAGCAGAACACATCGGTTCTCCATATGTATAGCACTAATCTATAGGAAAGTGCATATTCACATCTTGACACATGCTATAAGCTAGTAGATTCGGAGCCATCAATTGTGACAGGGGCACCGAGAAGCATGGCAACAACAGCAAAGCATATACTTCATTGATAAGGTAAAAGCTCATCACTTACATCCCATAGATCGAGTGGAACTCCCAACGATCCACGGAGTTCATGCATTTGATGCATAGCTTAGCTAGCTAGCTCCCCTCCAAAGGTGACCTATGGAGGACGATAATGCATGCCTGTCTGTCCTAAAATTTCTTGCAAATATTTAGAACACATCTTGAAATGCAGAGCAACAAAACACAAGTGGCTCACCATGTGCCTGTTTATACACAATTACATATTTATAAATAGCATCTGTTGCTAGCCCTAGCTAATTGTGGCCAAGGCGCATGTGATGCTAGTGTGACCAGTCATATATAGTATTTGGCAACATGCAACTGTCGGCCAGCAGTGCACATAGCTTCAAATAGGTGCAAGTATAAATGGGGCAACCAAAACTAGCAAAAATGCTAATGCTCCGTTCGGATGTTCGCATTCGGACCTGATATTGGATATTGATATTCTCCAGACCCCAATACCACGAATATCAGGTGTTTGGATGTTCTCGATATTCAGCCTAGACATTCGGGCCGAATATTGAGCACCACCATTTTAACGTACGCAGCCTGTTCCCGAATATAGAGGGTAAGAGCTCGACATTGCTAGATATTCGCGGGCCGAAACGTTTTCTTTCTTCTCCTCGCTCCTTCCCCATCTATCTCTGGCTCATCTCTTCCTCCCGTGAAAGAGAGGCGGCGGGAAGCCACCGCCGTCGCCCCCATCTCCGGTGATCCAGGCCGCCTTCCCTCCTGTCCCACCTCCCTTCCCCTATGTCTCCGACGCACCCTGAGATCCACGGGAATCCCGACGCAATCCTCGACCTCCGCCTTGACTGCAGCACCCTGCGCAGCTGGTTCCTGCCGGATCTGCTGGTGGTGGTTGGCTGCCCAGCCTGCTGCTGCTAGGGCGCCGCCTCCCTTGCTCAGCTCGCTATTAGCATATTCGTCCAGCCGCCGCCCAGCTCGTCCGGCGATATCTGGGATCCACAGCGCCTCCGCGTCGGCCATCCTCGATCGATCAGGTAACTTTTCCCGGCTGTTTTCTGCTTGCTCGCACGGGAGCCGTGGGGAGATGTGCTGCTTCCGCCGACCTGCTTTTTAACCTAGATTCTAGGTTTTCTCGCGCTGTTTGCTGAGTAATTCGTCGCCCCATGTGGGGAATTGGAGAATTTCGCTGCCGTGCTTGGTGCTAGGTAAAGAAGGATTTCGGTAGTTAGACCTGCTCCACGATTTTGGTACCGGAAGAAGCTGACGGCTGGATTCTCCGATTTTGGCCTCTGGAGCACTGAAGAAGTGAAGATTGTGGGATTTTAATATCAGCCATGGCGCTCAGCAGAAACCAACCTTGCTGATCGTGGTGGTTGACTTGCCCAACCTGCGGCATTGAAGCTCAATATCCTCAATTTAACCATCCAAACAGCTTTCGGTCAGATTGTGTACTGGATAATTTGATATGGCTGTTTTGTATAATTTTGGCTATAATGATCAAAATCTCGAAAAACTGAATATCTAACACATCCAAACAACATTTGATATTCAAACTCAATATCTTGTTTGGGTCTGAATATCTAACACATCCAAACAAAAATATTGACATTCAAACTCAATATCAATATCTCATGATATTGATATTCAACCCAATATCAATATGGAGCTCCCAATACAAACATCCGAACAGAGCATAATAGAGTTTGTAGCTAGGTGAAATCTCCATGCTTTTTGGTTGGAGACTAGTCTTTCCAGCAGACTGTTCACGTGTATATATTATTGTACTGACATTTGTATATTTCGGGCCAGCTGAGGTAACTTCTAATTTTGTCTCTGTAAACCAACGGTCACCACCGTCTTGGTATAAGGGGAAAGTAGCTGGGGAGATATCCACAATAAGGTTGATGGCAAGTGCTCCCCAAACATGGCCAAAATAAGTAGGCAATCAGTTACAAAACCCGTGTAGTCTTTGCTTCGTGTGTTCATGCATGTGCCTGTGGGATTGCGTCTCAAGTAAGCTAATTAGTGCATCATTTTGTGAATATAATATTATTTATATATCAAGTAGCTTCATTTTCATTATTGTTACACATAAGTTTTATTTACTTGAGAAACTCCAGAAAATACTTTATTTTTATGATTAATTGTACACCCTTTCCTTATTGATCCACAGTTAATACAAATATACCAGTACATTGTCACGAGTAGAATATGTTAAAACTAAGTTGGAAGCTGCATATAAGCACTTCCCCGAAAAACTTCTTTTATCCAACTTTTCCTTTCTGTAAGTGCCTACAATAATATATGCTATTCTAGTTGAGTCATTGTTACGTCATATCATGCGGTGAGGTTTAGGTACAATTGTAATCGTGAGGAAGTGGTTCATGCATACGGTCACTAGTGGATGGCTAGATGAGCACAAAAATGAACGACTATCATCTATAGGCCGCTACACTGAGGTTGTGGCTTTCATTAGATCAACGACTCTATGTCTCTATCCGGAATTTTCCTAAACTTCTAGTCCCTCAAATCATTGCATGATGGTTTTAGATAATGTGGTAGCCCGGTCAGAAAGAAAATCCATACCAAGTTAAGAGAAATCATGAAATTTCTATAAGATAAATTGAATGTCGCTTAAACCAGATATTTAGAAAAAATACGGCAATGTTACAAAAATACGATTAAACTTTAAACTATATACTTGCAAAATCGACCCTAGACTATTGCAGAAAATATATGACAGGATATGAGTTTACAAAATCGATTTTTGGAAACAAAGGCAGCCTTATTCCATCTCCACTAATATAAAAAGAGGGAGATGATGGCTGATCCAAATAACATTAACCCTACGATCATATGCATCCAACGTTCTAAAACTCTCCAATGATGTATCATACCCCCCTAATAATAGCCCTTGATCATCAAAATATAACGGACACAATTAATCTAATAATGTACAGAGCACATCGATGTGCCCCTCAAGCGCTAGAGCAACCTCCAATCAGATCGTGCGGCACTTAATGACGTAAACCGTTTCTAATTATGTTATAATTACTCCCTAATTATTTTCTAGCGAGACAAAATCGCATGGCGCATGTCCCTTGGATACGAAAGTTCATTAACTCGGGAGAAAAGAAAAGGGGAAATGTAAGAGAGAAATTAATAATTAGTAAGAGAGAAAAAGGGCTTGGATTGAGATTTTTGGAGAATTAATTTCTTCGGATTTATAAACAAGAATATTCATCTCTAATTTACAATAATATTGTAACTAGCCATTTAATTTGTTGACAAAGATAGTAGTTTTCTTACTAAATTTATATTAGTTGAGACGCTCGTATTACGCGTGCAATATTACTAGTTAATTAAGAGAGAAAGAGTTGCATAGAAGGGATAAAATACAATACTCATGCATGGGTCACAATGAGGTCACATCACTTTTTTTTTGCGAAACACAGTACAACGCAGTCGCTCATATACACGTGCACACACTCACCCTATGAACGCACGCACGCACACCCTACCCCTATGAGCACCTCCGAGAGACCGAGTCGGCGGGTCGAGTCTTGAGATTGACGAAGTCACCACGGGCGCCTCGCTGTCGACGGGAACGTCGTCTCCCACAGAAGAATATTCCGCCATAAATGAGAAACACCAGCGTCAAACCTGTGGTTTGAACTCTGATGGGCTGGGGTACAACCACACTCCTAACCATCTTGCGACAGGCAAGTTCTCACATCACTAAAAGTTTCTTACCCGTGACGTGTTTGTACAAACTCACACTACTAATAAGTGGGACCCAACAGTCTGACACGAAGTAAGTTACTAGTAGCGTACTAGCGTGTATATTTCGACACACCATTAATGTACAACTACTAGTGGTGTGGCCCATGTGGTTATACGTAACTACCAACTTTAGTCACTCGTGGAACCCACTTAAGGTCTTGTGAAAACCTAAATCGTCGCGGACCAGGCGACGACGATGCATTTGCGTCGTCCCTCTCTTGGAGGTCTCACTCTTGAGCCTCTGACCAGTGTTGGTTCTCATTGTCTGATGTTGTGTGTGGTCATCGCACTAGTTGATGTTTGCCTTTGAAGATGTCCATGGGGCGATTGCGGTGAGGGTTGGGGCCTGATCCGACGACACCCAAGTTCTTCAACTTTCGGGATGTCGACATCAAGCCTTGGACAACCTTTCTTTATTTTCTTGCTTGGCGTGTTTTCTTTAGATGTTTGATTGTTTTTCTTCTCTAATGAGCATGCATTGTAAGCTAGCATCCCCAACAGTGATATAAAGCAACACATAAAATTGATGTTGTAATGGTTTGTACTCCTTGTAGGTTGTTGGCTTTGTTAATTCAAAGTCGGTCTCGTCGAGCCTTTCATCTAAAAGAAGATTACCGCTGTGAAAAACGAAGATGTTTTCACATTTGGAAGCAAATGACACCACTTTTAGAAAATGTGAGGGGTTACCCTCAAGTAATACAGAACAATTATTTCTCTCACTCTTTCTATCCTTAAATATTTTCTTATTGTTTATAAAGCAACACTTATCCCCCACCTTTGCATTCTTCTTTCTGTTGTTAATTCAACGACATATACATCAAAACATAAAATTGACTTTGCTACCTTATCAAACTGTATACAAATTCTTTGCAGGACCAAATACTCGAATATGAACTCAAACTCAATATTAATATCGTAGGATATTGGTATCGAAGCCGATGCAATGCTTGAATGTCTGCATCCAAACATACCTTAGTTTTTTTTTGGTATAGCACCGGCGTCAGAGCCGACATTGTAGCCACACATGAAGAATTGTGTCGCACATGTCAGAGCCTGACTGAGATTCCGCTCGAGCTGGAGCCACTGACCAGGAACAGGGGCCGCCTGAGCCGGGAGCAGTGAGAGCCTTGAAGGGGATCGTGTGCAGAAAACAAAAAATTACTAACAACGATAACCGAAATATCCAGAATCTATTACTATGCAGATTTAAAGTAACGGAGGGAACGGTATACATACCCTTGTAGACCGTAAGCGTCGACGATCAAAGATCTGTTTCGATGACAACACGTGATGAAGATGGGCGACGAAGACGACGGCGGCTCCGACCTCAAGGTGATGAGGACGAACTCCTCCAAGTGCCCCAAACGTGGCACCTCGCAAAGCTTACACACGTACGGAGAAGATGACGACCTCCGGGCTCCGATCCAGCCGATCAGCGGAAGTAGAAGACTTGGACCGGAGAAAAACCAGCATCACGTCAGTGTGCTTATGGTGGAGAAAACCTCGACCCGTGCGTAGCCCCAATTACGGAGCCACATCTAAACGGATGAAAGAGAGAGAGAGAATTGGGGCGAATTTTCAAGGCAAGGGTGCATGATGTAGTGCAACCTAGGTACACCACATCAATTCCACCAATTGGCTCAATGACAACATCAAGAGTCAAAGCACGTTGTGATAAGGTGAACTCTTTCCTCATAGAGAACTCAATTCCCACCCTTTTTGATGGTATACTACGTCATCCTCCGTCCCTTGATGATACTAGGTTTGCCACGACTATTACGAGTACAAGGGAGTATGACCAAGGTGCACGAGGAACGAGACCCGACAAGACGGTGGCTTGGAAGAGGATAAAGAAGAAGAATAAGAGAAGACCCAAGATGATGGAGAAGAAGACATGTGGGCAAAAACTGCCAGGCCGGCCTTGGCCCGGCCTCCAACCCGGCCTTGGCCGGCAGGGCACCAGAGGAGCCCGGCCTCAGCCCCGCCTCAGTCCGGCCTCCAGCCCCGCCTCAGCCCAGCAAGGCCGGCCTCCCTGCAGCCTGCGTAATGCTTGGACCAGCAGGGAATATTCCCATGTATCCCTTCCCACCTACCCCCTTTGTGGTCAAACCTATATATAGGCACCTACATGGCGAATCCCACGACAAGGTCTACACATCTACCTTCTTGCCAAGATGATGATGAGCAGGAGTCGAGGACGACTCTTTTTGAAGGGGGGAGATGATGTAGTGCAACCTAGGTACACCACACCAAGTCCACCAATTGGCCCAATGACAACATCAAGAGTCAAAGCACGTAGTGATAAGGTGAACTCTTTCCTCATAGAGAACTCAATTCCCACCCTTTTGGATGGTATACTACGTCATCCTCCATCCCTTGATAATACTAGGTTTGCAACGACAATTACGAGTACACGGGAGGATGACCAAGGTGCACGAGGATCAAGACCCGATAAGACGGTGGCTTGGAAGAGGAGAAAGAAGAAGAACAAGAGAAGACCCATGATGATGGAAAAGAAGACATGTGGGTAAAAACTGCCAGGCCGGCCTTGGCCCGGCCTCCAACCTGTCCTCGGCTGGCAGGGCACTAGAGGAGCCTGGCCTCAGTCCGGCCTCAGCACAGCAAGGCCGGCCTCCCTGCAGCCTGCGTGTTGCTTGGACCAGCAGGGAATATTCACTTGTATCCCTTCCCACCTACCCCCTTTGTGGTCAAACCTATATATATGCACCTACCCCTTCAGATCTAGGGTAGCTAAGATGATGAGATAGAGTTGAGCTTAGCTCCTTCCCACCCCTTGTGGTGTTGCCTCCTATGGAGATGAATCAAGGCCTCCCCTTGTGGAGAAGATCCCTCTAGTGGATTCCAAGACCTCTTCTTGTAATTGAGATTACATGCCAATCATTCATCTTTGGGTGACGCTATTGGATCGGTTGGATTGACCGGTAAGGGAAAATCCTAAGAGTAAGGTTGCTTGGAGATTGAGAATCGGGGGCTGCCCTTGGGGATTTGTTACCGGTTGATTTCGTCCGTGTTGCTTTGCTAGTTATCCCCACTTTTTCCACGAATTCCCCTTTGTGTTCTTCGTGTTCTTCGTCTCTCCGAATCAAATCCGTGAAGATCGGGCAACTCTAGAGGCATGGCCTTCACCATATGGTATCAGAGCATGGTTGCCACGGATTGATTTGTGTTTCCACCCACCAAATCCACCAATTTTTTTTTGATTTTGAGAATTTCAAAAATTCCACAAAAATAGCCCCAAATTGCTTTTGGATCGATCTGTGAATCTTGTGCGTTTTGGTAGGTTTTGATCCATAAATCTATTGCTAAAATTGTTGATCTACCTTCCTTTGTGTTCCCATGGCCTAATTCTATCGTTTCCCCCTCCGATTTGGTGATTTTTCGTCCGTTTTTCGCCCAAAATCGGCCATTTTCGCGTTTTCGGGTACGAACCCGACTGCCCGGCCTCGAGGCCGGGCTCAGCCCGACGCGCCCGACCTACCACCCGACGCGCCCGGCCTCAGCTCGGCCTAGGCCAACCTCTCTACAAACTGAAATTTTCGGAAAACGGTTTTTGGCATATTTTTGATTTTGGACTCCGTTTTTGGTGTTTTTCGGCTCGTTTTGAAGCTACGAACAAGACCTCCATCACCATTGCGGAAGATCCATCCTCCACCACAACCAAAATTCATGGTCAAGCACGAAACTTCTACACCAAAGGGTGAAGATCGTCGACAAAGGTATAATCATCACGAATCTTTTCCCCTTGCCATTCCTTTGAAAGCCACACTATATCCTTGCGATTACCATGTCCTATTGAGGCCAGCTCTTAATGATTGCTTGGGCTTTGCACATTTGCACTGTGTAGTTTCCGAGCAAAAGTATTTGCGCTAGTTGACATATATCTTGTGTTGGTATAAAAAAAGTGAGTGTGCAAAAGTGAAAAGAATCAAAAGAGCAAAGAGAAAAGAAGCAAAAAGTGCAAGAAAAGAAAACAAAGAGACACCACTTGCCATATCTCTTGTAGGAAGCGCGCAAAAGCTCGATGAATATCTAGTAGGTGGTACATTTTGTGAAAATCTTGTAGCCCACCAATAATTTGCAATCGAGCTAGTGGCTCTCCTTGTACTTATGCAACACGAGCTTATAGTCTTCGCTAGGATCATATGGTTCGATAGCTCACTTCTTGGTTGCATAAGTCTCATTTATCGCTCCATGCATGTGTTTCCTTAAACTACATTCGTATCTTTTGAGATTGACTTGCTTTTTATTTGTGATCATCGTGGTTCTCTACTTGCCTTTACAATATCTTGGTTTCCGGATTGGTTCAATTTGCTTTCCACCTACCATACCTTCCTATCCTCATAAGTGTGTGTGTTGGGTGTTAGAACCGGATTCTCTTTCGTCAAGCAACTATTCTTTCGATATAGTTTCTCTTGGTTCTCCATCACTCAATATATACACTTGTGTTTGTGAGTTATCATGTCTAGGGAGAGCGAATCCAACTATGGAGGCGAAGATGATAATGAGTACACGATGAGTCACGCCGACTTTGATGCCGCGAGCATAGAGGACATGGGGGAATGCTACACCGACTATGACCCCATGACATGGCGGAGCATCACCAAAACTTCCGCTACCACGACCCCGACTATACAAGCGTCAACGACATGGAGCGGTACCACGACTTCAACCAACCTTCATCATATGGTACCGACTCCGACTACGCAAGCGTGCATGACATGGAGCATCACCAAGACTTCCGCTACTACGACTCCAACTCCGCAAGCGTCTACTACATGGATCCCATGGGTGACAAATACTACGAAGACGACTGCAATGACATGGTGGAGCACATGTACAACCACGACTTCTCAAGCATGGGCGATTGCATCGATACTCCTTCGACAACATGCAAGAGGAGATGAAACTCATCACCACCATGTTCAAGGGCGGCACAACCTACTATGGTTCAAGCTCAAGACGGCGCACCAACAAGGACACCATGCATTCATCCTATGAAGCTCCATCAACTTCAAGAAGGCGTCATGAGAAACACACTGCCAAGAGCGCCAAGCTATGACATTCTACATCAACACCACGATGGCGCCACACGAAGTGCATCGACAAGGCCAACACAAGGCAAGGCCCATCTAGCTCAAGAAGGCGCCACAAGAAAGATGCCAAGGTGGACCACACCATGTCCAAGCTTGAAGACGACATCGACACACTCGCCAAGCTTCGGAACATATCACCAAGTTCGAGTGGGACCACCAAGGACATTCGACGACAAGCACGCCGACGTCGACATGAGGAGAAGCATCCGAACGACTTTCGACGTTAATTCTCCTCTCAAGAACGCCAACGCTGACATGAAGAGAAGTCAAGACGAAAGGCACGCCATCAAGAACCTACGTCTATACTCCAAGTTCAAGGTGCAACCTCCACATCCAAGATGGCGGCAAGTGCACATCCTAGGGTGTCTCAATCTAGTGTTGATGTTATTTTTGACGAGTTCATGGCCGACATCGACAAGTTCTTTGAGCAACGGTCAAGCTCACGTCGACGCCGCAAGAAGCATGGCAACACTTGTGAGGGCACAACCAAGACGGCGCACTTCCCAAACACTTCTCATGATATGGTCCCTACACCAAGTGCCACCACCACAATGGCCCCTATATGGGAAAATGAAGACCTTCTATGCGACAATTGCCAAGGCCAAGGACATGATCCACGAGAATGCCCCAAACTCTTGTGCCCACTATGCAATGGAAATGGTCACATGATGTGGGAGTGTAAAGTTGGTGAACAAGACGGTGACCAAGGCGATGACAAGATGGTCGAGCATGGGACTTTCCCTTCGACCAAGGAGGTGTGCATGGAGTATGCTATCACCTATGACCATGGGTCAAGTGATGATGATGCGAAGCATGTGATGTTCCCTTCGGCAATGGAGTCGAGTGATGATGCCCCCACTATGTCATTGACCTTTGGAGGCAACGAGGTCGAGAAGGTTGAGCATGGGAGTTTTCCTTCAACCATGGTGGCGTATGGAGTTGAGGAATTCGAGCCCATCCCTATGAGCTTGAGTTATGAGATGATACCAATCCCATGTGAGAAGGAGAGCGACTTAGCCCACTTGAGTGAGAGTGAGTTGAGTGCCTCCACCACATGTGAGATTGAGTGTTACCACTTTGAGGGAATGAGTGATACACCACATGAGTTGAGAGAGGTAGTTGATAGGTCTTGTGAGGCCTTTTTGAATTCTAATAACTTACCCTCTACCTCTAGTGTGTTCTCATTGTGTGCTAGGTTCCGTGAATGATGAGACGCCACTCCTCGACACAATGATGATTCAAATGGAGAAGATGTACATGGAGGATGATGATGATGCCACCACATGTCTACTTCAAATTGGACAAGTCGGCTACACGGAAGCCTGTTCGCACCCAAATTTGGCACCTAGCCAGATTGGCCCGCATTCAGGAAAGCACCAAGACATGGAGAAAGAGGAAGGAGATGAGCTATGTCCCAATCGGCAAGCCGCTGGGCTGTAGGCCACCATGTCCCAGGACCCGGCATTTGGTCCTGTGAGAGCCGGCCATCACCAAGACCCGGTATTCGTATTCCAAGAGCCAGCTTTCTCTCAAGAATCGTCCATTATCCAGGAGCCGGCGTTTCCCTGAGACTCGGCATTTCATCAAGGAGCTGACATGGTCCCATGACCCGGCGCTACAGGAGCCGGGATTCCCATGACCCGGTGTTTCATGTCTAGGGGGCGGCATTGTCCATAAGCCGGCATTCTCCCAGGAGCCGGCCAGAGCCGCCATTGTCCATAAGCCAGCATTCTCCCAGGAGCCGGCCAGAGCCGCCATCGTCCAAAAGCCGGTATTACCTAGTTGTCGGTTCATGTCTTAGAAGCCGGCATGCATGCTGCCATGACCCATTCGACAGCTTAAGCCGGCAACCCCGTCGTATCCCAGGAAGAGGAGGAGCCGCCACACCACCATAACGTAACTCGGCAAATAAGCCGGTATATTGCCATACACCAGAGGAAGACGGTGCCTTCATTCTTCACTTGGTAAGCCGATATGACAGGTCGTTCCATAATCAGGTCTAATAGCCGGTTGAGGTGGCGACTCGAGAAATAATTCAGAGGACAGCATACGGAGATTGCACGATAACACCAATCGAACAAATCAATCTATCACACCTTCGCGTGTTCAATTTATCCCTCACCCTTGTATCTATGCTTCTCGTTCCTTTGTAAGCCGGTCATCACGCCGGCGAGCTGCAAGGTCACGAGGCTCTAGGGGCGATCAAGTCGACCTGGAGCAGCCAATCGTCGCCAGGTCCTCCGACGGGGTCCCTCCGGAGGAACCGGGGCGTCTGGTACCAAAAGAGCCAGCTGGATTGTCTTGCGTATCGCGCTTTCAGCCGGCCTCCCGCTGGGCGAGTTGCGGAGTATCTCCCCCGGCACTGTGGGTACACGAGGACATGTTCGTGTGATGCGTTTCTAACGCAACACACTTTTTGGCGACTCCACTGGGGACGAAGCAAACGGTCTCCGGCCCGTTCTTGCTACGAGGAGCGCATCAAGAGGCGGCAATCTACTACGACAACATGTATCATCAAGCTGATTACGTAGGTGCCAATGGCCCTTGCGTCAGTGCAGGTGGGCATACTTTATCAGCTAGCTCTGGTTATCTTCCATATAGCTATGAGCAGAAGCCGATTAATGACCGCCTTACCTGCTCACGGCGAGCTTGTCCGAGTTCTCATGCATCGGCTGTCCCAGATTATAGGCCGATGAATAAAATTGAGTACTCGATTGATCAACATGGGATACTTCATAGACTGGAGGATGTCTCACGGTTTTTTCCATCAGCTACTGACTCGCAATACGCGGTGTCGTCCCCTAACAGGCCGATGGATGGGGGAATCGGCTATGCTTCCACAAGCTACTCGGCCGGTTACTCCCAGCCGACTCATACTGCGCCTTATGTGAGCACTGAATCAGCATCTTATGCGACTGACGATATTCACAATTCGGCTTACCTTTAGGGAGATGGCCGAATTAGTGGAGATTCCGCAGTAGCACATGTGCCGGCTTATAATATCGTGGCGTATGATACTTCCCGTGCGCAATTGCAAAATTTCGGCAACCCATGGCCGAAAGAAACCAAGAGTGCTGGGGGGCAACCCCGACCAGAAGATGAGAACCTAAAGCGGATGATTAGAGCCAATTGCAAAAGGATTGATGAAATCCGCCAGGAGCTAAACAAAAGAGGGCAACCTTGTGACTCCGCTACAGTAATGGCTATATTTAAGCAGGAGTCAAAGGCCAAAAGAGTCAGGGGGCAAGCCAGTAACTTCACTACACCAACTCTCGAAGAATTATCAGACGAGCAACGTCAAGGCTATGAAGTTATCTGGAGAAAGCGCAAAGAGGAGTTAGAAGCTCTCAGAAAGAAGCATGATGAAGAAGACTTGCAGATGTTTTACGCAACTCTCAAGAGAGATACTCGAGCGTCTAATCTTCCATGCGACAATCATATCGAGCCTTCTGCGCTACCGGTACAGCAAGACAAAGCTCTGCAGATCAACCAACAAGACAGGGTTGACCCGACCAATATGATCAAGCCGGCAAAAGAAGCCGGGTCATGCAATATAGGTGGCGGGTCCAATCAGCAAAGCAAGACCGAGCCGGCTATCACGACCGACTTTGCAGAAGCCGAACTTAGCGGTTCCGACAATGGCGAGTCGGGCGTCCATGCCGGGTCTATCAAGCCAGCAGAGGAGAGCTTCGTCAAGGAGGAGCACGGTGGGCAACACGAGCCGGCTGTGCTCGACTTTTCTGGATGCGAGGGAGTTTGCTTACTCCCTGATGAGTTTCGTGCCAAAGATGATGAGCATCAAGAACAGGAAGACATAGCCGAACAAAGTTTGGTTAATGATGAACATCAAGAGCCTGAAAGAGAAGCCGAACCATGGTCGGTTGACAAGAAGTGTCCGGGTGACGCGGCACGAGATCCAGAAGAGGAAGACGAGGCGTTGGAGAGTTATCTAGAGGCGGAACAAAGCATTGTTCCTGTTGTGCCAGCATCGCATTCTCCCAGCGTCTTCGGAGAGGTACTTCTAGCCGGCAATTTACTTGTTTTTCGATTTGGTCACAATTATATTGCTGATGCATCTACTAGCATGATCCTAATTAATGTTGAAAGACTAATCGGGATGAGTAACTTGTCTGCTAGGAATAGTCTTGTCGCTAAGTATGCCGGTCAACATATCGTACCATTCATAGAGGCTAATAGTGACAATTTATCGCAACCAATGTTGTTCCTGTCATGCCGGCTAAGCTTTATATTCATATGGACAACTTTGCTTGTTTCATGCCTGGCTAACATTTGGTCTCAGATGAGACACATATTATGTAGCTACTTTGGTTGCAGAAACACAAAGCCAGGTGTGAAGTCCTTCAACATAGCCGATTCAGAAAAATCGGACGAGGAGGGCAAAAGACGACGCATAGCCGAGTTGGATGACATCAAGCCGGCACCACTCGGTTTCATAATTCCAAAGCAGGTATCCCTATATCAGCTAAGGAATAGACATTGTACCATCAGTCCGGGCATGGAGAATCACATTGTCGGTGCATCGCTGGATAATCCAATCATCATAGAAGATGACCATGTCGAGCCGTCAAGACAAGAGCGAATTCCTGATTCGTCCAAGCAGAACACCAAAGACTGCGATGTGTTTTATGATGCACAATCGGCCTTTGAAGGATGATTGGAAATTGTTGAAGCACGAGCTGATAGTCAGCCGGCTAGCATTAATCTTGATAGCAATCAAGTGTTGACTCGGCTGCCTCAAGCCGGCTCATCGCATGACGGATGGGTACGCACTGGAGATGATGGGGTCAATTCGTCAAGCAAAGAAATTATTCAAACTAGCAATCCTGAAGACGAGCGTTCCATCAAAGCTCCAGCATGGACGCCTAACACTGGGGGCAACAAGGAAATCCAGAGACCGATGCCTGTGATGATAGAAGGGACAAAAGCAACAATAAGCACCGGAGGAGGAAATCTAAAGTTACCTTCGCTCAATTATTGGAGAAGTATCAAAAGGTGAGCGAAGCAAAAAGTGCTTATCGGCCAGCTGGAGAAAAGGCATCGAAGTCACCCCAAGACATAAATCAGAGTACCAGGATTGGCGAAAGAAGAATCCCAACATGCCGACTCCACAAACTTCTTTTGTACCACCAATGTCGAGGTCGCCCATGCCTTCCCATACCGGCTTATATTCATATCAATCACGGGACAGGTATGATTCACGGGCACACCATCCATCTTCTACTAAACCACCTCGTCAAGTCTATGCAGCTCCGAGAGAGTCAAGCCAACAACCACATGTCAAAGACCGACTCAGTCATGAGTCGGCCAGGAGCTCATGGAGGAAGAAGGAGGTGGTCAAACAGGTCTACCAAGTGAAAAATGATGGTCGCAAATGTGTTGTTTTAGACCCGGATCCAATCAACCAAAAGCCAGCTGAGTCGATGTTGGCTGCAAAGGGCAAGGAAGTGAAGCGAGTAACTTTCAAGGACCCAGTTGTCGAGTTTGAACAGGCCAAGCCGGAAGTGCCAGAAGCCAGGGACGAATTGCCGGTGCATAAAGCAAAATCACAGCCGGGACGCCCACTCGGTTTATCACAGTGGCAGCTGAGGCGGCTTAGAGCCGACGAGTTGGAGAAAAGGAACATGGCGTGGGTTCCTAAAGGAGGCCCTCAAGTGAAGAAGGATGCACTAGCTTCTGTTGCAAAGCCGGCAGGAATAAAGGAGGATAAGCAAGAAGTCGGCAGGCGAAGCCGGCGATCCTCATCTCGCTATAGGAGACCTCAGATGGTGTGTCATTCATGTTCTTTAACCGTACCATCAAAGCCGACACTTTGTGATTTATCCCCAGCCGAAACATAAAATTTATTTCGGCTATTCACACTTTGGTGGACGGGTTCTCCAAGTTCTTTAAGGTGAGGACGCATGGCCGACATTTTCATATCGCCCTAAGAATGCATTGTGTTGGCAAAGTCGACATCTGGCTAGAGATGTTCTTCATGGTTTTATCTCATCCCTGGAAGCCGGTGCTCAGTTTTGACAATACCTATAAGGACGACTTATTTATTGAGTCAGCCACTAACAAAGGATCTAGTGCGAACCGGATGGCCGGCTGGAAATATGTTTTTCTTATCTGCAGGATCCGAGTCAAATGATCAGGCAAGCTGCACCACGAGATACATGGAGTCGCTTGTGTTATCAAGATGATGACTACCTGAAGAGGCTCTACCCAGGTGACAGCCAGCATGAGCATATGGCCGATAAAATGTTATCGTGCTAAGCATACACAGCCGATGGAGTGTTAACATCGTGCTTACAACAAGATCCTAGGCAAATATTTTCTAGCACGCAAGCTCTGCCAGAAAACAGGGGGGCATGTGTTCGCACCCAAATTTGGCACCTAGCCAGATTGGCCCGCATTCAGGAAAGCACCAAGACATGGAGAAAGAGGAAGGAGACGAGCTATGTCCCAATCGGCAAGCTGCTGGGCTGCAGGCCACCATGTCCCAGGACCCGACATTTGGTCCTATGAGAGCCGGCCATCACCAAGACCCGGTATTCGTATTCCAAGAGCCGGCTTTCTCTCAAGAATCGTCCATTATACAGGAGCCGGTGTTTCCTCGAGACCCGGCATTTCATCAAGGAGCTGACATGGTCCCATGACCCGGTGCTACAGGAGCCGGCATTCCCATGACCCGGTGTTTCATGTCTAGGGGGCGGCATTGTCCATAAGCCGGCATTCTCCCAGGAGCCGGCCAGAGCCGCCATCGTCCAAAAGCCGGTATTATCTAGTTGCCGGTTCAAGTCTTAGAAGCCAGCATGCACGCTGCCATGACCCATTCGACAGCTTAAGCCGGCAACCCCGTCGTATCCCAGGAAGAGGAGGAGCCGCCACACCGCCATAACGTTACTCGGCAAATAAGCTGGTATATTGCCATACACCAGAGGGAGACGGTGCCTTCATTCTTCACTTGGTAAGCCGATATGCCAGGTCGTGCCATAATCAGGTCTAATAGCCGGTTGAGGTGGCGACTCGAGAAATAATTCAGAGGACAACATACGGAGATTGCACGATAACATCAATCGAATAAATCAATCTATCACACCTTCGCGTGTTCAATTTATCCCTCACCCTTGTATCTATGCTTCTTGTTCCTTCGTAAGCCGGTCATCATGCCGGCAAGCTGCAAGGTCACGAGGCTCTAGGGGCGATCAAGTCGACCTGGAGCAGCCAATCGTCACCGGGTCCTCCGACGGGGTCCCTCCCGAGGAACCGGGGCGTCTGGTACCAAAAGAGCCGGCTGGATTGTCTTGCGTATCGCGCTTTCAGCCGGCCTCCCGCGGGGCGAGTTGCGGAGTATCTCCCCCGACACCGCGGGTACACGAGGACATGTCCGTGTGACGCGTTTCTAACGCAACAAAGCCCCTACTACTTCAACACCTACTTCACATGAGCGGGACTATCAAGGTATGGGTCATGATCCCACTAGTTTACATGATAAATGTTGATTGCTTGCATGAATTAGATGATTCTTTTGATGTCACTTATGAGTCTTTCCTATTCCCATGTGATACCTTGCCTCAAAACAATGTTGATCATGTGGATTCTTCTATTGGTGATAAAAATACCATTCACTTGTTTTGCAATCAATGTTTTTACTACTCTCCCTTCATTGCAACCAAAACGATGAAAACTTGTTCTTTTAAATGCTTGGTTTGCAATGATGAGCCCTTGATTTATAATGAGATTGCACCCATAGCTCTCTCACATTTTGGAGATTGTTCATTCTCTCTTATGGATCTTGTTCCATCTTTCACTTTGCATAGTAACCATCCACATATGTCATACATTCCACTTGATTTTGGTGTGTTTGGTGAAGTGCAAATGAAGAGAAGCATCATGATGGCTGATGTGTTCATATACCATGCACACACCTTTTTCATTTGGTTTTTCGTGTGCATTAGGCCTCATGCTATATTATCAACCTCTCTTGAGCATGAGTTGACAAAAAGAGCTCTTGAGAGCATACACTTGAGTTGTGGATCAAACCCGACTCTAATACCCTTCCCATGTTTTGCATCAAACAAGTTGAACAATTTCTCTTGGTTTTGGTTTGTTTGCAAACATGTTTGTGATATTGGTTTTCCCTATGGCAAGACTGTATCCTTGATCTTTCATATGAATGATTTATGTGTTGCAACAAATATGATGAACAATTGTTCTTTGCGATGGCTTGTTTGCAACCATAATGACATTTTGAGCATGTCTTGTCATGAGTGTGTTGGTTTCTACACATTTAGTGTTGCAACAAATATTTCGAAAACTTGCTCTTTCCTATGGTTTGTTTGCACCCATGTTGATAATTTGGACATTTCTCATCGTGTGTTTTTGCCAACTTCTCCGCTTATTGCATCAAGGATGTTGACCAATTTCTCTTTCTAATGCCTTGTGTGCAATATTGATCATATACTTCAAAATGCGACATAGCTTTCTCCAATTTCCATGGAGTTTTTGTGTTACCACATTTTGAGGATGTTTCGAGAAGTTGCTTGCACATTGATCTTGCATATGCTTTAATTTTCCAAAATTGTTAGGAAAAGCGTGTGCTTTCCGGACGCACGGTACCCATCGCATGCGCTGCCAGCACGTGGTGGAGCGTGGTGCACTCCCGTGTGTCCTTTCCCTGCTCGCCACATGTTGGCTGGCTGGTGCTGCTTTCTCCCGGCCGCGTGCTGTGTGTGGTACGGTAGGTAGCTAGCTGATTCTATTTTCATTTCTAATTCGAAGACGAAAAATACAATATCTTGTGAACCGAGTTTTGAAATCATGATCCATTTCAGGAATGGGTTAGTCGCATCGAGATATTCAAAACTAGATCCCATGTTGATATGTTTTGACGAACTTTTTTGTGCACTGCCCGGAGTGTGTAGATTGCACTGCCTTTTCTGTCTTCTGGAGTGTAGTGCAAAGTGCACTGCCTCGGAGGGCAGTGCACTGCCTTCTCTTTTTACGGTGCACTGTCTCGGATGGGCAGTGCACTGCCTTGTCTTTTGCGGTGCACTGCCTCGGATCCGCAGTGCACTGCTTTCTCTTTTGTGGTGCATTGCCTCGAATGGGTCGTGCACTGCCTTCTCTTTTTGTAGTGCACTGCCTTCTCTTTTGCGGTGCATTGCCTCGGATGGGCCATGCATTGTCTTCTCTTTTTGCAGTGCACTGATGCACTGTCTCAGATGGGCCTGACACTGCCTTCTCTTTTTGCGATGCACTGCCTCGGATGGGCAGTGCACTGCCTTCCAATTTTGCGGTGCACTGCCTCATATTGGGGGAATTGTTCAAAAAATCACTCAACAAAATACAGTAGATTTGTAGTATCCCGTTGGATAGAAAAATTGTACGTACTAAGCTAGCTAGCAAGCTAGCATTCGATCGTTTTAGCCAGCTGCCTAGCTAGCACATCCGATCTCAAAAGAAAATAAAAAGCAGTTAGCGCGGGTCAGATGTATCGATTCTAGCTAGCTAGCACACGCAAGCGCATCAGGCCGATCAATTCCAGTTAGCAAGCGCGCTGCTCGCGACTTTGCGCACGCTAATGATACGCCACGTGGGAGGCTAGGAGCGGCGACCTCCTGGTTCGTACGTTCGGAACGCGCGCGCTCACCCTTGACGCCCTCTTAACTTTCACATGTTTGTGTTGTGTTAATGGTGTAATGAACATGAATGGACATGTCATTGATGATATGCTCCTCTATCTTGCACATACATGATTTTCTTGGTCTTTGTTGTGTAGGTCGTACCTTTGGATGAACCTCCATGAGTTGTTTCAACCACAAATTTCAATGACGGAAGATCTTGTAAGAAGAGCACATCGGCATCTTGCTAAGGTGACTTCCTTCTACATAAGCGCTCATCCGATGACCTTTAAGAATTGGCTACTCTTTGAGTGTTGTTTCGTATTCCTTGTGAGTTTTGTAGGTTACTTGAAAGGCGAAAGGACATTGAAGAAGTGCCACATCATTTCCATCAAGCACGACTACATGGCGAATCCCACGACAAGGTCTACACATCTACCTTCTTGCCAAGATGATGATGAGCAGGAGTCGAGGACGACTCTTTTTGAAGGGGGGGAGATGATGTAGTGCAACCTAGGTACACCACACCAAGTCCACCAATTGGTCCAATGACAACATCAAGAGTCAAAGCACGTTGTGATAAGGTGAACTCTTTCCTCATAGAGAACTCAATTCCCACCCTTTTGGATGGTATACTACGTCATCCTCCATCCCTTGATGATACTAGGTTTGCCACGACGATTACGAGTACACGGGAGGATGACCAAGGTGCACGAGGAACAAGACCTGATAAGACGGTGGCTTGGAAGAGGAGAAAGAAGAAGAACAAGAGAAGACCCAAGATGATGGAAAAGAAGACATGTGGGTAAAAACTGCCAGGCCGGCCTTGGCCCGGCCTCCAGCCTGGCCTCGGCCTGCAGGGTACTAGAGGAGCCCGGCCTCAGTCCGGCCTCGGCCCATCAAGGCCGGCCTCCCTGCAGCCTGCGTGTTGCTTGGACCAGCAGGGAATATTCCCTTGTATCCCTTCCCACCTACCCCCTTTGTGGTCAAACCTATATATGCACCTACCCCTTCAGATCTAGGATAGCTAAGATGATGAGATAGAGTTGAGCTTAGCTCCTTCCCACCCTTGTGGTGTTGCCTCCTATGGAGATGAATCAAGGCCTCCCCTTGTGGTGAAGATCCCTCTAGTGGATTCCAAGACCTCTTCTTGTAATTGAGATTATATGCCAATCCTTCATCTTTGGGTGACGCTATTGGATTGGTTGGATTGACCGGTAAGTGAAACAATCCTAAGAGTAAGGTTGCTTGGAGATTGAGAATCGTGGGCTGCCCTTGGGGATTTGTTACCGGTTGATTTCGTCTGTGTTGCTTTGCTAGTTATCCCTACTTTTCCCACGAATTCCCCTTCGTGTTCTTCGTCTCTCCGCATCAAATCCGTGAAGATCGGGCAACTCTAGAGTCATGGCCTTCACCAGTGCACCCCTATTTAAAGGAGGAGGAGGGGTGTCACCCTTGGTGGCTAAGCCATGTGGGACTATTCCCACATGGTGCGCAGCACCAAGGGGGTGCGCCGGCCCTGGTGGGCCCCAGTCGGCCCACCCAGGGCTGCCCCTTCCCAAACCGCACCAAAGGGGGAAGTTTACCCCCTATGGGCCTTTTCCCTTTGGTCAAGGCCCATTTAGGTGTGCAGCCTTCTAATTTCAAAAATAAATAAATAAAAATATATTTAATCATTAATTACATTAATTAATATTAAATACATATTATCTAATTTATTCGGGCTCCGAAAACTATTTCGTCGCCCTCCGAACACCATCGTATATGACGCGGAATACTTCTGGTGTTCTTCTCTCTATTTTCTCTTCTACGTTCAATCTAAATAAACGTCACCTACCCTTAAGTGTGACACCCTAGCGGTTCAGGATCACTCCAAACATGATCGAGAACCCTTCTCCGATCAATGACTGTCAGGGAGACCTGGATGGCTATGATAGCCCCTGTGCGTCCCCGAATAACTTTGTCGTTTGAACCTTTAGACGTCAAGTCTCAGGCCTTTTGCCAGGCGATACTTAGTTTGTCCGAGACTCGATCTCCGGTATCATGATACCAAGCTTGATCTCGTTACTTGACAATAATGTCTTTACTCGTCTATGATATTACATCCTCGTGACCTTGTCACATGCTTGCAAGCTCATTGATGTAATCTTATTGAGTGGGCCCAGAGTATCTATCCTGCTATGTGGATTGGCAATTCCCGCTCTTGATCACTCGCTTCTACTGCTTCCTTCCGATAAAGTGTCACCTTTATTGTCACGCTATATAAGACATGCCGTTTGATGCAATCAAATTATCTTTCAGAAATAGCAATTAGATTTGATCTCACGGTTGAAGGCGTAATGACTACGTCCTATAAATATTGGGTGTGTCCATCACATCATTCACCTAATGATTGACTCCATTGTCAACTGACATAAATGTCACATGATCGGGAAACCTCGATCATCAATTGCACAATGGACTAGTTAAATAGAGGCTACTAGGGACCTGGTTGTTTATGTATCACACGTGTATTAATGTTTCCGCTTAATACAGTTATTGCATGATACAAAACGTATTATGAACAATTGAGATATGACAATTAAAATATCTTTATTAATTGCCTATAGGGCATATCTCATTCAGTCTCCTACTTGCACTAGAGTACAATTTAATCTAGTTTACAACTTGGTAAAAGCTTCACAAATATAGCAACTTGGTGCATGCTTGCCTCATGGAAGAGGAATTTAGTCAACATATCTTCCATATTGAGATATGTATGTGCTTTGCAGCACTTCTATGTCACCTACTTTGACATCATCCCATATCTTATAATAACGGTGAAATACATGTTTGGCGATTGAGTGAGACTCAAAACTTCGCGTAGCGTGGGCCTTAAAAGTCTAAGAGATCTATTAAGTGCAACTACGCATGCTCGGGAAAACCGCTCAGTCCAATCACACTTGCTACTTCTGAAGTAGCCATATATTCCTATACCTATGTAGATTATGCAACAGTGCATTCGTATGCTACTTCGCAAGCTAACCATGTCTTTCTTCAAAACAAAGGACTTTTTTGTATGAGAATTCTAGTCGTACGTGTCAGTGTCATAACTTGCATCATCGTAACCCTTTTACGGCAAGTTGTCTTTTCACTCTCACCCCATACCAGAAAACATATCTTCAGTTCTCTTTAGACACTGAAGGATATACTTAACGTTTGTTCATTGATCCATCCAGGGATCACTCTAGAATCCGTTTTTCTACCAAGAACTTGGGTCACACCAAGTCGAGCTTTCAGTCTGATAGAATCTATGGCTGAGGCATAGAGGATGTCAGGCATCCTTTTCTTTCATTATCTATCACTGAAATGCCAAGATAGTCTTAATATTTTACCTAGTCATACAAGCAAGAACCTTTTGTTTGCTTGTTCTATTCTGAAACATTTCAGAATCTTAACCTAGGAAAATATTCCGACCTAATGTTATTATGCCCCTTTTGATCTATACAATTTATAGATCTAGAGCCTAATACTCTTAACTTCATTCATACAAAATTTAATCACTTAAATAATCATTTATACTTTACTAGAGGATCTATATCATTCTCAATGTGTCATTACATACAAAGTTTGGAATTACACCTAGCTACCACTCAAATATGCCTTCCGCATATAAGACCAGGGAATTTCTTTTTAGCTCCCACTCAAATATGCCATTCACATATAAGATCAAGAAAAGCTGCTTAGATCCCACTCACTTCTTTGTAAATGCAGGTTTCTTCAACTATTTTGGACGAATCCAAAATCCTTTGATCACATTATCAAATTGAAAATTCCAGCTCCGATATGCTTGCTTCATCCCATTAATGGACAACTGAAGTTTGCATACGTTTCTAGCATCCTTAGGATCAACAAAACCTATTTGTTGTACCAATTGCAACTCTTCCTTAATGTTGCCATTAGGGAACACGGTTTCTTTATCCATCCATCAATTTCTCAATTGAAAATAATTTCTAGAATAATCCTAAACAGACTTAGGCATCGCCACTTGAGACAAAATCTCGTTGTGGTCAACTTTTGAATTTGGCAAAACTGTTTTGTGACAAATCGATCCTTATAGACGGTTGCCTTTCCGTCAGCTTCTATCTTGTCATAAAATTCCATTTACTCTCAACGGCGTGAAGCCCATCAAGAAGATTTACCCAAGTTCGTAGGTTTGTCATGTTCCATTAACATGACGTTTATAACAAGATTGTCGTACCACACAGTGCGGAACACATTCTCATACGCCTACGATCTTAGTTTGAGCTCAGAGCATCATGATCATTATCATCAACTTCCTTCCAGTTGTGGAGGACGGTACCGGAATGGTTTCCGTTGCGCCACTCGATGTTTTGAGAGAAAGTTCATTAACTTCGTCTTGCTCTACTTTTCTTTCCCACTTAGACCCTTGACAAGAAACTATTTCTTAAGCAAGGTACGTTCTAGCAACCAGTTTGCCTTTGTCATGAGAAATGTATCCAACTAATATCTTAGATACACTACAAAGATGAATTTATCCGTTTAAGGTTTGATCATATCAAAACACTAAAATATCGAAACAACAATCTAGGCTAAAAGCCATGCCATCACTCATATGGTATTGCCTCCACGGATTTAGATGGTTTCCCTATTATCTAACGTGAATGTTTTGTTTCTACCATATGACTTCAATGATCACAATAATTCGATAAGAGATTTTATTTACCACACACTATCCAATAGAGTGTGATTACGACGTCCTAACACACCATAACATTGTGGTGTTCCATGCGGCGTAATTTGTGGAACTCTTTTCACAAGTCTTCTAATAACATGCCAAACTTATAACTCAAAAAAAAATCCTTGATCAGTTATCATAGGAAATTGTTTTTCTTGTTAAGTTTATTTTCCTACTTCACTTCAAACTTGTTTGATATTTATCAAACTTTTTGAACCAACGTTTCATTAAGTGGATACCCATATATCTACTCAAATCATTCGTGAAGTTTGCAAAATAATGATTTCCACTACACGTTAACGTACTTGATTGATCCACACACATCATCATGTATGATTATCAACAAGTTACATGCCCGTTTCCAGAAAATGGTGTCTTAGTTATTTTGCAAGTGTCAAAAGATCAAAATCTAAGGACTTGGAGGTCCATCTGAATGGAGCTTCTTAATGCATATAACATTGACATGACTTAAAACGTTAGTGCCACAATAATGTGGTGTCATTATTAAGTTTGTATCCTTTGTCATTAATGTTATAAATGTGGGAGCTACTACCATCTGGATTCACATAAGAACACTCCATTCATAATCGTTGTATGATCATTAAAGATATCACTCATAAATTTAGGACAACAATTTTGTCACTGACAAATATGAATAATTGTCTCGATAGAGGCAAGACACACTTATAATGATCATGCTAACAAGCGATCAAACGGAATTTTTTCAGATCCAAATTAATCCAAAACGGTAGATGCAGAGAGAGTGTCTATGGCCATCACAACATATTGCCTGCCATCATCAACACACATTGTCTCCTCATCCTTCCAAGCTACTCAAGCAGAAAATCTTGTTTTCATAAAACATGACTAATATCAAAACTTAGTCACTGCAGCGAGTACTTGTTTAGGTAAAACTTTTGGAGATATGCCCTAGAGGCAATTAATAAAGTGATTTTATTTGTCATATCTCAATTGTTCATAATATGTTTTGTACCATGCTATAATTGTATTACGCGGAAACGTTAATACATGTGTGGTATGTAAACAACCAGGTCCCTAGTAGCCTCTATTTAACTAGTTCGTTGGGCAACATATGATCAAGGTTTCCTGATCATGGACAATTACGTTAATACATGTGTTAATACGGAGTCATATCATTAGGTGAATGATATGATGGACATACCCAAAATATAGAAATGTAGTGTTCATACCTTCGACCGTGAGATCATATCAAATCTCTACTTCTGGAAAGTGCGGCTGATCGCATCAAACGGCATGTCTTACATAGCGTGAGAATAAATGTGACACTTTCGGGTATCGGAAGGAAGCAGTAGAAGCGAGTGATCAAGAGCGGGAATCGCCAATCCACATAGCAGGATGGATACTCTGGGCCCACTCGGTGTGATTACATCAATGAGCTTGCAAGCATGTGACTAGGTCATAGGGATGTAATATCACAGACGAGTAAAGATAGATTTGTCGATGACGAGGTCATGCTCGGTAAACGTGATACCGGAGAACGACGCTCGGATAATCTAAGTATCGCTAGGCAAGAGGATGGAACTAGACGTCTAAATGGTTCGAACGATAGAAAGACATTCGTGGACGCACAGGGGCTATCATGGGTATCCAGATCCCGTTGTTAGTCATTGATCGGAGAACGTGTCTCGATCATGTCTGCGGTGATCTCGAACCGTGAGGTAACACACTTAAGGGTGGATGACGATTAGATTGGATTTAAGAGAGAAAAGAAACCGGAGATTCCGGAAGTGTTCTGGACATGTTCGATGGAGATCTGAGGGCAACGAAAGATGTTTCGGAGTCCGAATGAATTAAATAATATGTATTTAATATTGATAAATGTTATTAATGATTAAATATTTTTTATTTAATTAATTTCGAATTTTTAAAGGCATTAAACCTAAATGGGCCTCTAAGGCCCATTAGGGAAAAATCCTAAAAAGGAAAAAAAGGAGAGGAGGGCCAATGGGGCCCACCTAGGTGGTCGGCGGATCCCTTGGCTGGCGGGTGGCCATGTGGGGTTTAGTCCCACATGGCCTAGCCAAGGGAGATGGTCTCCCTCCTTCTCCTTTATATAGGAGTGCCCCATGCCTTTGGAAATACACCAATTCTTCTCCTTCTTCTCTCCTACCTTGAGCGTGGTTCCATTTCTGGAGCTGCGTACGGGGAGGGAAGTCTCTCTACTATACGCACACCGCCGTGCTGCTAGATCAACTCTTCCACTTCCGCTGCTCCGCTGGATCTGGAGCCCGGAGGTCGTCATCCCCACCGTACGTGTGTGGAACCGCGAGGCATCATTGTTTGGTGCTGGGAGCTGTCTTCTTCCACTACACGATCCTGAGGTCGGCGCCGTCGTCTCCACCAACAACGTTTGTGCGAGAACGTAATCTCGCTTCCGGTCTACAAGGGTATGTATTCTGATCTCCTCCGTATTAGTATATCTGCATAGTATAGTTCTTGGTTAGTTTAAGGTTATCGTCGGTAGGAATTCTTTTGTTTTCTGTCTATGATTCCCTTCAAAAACATTCATAACATGTATATCATATATATACACCATCATCATTGATGATTATCTGGCGATCTGTTTCATCTTCTTGATTCTTCAACGCAATCAAGAATTCATGAAGGTGAATCATTCCCCTTGCATGACATAGTCTATGACAAAACATTTGCATCTGGCAACGTTTTCTGTCACCCAGTGATCAAGCTGAGCGAGGCGTCTCAATGTCATCAAGTATGACCAATGTCATCAAGTATGACTGCCACGTGCTCCTTTAATGCGAGTGTTCTCTTCCATCTTGGTTGAGAAGAAAACCGTATTTACGGTGGATACAGATCATCAGTCTCAGCGACCATTCCAAATGTTCGCGATCTGTCAACACGCACCCACAGTTCGTTCTCTATGGGAGAGATCATAGCATACACTGGATTATGATGAAATTATCCGCACAAAACTTGATAATCCAAAATATTCTTTTTGTTAGCGGAATCTCCGGTTTTATCTCCTGGCGGGTTTTGTATCATATAGTTAAAAGGTTTGAAACAAGGAGTATCCTCAAGGTATGGTATAAAACTATGAAGTTTGGACCCAACCTTTAATGTTTCTCAATCGCAGGAATGCACCTAAGTTTAAAATGTCTATCAAAAAGGTTATTATCTACAAAGGTTTTGCAAAACATAAAGACTTTGTACATAATAAATATGGGTTCAAGTTTTAATAAAATAAAACTACCAGAACTCCCACTCAAAATGAACATCCCTCACATCGTTTTAGTGATTACACGATCCTTATCCATCATACTACTCCGATTGTCACGGCCGATAGCATAACTTCAAAAGTAGACATCGCTATGTCAATCACAACATCTATGTGACTCGTGCTTAACCTTTCGGTCACTGTGTTCCGTGGCCATGTTTGTACATGCTAGTCTCGCCATAATAACCTTTAGCGTATTCGCGTGTGCAAACATGTCTTACACCCAATTATACGAACGATGATATGTCTGACACCCGATCGTCACGGCCTGCTTCATAACGTAGAACTTTCGATGGTGCACGCTAAAAGGGAGAACACTATATGGTATTTTGGAGGGATCATCTTATATTACTACCGCCGTGTAACCATTATATAAACACTTATATAGGGTGGGACTATTCTAGACAACTTTCTGAAACCAGCCTACACCCATCGGAAAGACCTTCTAATCCCGCGCCGCGCCCACCCAACTCACCGACGTGCGAAAAGAAAAAAACTGCCCACCTTCTCCCGTCCCACCTACCACGCCTGCGCCGCCCGCCCACCTACCGCTCCGACGGCCGACCTCCCAGCCGCGCGCCTCCCGGCGACCACCGCCCCCACGCGCCCCGGTGACCTCCACCCGGCGTGCCTCCCGGCGACCACCGCCCCCACGCGGTGGTGGGGAGGAAGGAGGAACGGCGGTGGATTGCTCGTCGGACCGTCGTGCTCGGATTGCTCGTCGAACCTCGTGCATCCAAGTGGCGTCGAGTGGCTGGGACGCGCCCCAAAATCCCGCTGCCATGGCTCCCGAGCCGACGCTCCTCGAGACGCTCGCTCCCCGCGCGCCCGGAGACCGGTTCTCCAGCTCGCCGTCCCTCACCCAATTGCATCCACCGCTACCGCAGCACCACGCATGCTGCCTGGAAAAAGAGCTTGCCGTCGTCCTCTCCCTCAACGCGCCACCACAAGCCACCACAGCTGCTCCTGATTCCTCAAAGACCCGGCCAGATTTCTCCACCGTGGCCGATTCGAGATTCGTCCTCACCGGCGCAGCGCCCAAATCCCCCACCACGGCTGCCCAAAGCTGGCTTCGGCTCCTGCCTCCTGGCCTGGAGGATTTTGTCTAAGCGTGTTCGCCACCATGCGCTGGTCCTACTGGAGCACCACGCGCGTGTGTCCGAGCACATGGAGCTTCAGCGTCAGAGCAAGCCACCACGAGCGAGCACTCTGTGATTTTTTTAAAAACAATTGGCTAGAAAACTGCTCCC
Organism: Poa pratensis; assembly: GCA_947311845.1. Taxonomy (NCBI): domain Eukaryota; kingdom Viridiplantae; phylum Streptophyta; class Magnoliopsida; order Poales; family Poaceae; genus Poa; species Poa pratensis. The sequence continues at coordinate 18,007,401 of CAMZMU010000069.1, forward strand.
TATCGATTGTGTCTGCAGTGCGTACGATTGTATGTTCACTGTTGTTTTCGAAGAAGTTCATTTTAGCCGCGTCTAAAGGTTCACTTTGTCAATTTTGGAGGTTCACTTATTTTACAAGTGAAGTTACTTCTATCCATGTGTAAAAAATTCATTTCTTCGCAGCGGGAATATTCTTGGATAATACAAAAGATAGAAAATTATTTGGTTAAGAAGTTATCTTTAATTTGTAGAGAAGTTTAGTTCGTTAATATTCGGAGTTCATTTGTTCAGCCAAAAATACATAATTTCAAACCCGAAAAGTTCACCGCGGTATATAAGGAATATACTCTGTTTCATGTGGCGGAAATTTTTCCAATCTAGTGAAATTTAGTTGTGAAATTTTGTGAAGTTCACTTATGCGACAAAAGAAGTTCACTTTTGTGACGAGCGTTGCAAGTTTATATTTATGTCGGTGAAACAAGAAAATCGCGACCAGAAGGTCCGTAAGTAGCTCCCCGAAGTTCACATACATATACAGAGAAGTTCACGGCCGTATTACTCATTGAAGTTCATGTCGGGAGTTAAAAACATTACACGACACTTAACAAAAAATTCGCGACCGGAAGTTCAATAAGTAGCGCCAAGAAGTTCACATACATATACGGAGAAGTTCACGGCCGTATTACTAATGAAAGTTCATGTCGGAGTTAAAAACATTGCACGACACTTTAACAAAAAAAATCGCGACCAGAAGTTCAATAAGTCACGATTAGAAGTTCACATATATACGGAGAAGTTCACGGCCGTATTGAAAACAGTTCAGATACTCTATTTCACGAGACGGATATTTTAGGCACGTATTTCGTTCATACGAGTTTCGGTTGACTAAATCGACTGTACCCACATACAATTACCAATCATATGAGTCTAATTAACTCTCTCGTACGTCACACTCCACCGCGAAGATCATAATCGAGCCAATTTGTAATCTTTCCCGTGTGTATCTTGTTTTTCTGTTTTTTCGTATTTTCAAAATTAAATAAAAACCGTATTGAATTAGAAAAATATTTATGTACTAAAAAGTTGCGTATTGTCAATATCTTTCCAACGCCATATCATTTGTTACTTTTTGATAAACGGTTTGAAAGTAATTTTAAAAATAATGTCCGCTGGGCATAAACATTCAGAAACAGAATTGTTAATTTTTCAAACTGCTCTTATTCCGTGATGAATTACGAAAATTGGCCTGAGATAGTCAAGCTGTGGTTTTTCCATACCTTTCCAACGTCGTATTATTTGCTTCAATCCGACAAACGGTTTGAAAATGGCGTCCAAAACAGTACGAAAACGAAGAAAATACGTGAAAATCTGTGTTTCGTATATTTAAAATTACTTTACAACCGTAACTAATTTCAAAATCTTGTAGAAGTGAAAAAGGTGCGAATTTTGCATATCTTTCCAACGGCGTATCATTTGCTTCAATCCGACAAACGGTTTGAAAATGACGTCCAAAACAGTACAAAAACGAGGAAAGTACGTGAAAAACAGTGTTTCGTATATTTAAAATTATTTTAAAACCGTAACTAATTTCAAAATCTTGTAGAAGTGAAAAAGGTGCGCATTTTTCATACCTTTTCAACGCCGTATCATTTGCTTCAATCCGACAAACGGTTTGAAAACCATGATGGAAAAACTCACCGAATCTAAGTGTTCCATCTGGAAGTTCACCTATTATTAACTCGGAAGTTCAGAAAGTTATCCAGAATACTTATTCTAGAGAGGAGCCTAGAATAGCTGGAATATATATATACACACAATATAAGATGCACACAATAACATAATATCAAATGTAATGCGATATGATATGGTCCTTGCGCCAATGGTCTCATTTTGCGCTGATAGTTTATAAACAATTCATAAAACTTACCGTGACCATATCACATTGCCCCTGCAAAATAAAGTTAGATGCTTTCTACTTTATCTTTTGTATATTTTACGTGGCTTAGGGGATTTCGTAAATAGAACCGCTTCATACCTAAGAATCTACAACCACAACACCGATCAAATAATTGTCAATTTTATATCCCTTTCGGGTTTCCATTGAAAATGTCAAGCCGTCTATTGAGAGAGAGATATACACCCGCGAATCGCATATATGGTACAAGCCATATGTCAATTACGGAACCAATCTCGCGTAAGCGTATGCGTAAGGTCGGTCTGGGCCGCTTCATCAACTCAATGCCGATGGCATAAGTAAGTGCACACGAGAGGGAAACAATTATAAGATTGGTGCCCTCATTCAACATGAGTTCTAACCGTACTACTATATCTACGCATAGATCGGCTCTGATACCACTGAAGGGGATCGTGTGCAGAAAACAAAAAATTTCCTAACAACGATAACCGAAATAGCCAGGATCTATTACTATGCAGATATATAGTAACGGAGGGAATGGTATAAATACCCTTGTAGACCGTAAGCGTCGACGATCAAAAAATCTGTTTCGATGACGGCGCGTGATGAAGACGGGCGGCGAAGACGACGGCGGCGCCGACCTCAAGGTGATGAGGACGAACTCCTCCAAGTGCCCCAAACGTGGCACCTCGCAGAGCTTACACACGTACGGAGAAGATGACGACCTACGGACTCCGATCCAGCCGAGCAACGGAAGTAAAAGACTTGGACCAGAGGAAAACCAGCATCACGGCGGTGTGCATATGGTGGAGAAATCCTCGACCCGTGCGTAGCCCCAATTACGGAGCCACGTCTAAACGGATGAGACAGAGAGAATTGGGGTGAATTTTCAAGGCAAGGGTGCACCCCTATTTAAAGGAGGAGGAGGAGGGGTGTCACCCTTGGTGGCTAAGCCATGTGGGACTATTCCCACATGGTGCACAGCACCAATGGGTGCGCCGGCCCTGGTGGGCCCCATTCGGCCCACCCAGGGCTGCCCCCTCCCAAACCGCACCATGGGGGGAAGTTTCCCCCTATGGGCCTTTTCCGTTTAGTCAAGGCCCATTTAGGTGTACAGCCTTCTAAAATTCCAAAAATAAATAAATAAAAAAATATTTTATCATTAATTACATTAATTAATATTAAATACATATTATCTAATTTATTCAGGCTCCGAAAACTATTCCGTCGCCCTCCGAACACCATCAGATATGACCCGGAACACTTCCGGTGTTCTTCTCTCTATTTTCTCTTCTGCGTCCAATCTAAATAAACGTCACCTACCCTTAAGTGTGACACCCTATCGGTTCGGGATCACTCCAGACATGATCGAGAACCCTTCTCCGATCAATGACTATCAGGGAGACCTAGATGGCTATGATAGCCCCTGTGCATCCACGAATAACTTTGTCGTTTGAACCTTTAGACGTCAAGTCTCAGGCCTTTTGCCACGCGATACTTAGTTTGTCCGGGACTCGATCTCCGGTATCATGATACCAAGCTTGATCTCGTTACTTGACAATACTATCTTTACTCGTCTGTGATATTACATCCTCGTGACATTGTCACATGTTTGCAAGCTCATTGATGTAATCTCATCGAGTGGGCCCAGATTATCTATCCTGCTATGCGGATTGGCAAATCCCGCTCTTGATCCCTCGCCTCAACATACTTCCTTCCGATAACCGAGAGGGACACATTTATTGTCATCCTATATAAGAGATGACGTTTGATACAATCAAAGTATCTTTCAGAAATAGCAATTAGATTTGATCTCTCGGTCGAAGCCGTAATGACTACGTCCTATAAATATTGGGTGTGTCCATTACATCATTCACCTAATGATTGACTCCATTGTCAACTGACATAAATGTCACATGATCGGGAAATCTCGATCATCAATTGCACAATGGACTAGTTAAATTGAGGCTACTAGGGACCTGGTTGTTTATGTGTCACACGTGTATTAATATTTCCGCTTAATACAGTTATAGCATGATACAAAACTTATTATGAACAATTGAGATATGACAAATAAAATATTTTTATTAATTGCCTCTAGGGCATATCTCCTTCAAACCTCACACCGCTTGAGACCGTATGAGCTTCCATGGATATGACGCGGAGCAACCTGCAGTGGCTGACGCGCTCCGCAGGTCCCCCACAGGTACCACCGCGACTCCCGCTAACATATCTAAGACTACGAAGTCGCCATTACTGACCCGCGCACACTCTCACACTGGTTAGTTCCACTTCATCTCAAAGTCCGCCTTAAAATCATCAAATCTGTCAGAATGAACATCATACATGGTTAGATTTGAATGCCACAAAGGATCACATAGCACACGGGTATATCCGTATATGCAAGAAATCTATGGCAAATGTGGCCCGTCCACACACCGTTAACAACATTCATTTTGGATCGGTCAGGTCACGCTCGCCTATTTCTCGCATGCCTCATCATCCACACGTCTTTTTACACCCCGTCTCATATCAGACCCGTGTCTGATGAGGAGCATCTGATGCTCATTCTGTACTAGTGGACAATTCAACTCCCAGGCCATAAAAAATGAGGTGGGACAGCAATGGTCTCCCAATTAGGGAAAATAAATTATACTATGGTGCTTTCATTTATTAACTTCAAGTAACATAATCTTTAATTTTCTATTAATGCTCATATAATTGTGAGTTTTCCTTAATTTCGTATTTATTTATATACTTCTAGTTTTTTATAAATCTTGATATTTCTTTACTTTCTAGTATTTTCCTGGATTAATTTTAGGATTTCACACCTTTGTTTTACTTGATAGTGCGCATGGAGGTTTGCGAGACCATTAATTTCCAGTCGTCCAAAAGTGCCTTGCAATGGTACGAGAGTAACAAAATGATGTGGTTGTGCTAGTGCTTAAACATTGTGGGTTCAATCTTTTCAAATTATTTAAAATCTCATGATATTTTGTAAGAAAAGTCAAATAAAACTATAGATATTTTGAAAAATTGCGGCTCCAGCTGATCTCACAGCAGACATGTATTTCTGCTACTAACAAAATTATGGGATTTTGACAACGGAAGACAAAACTTGTCTGGCTTAAGTTCAGGGATCAAATGTAGACTCGAGCAAATAGTTAAGATACAAAAGAGTGCTAGCTAGGCGTGAATGGACAGGGAGGAAACGATTATCTAGGTATGTACAGCAGAAATGCAGGACTCACGTTAAGCATGCAAAGACCAATCTGAAATACTGATTCATCAGTACTTAAAAGAGTTGAAATATCAGATAGTCACGAGAAGATATTTAAAGAGCAGAAAGACCATTTTGAGGAGTCAAAAGCGACCTTTTGATGTTGGATGACTAGGGCTCCCCACCTTCTTAATTATACGGTTTGGCAGCCAAGATAAATTTAACTGTCAGAAGAAATGTCCCGAGTCTATTTGTTAATTTGATGGGTGTGCATTTGTCACAAAGTTGCATCCTTCTGCAAGAAAGTGGCTGCATCTTAAAAAGGTTTTACGTGAGTCTCTGACTATATGATGTGAAGGACCGATTTTTCTTTGCGTTACTTGTAAATAATTGTAAGCATATTTACACACACTCCGGTTGTTCAATAGACTGAGCATAGAATGCATTGGACACACCAATATCTTATACCCATAAGTTACTAGTACAGAACACCACGTTACCGGACCTCTCATCTCAGTCTACCAAACTATAGTGTCTTTATAGGGATTTTCCCTAATCTTAAATTCTGTAAATAACATTCTATTCTATCTAATCGGATGGCGGATACGACCATCTTAAAACTCAAAAAAAAAAAGCCCACGGGCTCTTTATTCTATCATCTATCTACACTTCAACAGCAGCTGAAACTGACTAAGATTAGAATCTTCAACCTACTCTAATATGGCGTATTATACCCCCATACCGAGGGGCAATCCGTTGTTAGCTCCTACCCCGTTACTCAACCAGACGCGGTTACTTTTTTGAAATCAACTTGAACATAAAAGAATCTCATGTGACTTAAAATTAGCCCAAAAAACATATCTTTTGAATTTTTATCTCTCTCGGCCCCCTCACCACCACATCATGGACCCACAAAGTTTTTACCCTGCCTCTGGGCCACTCATCTTAGATCTCTGTTACTCCTACATACACGGCTACACCCGATCACAGTTACCGGCGCGAATTCTCTAACTTGTTGTGACAAATTCACGGTTGACTTCGCCACACGATTAACAAACGACGGTCTAGATTGGGGATATATAGGTACTGTGCCAGAACACACAGTTCACACATTTCACTGTGTAAACGACTAGTAGCACGTATTGTTTACGTCTTCTGTAGCGATCAATCTAGATCGTCGGTTTTCAATCCGACGGATGAAAAGTGAGCAAAGTCATAGGTAGTGTTCACCTCTAACTTTATCACACCAAGTCAAAGAATCCCGGCCGGTTACACATGCATAAAAGGACGGCCGTGGTTCCTTCTGACTCTGATCTTCCACCATCGATCGACCTCTCGTCAACCCTTGCATAGATCGATTCTCTGTCCATCATTCTCACACCTCTAGTTCAAAAGTAGAGATAAAAACGGGCATGGCCACTATATGGGGATACGTACGATCGAACCGGTTGACGGATGAAGTCAACGGCGATCGATTAATTGACGACGCATGCAGCTAGCTTAGGCCTGCGTGGGTGGCGTTTCTAGGGCTGAAATAAGCCGTATCAAAAGGCGTTTTTTAAAAGGTTTATACTAGGCTGAAAGTTTTTTGATGGGTCAGATTTGCCTAATAGTTTGTTTAAGGGCCATTTAGGAGGAAAGATACCAAAGAAAGTGACCGGTTTAATTTAGGTCGACCGGTGGAGTCGACCAAGGAGAATGGCAGGTTAACTAACTAATACGCGTGCAATTGCAAGATTCTTTTTCAACATGAATGTGCATGAATCTAAAATAAAACATGAATGTGCATGTGCGTGCTTTTTTTTCTTCTTAACATATTGTGTTCAAATGTACTCTCTGATACATTATTATTGTTTTATAAAACAAAAATGGATATGGGATATCGTTCATGTGAAGAGAATCACGTGCAGCTCCCTAATGAACGCCTTAAACGTGAAGTGTCAAAGGTGATGCATCATTTTCTTTTGAGAACATGGTACTCTGATGAACGAGAGACGTTACTCATATGTAACCCCACAGAATAGATGCAGTGGTACTGAAATATCAAGCCCATAAATATACGCAATCGGTCGCACACATAATTTTCCCTTCTTTTTCTCCATATATAGTTGTCACACATATATATGCTATTCGTTTCGTCACAAGTAACTCACGAGTGAGGACCATGATGTTATGGATGTAACTTGTCTCCATTGATAGCTCAATGGGCGAATATATAGTACACATGACTTGAGATACAAGTAAAGTAAATCTAGTCTAATACGGACCCCTACACATATATTAATACTCCTTACCACCCCCTCCCCCTCAAATGCAAAGCGTATGCAATAGCACTGCATTTGAAGAAGTGTAAAACTGGAAAAAAATGATAATTTAAAATCCACGTCTTAATAGTGTCGTTGCAAAATGAAGAGTTTTCACACCCTGTGAAGTCAAGCCAAAATGGATAGAGTCGATCGAAAAATGAGACCGACAGAGACCGAAATTCGATCAAGAGACATAATCAAGAAAGAAAAATAGATCTCAACACGAGTTACGACGTGCATAAAACTTTGGATCTAATCTAAAAAACAGTTCTAATCTTTGATTTCAACCGGGTGTCGGCCCCGGGAGAGTAGATTAATTTCCCCGGGGGCGGCGTTGCGGAAGCGGTGGAGAAACCTTAGACCAAGGAGCGAAACCGCTCTGATATCGAAAACATCGGAGACCACGAACGGATCGAAGACCGAAATAATCGATCGAGACTGGATCGGTAGCACGAGTTGCGCGTGCGGGAAAAAAACAAACCATTAACCTAGACTCTGATACCATGTTATGGATGCAGCTTATCTATATATTGATAACCCAATGGGCAAATATATAGTACACATGACTTGAGATACAAGTAAAGTAAATCTAGTCTAATACGGACTCCTAGACATATATTAATACTCCTTAACACATGACACATCATCAACGATCACCTGGGTGGTACGGTGTAGATGTAACGAGATTAAATCACATGTTTGGCTCTTAATTTCTCTTGGTGTTTTGCGGGATCAATGATAAACTGGTGTTGTGGGAGTGACTGAGTATATATGATGTGTCGAATATGTCTAGAAAACAAGAACCACGCAATGCTACTCATTAGGCAATGCCACAAGAACAGTACATCACCTTGTCCTGTTGGAAAAAGGGAAAATCTTTGGGAGACAACAATAAAAGGAGAGGCCAAGCGCGTTGACACATGGAATGAACAATGAACGTGAGATCGATCGGCCGGAGTGAACGTTCGATGTGACGGTGCACAGCACGGAGATATGATGGACTAAAAAGCCGGCCGGCGACCAACGGCGCATGCAATGCATGGCGAACGGAGATCACCGAATCTCTTTTGCTATTCCGATCCGTTGCTTTCCGGGGTAGGGGAAGCGGCGAGTGGTTGGCGAGGGCGCACCAGTGATCAGAGCAATACTGGCCTTGGAACCTCCCCTCGTGACCAGTGAATTCGATTCGTCGTGTGACACCACAGCTCGATCGATCTTCGAATGTCCTGCATGCTGCTTTTCTTAGACACTTTCTTTTGTTCATGTTCGTTGGTCCTCACGACAGTGCATTCGCGGCATCTTCCCTAGCATATCACAAAGCTTTGATCCGTCCGCGAGACATAGATACATGAGAAGAAAAGGAAAAGAAACAACTTCTCCACGAAGCATAGGCGTGTACAACAGTTAGTGCGTGACATCGGTTATCTACGTCGTGCTATCAAGTATTTTTGTGATGTGAACCAAATATGACGTGCATGGACACATGGAGATATGTATGTGAAAGAGACAATCAAATATTTCTTACAAAGTTCGTTCTTCAAATTTCATTATAAATGATTATAGCTTCATGCCTCAGTTCATCATTGGCACGAGCGCTAAAGAATATACCAAGACCGCAAACCAACCGGGTAAACGAGCAAAGCACATGCGCCTGATTAGGTAACTTGTTTTTGTCAGTCTTTACGCTATGTGTTGTGTGTGTAAGGGCATCTCCAGCCGTTGTGTCCCCCCCAGGCCGAATTCCAGCGCTATTTTGGGCCGCCTAGGGGGCAACGACGCTATTTCACGCCATGGGGGCGGCGTTTTTCCAGCTGTGCTGAAACCCAGAAACGCCCATAAATTTAAAAAAAAAACGAATTTGGGTAAAACTTTAAAATTTAGGCGAATTTCATACTATATAGGCGAAATTCGCATAGTTCAGGTGATACAAATATAAAGACTTAAAGAAAACATAAAATTTATTTAAAACACAACGCTCTACATGCCGAACTGGCTGTAGAACACCGTGTAGTCGCCGCCGTCGTCGCTCGGCGACGTGTCCGGGGCGTGGCTCGGGCCGGCCTCGTCGTCGTCGCTGCCGGGCCACCTGCTCGGCCCTGGCGCTTAGTACTCCTCGTCGCTGCCGTCGAGGACTATGATGCCGTGGCCGCTCGCCGGAGGTGGGGGAGAAGGACGACGGGCAGAACGGCGGTTCGCCACCACCTCGTCGAGGAGACGCTGCTGGCGCGCCACCTCCTCCATGGCGTGCTGCTCCCGCGACCAGGCGAAGGCGAACTCGTCCTCCGCCGGCAGGACGTCGTTGAGGGAGGCGGACAGGGCGAGCTTCTCGCCTAGGAACTCCTCGGGGTCGTCCGGCGCCTCCACCTTGATCGCCGTTTGACGTATTCAGGCGGCACCGTCCACTCCCTCGCCGGGGCCTTCTTCTTCGAGGACGCGCCGCTGGTGCCACGCTCCGTCTTGGGCTTGACGAGGCGGAGATGGCCACGGGGCGCGAGGGGTTGCGGCGCTCGTTGATGCGCAGGCTACCACCGGTGGGCCTTCTTGGCGGAGAAGGCAGCGGTGACCGTAGTTGAGGACGATACCGCCGCTCCTTGGCGGCGTGTCCTCCGGCTCGGGTTTGACCCGAGCGAACGCCGGCGTGCGCGGCGTTGAGGAGGAGCCGAGAGTCGACGAGGAGCGTGGGCCCGACGACGAGGAAGAGGAGGTCGCGCCCATCCTCCTAGGCATCCACGACGTGAAGCGGCCGCGGGGGATGGGTGGGGGGCGCAGCGGCATGGTTAGCCGGGGCCTGTTGCCGGCGGCGATGTAATCGAGGACGTATGCGAGCGTACGCCCTCGAGCGCCCCACCATTGCTTCCTCCCTCTGGCGTTCTTCCGGCCGGTGACGGGGCCGTTGTCGTTGGTATCCTCCAGCTCCCGCCGATGGCGCTCGACGAAGTACGCCGTCCAGAAGGAGTTGTTCGCCGGATCCCACCGCGGGTCCTCTGCCTCGTCGGTGAGCCCGGCGAGCACCTCCTGGATCACGTAGACGCGGTCCGCCCCTTCCGGCGGCGGAGGCACAGGGACGCCGCTCGCGCTCAGGCGCCACTCGCCGAGGACCTGCATGTCCGGCGGCGTTGGGTACCCTGCCTCGTACAGCATCCTGGCCTCCTCGGGGTGGAGGAAGCGGCGGCCGAAGCCGTTGGCCGCTGCGTTGTCGCCGGGAAGTGTTCCGCCATTGCTCGGGGAGAGAGGGAGATGGAGAAGGCGAGAGAGGGCGAGATGTGAACTACACGGCAAGTGGCGTGGGTTTTTATAGCGTACAGGGAGGCGAGACGGTGGCGCGTCATTACTCCGGCGCATGGCAGCCGATTGGACGCGTCGGCGCCGCTGAACGGCGCGGCAGTCCAAGCCATTTACTCCGGCAGGCTTTTGACTAGCGCGGGAGCCGAGGGGATGAGGACGCCGCGTTTTCGCTCCAAATTCCCACCATTTCGCCCAGGTCGCTGACAGCGCTGGCCCGCCGCATTTTCGCGTCATTTCGGCCCCCCCAGGCGGAACCCAGTGGGCTGGGTTTGCCCTGGGTGAGCCGGCGCTATTTTAGGCCGAAACGGCGCTATTTGGGCTGCTGGGGGGCGACTGGGAAGAATTCGGCGCTAAACAGGCGAAACGGCGCTAAAAACGCCTACTGAGGGGGGGGGGGGGGGGGGGGGCGCTAGGGGGATGGCTGGAGATGCCCTAAGGCAGCCCGTCGTGGTAAGTTTCTTTTTTTTTTGGCGGAGAAGGTAGATTTTGTTAGCCGAAACATAATCCTCCGTGGGTTACTTGTGTATCAGTGGACTGTGATGGTGTTCTTCACTACAACCACAAATCGATGGTGGGGTGCGGCTATTGGTGTCATGAAAGTAGAGTTGTTTGTTGTAAGGAGATATATTGGAAAGTTTTACTAGCAACCTACAAATGTTGCGGTGCACATGCATATTATTGCCGAAGCCAAGCTAGTTAGAAAAGACATACACTTTAGATACTATCATATGTTTGTCAACCAAAATGCTGTGTGTGGATCATTAATTGTTCTGGAAAATTCTCAAGTAGACTAACATACCATATGCATTAAGCTAGGTGCATTTTGGTGGGTGTACGAACATGGCTTCTAGCCACACAACATGCTAACGCACCAGTTGATGAATTACCTTTTCTTGATTGTACCTGTATTGCTTATCCTACCCGAAATTTTCGGTTGATTCTATGTATAGAGCGCTTATCCTACCCGAAATTCCAGTCGATAGTGCTTATAATAACAAACTTTGGAAGATGAAGATACCACTAAAAACTAAAGTGTTTGCGTGGTATTTACGTCGAGGAGTAATTCTCACCAAAGATAACCTTGCCAAACGCAATTGACACGGAAGTAAAAAGTGTGTTTTCTGTCAACACGACGAGACCATTACACACTTATTCTTTCAGTGCGAGTTCGCTAGGTCTATATGGTCAGCCATCGAGATAGGTTCTACCTTACACCCACCCAGATCCGTTGCTAACATTTTTGGCAATTGGCTAAATGGAGTGGATCCTAGGTTCAAACTATTCAGTAGGGTGGGAACGATTGCTGTTATTTGGTCGCTATGGCTATGTAGAAATGACAAGATTTTTAATGATAAAAATTCTTCTCTTATGCAGGTTATATACCGGTGCACAGCGACGCTATGAGCTTGGTCATCCCTGCAGCGTGTGGAGCACCGAGACTTATTTTTGGAGGTGGCGTCGAGACTGGAGGCTGCGGCCAGAGAGTTATTTTCCCGGTATGGGTGGCAACATAGACTCCGGATAGACCTACCAGCAGCCTAGGCGGATCTACAATTTCTCATTTTGATATGTAATTCGCCTTTTATTTTTTGCTGACCGACTTGAGTGATGGTGAACTGGCGGCTGTGTGCATCTTAGTTATGCAGAGGCCGGGTGTAATGCTTAATCCTTTTAAGTAATAAAAGCCCTTTTATCTATAAAAAAAACCTGTACTGCTGGCACGACCAAAAGTCCAAAAGATTGTCCCAGTTAATAAACATAGATTTATAGTTAATTAGTGATGGAAAAGAAGCAGAACCACGTCAAAAAAAACAAAAAAAAAAGAAGCAGAACGCATCTTGTACGTACTTTAAAAGAAGAAAGCGATCTTGAGTACAACTCTCATTGGGTTCTTCTTTAAAGCTTAGCTCTCGGGTCAAACTAAAGCTAGAGTTCCCTCAACAAAAAAAACTAGACAACCTACTCCAGTAATCGTATCATTCGTGTGCAACTCCAAAGTTTGTATGCTACACCCGAGTATTTATTTCACCCTATGATTTCGATCTTGCCTTTTACATGTACTCAGAAACCCTAAGATAGGAGCTAGGAGCTAAGGTAGCAAAGTGGTTTCTCTCACCGAGGGAGCGTCAGCGAGGGACGGTGAGAGAGAGAGAGAGAGAGAGAGAGAGAGAGAGAGAGGGGATCAAAGGTGTCTTGTAGGCAGGTGATGAATGATGATTAGGCCACAAATTGGATGGCTCTTGTTCATAGGAACATATCCGCCGTGAACGAAAACAAAAAGTTGATCGATCTTACCTTTCCTTTCAGCATTTGCCGACTATACATATCATTTGTAGCTAACTAGAAGTGCAGTCATTCAGCACGCTCCGCTAGCTTCCTCTGATCCTAAATGCTTAGAGCAACTCTACCATATTATCTAAAATTCGGTCATCTAAAACTGTTTTAGAGCATCCTCTGAGGATATTGAGGATGCAACATTTCAGATCTTCTTTAAAAAAAACTCTATTTGCCATATACTCCCTCCGTTTCTAAATATAAGTTGTTTCAACTTTTCTCAGTTTTCTCAGATTCGTATACATCAAGAGGCATTTTAGTGTGTATACTCAGTCATTTTAGTCTGTATGTAGTCCACCTTACAATAATTAAAACATCTTATAATTAGAAACGGAGAGTATATCTGTACATCTAAACATTATATAAACCTCGATTCTACATCAACACGAGTCCTACTTCAAACTTGAACATAACATATGCAATTCAAATTTAAACTTGCCAACACCAACACGCGCATACTTTCTATTTTTTTTTTTTTTTTGCGGGGATTACTTTCTAATTTGTTGTTTGTGAAAACGCTGTGATATATAAAGGTCACTGGCAAAGGTGCAATAATCCTCTGGCTACAAACTACAAAGACATGGGGCCTGGCAAAGCAAGATCTGATGGATCCATGGCCGTGAGGTCGCGCGCGCATGGCGCAGAAGAGCGGTGACCAGTCCTCACTCGCTCGTGCCTGCTTCCCCACTGGCATTACTTGCGGTGCGGTCCTCGATCGGCCTAATTTTCTGCTGGGGTTCGATCACGTTGCGTCGCTTTCGCCATGCACTCGTTAAACGCGTCCGCCACTTAACATACGATGGAGAACAAAAAAAAAGTACTGATCGTTCTCGGTGTAAGTCGAAGCCCGCCGCCCTTAATTTGCGTCACCCAAACCATCAGCAGCTAGCGTCCCGGGGTAGGAGGAGGAGCTGCTGTTCGCTAGCTGGTGCTGTGTCGTCAACGCCGTGCGCGCCTTCCATCGTCGCCTAGCTAGTGCTACCTGACGACGAAACCCATCTCAACCGCGACGTCGATCGCCTGCCAACCTCACGATCGACGTCGCGGTTGAGATGGGTTTCAATAAACCTCGTTCGTTATAGCAAACAGATCGATCGATCCAACGCGCGGAAATTCCCCGGACATAAGTATGTAGCCTACTACCACGCGCACATATATACTAGCTCAGAGATCTACTCGATCGATCGATCATGGTGGGCTGGTCAAGCAGCCGCTGGATGGCTAGATCCTACGTGCGTGCTCCGCCGTTAGTTGGCTCTGCCTTTTCCGCCATCCGATCCATCGATCGATCGGCGACGGCAGTTGCCTCGGAATTCCGGAACGGATATTCCATGGATTACAAGATATTAAAAACGAAGCTTGGTCGTTCCCTTTCCCCTGCTACAGTTGGGAGGGGCGATTTTCTGAAACTCTCCGGGAGATCCACCTCGCTCGCCGCCGGGTCGTCGATTCCTCGTTCTCCGGCGGTCGCTCCGGCGGCGGGAGGACGGGGGATCGTCGATCCGCGGCTTGTATATAGTGTAGGGTCGTCTAGGAGGCCTGTCAGCGGCGCTGTGGAGGCGGTGGTGCGGTTGGCGAGGCGTGTTGCGGCGGATCTCGTCCCCTTCGACGGCGGCGCTCTCCGGAGCTTCGTGGTGGAGATCCCGCCTTTCCCGAGCTCGCGGTTCTTCGGATCTGTGGAGTTCGTCAACCCCTATCCGGCTATGGCGTGGCGGCCGGGCCGGAACTTATTGAATAAAGAGAAGGCTGTGATTTGGAGCATCGCGATGGAGATGCAGGGATGCGGTGTAAGTTCACAGGAGCTGGCGACCGGCGACTTCCCGTCCGCGGAGGGCCTGTACCTGATCCAAGCCATCAAGAGGTACGGCGGCGGCGCGCGCGCCACCGGCGGCATCGTGCTCGTCATCGACATCAGGATCCAGAGGACGTCGTTGTAATTTTTCATTTGTTCTGGGTCTTTCTGTAAGAACGGGGCTTTAATATCATGTCTTTTTCCCCGCCAAAAAAAAGGATATTCCATGGATTATCCCCCACTTTTCCGACATTGCATCGATCGTATCATCTTCATCATCATCATCAGCGCACGCACGCCCCTTTATTTCTTCTTCCTCCTTGCCTTTGCTTTTCCTCTGTCGATCTGTCTCCGTTAATTCCACAGCCACGCATCCACTACTCAGCAACCAATGGAAATGGCCGGCTAACTAGGTAGCTTCGGCTACTCTCTCCAAAAAGGGCTATGTATATGGCTTAATTGGAAGGTGTGAGGCTAGCAAGCAATACTTTTAGTAGCCTAGCTTGTTACATCCGGTAATGCATGCATGAAAGCGTGACCAAGTGGTAACTGCTAACGGCCGTTGGTTTCTTGGTCCGTTCGTGCTACTTTTCACTTTTTATCACCTTCTCTCCTCAGTTACCACCGATAGTTAAATGTGGTATGCAAATGCTAATGGCCGTTGGTTTCACGAACGTACTAGAAGCCTCTACGTACGCATGCGTCACGACCAGTTGCGCCGATCGTTCTGATAGTATCTTGTTGGTCGTCATGAGTTTCAGAACTCAGAGCGATCGACCACTAGCTTTGTGACGTACTACCTCCGTTCCAATTTAATTGACTTGATATCCACCACGTGTGGATGTATCTAGACATGTTACATGTATAGATACATCCACATTTGGTGAATAACAAGTCAATTAAATTGAAACGGAGGGAGTACGTCAGTACGTGTCGCTGCCTCCCGAGTGGGTAAACCACACTTGCCTGGCCTAGCTAGGAATTGCTTCGGCACTGGAGTGAATGATCAAGAGTTCAAGACCATGTGCTCGCATATGTGAGCCGTGAGCTTGTGGCGAGTGGTGTGACTACATATGCAGGCGAGTCTTTTCTGGAGGTCGATCTTCCCTCTATCGTCTATAGCTAAAATGCATATATTCCTTGCTCCACGTTCAGGCCTATACTGTGCCATCCATGGCCATGCCTATGCGTGTCACTTTTATCTCTAGCTCCTCCATCTTGCTACACCATCTGGTAATTATTGTTGTACTCCTGGTACTCTGCCTGCTGCCTCCTGTTCGTCTCGTAGGCCTTTTTCAGAACATCATATGCATCACGCTGCCTATACACCTCGGCCTACAATATCATGTAGTTAATGTCATAAAAGCATCCATGAAAGAACATAAGACCACTATAGGATGAAAAGGAGAAAATTAGGAAACCTCGAGAATGGCCATGTTCGATCTAGGCTGTCCACGAGTGTTGGTACTAGGAGATCCGCTTGTGCAGGTTCGGACTTGCGAGAGAGTGGGCATGTTCTCGAGCTCACCATCCATCATCATGTGGCGGCCATGTTTATTGCCATCTCCTGCTAGTACTACCGCAACCCCATCAATATCATCTTCATAGGGATCAGCCTCGTCACCCTTTCTCTTCTTATACTCCGTGGCGTACTTGTCCAACTTGGTCGCAACTCCGTCGAAGAAGATCTCTGGGTTCTTCTTTGGCCTACGGCCAAGTGACCACGATGTAAGTTGTGAGACTGGTCTTCCCCGTTCACGCTCCTGCAACACAAAATATGTCAGGAATCAGTTTAACAAATGCAGAAGCTAAATGTTGCAGGTAATAGCA
The DNA here is from genome assembly GCA_947311845.1 of Poa pratensis. NCBI lineage: Eukaryota > Viridiplantae > Streptophyta > Magnoliopsida > Poales > Poaceae > Poa > Poa pratensis. The sequence continues at coordinate 18,024,062 of CAMZMU010000069.1, forward strand.
GGAATTCCAGGTGCATGATGGGAAATCTAAAACAAGTATATATACCACTTTCTCCTTGAAACGGCATCGCTCAGGCTGCCTTGGCAGTGTGTACCGGCATTGCCGCGATTCGCTGCACAGACTTTGCTCACAACTTTGAACTGAGGATCTAACCACCTATCCACCAACGCCGCCCATCCGTCCGACCGTCCGGAGCACCAACCAGGAACCACCTAAATAAACAACATAGCATTTCAAGCCGGCAAAACATAGCATTTGAATAAAACATAAGATGGGTTATGAACAGATACATGTGAAAGCTATTATGATGGGTTTTCGACCAAATAGTGAAAATTTAGCACAAACAAGGAATAAAACATTACTTACATCTAGGTAATTCTGCCTTGTCAATACATGTTTTTGTTCCTTCATTTCTACTTTCGTGATCTTTTTGTGGAGCTTCTCCCCGTAGAAGCGCGATATGGCCGTGAAGCACGCCTCATAGGGCATCTGTTGGAGACGCTTCTTCGCTGCTGCCACCAAGTTCTTGTCTGCCTTAGCCTTTTTCTCTGGTGCAACTCTAAAGTAATCCTACAATGATGCATAAAACCAAAATGGAAGAAGCAATTAGTTAAATAATGGTGTCAATGCTACAATGATGCATAAAAGCAGTGAGTTAAATAATGGTGCAACTCTATAGTAATGCTAGCTACAGCTCTACAATGGAAGAAGCAGTGAGTTAAATGAGTGAAAGGTATAATTTGAGGATAAGATGGTCTCGGAATACACAGCATGCTTTCCGTCGATTACGTGAGGTTGTTGGTAAGAGGTATAATTCAGGAAAAGATGAGCTTACAAATGCTAGCTACAGCTCTACAATGGAAGAAGCAGTGAGTTAAATGAGTGAAAGGTATAATTTGAGGATAAGATGGTCTCGGAATACACAGCATGCTTTCCGTCGATTACGTGAGGTTGTTGGTAAGAGGTATAATTCAGGAAAAGATGAGCTTACAATAACCAGTGAAAGGTATGCCTATACTGTGCGTCTGTGCCATCCATGGCCATGCCTATGCGTGTCACTTTTATCTCTAGCTCCTCCATCTTGCTACAACAAAATCTATAACGATTAGCTACTATTTCTTGCAAATGGGGCTACTATATATTCTGCTCAGACACTGAGACAAGTAATATTAGAGCTAAAGTTGCGAAATACTCTAGTAGTTTTCTTTTTTTAAGAAATACTGCGAAGATGTTTTGTTGCGTAGTGCATTGATGCGTAATTGCATGCCATCTCCAACGTTAATCGTACGTGTTGCTTTCAGCCTTGTGACCAGAGAATAAAATTGCCATATGTGCGTATGCATGTGTGATCGATCAGACCTGCGGACCGATTTGGGCTCCTGTCCGGACACCTACATCTAGATGTGGAATATGAGAAAAGAGTGAGTGATAGGGATCGGATACGCTAGCTCCCGACGAGTCGTACCATGCAAGATATACGTATACTAGAATGCGCAATCATATATGTGCGATAATTAGTATGTTCAGAACTTCAGATATCTCCACTCTTTGTACGATTTCAGGCTTCGTATTTTGCAAAAAGAAGAACAAAAAAATGTTCTTTTGTACAAATACATGATCATTATTTTTAGACGATAAAAGAGATATCGCAGCCGGCATTTGAATCACCCGCAAAACAGTTCTTAATGGCTCTCCATTTTGCACGCGCGCGCGCACACACACACACACAAACACACACACACACAAAATCTCCATGTATTTGGGGTTTCTTATGTTAAGCTTGGAGAGGCAAACACTACCGGAAACGACAAGTATGTGGAATGTTCAAATGATTGCTGATTCTCACGATAAAACACTCGGCAAAAAAAAAAAACTCGGCATATTTGTTATTTGCCGAGTGTCAGAAATTAAAACATTTTTTGACAAGGGGTCATATATAGGTATTATGTTTGTGATAAAAAGGACAAGTCAATGCACAAATTTAAAATTCCACTCCCATGAAGTTTCTTAACATTCAATGCAAACTCCAACTTTGAATCAGCCAGACCAAATTTTGGCCTATTTCAGAGTTGATCTTGTAACAAGGTTTTCCTTTAACATTCATAATGACGAATGTGAATAAAAAATCACCACTTTCTATGTAAAAAAAATAAGTATTTGCCATTTTCTAGAGTTGTTTTATAGGAAAAATGAAAATAATGTGTAAATCTTGCCAAAAATTGAAAAACAAATTAGACCACTAGAAATCGCCGCACTAAAACAAATTAAAAATCACGTGGATAGCGTCCGATCTCTAGAAAAAATAGATTTGCGTGGAGAAAACTGCGGAGCGCCCGGGGGCTTATATCTACCAGCGACGCTAAGCCTAATCCCAGAATTATTAGACCATAAACTGACAAAATGGCCAGGAATTTAGTCCTAACGCCTGCTCGTAGTTTCATGGGTTTATTAATCCTTCGTTTGAAGCCTTAAGAAAGCGGCAGAGAAAGAGGCAGTTTTTTTTTCCGAATGACCTTATTTCGAGAATCAACTAACCGACAAATCCGTAGCCCAGGTGATTCGCTGCCTCCCTCTCGCCAAAATGGGATGAATCTTCTCATGCAGCTTTTTGATTATTCAGGGCGCAGCGAAGCCAATTTCCGCGTCCACTTTCTCCTTCTGGAAAGAAAGACTATAGCACCACTCATACATGCGGCAAGAATTATTGTAGTATAGAAGTGGGGGAATGCCGCGCCACAATATGTCGGCTAGGATAGGGTGTAAATGATTGAACTTTCGAGCTTACAAATAAAATAGAATAATTAATTTCCTCTAAAAAATAGAAATAATTTAACCACTTGAGCCGTGTTCAATTCGTGAGTCATATAAATTACGATACGGTCTTCTTTTTCCTTGGTGGCAGAATAGATGACACGGGCCACTTCACTTTACACATTTTCCCACCAGACCACAAGACACACCAAACAACACACGCTTGTATCAATTCCTACCACTGCCATATGTGAATTCTAGGTGTCTTACCAACGTGGCACACTTCTAGCAACAACAACGTTGCTGTTGAGAAGCTCGGAGTTGTGAAGAAGAATCATCCTGCTAGTCGCGTGGACGTGGTGTAGTTTTCCTTTGGAGTTGGGCGGTGAACAAGTATTACTTAACCCGACTAAGCGATCCCACAAGATTCATTTTGCCTTTCGCTCTATTCTTATCCCAATGCACTTTGCATGTTGATCCGATGTATGGCCCTGTCTAAGCCGCAATGCATGAAAAAAAACTATACCTATAGTACTTTGCAGAATTATGCTTCCACATTGCTTCTATAAGACTCCAGCCATGGCCTGAAGCAAAAGAAAATATTGTAACCTTTCTAACTCCGGATCTTTCTAGCTTGACCAGATGCCGATAGGTCGAGTGATCGGCATCAATGATTTGAGCCACTACTCGCAGTCGTCGCAGCACCCGAAAAGTGAGTGACCGGTGGAGTCGCCCATGGAGTATGGCACCTTAACTAACTGATACGCATGCATTTGCAAAGTTCTTTTTCGACATGAACTTGCATGTTCCCATAATATATTTATTATTGTTTTGCAAATGGGATATCTTCCTGTGAAAAGAATCGCATGCAGCTCCCTAGTGAACGCCTTAAACGTGAAGTGTCAAGGATGATACATCATTTTCTTTTGAGAATATGATACTCTGATGAACGAGACGCTACTCACATAGTCATGTGTAACCCCACGTAACCGGTCGTAGTCTCGTAGATCGCACACATATAATGCCCTTCTTTTTCTCCACATATAGTTGGCACACATGACACATGCATATATATGCTGTTCGTTCCGTCACAAGTAATACACGAGGGAGGACCATGCCGCATATCATCATACATGGATCACCTGGGTGCTGTGTAGATGTGTCACGGATTAAAAAAAAGTTGTATATTAGGTAGCTTCTCATCTAACTGTTAGAATCATAACGTATCGGTTATTTCCATGTAAATGTAAACTCTAACTCTATATATACATGACATGCCACGCTTTACAGTGTTGAGAAATCCCTACCACAATCTCTCTAGGGTTTCTGTTTTACATGGATAGTTGGCCACCGGAGATCTAATCACATGTTTGGCTCTCTTAGGGCATGTACAATGCAAGGTGCTTATGGAGGTGCTTAGAAAAATAAACCGGTTTTTGTCTAAGCACCAGTGCTTATTTGTACTAGACAAATGCTTAACTAGGTACCCCTCCTATAGAAATAGGCACCGGTGCTTATGAAAAAGCTTGATTTATTTTTGTAAGCACCTATCTAAGCACCTATAGATGTGTCACGGATTAAAAAAAAGTTGTATATTAGGTAGCTTCTCATCTAACTGTTAGAATCATAACGTATCGGTTATTTCCATGTAAATGTAAACTCTAACTCTATACATACATGACATGCCACAATCTCTCTAGGGTTTCTCGCTCTCTTAATTTCTCTCGGTGTGGCAGCCTAGGAGGAATTGCTCTAGAAGCTGTTTGCCAAGTGCCAGTACTCGGCAAACACCAATGCCGAACGATACGCCGGCACTCGGCAAACAGCTATGTCGAGGAAAATTTCAGGAGGCATGGGCGTGGCGCCATGTCTTGGTCTCGACGTGTCCTTGCTGTCGACACTTCACTCGGCAAAGATTTGACCAGACGGCCGTCATCACCTATCTTTCCCCGGGTGCTAGCAAAAAATCACGGCAAACGTTTTACCGATGGTCCCGATTTTTGACATTCGGCAAACAACTGTTTGCCGGTGAGGTTGTTGCCGAGTGTTCTTTACCGAGTGCAATACTCGGCAACGTGGTTGCCGAGACCTTTTCTTTATTTGCCGTGTATTCTGAATGCACGAGTGCACGACAAAGACCTCGATTCTAGTAGTGGGTAACTCGACTTCGCATCATGTAGTAAGGCTTTGGGGGTCAAGTGATAAACCGTTGTTGTGTGAGTAACTGAGTATACGTGAACGTGAGTGTGAGGAATATGTCTAAGAAAACAAGAACCAAGCAATGCTACTCATTAGGCAAGACCGCAAGAGCAGTACTTCACCTAGTCCGGCTGGAAAAGGAAAATCTTTGGGAGGAGGGAAAAAGGAGAGGCCGAGCGCGTTGACACATGGGTGAGCAGTGAGATCGATTGGCCGGAGTGAGTGAGTGAGGCAGGTGCGATCGTAGTTCCGCTGGATGTGACGGTGCACAGAAAATATGATACGGAGTAGTAGACTAAAGATCTGTCAAGAGTGAACTAGTGGCCGCCGACCAACGGCATGCATGCAATCATGCATGGCGAATGGAGAGCGGTCGAATCTCTTTAGCTATTCTCCGTTGCTTTCGGGGGAAGCGGCGAGTGGTAGGCGAGGGCGAAGCAGTGGCCTTGACAGCTTCTCGTGACCAGTGCATTGGATTCGTCCTAGTGACAGGTCGATCTTGGAACGTCCTAGTACTGCCTTGCTTTTCTCTTCTTCTTTTTCATGTTCGTTGGTCCTCGCCACAGTACATTGGCGGCATCTTCCCAAGCATATCACAAAGCTAGATCCTTCTGCAAGACATAGATACATATAATTAGAAGAAAAAAACTTCACCACGAACGCATAGGCGGCGTGATATCAGTTATCTGCCTGAAAGACAATCAAATATATATTACAAAGTTCGTTATTCAAGCCACTTTTATTTTTTGACAACTATTCAAGCCACTTCATGACAAATGACTATGGGTGTGTTTGGTAGCCTGTGCCACTCCACCGAGTCAATCTCTCCTCATACAAGCTGATCTTATACAGGCTCAGCTGAGATTTTGCAGTGTGTTTGGTAGCCTGGGCGAGTTGGGCCGTGCTGAGCTGAGAGGCTGTTTGGTAGCCTGTATCAGTCGAGATAAGCTGAGCTGAGATGTTGTTTGGTAGCCTGTTTCAAAATTTGACTCAGTAAAACTCTTCTCTCCACTTTGAACAGCATCTAGATGTAAAATGAGTAATGAAATGACATCATATTTTTAGCACATAAATAATATGTTTCAGCACATAAACAATATATTACAGCAACCAAAACAACATAATTCAGCACACGAATTAGGTAGATATAACATAAAAGGTTCATAGTACATAAATCATCCATAATAAATCTAAATTTAAAAGTTTGCATTACGAGGCATTACAAAAGAGATGAAATCTCAACTCCAAGTCAAACAAGATCAGGATTTTTTGCTAGAATGCGCTTGAAGGAGGCTTCACGAACTTGAGCTTCCATTTTGATGAAATTAAGTCCTTGACCCTTGTGCTCTGTCAGATAATCTAGAACAGCCAAACGTTGCTCCATATCGAAAGAAAGGTCCATAACAGCCTTGTATAAATCTGGGTGTGTCTCGGTATGGCAAGTGTTATTGATAGCACCGGCCACATCACGCAATGCATCGGACATGTTGCGACACTGAAGTTCATCTTCTTCACTCATAACCCTCTTCCTCTTGTTATTTGTGGCAGTAGGTGAAGGAGTAGTGGTAGGAGTAGAGGCAGGAGTAGGTGCACCAATACCAACAAGATCGAAGTCCAAAACAATAGGAGTAGCAGCAGCAATACCTTCGCCATTCAATGCAGTAGGTTTCCCCAAAGGCTCATTCGACCCCATTGCAAACTTTCCCGTGGCTAGCTTATTGGCAAAGCAAGCTTCCATATATTCAAAGTTAACAAGTGGTTTGTTGAGTAATTCAGCATCCTTAGGAGTATCCTAAAATTTATGTCAAAAACAGATTTCAGCATACTAAAGTAACATGTTTCAGCACTAAAATAACAGGTTTCAGCAACAAAATGATATATTCCAGCAATATATAATATATTCTAGCACAAAAATAGGACATTCCAGCAATATATAATATATTCTAGCACGAAAATAGGACATTCCAGCACCAAAATACGACATTCCAGCCAATATATAATAAATTGCAGCATGAAAATAAGGATTTCAGCATGAATGTACATATCAGAGTATGACCCAAATAATGTTACTCTTCTAGGCGTATCATTTTTTGATCATCATCCCAAAGCGCCCCACTTAAAACTCTCAGTTTTTCAATCCTTTGATACATATTCTTCCACTTGCGGAGATGATTGCCCACTTGGGTGATAGTAACTTGGTAACCGACTAGTTGGGTCAAAGCTTTTGCAGCTTGGTTAATATGTATCTCTTTGAAGCCTTTGTCAGTCTTGACACCTTTCGCTGCAATCTCAGCAAGACATCGCATCATGCATGCCGACATAGGAGGGGTCCATTTCATCACCTTCTTGGTCTTCTTTGCTTTAGCACCAACATCCGGAACTTCATCCATAGGTTCATCCATCTACACCAAAACAAATGGATTTTTAGCATCAAAATATGACAAAACAGCACCAATATATGACATAACAGCAGTATAAATAAATTCCAGCAACAAAATATGACAAAACAGCACCAATATATGACACAACAGCAGTATAAATAAATTCCAGCAGCAAAATATGACAAAACAGCACCAATATATGACATAACAGCAGTATAAATAAATTCCAGCAGCAAAATATGACAAAACAGCACCAATATATGACATAACAGCAGTATAAATATATTCCAGCAGCAAAATATGACAAAACAGCACCAATATATGACATTCCAGCACCAATATGTGACATTACAGCACAAAAATGTGATATTCCAGCACCAAAATAGACATTACAACACCAAAATGTGATAATCCAGCACCAATATACGATAATCCAGCATCAAGTCACAATTATTACAACAACTAACTCCAGAGTAAATCAAATGTGGGCTAACCCCCTATTGGCCCACATGTGGTGTGCAAATTCATCTCTCTTTATCTTCCAAGTAATATTATCATAAGCAACATCATTGTGGTCCTCATCATTGGGTTCCGGTTCCCATGCCTCCGGTGGAAAAATTCATCCTCACCCCACTGAAGTATCCAATTATGGAGAATAGCACAAGCAATCACTACTTTGACTTGGGTCTTATACGGATGGAATGGTTTATTCTAAACGAACTTCCAACGATTCTTGTACGCAGCAAAAGCCCTTTCAATCGTTATCCTTAACGAAGAGTGTCTTAAGTTGAAAAGCTCTTTATAGTTTTCAGGATGATTCCCTCCACCATACTCTTTCAAGTGGTACCTTGTTTTACGGTACGGTGGAAGGAAACCCGGTCTAACGGCATATCCAGCATCAACAAGATAGAATTTTCCTATAAAATTGCAACTATTAGCCAAACGAAAGAACTGTTGGGACATATAGCTAATAGGCTTTAGTTTTTACCTGGAGGAAGTGACAACCTATCATCCCTCTCCACAGCATCTGAAAGTATGAGGGCATCATGGGCTGACCCCTCCCAACCAGCAAGAACATAGGTAAACCTTAAACCGAAGTCTACCACAGCCATGACGTTTTGGGTAGTGCCATCTTTTCTACCCTGAAAGGCGGCTGAAATACTTGTTGGGACTCTAGCAAGCACATGTGTCCCATCAATTGCTCCAATACAGTCCTAATTCATAACCACAAGTACTTTTTGATCATCCATAAGTTTTAGATATCAATGTTGAGATCTGTTTTGAAATAAATAGCAAGTATTACCTTGAAATAGGGATTGAAGCGGTTGTTTTCCAGAATTTTTGGGTGGGTTTGAGTGGAGGGAGGCCGAATCATCTCATCTCGCAACTCTCCAACAGCATACAATACCGCCTTAAAATATCTACTGATTACTTCGGTAGATCTCCTAAAACAAGGTTGCAGCGCCCTAAACCTTGTGTTGTGGCCAACAACTAGGAGAAACATGGCTACTTGTTCCTCAATAGAAGTATGGATGCTATCCAACAATAATTCTCTCTCTCTAAACAAAGTACACAAACGAAAGAAGGGAGCTCTTTTCATTCTTAACTGATTTAGACAATTTGTGTCGCTAGAATGATATATGTATCTCAGATTTAGTTCTCTAGCTACATCCATATCAATTCTACGACCTATAGTTATGGCTGGAGTTTTCCTAGCTCTCCTTGAGATAAAAACCATGTAAGCACCCATAACAGCTGCAAGGCCAGCTGCTTTCACAATCAATTGCCGACGTTTTCTTGCCAAATCGTCCATCTAAACAGATGAAAACAAGTCATGTTTGGTACCAATATAAATTGACAACACAAAGTTTTCACAATTTAATCACCTACTGCCCATAACAATGTACACAAAAAGATAAACACCCAATATGACTACACAACACAGAGGCAACAATATACATGAATACATCACAAGGCAGCACAATAAAGCACATTCACAAGCCATCACAATATGAAGACATATGACTACGGTTGTCACTAGAAAATGGCAAGGAGATGGCTACCTCAGTCGGTCAAAGGTCGCTGCCCGAGTGGAGATGTAGATGGCCGGAGTGGAGATGTGGAGAAGCTGGAATCGAAGCTCCGGTGTCGAGAGCCCTCAAAACAGCGGCCGGCGTGGAGCTGCTGCTCCGGTCGCCGCACCCTCAAAGCTCGCCGCCTGTAGGGATTCGAGCAGGTACGTTAGTGGGGATTGGACACTACCACCAGATAGATGCTTGAAGAACGTGCGGGGGGAGAATGAGGAGGTGTGGACGAGGCGCAGACGGCCCGAGGTGTGGAGGAGGCGCAGCTGACCCGTCGATCTGCTGCAGGGGCTTGGCTGTGCTGCTAGATGCTGCTACAGGAGGCTCTCACCGGCGTGTGCAGCACTGGTGGCGGGGGAGAGCTCCCTGCGGGGAGGCGGCGGCGGGGAAGAGCTCCCTGCGGGGGCGAGGGAGTGCTTCGTGCGGGGGAGAGCTCCCTGGAGGCTGGGTGAGGAGAAGGAACGGGGGAGAATGAGCGAGGGTTTCGGGAGGGGTGCGGGGGTGAGAAGGTTTGGGGCCGGTTGGTGGGACGAGCGGAGATTTTTCGGCCTGCTTTTTCGGACGAGCTCGCCCCGGTCGAGTTGCGAAGCTCGAATCGAGCTTCGCATGTAGGCAGGGTTGAGGGGTAGTTTTCGCATCGGGTGGGCAGGGCTGAGAGGCCTGATACGGGCTAACAAACAAGCAAAAGCTGGGTGGGGTGGGATTTTCTGGGCTGGCCCGACCTACCAAACACACCCTATATCTTCATGAAGGGATGTAACTGGATTGGATCGGACTGCATTTTTTTGTTATTGTGTCCTTTACCATATTTTTATCATCGAATTCAAAACGGAGGATATATTGACCGGTTGCGGATTTGGATGAGGAAATAAAACCGTTGATTTGGAAATGAAAATTGAGAGGACTTAGAGTAGAAACAAAATTAATCGGACAAGGATAAGTGTAAATCGACAAATCATACAACAAACTATAATTGGTAAAACGAGCTCAACAAACACCCATAGAATAGTGGTGTGTGATTCTATATGGATTCAGACTATAAATAATGGCATTGAGATGATCACATGAACAAAATAGGTCTATATGGACACAATATTGCAAGCACATCATCCAAACATATTTCAATAACCCATTATTCTAACAAATTTGCAGTCCATGGTCGCTACAATGAATTTGTAAGTGAACAATTGTTTAACGCACGAACTCAGGAGCTACTAAACTACTAACTTTTCTAGACAAGATAGGTTTTCTGGCAAAAAATTGGATTATTCAGTTTGAAACTATTTGGCAATCCTAATTAATGTGTGGATAACCCATATCATGATTGAGTGTGACATACCATATCTCATGCCATATCCAGAGAATCATTTCAAAATAGGGTATCCTTATCTGTTGGATTCATTTAAACTAGATATGGATCCGCAAAATCGATTTGAAAGTGGATTTTATGCAAAATTATCCTATCAGCTTATATTGCTAGCTTCATGGCTTCGGTCATCATTGGAGCGAGCGCTGAAGAATAGATCAAGACCACAACCAACTGGATAAACGAGCAAAGCATATGCACCTGATTAGGTAACTTCTTTTGTCTCGCTATGCTCATGAGTTGTGTTGGTAAGATAGCATGTCCACCTGGTAAATTTTGTTAACAAAAGACAAATACTTTGTTACGAGCTCCAGTCAGACCTTCGTCGGCTATACATGGCAATGTTGGTGCTTCAACATCATTATCTTGTTGAAGTCATTGCATGGAAAACCCAGTATCTGGTCGTTGACCGGATCCGGCTGACGGCAACACGAGTGTCATTACCTTTCTAAAGGTGTTGCTTTTGGAGAACCTTCTTGCGGCCCATGTACGGCCAAAACAGTGGTTGATGCGGTTATTATTGGTGTTGTGTGTCTTGGATCTAGATCTTTATTTTTAATAAACTAGCAAGGTGGCCCTCGCAATGTGAGGGCGGTGTCTTAAGCGTATTGAATATGTTAATGAACTAAATTGGTGGTTTCATTGACACCGGAAAGACAAAATCGAAATCATAACATTTTATAACTGCTGTAACTATTATGCTATACAAAATATTAAATGCATGGAATCTATTAATTTATGGGACAGTAGATGTTCTTGACATTTCCAAAAGAAAAATATTGTGTCACAAATTCTATAAGGTAATTTACTTTTAACCGTAGCTTGTGCTATTTTAATACAAATTTTTCGTTCTTCCATTCCCCATTATTCATTGTACTCTCTCACTAACACAAGTTTGTATTGTCATGTAACAATGAGTACATGCACTTAGAGTGCACAGAGTTTCATGTAACATAGTTTCAACATTTTTCATCAGTCACCAATTTTTCTTCGCGTCACCCCCACAAATAATATTATTAATTGCACTACAAACTCTAGCAAGCATTTACTATTGCTCCTTGCAGCAACACCAATCGTTCAATACTTTAGGACGTCTTTTTATTCACATGATTTAACTCTTCCTTGCTAAACCCACTCTTCAACCCAATAATTATATGCTCTCGTTGACTTTTATTTATTGCTCTTGAAGCATTACTACGGTTTTATGGACATCATTGTTTTTGGCATCTTCATCAGTCCTAATGTTTTCTACATGTTTATAAATTCCAATGATGTTCCTATTAAATTTATTTAGAAACCAAAGAAACTTAAACAAAAGTGTACTTAATCGCACCATAGGAAAAGCATATTACGTTGAAGTATGCTCATGAAATATTTTGATTGGGTTGAGTTTAATTCAGATTACTAAACTTTATACACTTTAGGAAGATCTATTGGTTGGTACAATTTTCATGATCTATTTGATTTTGATTTTCTTAAGTAGAATTGTGAAAAACTACTGACTTGTGATTTGTACAAACACAATTATGATGATATGTTGGTTATAACTTCTCGCATGTCTATATTTCTCTACAATATTGTGCTTGTCTACCACATTTGATTTTACAGTAGAATTTTTTTGTCATATGAATAGTTAAAATTATGATGATGCATTATAAAGTAGCTGCCCATTAAACTTTAGAATCGCTTTGCCTCGAACATGATCTCTGCATTTCCGTTTCACTAAAAAGGAAAAAATTCAATCTTTGTCAAGCTTCATACACTCTTGAAAACGATTTAGGATCACCAACTTACTTTCACTCTTGACAACGATTTAGGATTACCAACGGAGTGTTCAGTGATATACGAAAGTAAGCCTGGATCTGCGAAGTTTATCTTTCACAGTATTAGGATCATTTGATCGATTTCCTTGATTTGATCACTACTTATGGGCGTGCGCTCAAAGGATACAAACAGGGATTCACAACAAAAAGGGGAATTCGTAGTCATTTTTTCCTGTCGCGTAAAAACTCTAAGAGGTGAGAGAGACACTACCAAATTGCCTACAATGTATTGGGTTGAGTTTGTGTCATACATAATAAAAGCCTATTGCAACATCTATTTCTTAGTGTTTTCCTATGAGTCAATGCTTTATCACACAGTGGTCAATGGAACCAATTGTTCTCATGGTTTGTCTTTTTTATTTTTGTTATCAAAACCTCGTACTTTGAAGCAGATGTGTAGAATTAAAGAGATCACTCATTTGAATATGAGACAATAATGGTAGCTTTGTTAATCTCGAAACTGCTTGACTCAAGTCGTCAATGAATGATGTAGTGTAAGTATGTGCGTATATATAGGACGCAGACTAATGGCTCTCCGATACCAGAGGATCGGATATACGCAATGTTTTAAAGAAATTCAAAAAAGACAAATAATTATGAATCTTTTTTACGCTGAAAGATAATTAAGTCCTGTATTCGTACAAATAGTTTTGCCAGGAAATGATTTCATATGAATCAGGAAAAAAGATAAATCTATGACAAATATAGCATGTATATATTGTCTTTTTTGACAAATCTTTGACCTAGAGTGAAATTTAAACTATTCTCCGGCGAATATTTTTATACGAGTACAATATTTTATCATGTTTTCCCGACTGAAAGTTTTGGAATTTTATGAATTACTAATGGTTTTTAATATCGGGTGCACTAATACCCATGAGCACCAACTTTTTTTGACGCCATCCATGAGCACCAACTTACTTTCGTCTATCTAAATCATACTCAATATTTCTAAAAATAAAAATTAACATGTTATTAATTTTTCTGTTATTCTCAGTTCTCAATTATGCTGACATATATGAGTACACATTTGTAGGGTACGTGGTTTTCCTATTTTTAAATGGATGTAGCTTGTTTTTTTTTACAGATCGGTCTTTAATTTCGAAGGAATAAGCTGAAATAAGCTAATTAATGTACGTGTTTTCTCTTTAAAACAGTCTGGTCAGTTTTTTTTTTTTTTTGAGGAATCAGGTTTGTTTTTTTTAACGGGAGGAATCAGGTTTGTTGGACGTACGTGTGTGTTTTTCTTTTGAAGCAGTTCGATCAAATCAGATTTTTTTTTTTTTTGAGAAATCAGGTTTGGACGTAACGTGGGTGTTTTTCCTTTTAAGCAGCCCGATCAGTTTTTTTTTTTTTTTGAGGAATCGGCTTTGTTTTGTTTTTTGAAAGGGAAATCAATATATATTAAGCTAGCAAGCCGCCTCATTAAAAATCTTTCAGTCCCGTTAGGTACCCTGGTAAAGAAAAGCGTGCGTCAGAAACTTGCTGCTTTAAGCATCAACAATAGTTACATCGTTTGCGAGCACAGCTCTAATACAAGAGGGAGGATCATCATGCCACACTCCATGATCTACCTCATTAAACTTTGAAAGCTCGTGAGCTGCCCTATTGGCTTCCCTAGGACAATGCGCAAAAATAACCCGAGAGAAATTACGACAAAGGAAAGAACATTCCTCATAAATAGCTGCTGCCGCTTCGAAAGAATTGCCGCCATTTTGCATGACCTCGACAACCTCAGCACAATCAGATTCTACAAGCAGCTTGTTACATCCCACCTGACCAGCTAGAATCAGTCCATTGCGAAGGGCACAAGCTTCAGCTGTTGTTGCATCCTCGACAAATTGAAGTGTCCATCTTCCACAAGAAATAGAAGCACCAACATAGTCCCTAATGATAGCGCCGGTGCCGCCTGACCCGGTGTTAATGTCAAACGCTGCGTCAACATTCAGTTTAACGAGATCCTCAGGCAGGGCCGGTCCTGGGGGGGGGGGAGGGAGGGGCGGCCGCCCCGGGTCCAAAAATTTCAGGGGGCCCTCCCAGCTATGTGTACGTACAAGTATTAGTCCGCGTATAATGTTTAATCGCCAAAAAACTTAATGGGAATTAGCTTAAAAAGGCCTCGGAGAAGAGCGCGCTATTGGGCATGTTGGTAATCTACCCAGAGGATAGGCCTGAGAGACGCACACGATCCAGTCGGGGACGTTGCGTGTTGCGAGCTAGTTTTCCATATAGCGATTAGATCGACGCGCCCTATCTATTCGTGATTCGTCCTGAGCTAAAACGCATCGCCCAATCATCTCTCGCCTCGCCTAGCACAGCGCAGGTCGACAGCTAATTCATTCCCGATGCTTAGGGCGCCGCGCCGCCGGCTGGTCCAACCGGCTAACCCGTCGCCCGTCCGTGAGGGCCGAAGGTATGTTGATTGATTAATTTTGATCTTCTCTAATTTTGTAATATAGCTAGTTTAGGCCATAATTTTGATTACTAGTTCTTTTTCATTTTTAGATTGGTTATGAAGCCTCTGCTCGGATGCGTTCCCGGTCGCTCAGGGCACCGCACAGCCGCCAGGTCCAAACGGCCACCCTGTCGGCCAGTCCGTGCGATTAAAAGGTATTTTGATTTGATTAATTTTGATCTTCTCCAACTCTTAAGTATAGGTAGTTTTTGTCCTAAGTACGATTACTAGTTTTTTTTTAGCATGGTTATGAAGCATGTATCCCGGATTCGTTACCAATCGCCCATTCAAAAATATATATATTTGGCTTTTAAACGAGTTCAATAGATTTGAAGTAATTAGATGGTTCCTAAATTGAAGTGATGGAAACATTGCTGTTTTTATATGAATGCTGCTATCTGGTATACTATAATTTTGCATTTGTATCATTTCATACATGCATATATGAAGAAAAATATTTTAAGGGCCCCAGATTCTAGCTTCGCCCCGGGCCCCTGAAATCTCAGGACCGGCCTGTCCTCAGGAGTCTTAGTCCAGCCATGTCTTACAATGGGACCTGGCAATCTCTTTTTTGCTCTCTTATAGTTCAGAGCAAGCGCCATGATCGACTGAGCCGTCCTCAATGGAGCTTGATGTACGTGAGTACGTGACATGGTTAATGTACTAGTAATAGGTAATAGGGACGTGTCATACTTGTTACACAAATTCGACGGTTGTGATTTAAAATCCTAGTAATAAAATTTAGATCCAACAATCAAATTAATTTAGGTGATGTGGCTTAACGCGGTGGCTTTATTAGACATCCTTATTTTGCTTTTAGTATATAATAGAATAGATAGATAGATAGATTGGCTATGTGCATCTTTGATCTTATAGTGTCTTTAATTGGTCATGATATTGAGTTGTTGTAGAGGTCAGATATACTTAATATTTTCTTGATAGTAGTACATTATATTACCCGTTATTAAAAAAATGTAGTTGATACCAGACAGTTTTTCTTTGTAATATAGCAATTTTTTAGCATATGTGCAACCCTAAGAACTAGTTTTTCATCGTGGCACCATCTTCTAGAGCATAGCACCATGGTCATCTCTTCTCTAGCTCCACCCCTGTCCTTTGTTGGTTAGTTTTGTATCAATAGGCTATGATCGTGTTCTTCATGACAACCAGCTGAGCCTAGTGGTGGCGACTAATGTGTCGTGAAATTTGAGTTTGTTGTGGTATGAAGATATACTAGGTAAATTTGCGCGGCGATGCCGCGCGTGTGTGGGTAAAATGTAAATTTGAAACTGCGGGTATTTTTTTGAATGTTTGGAAATTAATGAAACTGAAAGTAAGTGTATGGCTAAAAGACTGTGTAGATGTGGAAAGCTATTCAAATTGGGAAGTTATGTAAATTTGTATTATTTTGGCATTTATGAAATGGCTAGGTTTATTTTTCAAAAAAAAAGAAATGGCTAGGTTTAGAGGGCATCTAAATTTTCGAAATATGCAAATTTATATGTCGCAGATGTGGGCTATAATTCAAATTCGAGAACGTATGTCTTGGAAAATCGTGTTGGTTTGGAAATAGTTGAAATTGGAATAAGGCTACGGTTTAAATTCACGGGCTATAAGTAGTTTTTTTTTCTTGCGATATTTCTGATATATTTTAAAGTTATTACTTTGTAAGTCGGTGAGATTTGGAAGTCGTTTAAATTGTGCAAACATTTAATTTTAGTAATTAGACCAATTGTCAATAAAACGAAAAAACATAAAGTACATCAGCATGTTCACATTTCCAATTTCCTAAATGTTTGGAACTACGATAAAATACACCATAATCCCAACAAAAAAATTGTGCAAACATTTAATTTTAGTAATTAGTCGTTTAAATTGTGCAAACATTTAATTTTAGTAATTAGACCTAAGTAGTGAGTCTTACCCACCGAGAAAAAGTATCTCCAAATATTTAGGGAAAAATGGTGCGGCGTCACGACGCACTCGTGCAATTGGAACGTAATTTTTTTGTAATTAGACCAATTGTCAATAAAATGGTTAGTTTAGTGGCAGTGGGAGACGGCGGAGAAAAAGATAAAAGAATAGGAAAAATAAAAACACTTAAAGGAAATAAGCAGTTTGCCATTTTGAGCATGTTCAGATATGTAGCAAATTGGGAATGTTTGGATTTATATATTTGTAGGATGCCATAAATATTTATTTGAACTCCATAATTAGGGAGAATGCATTTTGTGAGATATATTTTTAGAGCGTCTCCAATTCTTCAGCAATTCGAAACGTTCAAAAATGGTTGTGCATGTCTGTATGTTGTCGAAATTTTTATTTGAATTTCATAATGGGAGGATGTATAGTATTTCCGCATTTGTTAAAGTCAATCCATAATTAGAGGAAATCCATTTCGATTTTTTTGTACTAATGTTCACCAAATTAAAGTAGCCATAAATATCTATTTGAACTACATAATTAGGAAGAATTCAATGCGTCAGATAATATGTGAAGCATGTACATTTCAGAGTATGCCTAAATTTTGTAGAAATTGAAATTTTCAAATGGGATACATGTATTTTTTTTGTTGGGATTATGGTGTATTTTATCGTAGTTCCAAACATTTAGGAAATTGGAAATGTGAACATGCTGATGTACTTTATGTTTTTTTTTTTTTTTTTGAAGCAAGCTGGAATGTTCGAATTAGTGGCATTTTTATTTCTTTTTTGGAGGTCTTTGATGTATTGTAGAGTATTTGGACATATTGAGTACTTTTAATTTTTGATATGAATTTGTATTTCGAGCTGCTGATTTGGAAACATTTATTAGTTTCGTAAGCTATTTTGAATGTTCAATTTTGTATTTTGTACTAATGTTAACCAAATTAAAGTAGTCGAATGCCATAAGTATTTATTTGAACTCCATAATGAGAAGAATGCAATATATGACTTAATTTGTGAGGTATATGTATTTTGGAGAATCTCTAATTTTTTTCTATAGCAAATTTAACGGTGTAATATGTTTGTACGTCGACACAGATATCTAATTAAACGCCATAATTGGGGAAAATACAGTGTGTAAGTATATGTATTAAATTTTCTTCCATTTATTTAGAGGGAATGCAATTAGGTTGTTTCAAATATTTGCCAAATTTAAATGTCCAAAAATGTTTGTATTATGTCATAAGTAATTAGTATGTATTGTTCTGGGCATGTCGATATTTTTTACACATTTTTCTGATGGATAGTTTCTAAACTATTGATTTTACAATATTACTACCTTTTTCTGGAAATTTTGTAAACAGCTGGGGCCCACCTGACAGATTTTTCCTTTTTTTGCGAAAAAGAACTGGTCGCTGGCAAGAGGGACCCACTGTGACGCACGGATGCCGTCATCAATGGCGTCTGTGCGCACGGTGAGCAGGACGGCGGCGGACGCCGGCGTCGATTCGCCGCCGTGGGAGACGCGGTTGGATGCGGTGCGCCGAGGAGCGGCTGCGCCGCTGCGAAATGGTCGCCGGAGCTTCTATTGCGGCGGGCGAGCACGGCGGCCGGAGCAAGTACACGCCGGCGGCGATTCCGGGCCGTCCCGGGCGAGGCAGCACGCGGCGCTTGGTGAGGAGAGAGAGGAAAAGACGGGGAATCTCGCCATGAGCGTAGATCGGAGCGGGGAGGACCATACCGGCCGCATCGAGCGCGGCGGCCGGCGGCGAACTCCGGCACGCGCGGGGAGAGAGGAGGAGGGAGGGGGCTCTGTGGTTATTTTTTTACCGAGGTCCCTGCATTTTATGCAAATTACGTTTAGGTCCTTTCCCTCGGTAAAATGGGGTTTGAGACGCACTTTCTGGGCTTACGTGTCGCTTTTCGTAAAACTGCCACGGCGATCGCACCGGATCCGTCGGATTAGAAATGGACGGCGCAGAGACGGGCACGTTACTGGAGCGGGGCACAGTAACGTGAGGTACTGTTCCCAGGAACAGTGAAGCAATGTGGGAGCTCAAATCTGGTCTATCTTAATATATTTAGGTAATTGCAAAGTTTGACAGTAGCTAGCAGCCTATATATATGCGGCGCACCCATGCATAGTTATTGCCAAAAGCCAAGCTAGGTAGGAAAACAAAATACATGTTAGGGACTACCGGATGTTTGTCAACTAAAATGCTGTACGTGGATTATTGTTAGACCAACATACCATATATAGGCATTAAGGTGCATTTCGGTGGGTGTACGAACATGGCTTCTTGCCACAAAACATGCTCACGCACCAGTTGATGGATTAGCTTTCTTGATTGTACCCGTCCAGGTGGCAGGACCACAACATTGTCCCAGTTAATTAACATGGATTTATAATTAATACAATTGATGGAAAGGAAGCAGAACGCATCTTGTACGTACTAGTACTTAGAAAGCAGAGAGCGATCTTCATTACTACTCTCATCATTGGGTTCCTCTTCAGTTCAGCTCGGGTCAAACTAAAGCTAGAGAACCTACTCCAATAATCATATCATTCGTGTGTGCAACTCCATAGTTTTATACACTCGAGTATTTATCTCACCCAATATGTTTTTGATCTTGCCTTTTACATGTACTCAGAAGCCCTAAGATAGGAGCTAGGGCATGCTAATTATGTCGTTTGCGTAGTGGATAGTGTGTTCCTGGCATATTCCGAGCAGCTAATTAAGCTAACAAAGGGGTTTCTCATCGAGGGAGAGGGAGGGAGAGGATTAGAGGTGTCTTGTAGGCATGTGATGATTAGGCCACCAATTGCATGGCTCTTGTTCATAGGAACATATGCGCCGTCAAGGAAAACAAAAAGGTGATGGATGATCTTACCATTCCTTATAGCATTTGACGACTACGGGTATCATTGTAGCTAACTAGAAGTGCAGACATCCAGCATGTTATAAACGATAGCAAATAAACGATAAACAAAGAGATCAAACCAAACGGGGACACGAAATTTTAACGTGGAAAACCCTTCCAATAATGTCTCCTTTCCTTTCACCGTGCCGGTTCTTGGCCGTGCATGATCGCATGCGAGAGCATGGCTTCAGAACCATGCCTCTTGTAATCATACACTGTTCGGTAGCACGTCTAGATAAATTGATCCCCGCTGGAATTACTTCCTATCTCGATCGGCTTAATTAATGTTCTGCTGTGGGAGGACAAAAGTCAAACTAAAAGGAGCTTGTGTTGCGTTCGAAAGAAAATGCACAAGAGTCAAGAGTGAGCCGTCAGAGTGGTGTCTCGCGCGCGTCGCTTTCGCAATGCACTCGTCAACGTTGTGCATTTCGCTAGCTGGTGTTGTGTCGTCAACGCCGGCAAAACGGTTTTTTACAAGGGCATATGGCGCCAGGGGTAAATCTGGGCCGTCCGTTTCGGTCATCCGACGGTTCAGATTCGTTGTTGACCGCGGACAAAAACGGACTGGTCCACGGCGAATCTGGGCCGTCGGATGGTCGAAACGGACGGCCCAGATTTACCCCTGGCGCCATATGCCCTTGTAAAAAACCGCCGTGCGCTCCTTCCGTCGCCGCCTAGTGCTACTCGACGACGCTGGCGGTCAATTGCCTGAGCTCCCGCCTCGCAGTTCATGATCGGCGTCTGGCGTCATGGCGAACCGATCGACTGAAATTTTCCCGGACGCACCACGCGTACTACATAGCTCAGAAATCTACTTGATTGATCGATCGTGGTGGGCTGGTCAAGCAGCGGCTAGATGGATGGCTCGTTCCGCGCCGTCAGTTGCCTACGCCTTTCCCGCCATCATCGATCGACCGGCGGCGGCATTGGCCAGGGCCGGCCGTTGCCTCCGAGTTCCGAAACGGATATTCCATGGATTATCCCCCCACTTTTCCGACACTGCATCGATCGCATCATCATCACCACCATCATCGCACAGCTAGCCCTTTATTTCTTCTTCCTCCCTGCTGCCTTCGCTTTTCCTCTGTCTGTCTCCGTTAATTCCACCGCCACGCATCCACTACTCAGCAACCAATGGTAATCGCCGGCTAACTAGGTAGGTAGCTTCGGCTACTCTCTCCAAAAAGCGCTATGTATATGGCTTAATTGGAAGGTGTGAGGCTAGCAAGCAATACTTTTAGCTTTTTATCTTTCTCTCCTCGGTTACATCCGGTAATGCATGAAAGCGTCACAAAGTGGTAACTGCTAACGGCCGTTGGTTTCTTGGTCCGTTCGTACTACTTTTCACTTTTTATCATCTTCTCTGCTCAGTTACCACCGATAGTTGAATGTGGTATGTAAGTGCTAATGGCCGTTGGTTTCGCGAATGTACTACTCACTCCGTTCACAAAAAGATATCTTCATGTCTAGATACATGCAATTTTGAGATCCTTTTGTGAACGGAGTGAGCAGTAGCCTATGTACGCATGCGTGACGACCAGTTGCACCGATCGGTCTGATAGTATCTTGTTGATTGTCATGAGTTTCAGAACTCAGAGTGAAGCTTTGTGACGTACGTGTCTGCTGCCTCGTGAGTGGGTAAACCACTTGCCTGTCCTAGCTAGTAATTCCTTCGGCACCGGAGCGAATGATCAAGAGTTCAAGACCATGCTCGCATATGTGAGCCGTGAGCTAGTGGCGAGTGGTGTGACTACATATGCAGGCGAGTCTTTTTTGGAGGTCGATCTTCCCTCTATCGTGATCTATGGCTAAAATGCATATATTCCTTGCTCCACGTTCCGGCCTATACTCTCCCATGCATGGCTATTCCTAATTGCATATGCGTGCCACTTTAATCTCTAGCTCCTCCATCTTGCTACACCAAAATCTATAACGATTAGCTACTATTTCTTGCAAACGGGGCTACTATATATTCTGCACAGACACTGAGACAAGTAATAGAGCTAAAGTTGTGAAATCTAGTACTCCCTCCGTTCCAAATTAATTGACTTCTATTTTCCCACATGTTGATGTATCTAGACATGTTACAAGTATAGATACGTCCACATTGGATAAAAGGAAGTCAAATAATTTGGAACGGAGGGAGTAGTTTTCTTCTTTGAAGAAATACTGCGAAGATGTATTGTTGCGTAGTGCATTGATGCGTAATTGCATGCCATCTCCAACGTTAATCGTACGTGTTGCTTTCAGCCTTGTGACCAGAGAATAAAATTGCCATACGTGCATATATATGCATGTGTGACCGATCAGATCTGCAGACCGAATTGGGCTCCTGTCCGGGCACCTACATCTAGATGTGAATCATATATGGGCGCAATCATATATGGGCGATAATTAGTATGTTCAGAACTTCACATATCTCCACTCTTTGTACTCCCTCCGTCCAAAAATAAGTGTCTCAAACACTTGACACTTATTTTTGGACGGAGGGAGTATGATTTTTTTAGATACAAGGCACAAAGTGCCCAACCTTAAATTACTAAGACCACAGAGTTCACACAAACATCAGTTACATGCTGCGGCATACAGCTTAGTCATAAGAGACGAGTAAAAGAGAACAGTTCCACAACCGCTAGACAAGCGAAAACTAGACAGAGAATAACTAAGATAACCGGCTGAAAGGGTGCCACCCCAGCACACACTCTGAAGGTAGGAGAAGAAGTAGCAGGAAGTCGCCGATATGCTCAAGCCCTACTCGGAGTCCTCGGGCAATTTGCTGTATACAACAGCTTTAGCCTTCCTACCAGCGTCTCTAGTCTTGGATGGTCCTTGGGCTTGGCGTTTAGGCACCACAGCTGCAAAAAGATAAGCGTTTTGTACATCACGTCAACGGGGTGATTAATAATCATGTGTTCAATGGAAAGTTTATTGCGAATATTCCATAACGCCCAAGATTGTGCAACAAACAATGACCATACCACCCTACGCGTTTGTCCCGACAAACCGCTTAGAATGGCATAGAATTGAGCAAAGTTAGCAGGACACCAACGATTCCCAAGGAGTTGTCGCAACACACTCCAAGAGAATTTAGCGATCGAGCAAGTGAAAAACATGCGGGCCGCATCCTCTGCAGCACCACATAGGGCACAGAAACCGTCCGAAGGCCCCTTCCTTGAGGCGAGAACCTGTCCCAAAGGTAATCTATCTAGGATCAGCTGCCAAGAAAAGATTTTGATTTTTAACGGAAGTTTTGCAGCCCACACATCCTGAAAGTGTGCGACTGCCGCCCCTTGAGAAAGTTTAGCGTACATGGAGGCCACCGAGTATTGCCCCGAAGCTTCCAATGACCAAGAAACTAAGTCAGGTCCCTCAAGGATGGGAATCTGATCGATGAGCTGCAAGATCTCAACCCATTGATATCTACCCTCAGCATCTGACGAACGTCGCAGGTGGATGAAATTGGACACCACCGCAGCCACGGACACCTGCTGGTTATCGGAAACAACAAATATGCGAGGGAATCTGTCTTTAAGTGGGGTTGTGCCATTCCACAAGTCTGTCCAGAAAAGGGTTCTCTGCCCATTACGAATCGAATGCCGGGCACCGAGCTTAAACAGGTGCTTTATTTTCCCAAGGCTTCGCCAAAACTGCGAGCCCCCCCCCCCCCCCCGGCTCGAGCTTGCGAAAATGTCCTCATTAACTAGATATTTGGCCCTAATCAAATTGGCCCACAAACTATCATCATGTTGGTATAGCTTCCACACCCGTTCCAGCATTAGGGCTTTGTTCATAAGTTTGGAGTTGGTGATCCCCAGACCACCAAGCTCCTTGGGTCTACAAACCGCTGGCCAATTCAGGAAGTGGTATTTTCTCTTCGGACCCGAGCCCTCCCAATAAAACTTCGCTCTATGGGAGTCAAACTTTGCATGCACACCGTCTTGGAGGAGAAAAAGCCCCATGGCAAACATTGGCAAGCTGGCTAAGCAAGAGTTGGAGAGAATCAGTCTCCCCCGGAGGATAAGAATCTTCCAACCTAAGGTTCCACCCTAGCAGCTAGCTTCAGCACCAAAAAATTCCATTGCTCAATTGTGAGTTTTCTATCCGCCCCCGGGAGGCCTAAGTAAATGAAGGGAAACGCCCCCAACTTGCAGTTAAGCATATCCGCCACCCTTTGGCGCTGAGCACGAGGTTTTCCCATAACTATGACCTCGCTTTTGTGGTAGTTGATTTTTAACCCTGACATTTCCTCAAAGCACATCAGCAGGAACTTTAAGTTATCAATCCCTCTATCATCATCTTGAATCAGAATTAGAGTGTCGTCCGCGTATTGTAGGTGAGTGACCCCCTAGGATCAAGTGGGGCACAACCCCCTGGATGTGCCCAGGCGCGGCAGCCGCAGTAAGCATGGCCGAAAGAGCCTCCGCAATGAAGTTAAAGAGCAAAGGTGACAGCGGGTCCCCTTGCCGCACACCCCTCTTGTTGCGGAAGAACTGCCCCATTTCTCCATTGATCGAGATCGCGGTTTGACCCCCTTGGAGAAGTTGCATGAGTCTGTGTATTACTCCTGCGTCGAACCCCTTCCGACGCAGCACCTCCGTGAGGAAATCCCAATTCACTCTGTCATAAGCTTTCTCGAAGTCGATTTTGAACAAGACGCTCCCTAGCTTCTTGCTTTTTAATTCGTGAACAATTTCCTGGAGAGCCAAGGCACCGTTCAGAATAAAGCGGCCCTTGATGAAGGCGGTTTGATTAGGACTGATCACTCTGTTGGCAATGGGGTCGAGACGGATCGCAAAAGCTTTGGAAACAATCTTGAAGATAACATTGATGAGTGCAATCGGTCGAAACTGAGAGATCAGGTCCGCTCCCTGCACCTTAGGGATTAAAGAGAGCACCCCAAAATTTAATCTAGCAATGTCAACCCTGCCCAGGATAAAGTCATTGAGGATATGAAGAACCCCGTTCTTAACCAATCCCCAACACTGTTTAAAAAATAGGACCAGAAACCCATCCGGTCCAGGAGCCGTATCTAATTTCATTGACATCACCAAAGCTTCCAATTCTTCCTTTGAGTAAGTGAGAGCAAGCCTCAGGTTTACCTCATCCGACACACGTCTGTCCACCCACCAAGTGTTACTGGCCAACCCACACATCCGAGATGGGCCCCTGAGGTGTTGAGAGAGATGAGATCAGGCACTTGCGACGTCTACCATTAGCGACCGCGTGGAAGTAGCCCGTGTTTGCGTCCCCACGTAGGGCCCAGCGAATTCCGCCTCTCTGTCTCCAGTATTCTTCTTCCTTTTTTAAGAGGTTAAGAAGTTGTTCTTCAAAGTGGAGACGGAAGGCCCAATCCTCCTCTTCCAACCCGTCTTCGTCCGCAGGTCCAGACTTTTGATTTGGTTAAGAATTAAGTTTTTTTACCTTAGCATTCTTGCCAAGGTTGCGGCTCCACCCCGGAGGAACTGGTGAAGATTAGAGCTCATGTAGTTCCACCAGTCTATGATATCCCTACCACCGACCACCCCGGCCAGGTAGTTCCATCTGCGTGTCAGCATGGGTTTGAAATAATCTAATTCGAACCACCCTGTTTCGAAAAAGAACCGATTGCTACGGACCAGGGAGCCCTCTCCCGAGTCAAAAATTAGCGGCGTATGGTCATAGCCCAAGCTGGTTTCGGCTACCAGAGAGCACGCAGGATAACGGACGTCAATTTCAGGAGAGATGAACACTCTGTCCAGGACACACCGCACCGGGTTGAGCTATTTGTTAGACCAGGTATAACGTGCCCCCGTGCGAGGAAGTTCTTTCAGTGCCCACATCCCAATGTGGGCATTGAACAAGTCGATACGCGGTCAATTGACCCTATCGTTGTTCTTGTCATCAGCCGATCGGATAAGGTTGAAGTCGCCACCCAGAACCACTGGGTGAGCACATCTGGCGATCTTGGTGGAGAGTTCCTCTAAGAACGAGCTTGATCTAGCATGGTCAGCAGGACCATAAACCCCAATAATGTCCAAAAAGGTTCCTGAAGGCCTATGCCGAACTGACGCACTAACGAAAGTTTGACCTAACTCGAAAGCACCGACCTCAAGAAGGCTATCCCTTAGCCCAACTAAGATGCCCCCAGAGTGCCCGTTTGCCGGTAGCCAACTCCAAAAAAAATTATCGCCCACCTCTAGACTCTGTAGCTCATTGTCAGTGAAGTCTTGCTTTATAGTTTCTAGCAGAATAACCACGTCAATGTGATGTTTGCGGAGGTAGACCTTGGGAAGAGTTCGGCGGCCCCGTACCCTGAACCCTCTGATGTTCCAGAAGAGGATCCGCATTAGGACACCATTCCCTTAGCCCGTGCTTGGCGGGTTACCATGCACCGGCCCACCGGTGCTATGGGTTTCGTTACACGCTTTCTGGACTTCTTGGATGCCGGTTTCACAGCTTCCCCTGAGGCCGTGAAGGTTAAGGACACACCAGGCCCTCCTGGTGTTCCTCCGGCTTTCTCTATAATGGAAAGGCCACTCGAGCCAGGATCCCCCTGATCCTGGTTCTTCTTTTCTGCTTGCTCTTTTGCTTCTTCTATTTTTTCCTTCTCCTTTTCTTTCTCAAGAAGTGCAGTTTTCAGGGCTAGCTCCGCCTGCACCAGTTCCCTAGCTTGCAGCATTGAAATCACCTATTCGGCCACCCCACCCGCTGGGTCTAGAATTACGCAGCTATCTCTAGCAATTTGGATAAGATCTAAAACAGGGCGATCTTGCAGAATAGCGAATTTCGAGATGGGTGAGACACCTGTGTCATTTTTCTTCTGAACTCGATGACGAGCACGGTCGAGAACCATCCCGTCCGTCTCGCCTTTGCCCCTGTCGCTCTTCCTGGTCACCTCCACTGCCACGGGTTTGTTGCGAGGAGCCCGCGCCACCGGCGCAGAGAAGGCCCGGGCTGAAGCGTCCAGAGTCGGGCCCTCCCTCCTCGAGTCTCCCGAACCCTCCTCCAACGCCAATCTCCTGGCCGGCCTGTCATGGTTGCACTTGCTCCGCAGCTCAGAAGCGCGCTGGGAGTCAACTTCAGCTGTAGTCGCCTTGGCAGGAGTCACCAGTTGCTGTTCCACCGTGGCGCCTCCCTCCGAGGCGGCCGGCTGCCCACTTGCTATAGTAATGGAAGTAGCCAGGACTTGCTGCTTAAGCTCCACCTCAGAAGACGCGAGCGGGGTGGCCTCGGGGTGCAGAAAGGAGCCATACTAGTTGATCACCAAAGGGGGTTGCTTGGGCACAGATTCAGCTGCCTTGTGTTGTCCCGACTCTGTCCCAGACTTGTGTGCTAGCGACCGACTCCTGCTCGTCCTTGTCTTCTTAGGATTACAGTCTTCCTAGTCATCATCTTCCGAGCTCAAATCTCTGTCACGCTCATGATCTTTGTCATCCCTTTTGTCCTGGTCCTTGTCATGTTTCTTGGATGGTGGTGATGGAGGAGGAGCCGGGCCCTTCCCGCTGACTGGGGTCTCCCGTTCCACCCTAACTTGGTAGCCTCTCAGATTAACAAACAGCGTGATGTAAGGCTGAAGCTGAACAGGCGTCCTACAGCCAAGGCGCATACGGACCGGGCCTTCCTTGGCCTGCAACGAGGCGGTGTCCACCTCCAGAGGTCTCCCCGGTTCCAGAGTGCCAGTCAGCAGACGGGCCTCCTCCCGCTAAAGGTGCCGGCACCCCATGAAGCTTGATCCAGGTCACAGTAAGAGTCTCAAAGTAAATGAAAGGACAATGATGTCGCCTAGAGGGGGGGTGAATAGGCGATTAAAACTTTTCCGGTTTAGGCTTGATAATTGCGGAATAAAACTAGGTGTTTAAATTAACAAGCCAACAACCTAAGTAAACTAGGCTCACCTATGTGCACCAACAACTTATGCTAAACAAGACAAGCAACAAGGTGATAGCAAGATAGAATACTTCAAGCACGAAGGCTATCACAATGTAAAGTGCATAAGTAAAGAGCTCGGGTATAGAAATAACCGAGGCACGCGGAGACGAGGATGTATTCCCGAGTTCCTCCTTTTTAGGAGAGTATGTCTCGTTGGAGAGGTGTGAACCAACACAATGGTTCAACAACCACAAAGGTTTCACCTTCTTCTCCGATGAACCGCACCACAAAGGTTTGGTTCACCTTCCACTATCGGAATCCTTCGAGGCGGAAATTCGGAGCCTTTCAACAACGATCCGGGGCACAACCCACAACGGGGTTGGGGGCTCCCGAACAGCAACAAGTGACCACACAAGGGTCTCAACCACCACACGGGCGTCTAGGGTCCAAAGACTTAAGAGTAACAAGTTCACAAGCTTTCAACTTCCACGAATCCTCGTGGAGAGCACAAATCGATGCAACACAATGCAATGGCAAGAACACAAGATGTGCTCAAGTCCTTCACTCTAAAATTCCAACAAAGCAACAAATGCTTATGGAGGAATAAGAGAGGAAAAACAATGGAGGAGAAACACCAAGAACTCCAAGATCAAGATCTACTAGGTTCCCCTCACTTAGAGGAGAGATGAATTGGTGGAATTGTAGATCTAGATCTCCTCTCTCAAATCCCTCAAAGATATGCAAGAATCATGGGAGGAATTGGGAGAGGGGCAAGCTTTCCAAGGTCAACAATGGTGAGAGAGAGAGAGAAAAACTTGCTTGGGAGAGCTACCCCTTTGGGAAGAAGGGGGCCTTAAAAAGGCCCCCCAGAAAAACGAGTCATTGGAGACAGATTCGCGCCGGGCGGTACTACCGCTTCAAGGGGCGGTACTACCGCCCCCAAGAAAACGAGCCATTGGCTACAGAATCACGACGAGCGGTACTACCTCTGGAAGGGGCGGTACTACCGCCAGAGCGATACTACCGCTGAACGGAGCGGTACTACCGCCAACGCGCTTCGCGCAGCCGCAGGGTCAACGGTCAGCCGTAGCCTCATCCCGCGCCAGCGGTACTATCGCCCGTAGTACCGCGGCCAGTACCGCACAAAGCCTCCGAGGCATGTCTGGAGCGGTAGTGCGGGCGGCACTACCGCCGCTTCGGGCTGCGCAGGAATCCCAGGGCGGTACTACCGCCGGCAGTGCCGCTGCCAGTACCGTACATTGCATCCGAAGACGTATTTCGGCGGTACTGGGAGCGGTACTGCCGCTGTGGCTTCCCAGCCAAGGGCCAGCGGTACTACCGCCCGTTCCGGCGGTACTACCGCTGGCAAGGTTTCAGCCTGAAACCTGAACTGCGATAACTTTTTCATCCGGACTCCGATTTCGATGATCTTGGGCTCGTTGGAATCGCAACGAAGAGCCCTTCAAGATTATGCAGAGCAACATCATAGTCCATCATGTGAGGATAAAACCAAATGAAGAAAGGTAAAACTTCTCTAAATAAGAACAACCGGTAAATCCTGAAATGCAATAACTTTTGCAAAGAAGTTCCAAACGAGATGAAACCAACGAGGTTGGAAAGGTAGCGACAAGAAATTTCCTACAAATATAGAGGAGATATCACACATGGGAGGTGTGGACCTTATCTCGAGGAGGACCGGTAATATTTCCAACACCGAGAACGCAACAAGTTTTCCATCCAAAATCCATTTTTGAAGAACTTGGGCTTGTCATGAGGATCACAACAAGCACCAAAACCCAACAAGGAGAAGAACCAAATAAGAACCAAGAAAGATGATATGCCAAGTATGCAAAGGTTTGAGCTCTCCACAAAGATGCGATCACGTTACTCACTTGAGAGCCCCTCTTGATAGTACGCCGTCTATCCTATAACCCGGTCTCCAAACTAACAACATGAGACCGGTAAAATAGAAACCCTATCAAGATCATACATTTGCCTTGCGCATTCCACTTGAGCTAGATGATGACGATCTTGATCTCTTCAAGTGGACCACCTTTCTTGATTGCGCTTGCTAGCACATGCTTGATGAAGACTTCTCCAAATACTCCCCCATACACCATTATGGGAGAGCCTCGCTTAGCTCCGTTTTTATGTATCCACTTATCCACTTGCACTTCATCTTCTTCTCTTGATATAGATGATGGCTTGGAGATAAACATGAATGTTCACTCAATCTTATTTTCTAAGCCATGCTTGCAATAAGCTCAACTCTAGATGACCATTCTTCATATAAATCCTTGGATAGAATCTTGGTCATCATATAATCTTCTAGAGTCCGACACATGAACTCCAATCTTTTCCTATGGACAAGATCTACAAGAATATCTCAATGCAAACATTAGTCCATAAGGATTGTTATTAATTACCAAAACCACGCATGGGGCAACACTTGCACTTTCAGTAAAGCGGTTCGATACAAGACTCCGTAACCACCGCCTTAGACAGTGTCGTTGGGAGGCAGAGCCTGACGGGTTGCCAACCTAAGCAGCTCCTTAGAAGGAAACACAAGAGAGAAAGTGGCATCGGCGATTTGTTTCACCTGCCAGTCCCAATTTGCTTGCACAAGATCTTTGAATTCTTCTTCCACTATCACGTCTGAAAGGACATTTGTATCCAGCTTCACGGTTGCAGCATTCTGAGGGTTCCTCTCCAGTTCAGGTTTGTCATCCTCCACAAACACAAACCCACGTCCTTCAATACCAAATCCCGCCCAACCCGGGGCCGAGGATCTTGGAGGAGCGGTACAGAGCTTCGCCGAGTGGCCGACTTGCTTGCAATTGGAACAAAATGGCTTCTCCGTGCATTGGGATTGGATGTGGCCATGGTTCCCGCAGTTGTAGCACGTGACTTGTGAGAGGTCAGTCGCCGACGCCCCCCCCCCCCGCCCCCGCCGACGCGCTCGGAACTGGGGCTGGTTGCTTCGGAGGAGATCTTGGTCGCTTGTACCCCGCATCCCGCGGTGGCTCTCCACCCCTCTGATTGTACCTTGGTGGCGAGCGATACCGGTTCTCTGGGCCCTTGCCCAGCCGCGCATCACCTCCACGACCGAAGCGGTTGTTGCCAAAGCGGCCTTCTTCCCGGAGACGAGGGTTGCCGAAGTCACGCTCACATTGCTGCCTCCTGTTCACATCTTGCTCTCGATCCAGCTTCAGCCTGAGGTCCTCCGCGTCATAGCGGCAGCCCCCGCCGCCGCCACCGACCGGGCCTCCACGACCATTGTTGCTGCCCTCGCCGTGCGCCGAGCCTCCGCGCCAGTTGCTCGCACCTCCCCTGCCCCAGTTACGCTCCATCTCCGCAAGGAAAGGGGAGGAAGCACCCGAGAGGAGTGGCGGCGCGACGTAGATCTTGGCCCTAGCTCTGTGTCTCCTCACGTCTCTCTTGTTGGCTGGAACCCCTAAAGTGAGATCTAGGGTTCCGGAGGGAAGCCACACCCAGTTATGTAGCTGGCGGCGCACGCTCCCCCCAGCCATAGCCGTCTGATCTGTGTCCTTGTCCACGTGGCGCAAATCCGTCACCATCCCACATGGAGCAGCAGCAGCTTCACGGCCCACCACTTGGGTCCGAGTAATGGAAGGCCCAGATGGCCCGGCCTCCCCAGGCCCCAAGCCACCTGGCCCAACAACGCAGAAGGCCCAAGCGGAGCAAACCCTAGCCTTGCGTCGTCCTCCTGCGTGAAGGCCGTCGGCGGCGGCGGCGCAGCAGCAGCCCGCACCACCGGGAGCGGCACCACCAACGAGCCCACCAGCAAACGCCCACCACCAGGGCCCCAAGCACCCAGCACGGCCGGCTGCGGCTCGTCCCTTGACGAGCCCAGCGGCGGGAACTCGACGAAGGAGAATGGCGACCACGTCGCCCCGATCCCCGGCGACGGCGCAACCGCCACAGAGGGGTCCGACGAGGCGAGATCCCCCTGGATCTCCCCGCACGGAAGCACCCGAAGCTCTTGCGGGAGGAACGCCGCCAACGTAACCGCCCCTCGTGGTGCTTGGCACACGTCCTGCTCGACATCGACGTCGGAGTCCACCTGAGCACCGTCTTCGGCCCGCGACGCGCCGCCCTCGGCCACGGCGAGCACAGCCTGAGCCCGACGCCCCTTGCGCCGGCGCTGCTTGCACTCCTCACAGCGTAGATCTAGCGCCCCAGGCCAGTCGCCGCGCGAGTCGCCACTCGCACCCTGCGAGTGAGACACATCCTCCTAAAGGCAGGAGCTTGCACCGACGGTGTCTCTAGGCTTCGTATTTTGCAAAACGAAGAACAAAAAGTGTTCTTTTGTACAAATACATGATCATTATTTTTTAGACGATAAAGAGATATCACGGGCGGCCTTTGAATCACCCACAAAACAGCTCTTAAAGGCTCTCCATTTTGCACACACACAAAATCTCCATGGATTTGGGGTTTGTTATGTTAAGCGTGGAGAGGCAAACACTACCGGAAACAACAAGTTTGTCGAATGTTCAAATGATTGCTGATTCTCACGCTAAAACACTCAGCAAAACAAAAAAGAACACTCGACATGTTTGTTATTGGCCGAGTGTCAGAAATTAGAACATTTTCTGAAAAGGACAAGTCAATACCCAGATTTAAAATTCCACTCCCATGAAGATTCTTAGCATTCAATGCAAAGTACAACTTTGAATCAGCCAAACCAAATTTTGTAATAGTTTGTCCTATTTTAGAGTTGATCTGGTAACTAGGTTTCCCTTTAACATTCATAATGAGGAATTTGAATAAAAAAATCACCACTTTCTATGTAAAAAATAAGCATTTGTCATTTTCTAGAGTTGTTTTATAGGAAAAATGAAAATAATGTGTAAATCTTGTCAAAAATTGAAAAACAAATTAGACCACTAGAAATCGCCGCGCTAAAACAAATTAAAAATCGCCTGGATAGCGTCCGATCTCTAGAAAAAATAGATTTGCGTGGAGAAAACTGCGGAGCGCCCGGGGGCTTATCTACCAGCGACGCTAAGCCTAATCCCAGAATTATTAGACCATAAACTGACAAAACGGCCAGGAATTTAGTCCTATGGCACACTTTAACTGTCGCTCACAGGCAGGAACTAGCTGCCATAATTGTAGTTTGGTTGGAATACAAGGCCTAGGAGGCGACAACCTAGACCATATATATATATACAAGTAATCATCGCCCAACATTTAAGAACGGCTACTTTCTCCTTCCGGAAAGAAAGACAAGATATATATGTAGTCATGTAGATTGACTATAGCACCACTCATACATGCGGCAAGAATTATTGTGTAGAAGTGGGGGAATGCCGCGCCACAATATGTCGGCTAGGATAGGGTGTAAATGATTGAACTTTCGAGCTTACAAATAAAATAGAAATAATTGAACCACTTGAGCCGTGCCTTCCTCACAATTTGTAGTAGTGTTCAATTCGTGAGTCATATAAATTACGATACGGTCTTCTTTTTCCTTGGTGGCAGAATAGATGACACGGGCCACTTCACTTTACACATTTTCTAGCAACAACAACGTTGCTGTTGAGAGCTCGGAGTTGTGAAGAAGAATCATCCTGCTAGTCGCGTGGACGTGGTGTAGTTTTCCTTTGGAGTTGGGCGGTGAACAAGTATTACTTAACCCGACTAAGCGATCCCGCGAGATTCATTTTGCCTTTCGCTATATTCTTATCCCAATGCACTTTGCATGTTGATCCTATGTATGGCCCTGTCTAAGCCGCAATGCATGAAAAAAAAAACTATACCTATGGTACTTTGCAGAATTATGCTTCCACATTGCTTCTATAAGACTCCAGCCATGGCCTGAAGCAAAAGAAAAAATCGTAACCTTTCTAACTCCGGATCTTTCTAGCTTCACACGCCTTTCAGTATGTACTGTACAAACTGGGTAGCCCAGAGGAAAAGGATCCCGATATGCAGTTTTTGACTCATTCTAGAAAATACTCCCTCCGATCCGATAAAAGTGTCGTGGGAAAACAACCTAACCAATACAACTCGTACGACGGTTTTTCCAGATCAAAGGGAGTAGATCTTTCTGCCTTTTACCGTTTGTCCTCTCTTAATAGATAAATTTTAAAGAAGCAGCAACCAGGTTTGTTTTGCTGCTAAATGGTTCAAAACAAGGCAGAATGTAAGAGTTTGAAATTGTCAATGACAAGTAACATGCAAATTCAACTAAAAAACTAAGCAAACAACTAATGCATATCTGAGAAAGTTTATACATAAATCGTGAGCTTATAGCCAACAACAGCAAGCAATCGCTATTAACTTTGAATTTTTGAAAGAATAGGCACTGATCCCAAACAAAACCTGATGGAATGATACACCGACAAGCCTTCTGCGCCTCAATCATATACTACATGTAACTTTCTGGAATAACACGAACTTACAGAGTGGCTAAAGAAAACTTTGATCTCTTACAAGGTATAATGGCTACTGTAATATGGCATATACTACACATCTCTAACAATTATTCAAAATCTCCTCGTCACAACCAACTCTGCACCCAACCCGCTGACTTTAGTACATGAAAAGTTGGGTATGAAAATGTGTCTTAGGATAAAAGAATTGCCTATGTTGCTGCTGCAAACAAACCTGCCACGATTGGGGCCATTAGACTAGCATCCGTCATGTGAAACTTCATTTTTGGGATTTGACCAAGAAGCAATATGTGGCTCACTGGTTACTAAGCGTCAACCAATTCAGGTGCTCCATGACAAAACTGGAATTGCAATGTTAAACTTGAAAAAACAGGTTGAACCATCGAGCTTTGGTTCCATCACTGGAGCCTACTCATCATGTTGGGTTAGTACTGCAAGAGAAAAACATAACAGTAAATTCAGATAAATTAATAAGAACAATGAACTTCTTGCTGGAATTAAGATTATATAAGGTAGCTGAAAACATCATTCTACATTCAGGCACTATTTATGTAAAGGGTCCTAATATCTTGAGTTCCATTGCATAAGTAGATCAACCACTTGCCATGTATAGGTAAATACATATAAAACATCAGTCATGCATGCAGTGAAACAAATGAGAAAAGAATATAAGATCAGCTCGGAGTGTGTATATTGTATGTATTTTAACCTCCTAACTGAGGGCAACAGTGTATACTGATGTAACTGGATTTTCTTTAAAAAGTATGGAGTGCTAGAAGGGCTCAGCAGTCCTAGAACGCGGGGGCAAAGCCAGTGAATCACCATAGACAAAAAATTGGATTTTTACATTTGCCAAACAATTCTTTTAGGCTGGCGAAGTTCCTTCATTGTTCGTACCCCACTGTTCCTCACCCTCATTCCCATTTACAAGAACGGTTTCTTCAGGTTCATCAGTATCAACTTGGACAGCTTCATCGGTGTTCTCCTCCGTTTTATCCTCTTCCATTGCCTAAAAGTATATATTTTTTATATCAGAAAATAAATAAAATGGTATTGCAAAATCAATCAAATAGAAAATACAAAGTAAATAATGGCATTTTGATCACTGATGACCTAAAGAGTGATTTCTAACACAAAGATTGATCATATAAGTATTTAAAAGAACCATAGAATATGATATAGGTTGAACAAGGATAAGAGGGATGATGCAAATGCAATACCTCTTCGTCAGGCTCTCCATTTTCATCAAGTGCGTCTACTGGTTCTTCGTCTTCAATAACCTGCATCCTTTTGAAAGCTTCCACAAGAGTAGCGTCTGACTTCTCAGCATGGTTCAAGTACTCATCAGCAGAAGGATAGTGCCCCCTGCCAATACAAGACTTGTTATTGCAAAAGATTTGCCCACTTCACAAGGTGATCCAGATTTATTTATTTTGATAGAAAAATCAATTGTCCAATGCAAAAAAAAAAATCCAACAACTCATCACTGCACCAAGGAAAGAAATCAGTCTATGTGGCAACTTTTACCTCTGAGCAGCAACATTCTCTTCTACAGTAAGAGCAACCTGCCAGTCTTCAAATAAATTTGGATACTCAGCAGGATCTGCAAGAGAGTCTGCAGCTTTAGGATAACCTGCAAAGAAGGAACATATGAATAGAGTAAGCCACGGACAAAAAAGGGACATACTTATCAGAAAGAGGCTTGAGAGCATAAGAGTGAAAAATTACTTTACTGAGGTCCTTTCTCCATAATGCTACAATCTCTGAAACTTTGCTGGGAAGATAAGAACGTGCCATTAATGCAGCTTCAGGTATACGATTGCTGCAGAATACAGAAGATGCAGTTTTTTAGCTTTAAAATTGAAGTGCACGGCAATAAGCAGTTCATCACAGCAAACAACACTCACCTGTCTACAAGCAACTGTATGCAATTTTCCAATTTACCAAGCATAAAGAGGCATAAGAAAGCAACATTGTTTTTCCCGTGCTCTTTTGCTAGAGAAGCAAGATTTTCGATTCCTCCAGCATCACCAAGAGATGAGTACAGCAGCAACAAGCCACTTAAATCCTTCGCCTGCAAAAGGCACTCTTCGCTGCCTCTAGCTGCAATGTATAATTTGTGAAATGCTCAGAACACTAGTTAACACAGACATAAGTTTACACAATTAGTCAATTAATATATGTTGATTTACACTAATTACCAAAATCTATGAAGGGTAGTCTCAAAGCTCGGTTCCAAAAGCATGTGCAATCTTTTTTTTCAAAAATAATATTTGATTTGATTTTTTCCTTAAGTTTCAACCAGATACAATGATCCAATTCAGAACAATTTGGTAGAAAAAAAAGAGATTTCACACTAAACAAAAAATTTGCACGTCACTAACCAAAACCTCTTGTAAGATTTTAAGAACCAACCTTGCCAGTGGACATGGCGAGCTCACCCAGCTGCTTCCACTTCGATTCACTTTGTGCTTCCACGGCAATATCCTGCACGAAAAGTGATGTCCGGAAATTTAGCACTAATGTCATTTAGCCAAACTTGGCAGCATCAAAGAATTTACGGCATATGCTCTCTGTAATGTGAAAGAAGAAACACATGACAATGTGCTATGTACCTTTGCGATTTCTAATTTTCCAAGCTGCACAGCCAAGTCAAACTTATAATCAGCATCAGTGGCTATCTCAAGAGCCTCCTCCAACATTCCTCTGGACTCCAAGAAATGAGCGACGCTGCAATATTGGAAAGGGAGACCAGAGCTAAGTTAGAATAGAATCGATTAAAGATAAAGCTGGATTAAATATGCCAACGGAGAAAGAACACTATGTTGTGTGTTTGCTATTTGCTATTGTCACTTCAAGTAGCCAGTGAACAGACGAACATACTCTAGAATGCAGTCCTATCAGTTGAATATATTTTAGATGTGATACTGAGATATACGACATCACAGTTACAAGATAAGACAGGCATCATAAATACTGTCGAAATGGCAGCAGAATTTAGCAAATAAATGTATTTTCATGATTTTACTTGCTTTGTTACTGTTTGGAACAAAAGTGAATTGATGTATTCAGAAACCAGACTGAACCCAAAACATGTATTACAAATAGCCTACAGGAACATCTTATATATTGGAACGGAGGTAGTATATCATTAAAAGAACCTATCCTAGTGTGTCGAAGACACCCACTGACCTATTATATTGTGTCTTTGGTATGGATGGTAAAATCTCATTTGCACTTTCCAAATCCCCACGCATCACAAGCGTCTTGTATTCAATCAAACTGAGAAGCAATGTGTAGCCAATGACACTGCAACAAGCCAATGTGTTAGTTAAAGAAATCAACAACAGATGGTACATTCGAATGGAGGAAAATTCAAGGAAACACACTTAAACTGCTTGTCAATAAGATAAACCCGACTTTGATTTGCAAGATATCCCAACAAATACATAGGGCGATCCAAGTGATACATCGTTGTGACCTGTGAATAGTGTATAACCATGTGAACAAATAAAATTGTATCACACAAAATATCCATGTAGAGAAAGTGAAATCAAAGAAATGCTTGTTCAGAGCACATGTAATTTACCTCACCACCAACGCAATAGTTTAGGCGCCACGATGAGTTGTTATAAATAAAGCAGTCTCCAACCCAAATCCCAGTTCGCACTCGCTCATTGATCTCATGAAGCAGTTCAAAAGCATCTTCAGCGCCTTCCTCATCCACAGGCTTTCCACCTTCTAGATAAGCAGCAACAACATCTCTCTGCAGGGACAAAAGCCATAAACAAGACCTCAAGCCATGTTTAAAGAAGACTTCATGCAAACATAAATTCAAAAAACACGGAACAGAGAAAAAAAACATGGACATATAGAGAATGGAATAACTTACATTGTACTTCAGGATGTAGAATGATGTATCACTTGCTATTGCAACTAGGTCACCACTATCCGCCCAGTAGACGTTCTACAAGTACAGTCAAAACAGGTTATGCAAATGTGAACTCCACATATCCATAATAAGATAAAATACTGAATTTACCTTGACATTCACATCAATTCGGCGTATTAGTCTACAATCAGCCCAGTCATAGAAGCAAATGAAGTCACTGGAACACATTGCCAAAAGCACTCCACCAAAGATACGCTCTGCTGAGAATGTAGGACGGATGGTTTTCTTCTCCTGCATAAATCAGATCACTAAAGTTAAAAGACGCATTTGTTTCACAAAATGGAAACAATAGCATGCACATGCACAAATGTGTTAGATAAAGATGTCAGATCACATACTAACTCAACACTCTTATATGATTTCTATATAAGTGAATATGGTTAAACACTTCAGCGTAACTAAAGCATTCCATTGAGCTGCAGGACAACAATATGATGAATACATAGCAACAACAGAACTATGATAAACTGCAACCTATAATTGTTCTGTAATTCTTTTCAACACAAAAATAAAATATCATCATTACCAGAAGTAATAACACAAATCAAAATAATGACATTACTTTTAACTGAAATAACATTAAAGTTAGCCAGAAATCTTCATTGATTAAAGATAAACATAACGGTCAAACTGAAAGGGTTGCATTCCCTAAAGTAATCTTACAGGAAATGGGGCAAGGAACATTGTGGAACTTGCACAATACATTAATGGTCAAATGAGCAGAAATGATAGTAATACCACACACCTGGAATGATTTATTGAAAAGCTTTATTCTTGATGTACTTTCTCTGATTGCATACTCTCCTTCCGATGACCAAGCAAACTCTAACGCTGATCCAAATGATCTATTCCTCCAAGCCAGTGCAGTATAGATTATGTATTCACCATCTCCGCATACAACCACAAATCGGCCGTTGGGGTTATGCTTCAAGCTCTAAGCAAACAAAAAATAACTCATAATTAGATACACTAATCGTGACGTATGAAACAATGACTTGTTACCTACAGAAAGGAAAATAAAATTTAACTTCCCAGTCTAATATAGCAGTATCATATTAAGGAATAAAAATAAAGGTGACGATTCAGTGAAAAGTAGCTCTGCTAAAAAAAATCATGAGTATAGAAGATGCATAATTGGGAATAATGTTCATAGAAAACCAAAGCCTAGAAACTCCACTTATAAGTTTTAATTCCTATTGCAGTAAGCAGTCCATATGTATTTTTCTTGAAGCTTATCCATTTAATCGTCAAAAGTCATCACAAGCTACGGAACGGTTATGCAGATCAAAACGTGAATGACTAGTGTTTATGCAGGAGTTCAGATACTTAGATATGCTATAACAATACTAAGTAGTGCTAAATATGAAGAACTGTACCATCCAAAAGTACCTGTGGGTAAAGATCACAGCTTCCTAACTCCTTCACAGCTAGGGGCAATCTTTCCCCATCTGTAGCCTGGTGTAGAACATAAAGCAATCAGCCAAACTTGTAGATTTGATTGACTTTGATTACACAACACTACAACAGGTAAACTGACCTCAAAGTTTGCACCGACAGTCTTTATATTCACAGTTTGTATCTCGTTATGTTTTGCCCAAATAATCTTTCCACTGGCATCCATACTTGCTACAGGTACTTCACGACCCATTTTAATCATAATAGTTCCTTCGTCGTAACCAATCACCATTCTAGATGATAGAAATGGCATTATTAGTTTCAAGACTAGAAACAGGGAGTTAAACAACAAGACCCAAAAGGTGGGGAAACGAGAAACAAGAGGAACTACTAATTATCGAAGTAAGAACGTGAAACTTAATATCTATAAATATCGACATACTGCAGGAAACGTGTAGGTGAACAGAACAGAACAGAACAGAGGGCATGGAATCATTAGCAATAACCATCAGTTGACAATAGTAGGTTTTGATAAGTGTTAAAACAGTGGTAATCTGATCAACTATGGCCAAGAAACAGTTTGGTGCATGCAATGGTAAAAGCAAACATGACAACTTGTGACAGAAGTTCGCATTAATTTATGATGCATCATGCATGACACCGGTACACGTCCATTAATATTATTTAGATAGCCAGTGTCCGATAAATAAGTGGTGGCACCAAAACAAAGCAGAAAGCAAGCGATCTTTCATTTACCTTCTTGATCCCTTCATGTATCCAACAGCCCAGACTCGTTCAAGGCCATAGTTTAGTGTGTTCTCAAGCCTACAAAATGAATAAAGAACTAAAAATAAGAACATCTCACTGTTGGGAAATTCGTTAGGACTAAGCAAAAGCAATGTGCTACCTCAGAGGCTGACATAGCCAAAAAAAATCAGATTATTAAGAAATAGCATATGCAACAGCAGTAAGCAAACTGGTTAG
This sequence comes from Poa pratensis, assembly GCA_947311845.1. Lineage (NCBI taxonomy): Eukaryota > Viridiplantae > Streptophyta > Magnoliopsida > Poales > Poaceae > Poa > Poa pratensis. The sequence continues at coordinate 18,064,569 of CAMZMU010000069.1, forward strand.
GGAATGTATTACCTTGACAGTGACAGTAATACGTTTATTTCATACCAATAAGCAAACTGACTAGTACACTATCATTACCATGTCAATTATTACAAAAAGAGATCTTAGTAGTTTGTAGAGTACTTGGAGAGTTTTTGGGCCCTGCTATCAACCTAGAGACAAGAGAGCAGTAGAGCACATGGGCATATGTCAAGAACCAAAACTAAAAACTTCACCCGGTAAAAAACACTAAATTCTCCATAAAATTTAGGGGTAAAGGGTAAACAGTCAATAAATCCCCAAATCCAAACAAAGAGTTGCTAGAGTAGCTGATTTTATTTTGGATAAGACTAAGTAACCAAGCACGAGAAATAGGAAAGACAAATGCAGAGTTTACACTAAAAGGTCAGTGCAAAACTGAAAGTAACCTGTAAGTTGTTGAATGCCACAAACGAACTGTCCCATCTTCCGATCCAGTAATGATTATAGGAAGCTCAGGATGGAAACAAACAGCAGAAACGTTGTGTGTATGGCCTTCGAGTGTCTGAACACAGCTCTTGGTTTGGTAATCCCAGACCTGGTTTACCATAATTATATATCTTAGGATTCTACTGAGCACCTGAAGGTTCAAAATATTACAACGGGTACAAAAAAACAGACCTTTGCAGTGGAGTCATCAGAACCAGTAATCAAGTAGGGCCTGTCACCACCAGTGAAGTAATCAACACAGTTCACACCCTTTTGATGTCCATCAAGCGTAAAATTTGGATCTGGAGAACCCAAACTCCATATCTGCCGTTTCAGATCAAGAAGTGTTAATGTACCAGATAAGTCGCGTCATGAGCCATGGCTCATACTAACATGTAGCTGCAGATGAGAGAATGTGAAACAGACCTTTGTAGTGCGGTCAAGAGATGCACTTGCGAAAGTGTTAGTGTCCTTTGGATTGAAAGTAACCTGCATGACATAGTGTGAATGCCCTTCAAAGATTTGAGTGCACATCCAACCTTTGTCCCAGTCCCACAGCTTTATCAACATGTCATCAGATGATGACAGCACATATGGAAGAGTTGGATGGACTGCAACACATCTGATGTAATCAGTATGAGCCTCAAAAACTTTAACTTTGTCCATAGTATTGTAGTTGTAGACGCGAATGTGCATATCGTCTGCACCGGCTACAACCCATTGTTTCCTTGGCACAAATTTCGCCGACCGCACTGAAATAATGTTCAAGTATACATCATACAGTTAAGTCAGTACAAGATTCCAGCACAATTTCTATTTTCATGTAAACATAAGTATGATGTAATACCTGGCAGCTCTGAAGCTTCAAATGATTTCACCATGGTCTGCAAGATAAGAAAAACAGACATATTAAATGATGAAATACTAGAGGCCAGCTTTTAAACTTCTATACAACAGTACACCATTGATGCAGTTGGTCAAAAATTAAATTAGTGAATAATCTTATTCAACAAACCCGTGGAGGAGGCCAGGGGAAAGCTCCTACAACACACATGAATAACTCGTCTAGTTATAAACCTAAATTAACACCTACAGTACAATGGATGAAGCATAGGTTCATAAGGCACCACAACCTGATTTTGAGAAGCTCATTTGGACTCGTTGTATCCTAGATGATAAATCAACTAAATTAGTAACGAATAGTACAAGATGTACAGCTGTCACCCTTTCATATTTTTCACAATATAATAACAATAGAATAATCACTAGAGTGAGTCTAGACTTAGTCCCAAAAAATGAAGTCCGGGAAGGAGTCATGGAAATGGAATATGTAAAAATAAGAGAACTTAGGAACAATACTCAGGCGGTGAAATTCTTACAGAATTTTTTCTTTTTTACAAAGCTTACATCACATAATTGGAACTACTATGACATGAGAAATTCTCCATAACTGACCAATAAGCAAGAATACAGATCGCGAAAAACATCAAATACACCAGAAACCATGCTCCAGCACTGACAGTTGAGACAATTGAGCCTTAATAGTATGTCTATTCATGTGTAACAGTGCAAGTACTATTGTCTCTATTTTTGTGTATGGGAGCGTTAGTAATTGATCAACTGGCATAAGTTCAAAGTACAGTACGTGAACAGTTGCTTCACGAGATTCAACATCATATAACAGAAACCAATGAACTTAGAAACAGCTCGAGCCCTTGCCTGCGACTGGTAGTCCCAGATGCACACACTCCCGGAGTACAAGCTCGCCAGGATCCTACACCAACAACCAAAACCACATAATCAGATCATCAACTAAAACCACATCAAATCACAAGCACCAACCAACAGCCCAAATGCGACTGAACGCCCCGAAAATGCTAGCACTTGCCATGGCTCCGTGGGGTGCAGATCCACTGACTTGACCCGCTCCGACCGCTGCGCGAACTTCCTCTGATCAACAACAAGAATGAACACGACGTGAGCTCTCGGTCAGGCCTAACTAATTAAACTCGCGCAGCGCGAACAGACAACGGAACAGCTGGAGCGAGATCCAGCATGGGGTCGAGTCGAGCGGGCGCACCTTGATCTCCAACCTGAGCGGCTGCAGGGGAACACAAGCAGAAGACAGCACTGGTCAGACTCAGATCTCGGCGCACGCAGCCCGAATTGCGGTAGAACAGATTGGAGTTCAGATCCGCGTACCATGGTGGCGACGGCGCGGCGGGCGGGAGGACTGAGCGACGGGGTTGAAGATCCGCGGTGACGGGTTGGCGCGGCGAGGCGGGGCGGGAGCGAGCCGGAGCCGGATCGCGAGCGGAGGCGGGTGGGGAGAGAGATGGAGGAGGGAGGTTTTGTGCGTATTTTTATTTTGGTTTGGTTTCAAATATATGCTTTGGAGATTTTTAATGCTTTGGTGTGAAGCTTTCCCCGAGAAAATACTTTCGGATGAAGCTAGCTACCGTACAATTGCGGTGACAAATCAGCCCCTTCCCCCACCGTTCAATCTCCTTAAAACTCAAGATCTGGCCCGTCCATCCATCTCAGCATACGTCATATCCGTGTAGTAAATGTTTTTTTAACTGGTGTAGTAATTGTTTGTACTATTGCAACATCATCGTAACATTTCATCTTGTGGTATGTCAAAACAAAACGATATCTCAACCTCCACCGCCCCGACCTTCCCTCGAATGTCCGCTGCTACTACATTGCCTCATCGTTCGCACATGTCCCACTGTCAATTTCATTGCTCACTGACGACTCGCTTCATCCGAGACAACGCCTTCTCCGTCGTGGCTCCCTAGCGGTTGTGGTGGCGTCGCCAGCGCCGCGTCGCCAGCGCCATCTCGGGTGGTGGCAGTGTGCGTGCGATTTGATTCCACATCTTGTTGAGAGAGTTGTCATTTCGATTAGTCTCAATCTTGTAAGGCTACAACATTTGCTTATGGAAATGCTTGCTCACCCTCCTCCAAAATGCATTCCCTTTTTTCTCAGCACCACATATTGTATCTTGTCCATTGACCATCCAAGCCTCGCAAAGAAGTTGGTCCTCCTTCTCCGTGTACGAGGCCATCCTCTTGCTCTTCCCCTTTTATGTGGCGGCGATTTGTCGGGTGAGCTCATTTTCAAACAATGGCTTCCCGTTAATAGAGATCCCCTCTTCGGTTTGGGGTTGAGTCTCGTCGTCGGCCTCTTGCTCTTGCCCTTGGTGGCCGCCCCCAAAGATCATCTCCTCCATGACACTATCGGTGTCAAAATAGGCCTGGTTTGTCGGACTCGAGGTCGACATTCCCTCGAACACAAGGTACCGGGATTGGGGCATGCTTGCTGAGGCAGACATCACCCGTGGCGCCTTGCTATGCATCGGGACATCGCCGGCACTAGGGTGATGTTGAGCTCAAGGGCCGGCACCGGGATGATCGGTGTGGACAATTTCTCCGATGATGTATCCCTCAAACTGAGACGGGGCGTTTCGGCCGCGGGCGGGAACGCGCACGGCGACGCCGAGGAGAGGGCAAGCGAGCCGGACCTTAGCGGTTTGCCTCCCACGGTGGACGACAACGAGCTCGCCGTCGAGGGCGAGATGAAGCCGACGCACGCAAGTGCGACGTCGAGGACCTTTCCCTTGAGCATAAGTATAGCTCAGGCGGCGCCCTGGTGCGCGATGCCGTCCACGTTTGCGCGGGCCTAGACGATGATGATGATTTCCTCCTCAGGCACCCAAGCGGCGGCGACCTTGGCATCGACCGCTCGCTTCTTCACTTTCTCCCTCTGGCCTTGTCTTGTCGGACTCGAGGAGCCGCTCCTTCTTTGGCTTGGACAGGCCGGTGTCGCCCTCCATTGGTGGCCACGGGAGGCGCAAACCCTATTTATCGCCTTTTGCAAGTCGTAGCACCGCGTCGCCCGCAGAAGCTAAAGTACTGGGTTGGCCCACTAGTATTTCTCAACAGCTAAAATATAAAACAGGCATGCGTTGCGTGGGATTCGATCCTGGAACCTCCCGGGAGGAGGACGGAGCGCTAGCCACCAGGCTACGGTCCTCTTCGTGCTAGAACTTCTTTATTATACCTTCTATAGTTTCTGATATTCTGTTTTTGTTTCTTTTTCTTTTTCTGTTTTTGTTTCTATTCTTTTTATTTTTCTGGTTTTGTCTCTTTTCTTTTTCTTTTTTGTTTCTTTTTGTTTTCTGTTTTTGTTTCTTTTCTTATTCTTTTTCTGTTCTTGTTTCTTTTCTTTTTTGTTTTTGTTTCTTTTCTTTTTCTGTTTTTGTTTCTTTTCTTTTTTTTGGCCGTTGTTTTTTGTTTTTCGTTCTTTCTATTTCACTTACTTACTTTTATGTTTTCTAATTTGGCTTATTTTGAAAATGGTTCCGCTTTTTGAAAATGGTTCGTTTTAAAAAATGTTTCCGATTTCAAAAATGATTCCTTTTTTAAAATGGTTTCGATTTTTAAAATGGTTCCATTTTTTTAAATGGTTCTGATTTAAAAAAGGTTATGATTTTTGGAAATGGTTCTGATTATTAAAAATAGTTCTGATTTTTGAAATGGTTCCGATATTTGAAAATATTTCTTTTCTGAAAAAAGGTTCTTTTTGAAAATGTTTCCGATTTTCGAAAATGGTTCCATTTTGAAATTTGTTCCGATTTGTTAAAAAATGGTTCTTTTTGGAAATTGTTCCGGTTTTTTAAAAATGGTTCGATTTGAAAAATGGATATTTTTTTAAATGGTTCCTTTTTGAAAATGTTTTATTTTTTGCTTTCCGCTTTTTGTTTCACTTTTTCCTTTTTATGTTTTAATTTTCACTTATTTTGAAAATGGTTCATATTTTGGAAAATAATTCTTTTTCAAAAATGGTTCGGATTTTCAAAAATTGTTCTTTTTTGAAAATGGTTCCGAACCAAAAAAAATGGTTCCGATTTTTGAAAATGCTTCTGAATGAAAAAATGGTTCCGATTTTAAATGGTTCCGAATTGAAAAATGGTTCCTTTTTGAAAATGGTTCCGAATGAAAAAAAATGGTTCTGATTTTTTGAAAATGGTTCCTTTTTTAAAATGGTTCCGAACCAAAAAATGGTTCCGAATGAATAAAATAGTTCCTTTTTGAAAATGGTTCCAAACTGAAAAATGGTTCCGATTTTTAAAAATGGTTCCCTTTTTGAAAATGGTCCCGAGTGAAAAAATGGTTCCTTTTTGAAAATGGTTCCGAACCGAAAAAATGGTTCCGAAAGAAAAAAATGGTTCCGATTTTTTAAAATGGTTCCGGTTTTTGAAAATGGTTCCTTTTTGAAAATGTTTCCGATTTAAGAAAATTGTTCTTTTTGAAAATGGTTCCGATTTTTTAAAATGTTCTGGCTTATGAAAATGGTTTCGATTTAAAAAATGGTTTTCTTTTTTGAAAATGGTTCGGAGTGAAAAAATGGTTCCTTTTTGAAAATGGTTCCGAAACGAAAAAATGGTTGCGATTTTTGAAAATGGTTCCGAAAGAAAAAATGGTTCCGATTTTTGAAAATGGTTTCTTTTTGAAAATGTTTTCGATTTAAGAAAATGGTTCTTTTTGAAAATGGTTCCGATTTTTTAAAATGTTCTGGCTTATGAAAATGGCTCCGATTTAAAAAATTGTTCCGGGTGAAAAAAAATGGTTCCTTTTTTAAAATGGTTCCGAACTGAAAAAATGGTTCTGATTTTTTAAAATGGTTCCGAAAGAAAAGAAATGGTTCCGAGTTTTGAAAATGGTTCCTTTTTGAAAATGTTTCCGATTTAAGAAAATTGTTCTTTTTGAAAATGGTTCGAATTTTTTAAAATGTTCTGGCTATTGAAAATGGTTCCGAAGTTCATTTTTTAAAAGGGCGATGCATATTAAAAAATATTCATTTTTGTAGATTTTATAAATATATTTCCGAATCCAGAAATAAAAAAGGACAAGGAAGGAAAAAGCTAGTACACGTGTGTTTTTTTAGGGGACGAGTAAACGCACGTGGTCCCATCGATTCCCCTGGTGCGGGCGTGTGCTAGTAGCCCGTGGGTTCAACTTCGAGCAGATGATGGGCCAGAAGACATGTCCATGTAGGGAGCGAGCGCGGTGCTCGTGCAGGCGAGTCCGTTCCTTTGACTCGCAATTGGCGATGCATAGGGGTTCCCGCGGGAGCTCCTACTCTACGCATAACGCGGAGAGTTGTTTCCTCCGCGTACCCCCCTGACGCGAGTGGGCCGCGTTTCCCGGCCTAATTTAGGCAGCTTGAGTAGCATCTCCTCTTCACGCTAGATGAATTACAGAATTAGACAGTTTCTGTTTCGCTGTTTCTTGCACGTTGGAAACATACATATAAACATACATGTACGAACTTCCTTTATTTTAAAACTGAAATATGAGCGAAGGTTTAAAACTTCATATATATAAAATGTGTCGTCCACATGAACGGCTTCCTTTATTTCAAAAAGCAGTATATGTGTCGTTCGAACTACTTTAAAATAATGTGTACACGAAAATTATGTTTATCAAATTCATCGCAGTCGGTTGACCATTTGAAATATCATTTGACGACGAGGTTACTCTCAACGTTCTGCACAACTTTTGTCTTGTATTTTTTTGTTTCGACGATCATACACAAGATAATTCGGTACTGTAGGTTGGAACGTGTTTACACTCTTCAATGTACGCGTCTTCCCCAACCTATGTCGCCGCCCCCTCGCTGCGGTTAACTCCGCCATCGTCGCTGCACTGCTGACGTCCCGCGCTGCTTCATGGTGCTGCCACGTTGATGGTTCCAAATTCAAAATCTAAATATATTTAAAATCTGGATATTTATATTTTTCAAAATTTGAACCATTTTCAAAGTGGACATTTTTAAAATACGAAAAATATTTAAATATGAACCAATTTCAAAAAATAAATATTTTCAAAATATGATTTTTTAAATATGACTCATTTCAAAAACTGAACAATTTTCAAATATGAACAGTTTTGAAATCTTAACCATTTTCAAAATATGAACCATTTTAAAATATGAACATTTTCAAAATCTGTGATCGGAAACTTTTTTGAACGATCTTGAAAACTGAACAAAAAAATCGATGAACAGAAACTATTTGTGAATGACTTTAAAAGTGAACAGAAAAGGTCGACGAACGAAATCTATTTTTCAACGGTTTTAAAAAGTGAACAGAAAAGGTCGTTGAACGGAAATTATTTTGGAACAGTTTTTAAAAAGTGAACAAAATAGGAATTGTAACGAAAACTAGTGTTGAATTTTTTTTAAATTCATCAGAAATTAAATTAGAACGATTTTAAAACTGTACAGAAAATGTCGTTGAACGGAAATCATTTTTTAACGAATTTAAAGTGAACAGAAAACACTTGTGAACGAAAACTATTTTTGAACAATTTTAAAAAAGCGAACAAAAACTATTTTGGAACAATTTAAAAAGTGAACATAAAATATTTGTGAACGGAAACTATTTTTGAACGACTTTAAAAGTGAAATAGAAAAGTTCGGTGAATGAAATCAATTTTTGAATGGTTTTAAAAAGTGACAAAAAAAAGTCTGTGAACGGTAACTATTTTTCAACGATTTTTAAAATTTGAACAAAATTGGTATTTGAACGGAAACTAGTTTTGAACAATTTTTAAAAGTCATCAGAAACTATTTTACAACAATTTTAAAAGTGAACAAAAAATGCCGTCGAACGGAAATTATTTTGAACAATTTTAAAAAGTGATCAGAAAATATTGGTGAACGGAAACTATTTTTAAATGACTTTTGAACAGAAAAGGTCGGTGAACGAAATCTGTTTTTGAACGGTTTTAATAAGTGAACAGAAAACGTCGGTGAATAGAAATTATTTGTGAACGATTTCAAAAATTGAAAAAATAGGAATTGTAATGGAAACTAGTTTTGAACGATTTTTGAAAGTCATTAGAAATTATTTAGAACGATTTTAAAAGTGGACAAAAATGTCGTTGAACAGAAATCATTTTTTAACGAATTTAAGGTGAATAGAAAACAATTGGGACCGAAAACTATTTTTGAACAATTTAAAAAAAGTGAACAGAAACTATTTTGGAACAATTTAAAAAGTGAACAGAAAATATCGGTGAACGGAAACTATTTTTGATCGACTTTAAAAGTGAATAGGAAAGGTCGGTGAATGAAATCTATTTTTGAATGGTTTTAAAAAGTGACAAAAAAAGTATGTGAACAGAAACTATTTTTCAACGATTTTTAAAATTTGAACAAAATCGGTATTTGAACGGAAACTACTTTTGAATGATTTTTAAAAGTCATCAGAAACTATTTTAGAACAATTTTAAAGTGAACAAAAAATGTCGTTGAACGGAAATTATTTTGAATGAATTTTAAAAAGTGAGCCGAAAACACTTGTGAACGAAAGCTATTTTTGAACATTTTTAAAAAGTGAACATAAAATATCGATGAACGGAAACTATTTTTGAATGACTTTTGAACAAAAAGGTCGGTGAACGAAATCTGTTTTTTAACGGTTTTAAAAAGTGAATAGAAAACATCGGTGAACATAAATTATTTCTGAACGATTTTAAAAAGTGAAAAAATAGGAATTGTAATTGAAACTAGTTTTGAACGATTTTTTAAAGTCATTGAAAATTATTTTAGAACAATTTTAAAAGTGGACAGAAAATGTCATTGAACGGAAATTATTTTTTAACGAATTTAAAGTGAACTAAAAACAGTTAAGAAAGAAAGCTATTTTTGAACAATTTTAAAAACGCGAACAAAAACCATTTTGGATTTTTTTTAAAAAGTGAGTGAACGGAAAATAACGGTGAACAGAAACTATTTTTGAATGACTTTAAAAGTGAATAGAAAAGGTCGGTGAATAAAATCTATTTTTGAACTGTTTTAAAAAGTGACAAGAAAAAGTCTTTGAATGGAAACTATTTTTCAATAGTGTTTAAATTTTGATAAAATAGCTATTTAAACGGAAACTAGTTTTGAACGATTTTTAAAACTCACCAGGAACTATTTTAGAATGATTTTAAAAATGTAAAAGAAATGTCATTGAACGGACATTATTTTGAACGAAATTTGAAAAGTGAACGGAAAACACTTGTGAACGAAAGCTATTTTTGAACAATTTTAAAAGTGAACTAAAACTATTTTTGAACGATTTTAAAAAAGTGAACAGGAAATATCGATAAGCGAAAACTATTTTTGAACGATTTTAAATGTGAACGATTTTGAAAGTTTTCCTGGTTCGTGCACGTTCTACTTCTTCATGCACAACAAAGCAGTTTTAGTGTCGTGCACATTCAAATTGCTTTGAAACGTTTTTTAAACTAGGATATGAGCGAAGGTTTAAAAATTCATATAAAACATTTATCTTATTTAAGCGATTTTTCGATAAGAACATCTATCTTATTTAAACAATTTTTTTGTGAGATGATTTGTCCTATTTAAACAAGAAAAAACAACTAATATATATTCCACAATATAAAATATTGTTTAATATAAAATAGAAAAAACGAAAACTAGAAATAATAAGGTGAAAATAAAATTGAAGAGAAAAAAATAAAAATAAAACAGAAAAAAAGAATATGAAAAGTAAAGTAAAAATAAACACTTTTTAATGATACTAAACATTTGTGAAAAATGAACGAAATAAAAAGGTGAAGAAATAAAACAGAAAAAATAAAACCGGAATGGAAAAGCAAACCGAAACAGTCGAAACGAACCTGGAATTACTAAGTCGGACCGAAAAATAAAAATGAGGAAATCACTAGAAAAAGGGTTCCCTTTGCGAAGGGAACCCAGCGAACCGTGGCGTGATGACAAGTGTCAGATTCTCCTTTCACGCGGTCCCCCGTGGGTGCTTAAATATGTGACAAGTGGCAGCACGCGAGAGTTTTGGTGTGATTTCTGCTTCTCCGTGCGGAGGGTTGTACGTGCATTTATTTTGAGATTCTTTTTTTAAAAATGAAATATCTTGAGAACCGTTTATCCAAATTATGAACCGTTTTCACTTTTGAGCTCCTCGCGTCGAGATATTCAAAACTAGATGCCATGTTGATAGGTTTCGACGAACCTTTTTTTGTACTTCCGGTTATGTATAGTTGTATAACCTGTTATGTGTTGTTGTACTCCAACTTCTCTGTACTTTGTATTTTCTTTTTTATATACTTTTGTATGATGAGAGAGAAGGGATAGTGAGGTGGGAGGGCAGCTTTTTCCCTTTTATTTTTCTAAATCAAAATTTTGAAATGAAATATCTTGAGAACCGTTTATCCGAATTACGAACCGTTTTCACTTTTGAGCTCCTCGCGTCGAGATCTTCAAAACTAGATCCCATGTTGATAGGTTTCGACGAACTTTTTTTTATACAACCGGTTATGTATAGTTGTACAACATGTGTCTGTGTAGTTGTACAATCTGTGTTTGTACAAACTGTGTTTGCGTAGTTGTACAACATGTGCCTATATAGTTGTACAACTCGTGTTTGTACAACTTGTGTCTGTCTAGTTGTACAACCTGTGTCTGTACAATGTGTGTCTGTGTAGTTGTACAACCTGTGTCTGTACAACCTGTTTCTGTCTAATTGTACAACATGTGTTATGCAGTTGTACAACCTGTGCTATGTAGTTGTACAACATCAAGTAGCAGCGACTGTTGGAGTACATCTCAGTTTTTTGTTGACTCAGCACCTTCTAATAGTATGTACACTGTGCTATGTTTTTTCTTGTACCACATGCCATGCACGGAATGTACGCGGGGGCTTCGAACGTACGCGAGCTGCCAGCTTCACCGGGGCTGCATGCGCGAAACGTACGCGGCGGACGGACGCTACCGTGGTGGTTCGAAGCAAAATTCGATTTTGCTTCCGCGTGGGGGTCACCATGTGGCACGTTCGTGAGATTGCAGTTCCCTTTTGGAAGGGAATCCTTTTATTAGTTGTACCCTAAAAATGATCGTAACTATTCGGACGCGACGAGATGAGACAGAGTAATGGGCATGGGCCTTGCTGCGCAGGGTACGCGGAGCGAAGTAGGTACGCGGCAACGAAATCACTAATTAAAGGGTTCCCTTCGCGAAGGGAAACTCGCGTGCGCTGTAGTCGTGCCAAGTGTCACATTTTCATTTTACGCGGTCCCTGTGGGTGTTTGCATGTGTGACAAGTGTCAGCACGAGAGAATTTTGGTGAATTTTCTTCTCTTCTCCCCCGCCAAAGTTTGTACCGCATTTATTTCGAGATTCGTTTTTTAAAAACAAAATATCTTGAGAACCGTTTATCCGAATTACGAACCGTTTTCACTTTTGATCTACTCGCGTCTATATCTTTAAAACTAGATTCCATGTCGATAGATTTCAATGAACTTTTTTTTGTACAATCGGTTATGTATAGTTGTACAACATGTGTCTGTGTAGTCGTACAACCTGTGTTTGTACAAACTGTGTTTGAGTAGTTGTACAACATGTGTCTATATAGTTGTATAATCTGTGTCTGTACAACTTGTGTCTGTCTAGTTGCACAACCTGTGTTTGTACAACTTGTATCTGTGTAGTTGTACAACCTGTGTCTATGTAGTTGTACAACATGTGTCTGTACAACCTGTCTCTGTCTAGTTGTACAACATGTATTATGCAGTTATACATCATGTGTCTGTATAGTTGTACAATTTGTGTCTGTACAATCTGTGTATGTCTAGTTGTACAACCTATTAGTTGAACAACATACCCGTAACAACATAGATGTACATCAATTTTTCACTACGAATAGCTCATAATTTGTACTTTCTTAATATACGTACATATACATACTATACATACGTACGTACATGTATGTAAGGATCACTAACGATCGATCATTTCAAAAAAAAAAACTAACGATCGATCAAGCAGCTCGCTAGCAGGTCTCTGTACTAGCCAACGATCGGCTCCTCACGCGGGGGTTTTCTGCATCGGCCTGGCGGACGCGGACGTACAGCGCGCGGGGCTTCCCAAACGATCGGTCGGCCAGCTCGTTCGCCGCCGTGTTCGATTTGATTTTGTACACTGACCAAGTCCACGGAACACAGAAGCCCACCACGTGGCGTGTTTACAACGGCTGCTTTTTCCCTTTCCAAAGGGAAACCTTTTATTAGTGGCACCCTCTCCGCAACTAGGATTTGCCGGTTCCCGCGGGAGGATTCGAGGACTAGGGAGGGGGAGTGCGCGTGTGGTTGTTGACCGGGCCCGAGAGGACAAAAGAGGCTGTAACCGGACACAGACGTTGTACGTTTCGCCGTGTGCCGTTTAGTGTGGCCGGTTGGGTCGTGCCCTATGTCCACGCGGACACAAACGGACGGACCGCGTCGGTTTGGGTGGCCCGTTGGGTTTTTCCTCACAACAGTCGCTGAGGCCCAAAGCATATGGGCCACGGCGGAGGCTCGGCATGTTTTCCTTCTTGGAAAAAGTATAGAATCCACCCTCAAATGTCACGAATTGGATAGATTTCACCCTGAACTTCAAAACCAGATAAATCACACCCTGAAATGTGACGAACCGGAGAAATCACACCCTAGAGTGGTTTTGCAGTGATTTGGGGTGGTTTTGAGTCAATTTTGACTTTTCTTGGGATGACGTGGCGCTGATGTGGGCGTTGACGTGGCGCAAAAAAGTAAAATCCCCAATTTGTCAGCCGCCGCCGGCCGCTCGGCTCCTGCCTCGCCGGAGCTCGCCGCCGGAATCGCTCACCGGAGCTCGCCGCCGCCGTCGCCGCCCAGGGACTCCGCCTCGACCAGGTCGACCCGGACCACCTCCACTACCTCCAGCACGTCCGCGCCGACGGTAATTCCTACGCCGGGAACAGTGCGCATCAGTCTCGACATCGGCGGCGGGACCGGCACCTTCGCGGCGCGGACGCTGGACCTGGACGCGCCGTTCAACCGGTTCGTGGCGTCGCGGGGGCTCGTGCCGCTGCAGATCAGCCTCATGCAGCGGCTCCCCTTCGCCGACGGCGTGCTGGACATCGTGCACTCCATGCACGTGCTCATCAACTCGGTGCCCGACGTCGTGCTCGAGTTCGCGCTCTTCGACATCTACCGGGTGCTCAGGCCCGGCGGTGTCTTCTGGCTGGACCACTTCTTCTGCCTCGGCCCGCAGCTCAACGCCACCTACGTGCCGATCATCCGTCGCGTCGGCTTCCGCCCGCTCCGGTGGAAGCCCAGCCCGAAGCTTGACCTGGGATCGGAGAGGAACGAGTGGTACATCTCGGCTTTGTTGGAGAAGCCCATGACATAGATCACGCGCCAAGTCAATTTGGTGGTAATTTCTTGATTTGTTGCTCTGTTTTGGGAGCGTATAGTTGGGAAGATACACGGAGTAGTGTTTCTCTACGATGTGTCGGCCGCTCTTTCTCCGGGTGCCGTACCTGATGGGCGGCGGCTCCGGCGAGCGGTTCCGGCGGCGAGCTCCGGCGAGGCAGGAGCCGAGCGGCCGGTGGCGGCTAACAAATTGGATTTTACTTTTTTTTTGGGCCACGTCAGCGCCCACATCAGCGCCACGTCATACCAAGAAAAGTCAAAATTGACTCAAAACCACCCCAAATCACTGCAAAACCACTCCAGGGTGTGATTTCTCCGGTTTGTCACATTTCATGGTGTGATTTATCTGGTTTTGAAGTTCAGGGTGAATTTGCTTTTGGGATTCTATACTTTTTCCTTCCTTCTTTTGTAACCGGAAGAGCCCTTCGTCCTGGCTAGTCAAATCGAAACTCGGCAGGACTCCCATGGTGGACGACGAGCTCGGGGGAATCAGGGGGTGAATAGCCGGAATCTCAACCAGGTACGCCGCACCTACAACCTCTCGAAATCTCTATCAAAAAAGCCCTGTTGCTCGATGCGGAATCCATTCGTGGAGCGTCTTCTCCTTCCTCCAATCCTTCTGAACGGGTATCCGGCAGGGTTACACATCCCCGCCATGCCGGAATCGAGTTCGGATCCCGGCAATGGCAAGGGAAAGAGGAACCTCCCCTCCTGGATGGGCTCCGGGGACGGCGAGGGAAGCCCAGGGAAGAAGAAACACGCGGAGGAGAGGGCTCAATCAGGGCCGGATTTCTCCAAGCTTCTGGTATTTTGTCTGGAACCCCTCTCTGGCTACACTTGGACGAGTATTGATCTGTGGATTTGTCGTGAGACGATTGCGTGTGCTTTTTTTGGGCAGGATGGGGTGATCTTCGTGCTGTCAGGGTTCGTCAACCCTGAGAGGGGCAGGTTGCGCTCCCAGGCGCTGGATATGGGAGCCGTTTATCGGCCCGATTGGTCATCGGATTGCACTCTCCTTATTTGTGCATTTGCTAGCACCCCCAAGTTCCGACAAGTGCAGTCGGAGAATGGAACCATCATCGCCAAGGTTTGTTGTTTTGGTTGTGATCATTGTAGTTAGTTGTTCCTCAAACATTCTTTATCTTCAAGGGAGAAATTATAGTGTATTTGACCTGCATAAGCTTGATCTGCATACTGCAATGTAGTGTCCTATGGTGGGCATTCTTTTGGCCCTTATGAGTGATTTCCCAGATTTGTTATGCGCATCTCTATTTTATCAAATTTCTACTTGGTGGCATGTGCCATCATATTCATATTGATGCTATTCTAAGCATTGAACTGAATATACCCTTTTTTCTGCAATGTATCTGCCTTGACCAAGATGACATTGAGAATGCCAAGGAAGAACAAGGTCACATACAGGATATGTACTGTTCCATCTGCATTTCACTGATCCATCGCTTAATAGTTCTGTCACCGTGAAATATGTGTTCCCATGGTGTTGATGCTCAAAGAGAAGTTATGTGCCACGAAAAGACTACCAGTCTGAATAATTGCACAAGTTTTATCTATTGCCTTGTCCATTTTGTTAGTGAAGAAATAAAATTTATGGCAACATTAACTGCATTGCAAACGAGCATAGTTTGTTCATGGGCGCACTTAAAAGATTAGCTTGATATGGACAAACAGAATCCTTAGTTACTTTGTCATACATCCTAACTAGCTGGATGTGATGTTCCTGAGATCACAAGTAATTGTTTCTTATCCTCTTTCCTTGTTTTAGGAATGGATCTCGGAATCTCACAGCCAAAGAAAACTTGTTGACATTGAGCCCTACCTTATGCATGCTGGAAAACCATGGCGAATATTTAAAGAGCATGCTGAATCCAGTCAAGGTGGTAAATTCATTCATCCGACATAAAGTTTATCAACATAAGCTCCCCTTGTATTTTAGATTATTTGTTTAGTTTAGGTGGTCTGATTCTGCCATAGGTTTCTTTTTCCTTGTATCAATTTGGCATTTTGGGTGCTGCACTATAACTTCTGTGTGATCAAATGAGTATGCAATTTAACTTGAAAAAGGTTGATCTTTAGATTCTTAACCCTTGCCTATGGGCCAGGACCATCACCATGTCAGTGTGATACCACCTTATTACTTATCAGGTAGCCCAAAAAAGTTGCTCCTTATAAATATTCTTTATTTTTCGTCTCCGGTTATGGACTTAAGGGTACCCTCCCCTGGGAAGAGAGAGCAAATAGTTCTTATAGCTGCAACCGCACATTGTCCTACATTCTCACCCATAGTAACTCAGGGATGCTCAGCTAGTAACCTATGCACACATGCCAGACATAGCTGTAGACTTTTTTTCCTCGAACACACACCAAAGTGTGTGCCTTTGTATATTACTCCCTCCGATCGGAAATGATTGACATGGAGTTGTCTAAATACGGATGTATCTAGACATGTTTAAGTGTGTACATACATCCGTATTTAGACAAATTTATGCCAACCATTTCCGATCGGAGGGAGTAGAAGATAGTGTCTATATGACGCGAAAGATTACACTGAAAAGACAACGAAAAACTGAAACAGAAGAAGGGGAAAATAAAATCTGTACAAGGAAATAGCTGTATACTTGGTAATGGTAATGAACCAACCAGGATTGAGTTTTAGCAACCTTAAGAAAGAACCATTTTATGCCCATTAATTAATTTGTGAAAGTTCAATATTCCTTGCAGCTCTGGGGTGCTTACCTACTTTTTTCTTGTGTACTTTTAGTTTGAAAGTCAATTAAATTTAAATCTATATTTGTGTAATTTGGTTCTATGATCCTGTTGTAGACCAGAAGAAGCCACATAAAGAGCATGGAAAGCAACTTGCGCGGACTCATGCTAAGACACCGCCCTCTGCTGCCATTAAGGTCTGTTCAAAATAAATTAGCGAAAAACCCAGAACCATGCTTTGCCAGAAGCCTGTTTAATAACTAATTTCTTCTCAGTAAGACATATAACTAATTTCTTCAGTGTAATATCTATTAGCGGGCTGTTGAACTTGGTATCAGCATCATTGTAAATTGTACCACTATTCACTACTAGACACTGATGAACTGGTTTATCTTACCTAAAAATTTGGATGTATCCACAAGAAGCAAGAAGCGGAGCAAAAGCAATGATGTTTCGGCACATGTTTTGATTGGATTTCCCATCACATAAAAGAGTGTACTATGATGCATGTTTTTGCATAATGATGTTTCTTGAAAACCAATGACTTCTCAGAGGCATTAAAAAGCTAATGACATCTAAATCCGTGATGAGTTTCCCTAGAATTATGATGATTCAGTAGAAATAAAGAACAACATGAAGGCAACCCCATGTCTGTGAAAACATCTCAATATACTGCACTCTTGCTTGCAAATCTTCAGTGATTCTTTTCATACATTGTTTCTACAGGACCTCATAATAGTTTTTTTTGTACAGGCAGGACATTCAGACGATACAAACAAACTTTTTTCACCCTCAAAAATTAAACAATGGGCAATGGATGATTTTGCAAAGACAGTATCATGGTTGGAGAGCCAAGAAGAGAAGGTGAGCAATTATTAGGGACAAAGGGGTCAAGGGATGGTGATGAATTTACGTTTCAAGCCTTATGGGCTTGTCTTTTCATTAGCCTCAGGTTTGGCTTTTCATGAAGTACTTCTACAAGCATGGAATACGATTCACTTTCAAGATGCCTTGATGGTGAAATGGTAGACACGCGAGACTCAAAATCTTGTGCTGAAGAGTGTGGAGGTTCGAGTCCTCTTCAAGGCATAATATGGAGAATGCTCATTCAATCAGCATTCCCCTTAGAAGTATTCCGAAAATCTGCGCCTGGCGCTCTCCTCTATCTTCTGAGGTCCTTAACCATCTCCCTGAGAAAAGTAGATAGTAAAAGCCAAAATAGACTAAATATAGCCTGAACGATCCTAAAAATCCCTCGAAGGAGATAATAAAGAACCCAAAGCAGATGGTATCCTACTGCAAGGGTGGTCTTAAGAATCCAAAAGAGGTTGCTCAGAAGAGATAAATGTATCCCAACCCAACCGCTATTGCTCTCGCGTAAAGACTTTTTTTAATATGGCTCTATCATAGAGACTAGAGATGGTACGCACTACAAGTGACTGGCCTGTGATACTTGTTGTTTTCTTTGAATTTCCAAAGGGCAGAGACACCTGACCTCATTTTCATTACGAAACAAAACCATCTATTTTTTTAAACAATGTTATTCATGTAATCAGATCAAAACGTTTTTTCTTAGGCTAAAATTATGAAATGCAATGTTTATTATCTCTCATGGTGAAAAACAAACGTCAGAGAATGCCTGGCTACTTGCTCGCAAATCATAGACCAGCAGATAATTTTGTTCAGTACTCCCTTAAGTCCTAGACATGATAACACATGGGAGATATGTTTGCTGATATACCTGACTTCTCTGGTTTCTTGTGTGATAGCCAGAGCCAAACGAATTGAAGGCAATAGCTGCTGAAGGGGTTATCACTTGTCTGCAGGATGCCATCGAATCCCTTGAGCTAGGCAATGTAAGGAATGCAGGGCTTTTGAGCTGCTTGTCTATTACTTTGAAGTATAATGTACTACTCCCTCCATTCCATTTTAATTGACGAACATATATCTAAATATGGATGTACCTAACACTAAAACGTGTCTAGATGCATCCGTATGTAGATATATGTGAGTCAATTAAAATGGAACGGAGGGAGTATATCTTAGTAATTTAGAATGGAGCATACGTGGACTGAGGTATGAGTCTTAAGTACTCTAAAACATTGAAATGCTGCTCGGCTAGAAGTCAATTGTTGATCTGGGTTAAATTGCCATTGAATCATTGAACCAAGCTACCAAACCTGTGTTTTTTTAGCTCAGTTGTGTTTCTTACTGGAAAAGCTGGATACTCTCAGCTGATCACGATCAATTTTTCTACCAGGATATCAGTGGAGTGGCCGATCAGTGGAGCTTTGTCCCCCATGTCGTCGATGAGCTAGTGCGGCTGGACAGAGGAAGAAGCGACGGATCACTGTCTAAACGCCAACTCACCCAGCTAGCAATCAAATGCAAGAAAATATACCAGGCTGAGTTTGCCCACATGGAGAGTGATGACAACAAGGGCAAGGAGCAGCAAAGCAATCATCCTGACGCTGATCGTCGCGCGGAGACCGGATCGGACGATGCTCAGTATGACAGTGATGACACGATTGAGATGTCTGAGGAAGAGATCGATCTCGCTTGCAGACGGTTCTCGGGGATTAGCAGCTAGGCGAGGAAAGTCTTTTTTTTTTCTTCCGAAGAGGATAACGCAGACTCTGTATCACTGAACACGGTATGGTCGAGAATGATTGAAATGCAGTTGAAGACGTTGTCTATGAGTGTGGTGCTCTTTGTTAAGTCCCTTGATATATTGTCAGCGCACTATGGACCATGTGATAGGCTTTTGGCAGGTAATGCGAGATGTTGTCGCAAGGCCAATCGAGAGTGAATAGCCTCTGGATTTTTTCTTCCTTTTGTAAATATCTAACTTGATGCTCGACTTTTCAACATCAATGTTTGGCTAGTTTTGCATTTAGTCCAGAAAAAAACAATGGTATTATTGCTAAAGTAATACGAATTGGAAAATAACAACGATAATAATATATATATATAACACATGACAACAGACGACCGAAGTTTGCATACCAACATAAGATAAACACACAAAGTGCTTGAATGCTTCTCTATATAAAGGTTCCATGGACCTTAAAAGCAGCTAGCCCGAACACTTGAGCTACTAAAGGATCCGGGAAGCTTTCCTTGAGAATGATAAGCACCTGCTTTATTTATATCCTTAGTGCTCATCATCTTATGGGTACACCTCGATGACGCATCGAGCTCCCAGTTTCTTCACGATTTTGTAGTCTGTGAACCCCGCTTCCATGAAGAGCTTGCGCCAGTGATTTTCATCACGTTGACACCCTCGCGAGTTCACCATCATGAGCATATCCATCAAGAGTTGGGCTTCAAACATAATTGGTCCCAAGGAAGGTCCAATTACGATCTCTACGATTATTACCTTTCCTCCCTCCTCACGGGGAGGAATGGCCTTCCTGCACTGAGCTAGGATTTTAACACAATCCTCGTCGCTCCAAAAGTGCAGCACAAGCTGCAACAATAACAGGCAAGTTCGAAAACTCAAGAGACGAATAATTGTGACTTCATGATTCGTAAAACTAAACTAAAATATTCTGATGATTTGTTATCACACGTGATCATACCTTGAGCATCACAGCTTGAGATGATGGGACTGTGTGGAACAGGTCACCAGCAACAAAGGTAATGACGTCGTGAGCTGGGGCATTGTCAATCACCTTCGGAAGGTCCAGCACAGTGCACTTGAGATGCGGGTAAGCCTTGACGAGGGCCCTCGCCGTCGTTCCATCGCCACCGCAACAGTCTGTCAGAGACTCCACCCCCTTGAAGATCTCACCGCACTCCCGCAGTATGGTGGCAATCCCCAAGTTGTCGTGGGCAGCCAAGCCCTGATTGGCAACGGCGTCAAACTCTTCGTCAAGGAGAGCGGTTCGGTCATCGAAGATGGGCACGCCATGCATGTCCTCGAAGGGTGACAGCACTGGTGCCTCGACCTCGACATCCTTCTTGAACCAGTCGGCCAGCCCCAATGCCGCCTGCGCGGGATGCGGCGAGGTCACGGAAAGCACGAAATACTTTTGGCTGTGATGCTCTTCGGCTTGGACGCCGTCCACAAGGATGCGCGACAGCGGGGTGAGGCGGTACAGCTCCACGCCGGACTCGGAGTCCTTGTCGGCGGCGAAGACGCCCGACGTGACGAGCACGCGCATGAGACGGCCGAGAAACGGCATCTTGCCCGAGGGAAGGGACAGCGCGGTCATCAGGTCGGGCAGCGTGGTGACACCGCCGAGGTGGTGGATGACAGTCGGGATCTCAAGCTGGACGGCGCACCGAAGCCCCATGGAGGTGAGGTAGTACAGGCTGTGGCGCCACAGGTCAGCCTGTGCCTGCAGCAGCTCGGCGTCTGTGGGAACCTCTAATGTCCGTGCCTCAGCCGCCATGTCCCTCTCTCCCACCCTTTCTTCTGTTCAATTCTCAGATGAATTTGTGTAGCTGCTAGTGCTTTGGGAACTTGTTGCTTCATAGTGCGTCCCGTGCAGGTGTTTATATAGATAGCTACTGTATCCAGTAGCAGTACGTGCATTCATGTTTGGTTAGCTGTGGAACGAAAGGTGGCAGCTCAAAGTCAACTTATCCAGAACCACATATTGTAAATTGTAATGTGTGATCTATATCTGTCACACGCGACACACGAGACAATAAAATATGAATATGTCTATATGTTTGCGAGATTGACACTCCAAATTAAATTAGCCAGGATCACATTTCGTATCAAATAATTGTAATAATGTGGTATCGAGACAATAAAGGTTGAACATGTAAAGAACTACATTCTTCGGTTCCGTCGCTTGCGGCGGACGGCTCATGCGGCTTTTACGTGAGTGGGGTGCCTTCTTCCCGGGTTTCGTGGCGGCTTGGGGTCTTCTTCTCCGGCGTTTCTCCGGCGTTGAGGTTCTTCTCCAGGCGTGGCGGTGGTTCAGCGTTCTTCACTGTTGTGCTGGGCTTCTTTGGCCTGTACATCTGCGTATTTCTGTGCTTCATTTGTTATCTGTGTTGTATTCGGTGTTGAATACACAGTGTAGTTCCCTTTAAAAAAAAAACTACAGTAGGTAGTTAGGATCCGCTCCCGGACCTTACGTCAGGTTACGTACCGAAACGGCACAGCTCTTCCCAGGCGATCAGTGGCGATCGATCTGGTCATGTCCCTCTCGCCGGCAGAGCGCTGGTCCTCCCGCCTCTGATGGCCCTTGGGGGCTCGGAGGCGCGGCGGACTGCAGCTCATCGGCGGGAAGGTTTCTGTTCCCTTTTTAGGTTCATCGAGTGTCTTTTTCAGGATGGTGTGGCGGCGGCGACATTCTGTAGCCAGAATAAGATCCTCCCGTCATATCCTCGCATCGCCGGTGCGCCTAGTACCGATGGAGGGCGTGTGGAGTTGTGTGTCTGGCGGATCTTCTCGGACCTAGTCCGTTTTTGTGTTTGTTCGTGTGGTTGTAGGTCTAGCTAGAATCTGGCTCTTCTAATCTACGGTTGTCATCATCGGCGATGGTTGCTGCTCTGCTGTGTTGGTCCTTCAGGGCCTTAGCACAACGACTTCCCGTCTGTCTACTACAACAAGCTCTTCTACGACAAGCTTTGCCCGGCTCCAGTGAGGGAGGGGCGAGGACGACGGCGCGCCTTCGGCTCGCTTCACTGCTTGTAGTCATCGCTAGGTGGTCTGAAGACCTATTTCTAATTTTGATTACTTTTGGAATTCTTTGTACCGCTGTTGATAATCAATACATCGGTTGGTCTTTTCAAAAAAAAGTATGAACATGTAAGTATTGTTAGACGTGTCCCGTCTGGTCAGCCAAAATTAAGGAGGATGTTAACATAATTAGGCCCCGTATTCCCAACAAAAATAGGGGCATTAGTCGGTCCAGTGAAAAAATCTGGTCAATTCCGGAAGGTAAATGAGAAAACGCGTGCGTGCGCTATCTCTGGCGCGCGGCGCACGCGCCTGTCAGGACGAGCGACGAGCGGCACGGTTGTTGACAGGCTGCCTGATGGCTGCTGCCCATGTAAAAGCTTCATTTTTTTCCTCTGTATTAAGGGTCAACTCGTCAGCCACATGCAAACCTATTTTCAATCTTGAAAAACACATAACTTTCAAACCGGAGGTCCAAATTAAAATCGGTTTTCACCGCCGTGTCCCTCGCGACGAGATCTTTGAAACTAGATCCCACATGAATATGTTCTGATAACTATTTTTGAAAAGCAACTTTGTATTATAAACTTGCTTTTTCATCCAAGAAGTTGCTTTTTAGAATAGCAGCTATGTATGTCAGCCATCAGCCACGTGCAAACCTGTTTTAGAGTATAAAAACACATAATTTTGTAAACCAAGTGTCCAAATTAAAACTGGTCATCAAAGTAGTGTTCCTCGCGACGAGATTTTCGAAACTAAAACTCCACATGAACACAGTCTGATAATTATTTTTGTAAAGCAAATTTCTAAAACCCTTCCTTTTCGTCCAAGATGTTTCTTTTTAGAATAGCAACTATGAAGTCCATATACAACTCCTTTTGTAGAACAAACATGTTTTTCTCACATACCGACAAGTGGCCATTTAGTGGATTAAAAAACAAGCCCCTCTCATCCTCGCATAGTTTTGTGTCTGGTAGAAAAGCAAATTTACAATACAAAGTTGATTTTCTAAAAGCAAGTTTAGAGTAGAAAGTTGCTTTTCCTGTCGATTTAAAGTACGAAGTGGTTTTTGTGATGGAAAAGCAAGTTTATAATACAAAGTTGCTTTTCAAAAATAATTGACGAAACATGTCCTCATGGGATCTCATTTCAAAGAACTCGTCGTGGGGAACGCAATGGTGAAAACAGAATTTTATTTCGACAAATAGATAAAAAGTAGTGCATTTTTTAGTTTTCATGTGGAGGTGGGGAAAAGCTGTGAGAGGGGAGGTCTCCGTGCTGGGTGGATTGGCATGCTCGATGATAACTAGTTTGATTGTTGCGAGAGGAGGAACGTCCCGGGTGTGGTCCCAACAAGAATATGCTATTTTTGGTTATGCATGAGAGGAGCTTTTCTCTTTTTTGGCGCGTGCGCTCCCAGGTGACGTCCATTCCGGAAATGCCGCTTGGTTGAGAGTTTTTTTTTTGAATTTTCTGGTTTATAACTTAAGACGAAAAGTTTTGTTCAATACATTCATGATCAATAATGCTCACCACGCAGGGCGGCGCAGAACCAACTAAAACTCTCTCACCACCGCTTTGCCTAAACAATCTAGCCAACTTATGAGCTACAGTATTACCATCACGGTTCACCTTGGCCACTTTGTAACCCTGCATGGAGCTCAACACAGATCTGATATCCATGAGAACACCAGAATTCGCCGACTTGCTTGTACCTTCCCCTTCCAGTTAGAGATTAGTGCAGCGCAATCATTTTCCAGCTGCACCAAGCCAGCGTAGTTAGGCAAAATTGCTTTGACACTATTCAGGCACGCAATAGTTTCAGCAGTTTCAGCATCTGGACAGTTTTTAATTTCACCCCAAGCAGTCACCAACACTTTCCCTGCTTCATCTCTGAGAATAGCCCCCCAACCTCCGCTATTGTTTTCCTCCCAGAAACTTGCATCCCAATTTAATTTCGCCCACCCTGCATCAGGTTTAGCCCACACGGCTGGACTTTCGACATGAGAGCAAATCACTTCCTTGGCTTCCGGATACATCGGCCCTTTTCCTTTGGGGTCAGCAAGGACCTCGACATCCCTTTTATATTGGGAAGAAGATAGCAAAGACTGCAGGAAGTAGGCAGACTGTTCAATCCCACCTTTACCATCATCGAAGATCACATTGTTTCTCAGATGCCATGTTCTCCACCACATGAGGAGGAGTTTTGTTCTCATTTGGTCATTCATCTGACTTAACAAAACCAAAACCCAATCTTTTCCAGTATATCTCAGGTTCTTCTCATCTGGTAAGTTCCAGGCCTTCCTAAGGCAATGTCTGAGCGCTGTAGCTTTTGTGCAATTCATCATAGCATGATAACTTGTTTCAGGTTCTATACCACAGATTTGGCAGGTGGGAATTTTATCCATATTCCTTCTGCATCTGTGAACTTGAACACCTAGAGAATCTGTAGCCAACTTCCAACCAAATACTCTCACTTTTGGTGGGGTCTTTGCGTTCCAAATCAGTTTCCAGAGCTCTCTTTCTCCCCCACCTTTTGTGCTCATCCCAGCCTCACAGTCAGTAGCTTTACATTTCATGGCTAGCTTGTAAGCGCTTCTAACAGTGAACATCCCAGATTTTTCATAGTGCCAAGCTAGGAAATCCTCACCACTGGAAGATGGGATTTTGAGGTTACATATATGATCGGCATCAGAAGGGTAGAAGATGCTACGGATCATATCTTCCTTCCAGGTATTTGTAGTTGGATCAATAAGATCAGAGACCCATTTCCATCTGTTTGCAGCAGCTTTCCCAATAACTTTCAAATTTCCTCTGGGGAGCCAGTTGTCCCGCCAAATTTTCACCTGAGAGCCCGAGATAATCCTCCAGATCATACCATTTTTCAGAAGTTCTAAACCATGCATAATACCATGCCAACATGGAGAAACATTCTGAATAAAAGCAGTGTCAATCAGGTGACCTGAAGGATAGTATTTAGCTTTCAACAGTTGAGCACACAGGCTGTTCGGGTACTCAATCAGCCTCCAAGCTTGTTTCGCTAGCAAGGCTTGGTTAAAAGCTCTGAAGTCTCTAAACCCAATTCCCCCATGAGCCTTAGACCTTGTCATCTTCTCCCACCCCATCCAATGAACTTTCCTGTGATCCTCTTCATCTCCCCACCAGAAGTTCCTAATGATTTGTTCAAAGTCATCACATAAGCCAGCTGAAAATTTGAAAATGCTCATAGCATGAATGGGAATGGCCTGGGCAATTGCTTTGATCAAAACTTCCTTAGCAGGTCCAGCCATGTATTTTTCAGACCAGTCCGAGCATTTCTTCCGGAGTCTGTCTTTAGAGGGTTGGAATTTGTCATCTTTCATCCTACCTTCGGGGACAGGAAGACCGAGATATTTTTCGTCAAAAGAAGTGTTTTGAATTTCTAGGATGGCCGCCACAACAGAACCTTCATCCTCAGAAACATGCTGCCCTAATAAAAGGGAGCATTTAGCCGGCTGAGACGTTGGCCAGTACTTGCTTCATAGTCCTGAAGAATCCTCTTCAGTTTGTGTGCTTGTTCCATACTCGCTTTAAAGAAAAGTAAGCTATCATCAGCAAACAGCAGATGTGAGATCCCCGGACCCCTTCTGCAGATTTTTAACTCCTGCAAACTTCCACTCGCAATGTGGTGATGAAGGAGAGACGTCAGTCCTTCAGCAATGAAGAGGAATAGAATTGGGGAAAGGGGATCTCCCTGTCTCAGTCCTCTCGAAGGCAGGAAGCTCTGGAGCAGTTTACCGTTGAACCTGACAGAGAATCTGACAGTTTTGACACAGACCATAATCCAATTTATGAATTTATCATCAAAACCAACTCTCTTTAAAGCCATTTCCAAGAACTTCCAATCAACACGGTCATATGCTTTCATAAGGTCCAGTTTGTAGGCACAGAAGTTGCCAGCATCTCTTGTACCGTGCTGCAGGGCATGAATGCATTCAAAAGCGATAAGTGCATTATCCGACAACAAACGCCCAGGAATGAAAGCACTCTGAGTTTGAGAGATTAGATTCCGAAGCAGTGGTCTTAACCGGTTCGCCAAGCACTTGGACACAATCTTATAAATAACATTACATAGACTTATGGGTCTATAGTCCTTCAAAGAAAGAGGATTCTTGCTCTTTGGAATGAGCACAATGGAAGTTTCATTTACCCCTTCCGGCATGGATCCAGATTGGAAGAAGTTCCTAACCGCCGGAATCACATCTTGCTTGAGTAAACTCCAGTTCCGCTGAAAGAAGCCGGCTGGGAAGCCGTCAGGGCCAGGGGCCTTGTCAGGTCCAATCTGGAAGAGGGCAAAGCTAATTTCATCGTCAGTGAATTCTGCACATAACTCCTTATTATCCAGATCATTAACTTTCCTCTGAATTAAATCCGCAACAATCCCTGGCTGAACATTATCATCCACAGTGTACAGCTCCTTGAAGAAAGCAGTGGTTACATTCTCCATAACATCAATATTCGTGATTTCCTCACCGTTATCAGTTTGAAGTTTCACAATGTTGTTCTTCTTCTGTCTCCATGTTGCTTTTCGGTGAAAATACTTAGTATTTCTGTCACCCGACCGCAGCCATTCAATTCTTGAACGTTGTCTCCATCGGATTTCCTCCTTCTCCAGCAGTTCATCCAATTCTGCACTTATTTTCCTAGCTCTCCATCTACTGTTCTGATCCTGTCTTTTGCTGATGTTCTCTAGTTCTCTTCTCTTCTTATCAATCTGCTTCGGAATGGACCCAATGGTCCACCCACTCCAAGCATGCAGGGACCCCATAACACCCTTCAGGTTATTAGCAATCTCACCAAGGTCATTTGGACGTTTGTGCATCGTCCAGGCTGTGTGAATTTGCTCAGCAAGGGAGTCTTCTCTTTCCCAATAAGCTTCATACCTGCGTATAGGAGGAGCACGACTCACAGCAGCAGTATAGTCCAAATTTAATAGCAGTGGGCAATGATCTGATCTAGAGGACGTTAGGTGAGTTACCTGGGCTTTAGGAAAGCAGTTAGTCCAATTAGCACCGGCAACCGCTCTGTCCAAACGCACTCTGACATTCTTGTGACCTAGTTGTTTGTTGTCATAGGTCCAAGGCCTGCCCTTAAACCCCAGATCAAACAGGTTGCAATCAGACAGGGCTTCCCTGAACAGCCGCATCTGCTTCTCACCTCTTTTCCTTTGAGAGTAATGCTCTTGTTGCCACATACATTCATTGAAATCCCCCACCACTAGCCAAGGGCCGGGAAGCAGAGGTTTAATACGCCTCAACAAACTCCACATATTATGACGATCATTGGTACGAGGTTCCCCATACACAAAAGTGCATCTCCATTTATTGTTCTCCGGGAGTAAGCGGATGGTTACATCGATATGGTGCTCACTCATCTTAAAAAGGTCTACTTCCACACTCTCATCCCAGAAGAGAGCAAGACCCCCACCCTTACCTACTCCCTTACAAGTTATAACATTTCTAAAGCCCAATCTCCATCTAAGCCCTTCCACATAGCTTTTACATTGCCTAGTTTCAGACAAAAAGAGGATTTTAGGCTTATGAGTATGCACTAGCCTCTGTAGTTCCTGAACAGTTGCGAGTCGGCCAAGCCCGCAGCTGTTCCAGCTTAGGATCGTCATTGCTCCTGACAGGCGCGCTCCTCCGCGCCTGTCAGGGTACCAGCGGCCCCATGGCTGGTTGCCTCCTCATCATCTTGTTCCTTGTCACCATCCTCCTCACCCTGCACTTCCTGCCTCATTCCCGGGTTAGCACTTTCAACATTGCAGTTGTCCACAACTCTCACTATTTCATCCATCCTCATCCTTTCCAGATTTTTTTTCCCCAAGCATTGAACCAGTGACGGCACCTCCATAACAATCTTCTTTTTTTTGGTGTGTGGAGGCATGTCTTCATCATCAGCTTCAGGTCTGACACGCGTAGCCCCCAGGGAGCCTCCCTGGGTTGTCAGCGTTTTGTTGCCCTTCTTCGTGGATGCTCCTCCCTTCCTCTGAATCCGCTTCCAGGTAGCAGTTGCGTTGCACTTTTGCACATTAGAAGAAGAAGCAGACCCAGCAGCGCCTTCAGTAGTCTCCAGAATCACCTGCAGTGTCTCTAAGGATTTTGGAGACAAGTTAGTGCCTGTTTGTTCAGTATCCGGTTGCATCCTACAGTCTGGAGCCAACACCAAGTCCTTGTTTTTACTGCTTTTGTCTTCTACAGCTTCTTTGGCAACCTTGTCGTCCACTGAAAGCCTACCTACCTTCTTCACCACTTGTTCAACAATGGCCAGCTGATTGCCAATCGTTTTGCTAATGGCGGGTTTGTTACTCCGCCACGGGAGGTCAGGTGTTCGTTGATGAAGAACCTGTCCCGTGGTCTCCGGGATTACCCATTTCCTTTGGTCTTCATTGGTGATTGGCTTCACCCCCAATCTGAAGTCGTACTTCTTTCCTCTTGAGCTTCCTGGACTGCTGCAATCCACATCCCTGTGCCCAATGAAGCCACAAAGGAAGCAGAACGTTGGAAGCCTCTCAAAGTAAACCGAGACAATTACCTCACCCTTGGATTTTCCATCACCTAACGGAACCCATCTCTGTAAAGCTTGATTTACTGGAAGGAGGACCCGAGCTCTGAGCACTTTGTCCCGTATATCTCCACGAGCAAAGTTGTCAATACAGATCAACTCACCAATCCTGTTCCCTAAATCCCTAGCGAGCTTCTTTGACAGGAGAAAGTAAGGGATATTTTTGAACTGGACCCAGATAGGGACAGAGGAGAAGCAAACCGTCTCTGGATCGTCTCCATCTTTCAGCTCCATGACCAGAACAGCATCATCCTTGAACCTCCATGGTCCACCCTTGATGACATGGTTGTAATCCCCTTCTTCCGAAAATTCTAGGATGAACCGTCTGTCAGCCAGTTGGCTGGACTCAAGCTGACCTCTGATCCTCCACACCCTTCGCATGGACTCAATGAGGCTCTTGGACGAGATCAGAATGACGGAGAGGAAGACTCCGACAGCAAGGAATCTGCCCTTAGCCGCACTCCTTGCGGCGGCCATGTTGATCACGAGAGCTCTTTTCTCTTCTTCAGTGCCCAGTTCTTGGACCAGTTCCAATGCAGTCTTCTTGCCTTCATCTCGGACCTGCTCCTTCCCGGACTGCTGCACAGCATTGGCGCAATCATCACCGTCTTCAACACGAGAGCGTCAGCAGTGAGGAGGGATTTCTTCAGCAGGATGTAACCGGGAGGTGGGGGTGTAGTTTCGTGGTTGGTGGTGGTGTGGATGATCAGTTCTGCCATGGCGGACAAAAACCGGGGCGAAGAGCAACACGGATGAGGCAGGAACAGAGAATGCTGAATTTCCATGAGAGCAGTACCTTGCTTTATAGTTGACCATCTCCGTGATTTGATTCTGTGATTACTGCCCTCGAAGAAACGCACACATTTGTGGAGAGTAAAACGGCACGGTGGAACAATCATCGGAGCTGACCGTGGAAAAAAGTTCAAAATCGCTGGAGCATGATCAGGGGAAACTTTAATCGGACAATTGAGAGGACGGGCGTCAGATACGGAATCCCCACCCTGCGTTTCTAAGGAGGCCGCAGAGGTACGGGGTCCCCGAATCACGCACTCCTCCAAAGGAGGGGAAAACAGGAGAAGAGGAAGGATCATCGGGGGGGGGGGGGGGGGGCGGAGGGAGCTGGGTGGGTAGGCTCAGGCGGAATTGACTCACCCGAATCAAAAAGCCCTGCTGGCTTCCTAGATCGGAAGATCTCCAGGCATCTTTTCTGATTCTTGGACTTCAAGATGATTTCCCTCAATCGGATCTTGAAATCCGCGGGAATGAACTCGTGGCGGATTTCCGGGATAGGGCAATCTGGCGCCGGGGCGCGGATCTCTCTCTCAACAAACACACATTCTCTCTCTAAGGCTGGATCACAGGGGATCTTCCGATCGCCGCCGGGGGAGTCGGGGAGACGGGGCTCCGCCATCATGAAAAGTTCCCGCTTGGTCCTGAAAGAACAAGCAAGGGATGAGCGCATTCAGATTTTCCAGAAGTTGAGAGTTTTAATTCTCCCTTCCAGCTGATTTCAGCCCGTAGCTCCCTAAACTTTCTACGGATCATCTGAGGTGCCGAAAAAAATCATGTCGGATCATCGGTGCACAGTGACGTATGCGTGGAAATTAAAGCGGACGTATAAATCAACCTACCATCCAAGCGGGGCCTTAGTTTTGATTATTTCCTAAACTGTAATATCTTTATCATGGCAACCAAGCAACCTCTTTGAATCGTCTAACGAAATGGAATATTTCTTGTCGACCAAAAGATTAGGATGGGCTGGTTGTGACGGTTTTGGAGTTAAAAATAATTGTTTACTTAGCAAATGGTATTTTAAACTACTAAATGAGCAGGGTATGAGGCATGCAAGAGTTGTTACATAACAATTAACAAGTAACTACACTCTAAAGCCTATGCAGAACCACATATTGTAAATAATAAATGAGCAGTACGTGCATTCATGTTAAGTTAAACTGTTGAACGAAAGGTGGCAGCTCAATGTCAACTTATGCAGAACCACATATTGTAATGTGTGACCTCATATCAGTCACACGCGACACACGAGACAATAAAGTATGGATATGTATATATGTTTGTGAGATCCACACTCCAAATCAAATTAACCAGGATCACATTTTGTATGCAAATAATTGTAATAATGTGGTATCGATAATAAAGTATGAACATGTAAGTATTGCTAGACGTGTACGCCTCAGACACGTCTGGTCAGCCGAAATTAAGGAGGATGTTAACAAAATTAGGCCCGGTATTCCCAACAAAAATAGGGGTTAGTTGGTCGGTGAAAAAAATCTGGTCAATTCTGGAAATGTCGCTTGGTTGAGCGTTTTAATTCTCCCTTCCGTCTGATTTCAGCCCGTAGCTCCCATAACTTTCTACGGATCATCTGAAGTGCCGAAAACAATCATGTCGGATCATTGGTGCACAGCGAAATACGCGTGGAAATTAAAGCGGACGTATAAATCAACCTACCATTCAAGCGGGGGCCTTAGTTTTGATTATTTACTAAACTGTAATATCTTTATCTTGGCAACCAATTGCAAGCAACCTCTTTGAATCTCCTAACGAAATGGAATATTATTTGTCGGCCAAAAGATTAGGATGGGCTAGTTGTGAAGGTTTTGGAGTTAAAAATGTTTACTTAGCTAATGGTATTTTAAACTACTAAATGAGCAGGGTATGTGGCAAAAGTGACTAGCATAGCCAGGATTCTCCAACGCCCCAGGCCACCTTCCTGGTACTTGTAACTACAGTGTCGTGGTGTAGCCCCGGGCCAAGGCTATTGTAGTCCGGGTTGTTTCCGTTCCTGACAAGAGTTGTTACAATAACAAGTAACTGCACTCTACAACCTTATCCCAAGTAACATCGAGGCCGTTTGTCACTCTGTTTTTTTTGGAAGGATTGTTTTTCTTTTTCTTTTGAACAACATTACCATAGGGGATCCCTAAGGTGTGGATTTTCTATTAAAAGTCAGCAGGAGTCCCAAGGTTACAGAGAAATTACATCTGACAGAAAAAGAATAGAAGGCTAGGCCGAACTAACAAAATGAATGTCAGGGGTCACTACTGTACAAAAAAGGGAAGTTAACCAGTTAATCAATTATTAATTAAGGTCAACGATGAATTTACAAGAGTTTTTTTCGATCGACGCACTTAAGTCTAAGCTAGCATACCAGATCTTAGCCGTCTAGTTCAAGGAAATAGAGTCCCTCTCTTAAAGGAATAAAACTCTTTCGCGAGACCCCATCCGCTTCCTCCCCCCCCCCCCCCCCTCTCCCTCGCACCGCTCTCTCCCGAGGGCGACCCAGGGCCCCCCAACCCTAGCCGCCACCACCCCCCCGCTCCCCACCCTCGCTGTCGCCTGAGAAGGATGCCGGAAAGCCGCGCGCCCAACCATGACGGCGGCGGCGAGGATCTCGCCCGGCAGCACCTCTGGCCTGGGGGCTCGGACGCCGGGGCCGCGGCCCTGGGAGGTGGAGGCGGCGTCGGCTCGGCGGCGGGCTGCGAGCGTCGTGTTGGCCGTTCTCCTCAGCCGCTTGGGCGGGAGCTGAACGGCGGGTGGCGGCTGGGTCGGCCGGCCGCCAGATCTGGAGGCTGCGGCCTTCTTCCCCTCTATCTCATTCCCTTCGCCGGATCTGGGAGGTCAGCCTCTTGCTGCCTCCACGCCGGCCGAAGGTGGCAACTTTCAGAGCTGCGGGTGGTGGTCAAGCGAAAGCTCGGGCTGGCGTTGCTATCCCCCACGACGGCGACGCCTACGGGCGCCGTTGACCTCCTTGGAGGCGTCTTGGTGATCTCTGCCCCACCTTTGTCCCGGGTGAAAACCCTAGGTCCCCGGGACCGGGACCGGGCTATGGCGGCGCCTCGGTGTCGCGGGCTTCTTGAAGACACGGTCTTGGGACAAGGTGCTCCAAAGCAAGGTGAGGTGGTCTTCGGCCTCGCAGCGGCGCAAGACGAGCCTTTTGTCGTGGCTCCGGAAGAAGTTCTTCGGCTCGCGGTTTGCAGGTAGTTTCTGGTGGCGGCGGCGTTTCCTTGCCTCAATACTTGCCGGCGGTTCGGCGCCCTCGATCCTGGGTAAGGGATAGGGGTCCCTTCCGGAGGTAGCGTGTGCAAGGGTGGCACCTTTGCCCGGATTTTCCCGGCGGCGTTGGCTGTTCCTTCGTCGGTGTGCTTGGCGGAATGGTTAGCTTGTGCGACTTCAGTTCATCCCTCCAGAAGCAGGCGGCTTTCATCGTCTTAGTCTGCTCCTGAGTGACCCTCGGTGCTTCGGGTGTCGTTGCGCAACACGCACAATGGAGGGCAGTAGGGGTAGTTTCTCCTGGTGCTGGTCGCTGTGGCGTGAGCCTGACCTGGTGTTTGTAGTTGCTCGAGCTGCGACTTGTTTTCTTTCTGCATGTTTCTGTTTTGTTGTACACACTGCCGTATGTGGCTTCGTTAATTCAAAGCTGGGCTCTCGAGCCTCTTGTCTCAATAGCTTATATTGTACGTCATCTCATAATATAAGATGTTATAACTTTCAATAGGCTCTAATATTGGTTGTAATAACATTTTATATTATGAAAGAGTGAGTAGTTAATTAGCACATACGTCATGTGCAAGAAAAAAACTAAACCTTAAACATGGTGAAGGGCAACATAACGTGAAGGAAAAAAAATGCAAGTACACCGTTTCAATCTACACGTGCATACAACAAAACATGCGGAAAGTCATTTCGGCTCCCGAGATGAGATGCTCTCTTTATCTGCACCACAGCACTACTCCGACATTCTTTCTATGTTGCACATTCTATCTGTATTGGAAAAGGTGGTTTCTTCTTTACACGTACATTGCTTCTTTTCAAAACTGCTGGTTAGATTTCTCATACTCCAGGAGTAATCAGGATTGAACATTAACATGGCAAAAAAAAGCACTGTAAAACAATATTCCTTGTCAATGAATTGAACCACAACTTCCATCTTATTATAGCATGAGATGACGAAACTAAGAAACTCATATCCACGAAACTAATCCACTTTATCTTATCTTTTATCTCTGTATCATCATGTTAGCTCACATCCATTCCCTAAAAAAAATATGTCCAATTAAAACTATGCAAAACTTCCATGGCACATTGGCCACAACTTAATCGAACTTGTGTACAACAGGCGTAAGTAAGGCTGTAAGCTACAATAAACTTGCATAGCACAGACAGATTCATCTCATACGGCAACAGGCCGTTTCGGTGGGTGCCTAGCGAGCCTCGACGCTATTCTTCTCCTGAAGAGCAGATAAAGGGCCAGTAGAAATAACAGAGCCAGGAGATACAGCCAGAGGTAAGCCTCCCGGATGAGGAATGGCTTTTCGTCACGGCCGTCGTTGCAGTCGTTACGGAGTGACTTTGTTCGACCCTCGGCTCCGTCTGGGTCCAAGATGAAATCGAGATTCATAGCTTCGCGCTCCAGCATGATGCGTGTTCTTTTTGGTCTGAAGCCTTCCATCGACGCCTCCACTGACAGTAACGAAACAAAGCCCATGTGGTGTTATTAGCATATGGATTACTCTTTTCTATCCAAGATCTCCGAGTGAAAACTGATGAATGAAAATAAAACTTTGCTAAGTTTCTCATCCATATTTTATTCATGCAGGCGATCTAACTGTAAATGATGATGTTTTGGATGGAAGGAATGTTAAAATCCTACCTTCATAGCTCTCACCAGGTGCAAGCATTCGATGGTAATCACCAAAAGTTCTGCTAGCAGTTATCTATGAACAAGAAAGATGCAAGTATTAGGATCTCCCACATGATAAACCCGGGAATTTCTAGCAATTTATCAGTTCATCCATAATTAGATTGCAGTCAAGACCCAAATATCACTAATACCTCAGTGGCTATAAGTTAATGTTGCCTACTAAACTAACCTTCGAATCGATTCCTCTCACCATCAGTGAGCCTGGTATAGGACGACCAGTATCTGCAGCAAATATCCTTCCATGAACTCCTGTCTGAAGCTAGAGTCAGCGTGGTGAACAAACTGATAAACGCTGCTATGTTCGAAAACAGAAGAACAACAAAAAGGAGTAAAACCAAAGAGAGGGGATACAGTAGTTAATCGTTTCTAGTGCATAATCATAGAACACCAAACACTCTGGAAACATACCTTCACCATGCTTGCAACAAGATTAAGCATGCTCATCTTATTTTGTTTCCATATAACAAGAAGCTGTAGCAGAAGAGCGTAAGGAAGATCAGAACAAAAAATGTATACCAAGTGATCTACAACTGCAAGACAGAAGCATATACAACAAGATGCAAAAGTACCTCGGATGCTTTTGGCCATTTTACGTCACTAATTTCAAGGGTTAACTCAAAGCAGCCTCCATATATATAGTTCCAGTCTTGCATGCCGCCATAAATGGGATACCTGCATCACAAACCATATTTGCTATGTTGGGTCTTCGATTGATATGCAGTAACAAAGCAATGCTAGTGTTTGTTTCTTTACCAGAGAGCTCCATTTGTAATTCCTCCTCTGAATTCTTTGCTCAAAGACATGTTATAGTGTGACTTACTATACACTGATGCCATGTACCGGAATGCCTTGTCATCAGGACATCCGTAATACTGTTTTCTGTAAGCAAGACAATCTATGTTAAGAATGCTAAAGTCTGAAATCAAGCAAGTAAAGCTTGTGGTCCTAAAGACTAGAGGTGAACAAAAAACAACAAAAGAACAAAAGTAACCACTATACAGACAATTAAAACTCAGGCAAAACATACACCAGCGGATACTGCATTCCAAGATAACATTAAATGACATTTAAATCCACGAGTTCTGACAAAACAGAATTACTCGTGATATTTTGATTAATACACCATTCTGTGCATGATTGTTGACCAGCTGCTCATAAAACTTTGGCAACATGCTGCTAATCTATCTTTATGGTCTTATTAAGAAGAAAAGTACAACCAACAAATCAATAGGGCATCAAGACAATGTTTACGTTGAACATGCATACATAGCAAGATGCAATCCAATCTCTAAATAAATCATTTGCAAACATCAAAATCAAGAACCAGCATTAACAAGAACTCAAGGAGGCTAGCAAAAGAAGCAACTGCCCATCATTTGAATCATATACTAACACATGTCTGGACAATCCTTGGTTAAAATCTTATTGCCACATCTTTGTAAGATGTAAGAAATAGAATGCACAAAAGTACTAGCAGGGATGCTTGAAACTGAATATAAATAGGAAACTGCGAAGCACCTTTTATCTATGGATCCATCCCATGGATAATTTGCAACAAGAGCACCCTGCAAAATTCAACTCAGGTGGCGATGGATGACAATCAGGAGGTAATTCTAATGAGCAAATGACTATCAGAGTAATGTCCATGCAATATAAACGGATCAACTGATAATGCATAAACGTTAGTGAATTTTTGTATTGGGCCTTACACAATTAATCCTGAAAATGGTGGATGGTAAAAGTGGTAAACAAATGGTCCTTGTCTTCTACAACTCGCATTTGCGAACATAACTTTTAATCTTACACATTGTACTGGAAATCTTCCTATTTGCACATCATTTTATAGCATGCATAAAGAAAAACTCCCGTTTGTTCGTGATTATGATTATATAGGACTGTCCCCAAAGAAACAACTAGGTTACCAAAATAGTTCCTGAATTACAGAGTCAGACCTGATCCAAAGCATCCGGCTTTTAAAATTAAGTGTGTATCCAAGCAATATGAATATAATTCAATATATAGCAGGTTCAGAAGAAAAAGGAGATAACAACATCCAAACTGTTATTTGCAGAACAAATATTATTTCCTAGGATTTTTTTTTGTGAGAGCTTATACACTTAGCATATAGTGATACAAGCAAAGTAGACAACAACCAATCCATAGATATGCATGCTACAAAATAGTTTCCTTGCTGCATATGAATTTTTTTGGGGCACACACAAAACATAACTTTGGGGCATTCACATAAACAGAACATGACAGTAAACCAGAAATAGAACTGAGATGTGGCTCACCATTTGAGGAAGTAGCCTTGACCGCAGAAACATAAGTGGACGGATAACAACATATAAATAATAAAATAATTTCACAAACTAGTGGTAAGGAAGGACCAATTACCCCATGTAAACTAGCAGATGCTGTGAAGTGTTCTTGCTTTATCCAGTTCATAATAGCTCTAGTTTCAGGTTGCCTAGAGTTAATATCATCGTTGATGGGGAAAAACTGCCAGCATTGACAATATAAATTAATAGCTACACGAAAAAGAAAATTTGCAAATTGGATTGTAGAATCTTTCATAAGAAAATCAATGCATCAGAGTACTCTCACTTGGTCAGGAAAATCTCGATTGAGATCAATATTGTTTGCATTACCACGCCTTCTAAGAGCAAATCCATCTGGGTTCATTGTCGGAAGTATATGAAGGTGCGTGTTCTCCACAATAAGAGTTGCCTACAGAAATTAGTTAGCCACTAAGTTCTGAGCATAGCATATTTAATACCAATTTCCATAAAACTGATGGAAATATCTGGAGTACATTTAATAAAAACTATGTTTAGAAAAAAGTAAGCCCACTATGAATATCTGTAATGCTGGACATTACATGATCAATAGCAATGCATCTAAGATAAAAATATTTCTAGCATGTGTTAGAATCTAAATTTCGTTCCATAAATTAATCTATTTCTATTGTGGTTAGTTACTATGTTTCCTTTTATCTCATGTAAGAAACAACTCAAAATACTACAGGTGGTTTCACATAGCCAAACTGTTAAGTGGTAGGCCAGTCGAAAGCTCCACAGCTAGCGAAGAGCGTGTAGCAACTAGGGAAACTTGCATACCAAGGGATCCTTCAGGTAGTTATCACAGAGCCAATACACAAGTTGCATAAGGACCTCTCTCCCAACAGGCTCATCGCCATGGACATTTCCAATGAACTGCATATTCAAAACAGAAGCACATCAAAAAATTGAAAAACGGCAACTAGTGAGTTCTTACTTATAGTATAATAAGAACAGAGTAGGAGCTCAAGCAAGATAGCAGTATCATTGCCGGTATGGCCTTGAAACAATTTTAGTTTCTCTCTACAGGAAAACCATGTGTTTGAAGTTTGGATGCGATTCTATTACAGCTTACTGAACTGTCTTCGGCATGATGGAAAGGGGGTAGTCCCATGTAAATTCACAAAGAAGCACGTCGGAAAATAACAATTATAGTGTCGACCATTCGAAGAAAAAATTATGTGTCAAGGAAGTCATCCAAATATGAAACAAAAGACGCCCATTGCTGTTGAAGAAATTGCACATGTGAATACTATTCTGTCACAGCTGTTCTTTTCAAGCAGAGAAGATAATAGCAAATAAATGATAAAACAGGATGGCTATCAGGCTGAAATTCTAGAGCACTTCATCTTTAGGGCTCCTTTGATTCAAAGGAATTGCAAAGGATTTGTGGAGGAATTGGATCCTATAGGAATCATTGTACGACTTCCCATAGGAAATCTAACAATTCACTCCAAGCTCATTTTACAATTCCTTTGATGGAATCAAACAAACTTTGATGCATGCAAAATCGAAAAAAGTCCATATAACCCCCACAACTTTCGGGTTTCGGACGCTAAACCCCCCAAGTTGAAATCGGCATACTTAACCCTCTCAACTATCTAAAACAGGGCAATTGACCCCCGTGAGCATGGTAAGCTGTTTTGCATAGCTGTTTTGCTGAAGTGGCACGTTCCAAATACCAGGGTCATTTTCTCTCTCCCTTCCCAGCGTCCTCCCATGAGCTCCCGACCGCCACAATGGAAGACTAGAGCCGCACCGACGCCATGGATGCCCCCGTGACGGACTAAGCTGTTGAAAAGCTTCGCCTCGAACTCCTCTTCCTTCTCATCCCAGCAATTTACTCAGGGAGCTCGGAAATCGACCTCACGGTCCACTTCTTCCCCGCCTCCGACCGAGCTCTGCCGTCCTCGATTCGTCGCTGTCGTTCCTACTCCGTTCTCGCCGTCCACCGCATCGTCCTCTACGTGAGCTCGCAGTCCTCCCGACCAAACCGTGGTCATTTTCGAGTACCCTGGCATCCAGGCGACAACCGCTGCCGTCCGCCTCCGCTCCGGTGGTCACCGGCATGGCGCCCGGTGCCCAATTGGTCCGCCCGCCGCCGGAACACGCGGCCCCTCCGCCGCCTCCTAATCTACGTCTCCATGACCTCTCGCGCGCGCCCCCTCCGCCGCTGCCATGCGTCGCCGGCGTGGCCAACGCGTCGCCCGGCCGTTCCCGTGAGGTGCTCTCTCTGTGCTT
This sequence comes from Poa pratensis, assembly GCA_947311845.1. Lineage (NCBI taxonomy): Eukaryota > Viridiplantae > Streptophyta > Magnoliopsida > Poales > Poaceae > Poa > Poa pratensis. The sequence continues at coordinate 18,103,551 of CAMZMU010000069.1, forward strand.
TGACTTGTGAACCAATGATTTAACGCCACGTGGCAAAACCGGTATGCAAAACAGCTTACCATGCTCTTGGGGGTCAATTGCCCGGTTTTAGATAGTTGAGGGGGTTAAGTATGCCGATTTCGAGTTGGGGGAGTTTAGCGTCCGAAACGCGAAAGTTATGGGGGTTATATGGACTTTTTTCATGCAAAATCCTATAGGATTGGAGTGTACATGACATTGGAATCCTACGATTTTCCTATTCCTACGATTTTCCTATCCTACGAATCAAAGAGGCCCTTAAATTTTTATCATATTCCAACAACTGAGAAAAGAAGAACCCACTTATTAAGGATAAAGAAACCCCAAACCTTGAATGCTGGTTCAGCTTCTTTTTGCCCAGGCTTATCTGATATTTCAATGACCCACTGCAAGAACAGCCAGAATAGTTATCCAATATACAAAATTTACACCAAGTAACCATTAGAGCAATAATCATTATTGATTAAGTTACATACCAATGGGAAACCATTTACACTCTTCCCGATGCTGATAACAGGTTTGTGTAATCCCTCAAAGAGAGAAGAAAGAATAGGTAAGTGAAGTTTGAATAGATGACTAGATGAGCATACTGGAGATATATCAAACTGGTACATTGCGGTACCACACACTCAATTGAATAAATAGTAAAAATGATGGAAGCACCAAAAACCTTGAGATGAGTTGAAGAAAATATTCATAGAAAGCAAAAGTGCCACTAACTAGCAGGATAACCCAACAAGAAGAAAGTTGTCCGTGCATAGTTCTTATGAAACTTGCGGCTGAAAAGGCGGGTAAGTAGGACTGCAATGCAAACTTTTACAACAAAATTACACACATTTTATGAATGGACCTTAAGTTTACATTCAAAGAAGGAACTACCTTTTTATTTTGTCTTTCATGTTTACTTTTACAGTTTCACCTATCAGTATGACCCTGAACTACTGAATCCCACGTGATCAGCAATGCATTTTAATTGTAGTGTATACATAACCTACCATACCTGGACATCAACTAATCATTACAATACATGGCTAAACAAACTGATGGTCCCAAATATTGTCGAGATACTCTGAACATACAAATTGATGGGGAGCAAAGTATTATACATCATGTACCTGTATATCCTGGAGAGATTAGCACATCGACCCCCAATGCCTTGTACAGCAATTTCAAGTTCAGAATTGCTCATATATCCATGAGTCATTTCTTCCCTAAAGTTTTTCGGAAAAGCCATCGCTCACATGTTCAACCAATATTCTTGTGCAATAATGACACGAATTGAAAGTAAAAGCTCTGATTAGATACTTACGTGATCTCAGGCTTATCCTCAAGAAGATTACGTGAAAATAGCCCAGGTTTTTCATCGTCGATACCTGGTAAACAATAATAGGTTATTATTTAAGGTAAAAACAGGTAACAATATGCTGAAAATTGCAGTTTATGAAGAACCAATAAACAACTAAATAGATGCTGAATTAATCCATGCCCAGAAAGCGAAAATATAATTGTTATTCAATACTGTATGATTAAGCAAGCCTGGAGACAGATATAATATATTCATTCGGTAACTTTTGAACAATCTAATTTAAGGCATGCTACAATTTATGACAACGATTTTGTAAGCTAAGTAGACGGTGTAGGGTTTCCTTGTAGTATATGCACTCATCATGTACCCAAAGAGCTGACAATATTCATAACAGTCAGTGCACTAACATCATTCACATTCAATACAGGTTTAACGAAATGAACTGAATCCAAGCCAGGCAAACTACACAAGGTATGTTCATCAATGCTAGCAGCAACCCCTACCAATTCCACCAAGATCAAGTGAACTGCCGGATCCGCATCCCATCAAGCTAGTTATCCGAGATCGATCTTTCACACAGAAGAATCGAGTTCCAGCACGACGCCATTGAACTGTCCCCGGAAAATGGAATCCAGACACAGTGGGAGAGACCAGAACCTGACAGGTCGTAGCCACCGCTCGCATAGAGAGCGAGGTGAACATATTCAGTACTGACTGATAAAGAAACCTTGGATGACAGAGAGAAGATATCCAGTGGTAACGTTTTAAGAGTCGAACTGAAGGCGTGATTATTTATGACAGTGATGATCTTATAAAGCTAAGTAGACGGGTTAGGTTCCCTCATAACTACACACTCATCAGCCACTCCAAATGCAACGCACTCGGCATGCATCTGAAGAGTTCATACTCTTCACCAATCACCACTGTCTGTCAGTGCACTAACATTGTTCCCAATCAGTACAAGTTCTACAAAAACGAACTGAATCACAGGCACAGCTAGCAACCCGCCAACCCTAATTAACAAGCCCACCAAAATCAGGTGAGCCAACGGATCCGGATCCCATCAAGCTAGCTAATCCTAGATCGATAGCACCGATTTCGCCTCTGGCTCCCGGAAAAGGTAATCCAGACACGGAGGGAGAGGGAGAGGGCGGAACCTGATGACGGGTCGGCGCCGCCTCTCGCGGCAGCTTGCGAGGGAAGCGAAGCGAAGGCGCGGAGGAGGACGAGCAATAGGAGGTGGAGGCGCCGGATCGCCATGGGCGCGTGTGGAGTGGCAGCGTGAGCTTTCCGGCTTGACTCGCACCGGCCTCCTATTCGGCAGGATTCGCGCAAGGGGGAGGTGTATGTATGTGGTCTTGTAGGTTGGAAAATGGTACATAACCATAGCAGCACCAGTGGTCTAGTGGTAGAATAGTACCCTGCCACGGTACAGACCCGGGTTCGATTCCCGGCTGGTGCACATTTCCTTTTTTTTTTTTGCTGATTTCAAGTTTTTTTTGGCTCACGTCAATGGAGAACGTATCCTGTGAAAAACGGGGCAATTGGTGCTTACCATCTAAAAAGTTTTACAAAATCTGAAAAAAAAGTCAACATTGACATAACATAAATATACATGGTCACAAATATTCACCTCCAAATTTAAAACACAACATTAACAGTGAAAATGACAAATGTTTATCAATAGTGACATTGGACCAAATCCAAAGCCCAACTTACAGTTTGGCACCATTCATTGTCGGATCTCTCTATTTTGTTTCTTCATGCGTGTCATGAATTTCAATCTGAAATTTATGACATGTTAGATATGAGAATTACCAATGTCTAAACTTTTTTTTCAGATTTTTTAGAAAACATATTGAGTGGTCAAACAAAATTGGGTGCACCAATTGGATGTGTAGAACACTAGAATGAGATTGGAAGGCACTCCGTGAGTGCTGTCATTGTATTGCCTCAGGTATATATAGTACACAGATCATGATCGTGTAGATCGTGTGCAACAGAACGTGAGAAGTGGTCTAACGCTATCCTATCCTGACGACTAGCTAGGGATTAGTTACATACAGAGGAAGCGGTCAGAGGCTAACTGAACTAATCGCTAACAGGATGGTTTCACCGGATAGGTTCTCCACGTCAATGGCCCGATGGGAAAATGCAGTTGTTACAACGGGGATGCTCTTACGAGTTTTTCAGCAGGAGATAATTTTCTGACACTTGAAAAGAAATCTGTTTGTAGCTTCAGTTGCACTGGTTAGCCAACAAAATCTCTTTCAAATTTCAATGATGCGCAACTGGAATCTTAAGAAATCCTCATTATTCGGCAAAAGAAACACGAGATTGCACATGCAGAACTCGGCTAGCTCAAAGGGCCATATCTCTTGTTCAATACAGCAGTAGTATTATTTATTCTCCAGAAAAATACAAAGGAGAAACTATAGATAAACTTTACCGAAACAAAACAGCACAAAGTATGATCCGGTCACCGTTTTACCGTGCAAGGAAATTTCAGTGGACAAAACTGTTAGTAGTGTTCTTCGGTATTTTGCTTCAAAACTGTGCGGTAAAGCACGACATTCGGCGTATGGTTGTGGACTTTCCAGTCAGAATCACTGTAAGAGAGTGTCAGGGTGCGGCCATGAAGGTGCCTCTGCACCAGGGTCCAAGGTGTCAAACACAAGGTTTGCAAGGTGAAACTTCTCAATGAAATAAGCTCTCTGGATCAGTGCTTAACCATTGGCTGAAGCGCAACAATGGCAGTAGTGTGTTCAGCACGAAAACAGCAATATGTACCCCCCCTGCGAATTGCGATGCAGACCTGCAGTAACAACAAAATGGCATGAGACTAGGCTACTCTTGAAGCTGGAGACATGATGTGCAGAAACATGTACAAAAACCTACCCTTCCAGACGATGACCACACGAGGCCACAACACGGAAGTGGAGCTCATCTATTTCGAACTGGAGACCTTTAGAAGCTCGTGGAATGCTTCTTGAGGAATATCGACGGATCCTACACGTTTCATGCGCTTCTTCCCTTCCTTCTGCTTCTCTAGCAACTTCTTTTTGCGAGTAATATCACCACCATAGCACTTGGCCAGAACATTCTTTCTCATTGCTGACAGACTGGAAATGACACAAGACGGAATATTCAGCCATGCACTTGTCAAAAGCACAGGTTTTTACTGATAGAGTACTCCAGTTGAGCTAACCAGATACTGAACAGAATGTTTGTCATGTAACTGAATAATGATATGGACAGTTGGACATAAATTAGGACCGCGTGACTAAGTAATACTCCCTCCGTTCCGAATTATAAGATGTTTTGGATATTAGAAGGTGGATGAACACCACGTCTATATACATGCGATTCAGAAAAAGTTAGAACATCTTATAACTCGGAACCGGGGTTAGTAACTAATAATAACCTGAGAGTCCTAGACAAGCTACCTGGACTTTCTCACATGTTTCACAGCCAAGATACAAAATAGGATGAGAAATGGGACCATGGAACTGATACACGAAGGCTGATTGGCTAATGAGGCAAAGTACAAGCCTGAAATTGAAAGGATATTTTACTTGGAGCTGAAAGTGCATTTTCATCTTGATTACTTTTATACTCATTCACCGAAAAGTTCAATTACTTAATTGCTAGACGCACTTACAAATATAGTGACGTGCATACAAATGATAACTTCAAAGAACTTCCAATGTACACAGATATTTAACAAAAATAATGTAAGAAGGGATGTACTATTTAAGAAAACTAAAGCAGAACTAATATCTTACGTTTCCCTTGCGAGAACCTTTGAACCAATTGCTGCTTGTATAGTGATCTCAAACATTTGCCTGTACAATTTAATTTACAAGTCATCAAAATACTCAGAAGAAATCTAGTCAAAGTGCAATGGCGAGCATTGCGCATGATATATGCCTCAGACAAAAGTTACAAATTTTCACAGCCCGAAGGTTTTTTACTCGGTAACCAAAAAATAGTAATACAACAAGTATAGTGTTGGGCATTCATATAGTCACCCACTGCCAAAGGAAATATAAGTTGTGTGGATTGCTTTGGCTAATCATTTGAATTAAACACAAGTGTTACTTTAGGATATAGACTCAACTTCAACATTCAAATTTTAGCCCCATGATTAGACAGGTGTAGGATCCAGATCCGTCGAGCTCATGCTTTCTATGTAATAAACTTACTCAAGAACCGGTTCATAACATCAGAATCCCACAAACAAGGAGCTTAATGAATACCTTTCTATAAATTTCTTGAGCTTATCCACTAGTTCTCTTCCAACCTTCTGAGCTTTTTGGTTATGGATTATAGTTGCCATAGCATCAACAGGCTGGCCATTAAGTAGAATATCCATCTTAACAAGGTCGGATTTTTGATACCTGTTGAAGTGAACTAAAGTGAGGAAATCTAACAAGAACCAGAAACAATGCTGAATCCCAGGCAAAGCTGCACTAGGTATGTTCATCAATGCTGGCAGCAACCCCTACCAATATAACCAAGATTAAGTGAACTGCCGGATCCGCAATCCATCAAGCTACCTATCGGAGATCGATCCACCGAGTTCTGGCACGACGCCAGTTCGGAGAGAAGAGTTGCACAACTTGCACTAGAGGACCATATTCATGAGCAAGGCCTACTACTACTTTCAAGAAATAAATATGAATTGTTCGATGGAAAATAACAGCCAGAACACAGAAATTCAATGAACAACAACCTTACAACCATATTTATTTTCATCTTGAAATCTCTAAATGGCAAAAAGAGTAGTGTAGCCAGACCATATCTGATATTTAATTGACAACGAGACATACTCAGAATCTTCATAGTCGAAAGTAGCATAGCCAGATGTTATGCTTTTCAACTCATTGTAGAAGTCCACAATGATCTCCCTCAAAGGTAATCGGTACTTCAACAAAGCTCTATTGCTGCATCAAATATGGCCACAATAAGCAAACATAGAAGGCATTTACTTTAAAAATGTGGCTTGGGACAAACACTTACACATCAATGAATGTATATTCTTGCTGCTCGCCCCTCCTTTCTGAACAAAGCATAATTACAGGCCCAACATACCTGAAAAAATGTGGTTGGTGATCATCAACATCTTCCTAGTTGTAAAGATGTACCATTAAAAGGGAAACAAAGGAGAAAGAAAGAAGATCTTACTCACTAGGAATAATGATAGTAGCAATGACCGTTGGCTCCCAGCAGGCCGTTAGACGTTTTCCAGTATTTAAAGACAAGGATGCAGGGTTCTCAATTTGCACTTTGCTGAACAAAACAATCAAAGATCAGATAGCCTGGCAGAGAACAAGAATACTACCATTATAATGCTCACCTGTTATCGTCATACTCAAAGATATATGGTACAGTTGGTATGGTGGATATGACCTGAGCTCCATATTCCTAAGCAAAACAAAGTGACAGATTAAAATTTCATGACGCCAACGTAGAAATAATTTCATCAGAGGATGCACGACCACTTGCACCGTCCTTTTTCCATCAACTTCTAGGTAAGCGGAAGAAAAGCATCTGCACGTGGTTCAATTGAGAAAAAAAAACTCCACTACTAAATTTTGATATAGGTTCCTAGACCTTGCAAACTTAACAGTGGATGTAATTATGCAAAGTAATTTCGTTTGAATCTTAAATCTAAAGAAGAAAGTTGCTAACAATTTCCACTTCCAACTTCCAAGACTAAAGGGACCACAAAAACTTCGGGCTATTGATTACTAAAATTGACGTATCATGCAAACTAATCACTAAAATCGCCGAGAGATGTTCACTGCTTTTTCACGAAAGATTTTCCTTAGTACACTCACATTCTCTTCCAGCTAGTACCATCGTACCCAAAAAGAAACATACCTCTTCCAGCTAGTATCATATTCATACCTAATGTACTGAAATTTACTAGGTCATATGTTAGGCTGTATACTAATGCTGGGTACCGTTGCCGATTACGTGTAGATAACAGGTTTAGTAGGTATAAAAGGCCAATTATCAGTATAATCAGCCATAATAGGCCAGATACATTCCCCCTTACAATGCGTAGCATGGATGCTCAATTGGCATCTTCCAGTAATAGGGATGCAAATTCCTACAAGGTATACTGACCAATTTTTGGTATTCATGGTGGTATTAATTAAGTGCAAAGCTGTTTAGATCTGTACATGGTGAAACTCATAATTAAATGTCACCAATAAATTGAAAAATATTTGCATAAGTAATAGCAAAACTATACTTGTTCAAGCCGTTGATGAAATACATCCATGTGCAGCAATCCTAGGAAACCACATCTGTATAAGATACACAAGATACAAACTCATGTACGAATCAACAATGAATTGAGGCATGTTTCGACACTTGATACCATGTGATGCATTGAAGGGAAGTATACTGAGCATGCAGAAAACCATATACCTGAAGCCCATGCCAAGAGCAGTGCTTGTCTCTTTTGTAACAGACACACTGGCATCATTACATGTTAGCTTCTCAATTGCATGGCTAAGAGCTTCAAAGTCAGAACCATCACACGGGTATACACCAGAGAAGACCATGTGTCTCACAGGCTTGAAACCTGAATGGCTATTCTATATGATGTCACATAATACCACAAAAGAAAAACTAAAAAGCAAGAAAGAAATGCCTAAGGAACTCCCAATATATCAACTGTGGTTTTCTCAGGATTATTAAATTAATCAAATGACAAAAAAAAAGATCCCGTGACGGTGTGGAATCACATACCAGGAAGTGGTTCGACGATACTCTTCGCCTGATGAAGAGTATCACCAATGCGTGCTTCTTTAGTTGAACGCATTCCAGTTATAACATATCCAACTTGTCCAGTGTAAAGCACTCCAGTCGGGGTAAGCTCAGGATGCATAATGCCAACATCAAAGACTTCATATGTGCGACCGGTCGCAGCTGATGAAATCTTATCTCCCTTACGCATCGCACCATCAACAATAGCAACATGACAGATCACGCCTTTGTATTCATCGTAGTACGAATCTAAGAGCAGCATTCGTACAGGTGATTCACAACTTCCAGGAGGACAAGGTATGCGCGCGATAACAGCAGGTAAGACCTGGCTAAGGCCTTGACCAGTTTTAGCAGAAGTGAGCAGAGCTTCACTTGGATCAATGTCAAATAACCTCTTCAATTGCTCCTTTACATTATCTGGATCAGCAGTAGGCTGATCGATCTTGTTAATGACAGGAATAATGCTAAGGTTTGACTCAAATGCAAGGTAAAAATTTGCAATTGTTTGTGCCTGTACACCTTGGGCTGCATCAACTACTAGAAGAGCACCCTGGCAAGCTGCCAGGGACCTTGAGACCTCATAGCTGAAATCTACATGGCCTGGAGTATCAATAAGATTAAGCAAATAGCTTGGACTATCTGCCCCATGGGACTCGGAAGTTTCCACAGCATTCTTGTAGAACATAGTTGCAGTTTGGGCTTTGACAGTGATGCCTCTTTCTCTCTCTACCTGTAGATACCAGATATAAATGCTATAAAAAAGGGCAGAAAGTAGCGTATTATACAACAGGGTTTATCCACCAGGAACATCACCTCTTAGAGGAACTTCCTTATAATGGCAAATTTAAGAAATAAGGAAAGTGAAAGTGAAAGTATTTCGTTCATGCTAATATTACCATCCACACATAAATGATGGAGGCTAAAGATAAATTGAAATGTGCCCAACTATTTGCAATTCAGAATGAAGAATTCTCACATATTTACCAAATTCCATACTAAGCGAACGGATCTAGCTCATTTTCCTTCATATCTGTTAATCCCTGTCTATCGTAAAACAAATTCTAATAATTTTTTTATGTTTATGCTGCCTCTTCTCTTTAACTCCAAGTCATTTTTGTGGCCTGGGATTTGTACGGCGACTGATGTGTCACGTGACTGGATTAATCAGCTAGATGTAATTGTATGTTGTAAGACTCTTAAAAGTTTTCTCTGCTGCACACTTAAAAACGAACTTTTTAAAAAACATACAGTAAAATTAAGTAACCAGAGAGCCAATATTTCACTTGAATTGCCCATGTTCCAGTAAAATTATAGTAATACTTCATTGTATGTTGAAAGATTGCATTACAACAGCATCAGTGGATACATAACATGTTGGTCTTATAAGAGAATATATTTCGCTCATGCATTCATTAACATTGGGCAATCAGCCTTTATCAAAGTCATAAGGTTGTTAATACAGTTCCACTATGAACGAACTTCAATTCTACAATACATTTCTTTCAGCGTTTCACTCGAATTGCCCGTGTTTCCAGAAAGGGGAGATGCACCTGCAGCTTGTCGAGGTACTGAGGCTGGCCATGGCCCTTCTGGATGGTGCCGGTGAGCTCCAGCAGGCGGTCGGCGAGCGTGGACTTGCCGTGGTCGACGTGCGCGATGATGGAGAAGTTCCGGATCCGCTCCGGCGGGTACTGCCCCAGCTCCGACCCCGAGACGCCGGGGCGGGGGCGGTGCTCCGGCGACGCCTGGGAGGATAGGAGGCGCTCTGGCAGCATGATCGTCCGTGGGGGAGCGGAGGAATTGGCCAGCGTACGGATGGCCCGGCGGGCGGACCGCCGGAGCGCGGCGGCGCCGGCCATGCGGAACCACGGAGCTAGGGTTCTGAGAGGGATTTTGGGGAAGAAAGGTTGATGAGTGGCATCGATGGGAGAAAGAAGTCTGTGCGACTGTAACATGGGCCCTTCTGCCTTATTTCATTGAGAATTAACAGAACATACTTTTTGCTCCCGGCCACAAATGATCCCTTCAATTTAAAAAAATTGAAAATCATATTTATGAGATTAAAAAAATTCTGAAAATATCTCTGGGTGGAGACAATAGTATCTTCCACAAACGTCTAAAATTTCAACTCCAAATACTTTGTATTTTGAGCTATACAAAAATGACAAATTATGGATCTAAATATGCCTATTTTCAAATCTCTAAGTTTTACCACATTTTGTTATTTTCGTATAGCCCATAATATAAAGTATGCGACACTGAAATTTTGCACGTTTATGGGATACGCCATTGGCTAGACCCGTGATTTTTTTCAGAATGTTTTGAAACTCAAAAATATAATTTTCGATTTTTTTTAAATGGAGGGAGCACTGGAGCTCGGGAGCAAATAACATTTTCCGGAGAATTACTCTCTACCTCCGGACACGGCGTTTCGTGTCATGGGTGCGGATGCATCCGTTATGTAAAACATTTTTAATTTTTTTTTTGAAATGTCAAAAAACTTTAAATAAAATTTCGGATATACTAGATGACTTTTTATGTTAGCACAAAAAGTTTCGTGAAGAATGGACATTTTTTGTGGGCTGTGCAAAAAATACAAAAATAATCGCGTATAAAGTCATTTTGAAACCCGGATTTGTCTTTTTGCCCAGCCCACAAAATATGTCTTTTCTTCGCGAATTTTTTGTGCTAACATAAAATGTCATCTAGTATATCCGAAAAATTTATTTGGAATTTTTTGACATTATAAAAAATGTTTTTTTCAGCAGTGGGTGCATCTAGACCTATGAGCCGATATGGATTTCCCCCTACATCCGGTCTTTTTACACAGTCAAACTCAAAAAAAATTAAAATTTGATCAAGTTAATGGAAAAATACCAACATTCGATCAATATGTTTCAATCCATCATAGAATATATCTTCATGTTGTATCAATTTGATATTACAATTGTTACACTAGTAGAAACAAGGCCTTTGGTCCAGAGTCGTTTTGGGCTCTAGTCCCGGATGGCTTTTGAACCGGGACTAGAGGGAGGGGACTAGTCCCGGTTCAACGGCTACGAGGCCGCGTCAGACTAGTCCCGGGTCGGACGGGACCTCTAGTCCCGGTTCGTGATACGAACCTGGACTAAAGGTCTGTGGCAGGGCAGTCGCAGAGGGGGGGCCGCGCGAGCACCTTTAGTCCCGGCTCGTACCACGAACCGGGACTTTTAGTCCCGGTTCGTGATACAAACCGGGACTAAAGGTTTCCCTATATCTCTTCTTCCACCCCGAGCCAGCTTCTCCATTTTTGAGCTCGAGCCACATCTTCATTTTTCTCCATTTTCACTCTCCTGAGCTCAATTTGATCCCCATTTTTCTCCACTATTTGTTAATATTGGCGGCACCCATCTATCCAAGGGTTAGCAACATCATCCTTTCTTCCGGCGTTGCTAATTTAGCTCATTTTATTGCTAGTTTAGGTCATTTCATTTTTCTAGTGCTAGCTAGGTGTTTGATGAAATGCCTAAGTACGGAATTTTATTTGTTTTATGTGCAATTTGAGCTCAAACTAAATTATGATTTGTGGGTTTTAGTGTCGTCCCGTACCCGTCCTCACCACCGTCGATCGCCCGCGCCGTCCCGTCACCGGCACTACCTCGGTGAGCCTCTTGTTTTTATCTTTTATTTTAAAAAATCTTAGTTGTAGGATTTATATGCATAATTATTACTTGTATAATTTTCTTATAGTTGTATAATTGTTTGTTATATATAGTGCCATGGTTTTTACATCTGTCCACACCGGCTCTCGTCCGCTCTATTATTCGGATGTGGTATGATTGTTTGTTATAACTATTTGTTTCATTTCGTGTTTATGACAATTATGTCGACCAACTTGACATAGATATATTTTTTATCTAGGAGGTAGTTGAACCGGAAATTCCAACCGACCCTATTGTCGAGTTTTTTGAAAAAGAAAATAATGATTTGAAAGCAAAATTGAAAAGAAGTGAAGATCTTCGTCTCCAATGCTTAGAAGAGAAGATGAAATTGGAGTTCAAGCTTGCCGACGTCGTCGATGATCACGAGATCAAGATGGATGCAATGCGCTTGAAGATTAAAAAGATTAGAAAATATGCCATTAATCAAGAGGCTTGGTATCATTATATTGTTTGTCGTGGTATCGTGCACGACATATGTCACTGGGAGTGACTTCTTGCGTGGGGACTCAGGTGGCGTGCGACGGCGTGTGCACGGGATCGGATACGAGCAAGGTGAACACCGAGACGTACCCAGGTTCGGGGCCCTCGTGTGGAGGTAACACCCCTACTCCTGCCTAGTTGTGATATAACGTGGTCACAAGATGTTACAAAGGTGCTCCTTGAGCTGTCCCCGGCGTTCCCCTCCTTCTTGGAGGTGAAGTAAGTCTCTGGGGTAAAACTAGGATCCAACCCTTGCTATGAGGGATCCGGCTCTCCTTATATAGGCAGAGCAGCCGGTTACAGAGGTGGCTACCCGGAGTCGGGTAGCGGAGACAGGCCGCCGGTGAGGACGTGGCCATGGCGGGAGGCCGTGCCAGCGTGCGTGATGACGGCCTGTGCCCCCTGTCTTGTCCATCGCAGGGTAGGCGGTACGGCCCACGGGGGCTGACGTCATCTTTGACTTCGGGGGCGCGGAACAGTGCCAGGCCTACGCCCCCCTTGTCCTTTAGTCCTTGGCTGCCTACGAAAGGGATCTGAGGCGCCAGGGAGGCGGCCAGCGAGGCGGGCGACCCGGAGCCGACTCCGGCTCGGAGGGTGTACCCGGAAGTTTCCCTTGTCTTGTGGTTACCCGGGGAGAATATCCCCGACAGTAGCCCCCGAGCTCTTGGAGGTTTAGAAGCCGGCACAGTTAGAAGCCTTCAGGAGCTAACAGGGTCCTTGCGGTTTTTTGCTGGTGTTGATGAAGCGGTTGCGAGGAGAAGAAATTTCGGCTGGCGGGAATTCCGGCTAGCGGAAGCCTCGGCCTGCGGTGGCGAGACACGCTGAGCTGTCCGCCGCTAGCGTCAAGGATGACGTGGGCCACGTTGCGCGCGGCCAGGTGCAGGGCGACTCCTCGATTTCCGGGGCGGGATTCTTTGTGGCAACTGCCCACACGCGCGATCGTGTGCGGCAACCGTCAGGTGGTGGAGATCGTGGCCTGCCGTTACCGCCCACGCACGATGATGAGGAGTCGTGATCGCAGGACACGTGGCGGAGTAGTGTGTCAGTTACCGTCCCCCCCCCTTTAAATATCCACCGCCGTGGGAAGGGACGGATTTTACAGTGCATTGCTTATGTTCCCCTTCTTCTTCTTCCCCGAGTTCATCGCTCTCCCCGCATCCACCATTGGAACAAGATACTCGAAACCCACCGACGCCACCATTGATTCCTCATCAGCAATGGTGTTGAAGGGCGACTGGATAGGCTCAATGGTGACGCGGAGCGGGCTGAAGCATTATCAGCGCGAGGGCTACTTGCCGCCGAAGGAGCTCGTGGAGTGGCGCGTCCCGCCACCGGACGAGGTCTCACCGGCGCCAGGAGAGGGCGAGCGCGTCGTCTTCATGCAGCATATCGAGCGCGGGTTTGGGCTCCCCATTGGCCCGTTCCTGCGCAGCTTCCTCGATTTCTTCGGCATCCAAATGCATCACCTCGGTGCCAATGCCGTCTTGATGCTTTCCTACTTCGTCACGCTCTGCGAGGCGTACATGGGGATCCGGCCCAGCGTTGGGTTCTTCAGGACCCTCTTCTACCTCAAGGGGCAGCCGGTGAAGGGCGGCGGGCGCCTCGCTACTTGCTCGTGGATGTAAGCAACAGGTAGAATCAAGTTCCAAAAGAACTCACCCTCGAAGACCGAAAGCGTTTCGAGAATGATTCTCGTGGACGGTGTAGTCGATCACTTGCCGATCTCAAGATCGCGAACGAACGCTGCAACGGGCAGCGTTTCCGTACTCGGTCACACGTACAGCTTGACGAAGACCTCCGTTCCCTCGTTCCAGCGGGGCAGCAGAAGTAGAGGATCCACCAGGAAGTCCAACAACACGACGGCGTGGTGTGGTGGAGAAACTATTTCTGCAGGGCTTCGCCTAAGCCATGTCTTTTCGGTGGAGCAGCGGGAAGAAGAACAAGTGGACAAGTGAAGAACTTGTGAGAGAGGAGCACTACAACTCAATATATAGGAGAGAGGAGGCAGCAGCTCCTTTGGGGATGCGCCAGCCCAAAAAGATGCCCCCATATTATCGCTCTTAATGTGAGTGGTAACTCCATTTTAACTCACTAGAAACTTCCTCTTAATTTGGTAGAAACCCCCACTCATAATTCCAAGAGTTTTTCTCCCATAAATGAATAAAACATTTTTAATTCTTTTATTTGAGATTTAATATTTGCTGATTCTTTTAATCAACAAACATTAACACTTACCCCTTGAACTATTTCAATATTACCTGAAACAATTTCGGTGCTGTCCAAACTTTTCTCCAATATTCCGTATCCTCTCAAAAGCGTCGGCAAACCTTAAGTGTGTCACCCTACGGTTCGTGAATAATGTAAACATGATCGAGACACCTCTCCGATCAATAGTCAACAGCGGGATCTGGAGATCCGTAATGACTCCTACACATTCAACGATGAATCTTGTGATCGCGTGAACCATAAACGTCGTAACCAATTCCTTTTGTCTCGCGATATTTTACTTGTCCGAGATCCGATCATCGGTATCGACCATACCTAGTTCGATCTCCTCACCTGACAAGTACTCTTTACTCGTTCCGTGATATGACATCCTTGTGACCTAGTCACGTGCTTGCAAGCGGTGTCGATGTGATATCACCGAGAGGCCCAGAGTATATCTCTCCGTCATCTAGATGGACAAATCCCACTCTTGATCCATGAGCCTCAACTAATACTTTCAGTGTACCCAATGCCACCTTTATAATCACCCTTTCACGGTGTGACGTTTGATGTCATCAAAGTACTCATCCGGTGTTAGTGATTGACATGATCTCATGGTCTAAGGATTATAGTTACTTCGTATGTGAATGATATAACAATGTAAACTAAATAACTTGATCGCATTGCTATACTATCGTTGGGTGTGTTCATCGCATCATTCTCCTAATGACATGATCCCATTATCAACAACATCCAATGTTGATGATCAGGAAACCTTGATCATCAGTTAATCAACGAGCTAGTTAAACGAGAGGCTTTACTAGGAACTCTTACTTGTTTATTAGTCACACATGTATCAACGTTCCGATTAATACAATTCTAGCATGAGAAATAAACCTTTATCATAAACATGGAATAAGATAATAACCACTTTATTATTGCCTCTCGGGCATATTCCTTTCAGAAGTGGCAGCAGAGCTACTTCTACATGAAGAACAAGACGGCCGTCGACCACATCGGCCTGGCGCCGTACGTGCCTAGGGCGCCAGAGAAGGAGAACTGGGGCGCGCCGCGGGGCGCCACCCACCCGGAGGGCTCCGAGCTGGTGGGGTGGATGAAGATCCTGCTCCGCGACGGGCTCACGTCTCGGGACCTGGTGCTCTTCTGGATAGCGCACCGGGTGATGCCGCTGGAGTCGCGGCAGCACAAGATGTGCTTCCTCGACGGGAACGCGGACCCGACGCGCATGTCGTGGAACGAGCTCCCGTTCGAAGCGCTGGTCGACTGGCTGATACGTCGAGGAGGAGGAGGAGAGCCAGGCCGAGGCCTCGGGGGCGCCCTCCAGTCGGTCGGGTCCCCGAGTCGACATACGCGACTGGTCGGAGGACAAGAGCGACGGCGGGAAAGGCAACGTCGCCGAGGATTCCGACGTCGAAGAGATTCCTCGTCCGTCCAGCGCCGCGGTGCCCAAACGGGCGAGGACCTCCGGGGCGACGAGCCGAGCGCCGCAACCGCCCGCCGCCAAGAGGTCGAAGCCTATCTACTCTAGGCCGCCGCGGCGGCCGGTCCGCCTGGTGGCTCCTGGGTAAGTTTCTTCGCAGAGGTGTTTGTGGGGTGACCCATGCTCGTTCCTGTTCTTCTCTTTATGGCAATTAACTTCTGCAGGGCCATGGAGTCCGTGCTTGACGATAGCACGATGCCGGGAGCGTTCCCGCTGCCCAGCAACGTTGGCGAGGGCGAGGTGGAATCGGCTGCGCCTCGAGCCCGGACGCCCCAGCCGGATGACTTCGCCCGGGTGGCGCTCGAGGCCCCAGGCGAAGACGGCAGCGCGACCGTCCCATCCACCTCCCAGGCGGAGATGCAGGTCGTGGTGTTCGACGCGGCCGCCCATGCGAGCGTCACGCCCACGCCGGCGGTCGCGCGGGTCGACGCCGCGATGACGGAGGCGGGGGTTCCGCATCCAGAGCCGGTCCTGCAGCCGGAGTCGGCCCCGCAGCCGGAGCCGGTTCGCCAGGCGGGGTTCCTGCTGGGCATGGGGCCGGTCAGCGCTCAGGCGCAGGTCGAGGCGGCCGCGGCTATGGAGGAGGTGGAGCAGCTGGTGGAGGCCGGCCACCAGAGTGATCTTAGGTTGGAGCAGCAATGTGAGCTGGCGGCGCCAGTCGCGGTCGTCAGCGAGATGGAGAAGAACCTCAAGGCGGGGCTGGCCGGGATCGGGATGATCCGGGAGTCGGTCGAGGTGAGTTCTTCGTGGCTGCGGGTACCTGGAGCCGGGGTCGGGTTACCGGAGAGGTTCTGACTTGTATTTCTTTCCTTTTTTCCAGAACACGCTGTGGGAGCCGCTGAGTCGGGTCGGGAGCCGACGATGGCCGCGGGGACGACCCCAGAGGCGACGAAGACCACTGAGCCGGAGGCTTGAGCTTGATCCCCGGGATGCCGGGTGTATTTTTTTATAGAGAATTTCCTTGCTTTTATTGCATGTCGTACTTGTTGAACCTTGATGCGGAGCTTCTGACTCCTTTATCTATTTCACTTTTGACGCAGGCGTTCAGGACCAAACCAAGGGAATAGATTCTACAAATGTCCAGATGACGAGGTATGCAAAAATAAGATCGCTTGCATTGCAATTTTATTTCGTTCCACCAATGATGTTTATTTGCAACACTTGTTTGTTTATTTCTTCGCGTGCAGGGTCAGGGAGCTTGCCGTTGGTTCAAGAGGGAAGAAACAGTACGTGGCGTTGGCGGCGTGATGCGAGGGCAAGTGGATCATACAAGCCTTATGTGTTTGTCTACTTAGGGCCCGCTTGGAAAGTCGGGAGGAATTACGGAGCGGACTAGTTTCCGGAGATGTTTCGTATTTTTAGCCGGACTCCACCGATCTGGAATTCTGCACCATTGTTTTGGCTAAAATACTACTCTCTTTGTTTCACACTATAACCCTTTTTAGCAAACTAGTTTAGTTTGCTTAAAAGGCTTCCATTATGGGACAGAGATAGTACTAAATACCAAGGGCCTTGTGGTAGAGATACCGGAAATTCGCTTTGGCAGCCGGGTGCATATGCACCCGGTACTTGAAAACATATTTCAAAATATCGAAAAAATCTGAAATAAAATTTCGGGGATACCTCTTCACATTCTTTGTACTAGGGGAATAACCGCGGCGAAGCCGCGCCCGTGGGCTTATTAATATCGAAACAAATTATTATTAGGAGAGGAAATATTGGATGGTTGTCCGTGTTTTTTTTTGTTTATGCTTTTTGTCAACAGATGTTTCAGCTGGTAGAAATGAACCGGTGCAACAATGTAGTCCGTGTAAACAACAACAAATTTGTTGATCGTGATAAAATATTCGTCAAAATTAAGTGAAAGCGTTGCATCCATTGTATTAAAGAAACATCAATAAATTTGTAGATTGTAGGGAAAAAATCAACGAAATTAAGTGAAAGTATCACATCTGTTGTATTTAAAATCGCTGAAATCCGTCTAAATTGATCGTGTAGGGTATTTTGAAATACTTAGAAGTTTGAGATGATTAAATATGCTTGTATGTTTGAATGAATGAGTAATTTTATTTCATAAAGTGAGCTGATCAAATATGTTCGTATTTTGTGGTAAATGTGTAATTTAATTCCTTAGTTGGAGGAAACATAATGTGTCAGCATTTATTTATTAAATCCAATGCATATTTGGAGGACATGTTTTTATTTAACAGTATAGCAGGAGGAAATGTATTATTGATATCTCTGCATATTAGCCTTTTTTAGCTTTTATTAAATTTATCCGCATAATTAGAGAAAGTGCAGTAAAATTTATCTGTAAATATCAACCAGTTTGAAATGATATAAAAAGTCTATATTTTTGCCTTACAAATTTAGTTGAACTCCATAATCATAGGAAACACATTATATGATCATACAATCAATTCAATCCATAAGTAGGGAAAATGAATTTGGAATTTCTACAAAATTTCACTGAATTTAAATCTTCAAATATGCTTGCATTATGTCATAAGTAGTTAGTTTTTTTTGTGTGATCAGTTTAACATTTTTTCCCCATATTTTTCTGGTTGGTGGATCTAAAGATATAGATTATGCAATTTTATTTATTTTCTGGATTTTTTTGGCGTTTCTTTATTTAAAAAAATCGCAAAAAAAAAACTGGCAGGCCTGGCCACCGTGACGCCATGCTGGCGTCAGCGGCAGCCAGGCCAGCCACGGCGTCGACGGAGGAGGGGTCGCCGGCGGCGCGCCACGGCCGTCCGGGACGCGTGCGCGGATGCAGCCGACGCGCGCGGAGCCGCGGCGACTGCAGGCGGCGGCGCCGCCCGCTTTAGGTCGCCGGAGCTCCGCCGGCGGCCATTGGACGCGACGGCCGACGCCGAGGATGACAACGACGACTGCGACACGGCCGCGCCATCCCGGCCTCTGATTCGCGGCGAGGAGGGGCGAGAGGAGACGGCGAACCTCGGCGTGCCGTTCGATTCGCGCAGGGATGGCCGAAGCGGCGTGGCGGCGGCGGCGGCGACCCGCCGGTCGCGAGGGAAAGAGAAGGGAGAGGGGGGGGGTCTGCGCGTACTTTTGCATGGACGCCCCTGGGGTTCAAGAAAATTACAAATAAGTCCTTTGCGGGTCCTTCTGCGGGGGGTCTTCCGCAAAAGCGTGCGGCACCGGCTGGGAACGGGATGACCGGCGGGTTACCGGGGACATGTGGCGCTACTGCATTGGAAGAAAATCGCGATGTACAGTGCCGCGCGCGGATGGGCCGACGTGGGCTGTTCTCGACCGTCCGATCGGTCGATCTGACGGCCGTGGATAGTCTGCGACGTGGCCGAATGAGAAGGCTGCGATTCTTCCGCCTGTTGTATATAGTAGAATTCACAAAGTCGTTTCACCGAAAACCGATATGTTCCTTGTGTAAAAACTAAAAAGACAAAAAAAAACCTCGTGAAAAGACTTATTTTAGCACAAAATTTTGTCTTTTTACCCAAGGCATAAAAATATCGTTTTTCGTGAAACGACTTTGTGAACATATAGCATGTTAACATATATGTGCGGAAATTTTCTTTAATTTTTTTTTGAAATTTGAAATGCATCCAAAATGCATTTTAAATAAAGTGTGCTCCGGCGGGTACTGCCCCAGCTCTGACCCCGAGACGTCGGGGCGAGGGCGGTGCTCCGGCGACGCCTGGGAGGATAGGAGGCGCTCAGGCAGTACGATCGTCCATGGGGGAGCGGAGTAGTTGTCCAGCGTCGTACGGATGGCGCGGCGGGCGGCCCGCCGGAGCTCGGCGGCGCCGGCCATGCGGAACCGCGGAGCGGCAGGAGCTAGGGTTCTGAGAGGGATTTTGGTGAAGGTTGACGAGTGATATCGATGGGAGTTTGTGCGACTGTAACATTGAGAATTACTCCCTCCCTCCAGTTTTTTTACATTGTATATTAGTTTTGTCTTAACTCAATTTTTTTTAAAATTTGACCAAGTTTATAAAAAATACCAACATTCGCAATACCAAATCAGTATCCTTCAATCCATCATAGAATATATCTTCACACTGTATCAATTTGGTATTATTATTTTTAGTATTTTTATACACGGGTTAAACTTAAAACGTTTAAAACAAAC
Organism: Poa pratensis; assembly: GCA_947311845.1. Taxonomy (NCBI): domain Eukaryota; kingdom Viridiplantae; phylum Streptophyta; class Magnoliopsida; order Poales; family Poaceae; genus Poa; species Poa pratensis. Next base: position 18,123,662 of record CAMZMU010000069.1, read on the forward strand.
ATAATATGCGGAGTAAAAAGGCCGGAGAGAGTACTAGTTTAAGGGTGCCAAGCATAAAAATGATGATTCCTTTTCATGGTTGTGATAGTCGCATCGAAATTTGAAAACTAGGTCACATGTCGTTATGTTTCGACGAAAACAATTCACTGCCTTTGGTTTTTGTAGTGTCTTGCCTTTGGTTTTGTTGTGCACTGACTTTTTTTCACCGTATTGCCTTCATTTTTCCTGTGCACTTCCTTTGATTTTGTTGTGCAATGTCTTTTCAGTTTTTCTATGCATTGTCTTCGGTTGTGCGTTGTGTTTATTATGTTATGCAATGCCTTTGGATATTCTATCTTGGGGGACATATTATGTCCTATTTTCATTCATTTCTATGTCCTCTCCTATGTTATGTCTTTGGACGAGGCACCGCCCCCCAAACTGAGTTACGACAAAGTCATCTTAAAAAGATCTTTATAAAGACTTGAACAACCAACATCTCACCTATTTTGGTGTCTGGGCCATCAAGGCCATACTAGGGAGTGTATTTAAGGGTGTTTGGTTGAGCTATGGTTTCTAAAAAAAAGTTGTGAACTGTGATTTTTTTATGAGGTGAGAATTATGGATTCTCTAAAAATTGTTTGGTTAGGGTATGTACAATGGCTTATGGAGGTACCTAGCAAAATAAACTGGTTTTCGGTTAAGCACTAGTGCTTATTTACACAAAAATGCTTAACTAGCCACCTCTCCTATATGAATAAGCATTGGTGCTTATAGAAATGCTTTGGTTTATTTTTGTAAACACTTCACTAATCATCTTGCATTGTACATGACCTTATAACAACTGTTGGTTTGGTCAGAAATACATGTGCTCCCTCCGTTCCTAAATGTAAAATGTTTTAGGTGTTTCACATGTTGTCTAAATACATACTAAAATAAGTGAACATACACACTAAAACATGTCTAGATACATTTGTATACATATGAATATGGACAAATGCTAAAACATCTTATATTTAGGAACGGAGGTACCCTAACAGCTGGAGATATTGTTTATAGGCTAATTGATCGGAAATTCGATGTATGCATTGATTGATACGTAAAAGACCATTTTGGGTCATGTTTTTAAATTTATGTAATGTAGAACATTTATAGATACTATGAATAGAATGTGATGTCTAAAATTATTACAAAATACTTATGGATCACACAAAATACATGGTCACATGATAATATCCTCCCTCGGCATACGAACCCCATCGACCGGTGCTGGCGCTGCCGCTCCGACTGGGCCAGCGATCGCCAGCGCCTCGCCGCCTGCGCCCGCGGCTTCGGCCACAACGCCGGGGGCGGTGCCGGCGGCAGGACGTACGTGGTCACCGACCCGACGACAGCGAGCTCATCGTCCCCAAGAAGATGCATACACACTAAAACATGTCTAGATACATTTGTATACATATGAATATGGACAAATGCTAAAACATCTTATATTTAGGAACGGAGGTACCCTAACAGCTGGAGATATTGTTTATAGGCTAATTGATCGGAAATTCGATGTATGCATTGATTGATACGTAAAAGACCATTTTGGGTCATGTTTTTAAATTTATGTAATGTAGAACATTTATAGATACTATGAATAGAATGTGATGTCTAAAATTATTACAAAATACTTATGGATCACACAAAATACATGGTCACATGATAATATCCTCCCTCGGCACACATATCCTATTGCGCTCTCGCCATAAGAAAAACATCGGCTATCCTACTCCGAATATCGTTCATGGATCCCTAATTCTCCCTTTCTAGAACGTCATCCCCTTGTGCGTGTGCGTGTGTGTGTGCGTGTGCGTGTGATTTGGGTTTGGATAATTGGAGTCAACAAGGAAGTAACTTTCCTGAAAATTAACATGAAGTGAGCATAAAAATAAATAAAAATGACATTATTTGCCTAGGATATTTGTACAGCTTTATTTACATCCGTACAAATTTTCTTTTAAATTACTTTTTGATATGCAAAGGCTATAATTTATGGGCGGACATCCACGAGTGGAAAATGCATATCTATAGGGGAGACATGTGCGGGTGGCAGTGGCATGAAGAAGAACATCGAACGAGACTGAACAAACATATGAGTATGCATTGGACATGATCCCAAGAAGTTTAGTTAGCAGACTCCCAGTCCGTGATCTCAGGTGTGTTCTTTTTTTTTGCGGGGATGAAACTGATAATATTACACCAAGTTTCTTACAGAAAAACCCAGAAACAAAGGAAAATAACAGATAAGTCCTTCTGGATTCCAGCATCATCTTCCCAGCGCAGCACGCTCCGCCGGCGAAACGCCACCGCCACTCCTCCACTGACTCTTGGGCTGGGAGGAACCCCTCAGCAGACGGGAAGTCGACGGTCCTCGGTTCCTAGGAACCTCCATCCTACACCTCGAAGCGACGCCGGCTTGGATAACATCAGCAGCTCCACCTAGGTCTTCAGATCCCGGCGCCGCCGCCACATGGCCACCGGCGAGGGGAAAGCGCACTCGGGGGCTCCTTTGAGCCGGGAATGCGCTGAAGGTGGCAGATCCGCGGCGAAGCTCCACCGGAGCACCCACCACAGAGGAGAAGGAAGCCACCTGCAAAAGCCACTCCGGCGACGCCGCCATCTCCACAGTGCCACCGGCTAGCATCCTACGACGACCTACACTATGTACACACCGTGATCCGCCGATTCCCCAACCTCCCGCCGCCGGAGCGGCCGCCGGAGGCGAGGAATCGAGCGGATCGACGGCGGCGAGGTGGTCAACGCGGGGGTTCACAAAATCGCCTTCCTCTGTACTGTAGACGGGGGGAAGGGAGAGGTCCAAAGCTCTCTGTGCGTGAGGCTGATCTCAGGTGTGTTCTGTTCCTGCAGCTTTCAAGATTTGCAATTTTGCAGGCTACGGCTTGGTCACGACAACAGCCCTATTAACATGGACATATCTCGGGCTTCCTCTCCTTCGCTAGCTGGCAATCAAGAATCTTGCATCTTTCTCGGTGCAGGATTGCTCCAAATGATGGGGCAGCGGCATCAATGATCCGAGATATCATTTCTCCAAATCCAGGAGCAAAAGCTAATTAGTTTGGTCTTCAACATTTCTGTTATTGTAGCGCGTCACCGGACCATCGACTGTTCAGGAAGAACCTTACGGATGAACTTCAGCAGGAGCCAAATGTTCCGAATCTGGAGATCTTTGATGCCGATCGAGCTAATCCCCTCTCTATTTCAGATCTACAAGCAACAGTCCAGGCATGCCACCATCCAATCCCCACCATTGACAATTTTGTTTCGATTCCAAAAGAAGCAAGGACACATCATGTTCAGTTTGAGCACCCATTTCGGCAGCTTGATACAGTAAATGACAACCAATTTTGGTTTTACTCAATCGGTCCAGAACATTTAGTAGCAGTGTGTTGCAGTGAACACAAACTAGAAGTTACTCTATTTCTCAACGACTCATGCCATTGTTGGCACAAGTAGAAGCCTATCAATGGCAAACACGTACAGCATGCACACGGAGGCAGGTGCTTGGAGAGGAAAACTGAAACACGGACGGTTCACCGCGGTCGTCGCGCGCTCTATTGCCAAGAACAAGGCTCACGTGTGGTCAAATCCCCTATGTATATATACACTCGCCGCCACCGCCACCGCCACCGCCACCGCCACCGCCACCGCGTGTCGCTCCGGGTGCCGTACGTCGTCGCCCCGGGAGAGGACTCAGAGAAACACCATTCCCTGAGACCCCTTCCGGCGGTGGAGGCAGGCGCCGGCGAGCACCACAATGGCGGCGGCGGGCTCCGTCACGACAAGGAGCCCCCAGCTGCACATTCTCCTGTACGTCCTCGCCACCGTCGCCACGGCAGCGGCAACGGCGGTGCAGACGCTGCCGACGACCACCAACGTCACCTCCGACGAGGAGTACTGGGCAAAGCGCGCTGAGGAGGCCCGCGCATACAGCCGCGCTGCCTACGTCGCCGACCCCGTGGCCGAGCTCAACCGTTTCAACAGGGACGTGCACCGGGCGACGACGCGGCGGTCGCTGGCTCGGTACCGGGGCCCGTGCGTGGCGACGAACCCCATCGACCGGTGCTGGCGCTGCCGCTCCGACTGGGCCAGCGATCGCCAGCGCCTCGCCGCCTGCGCCCGCGGCTTCGGCCACAACGCCGGGGGCGGTGCCGGCGGCAGGACGTACGTGGTCACCGACCCGAGCGACAGCGAGCTCATCGTCCCCAAGAAGGGCACGCTCCGGTACGGCGTGATCCAGGACCGCCCGCTCTGGATCGTCTTCGCGCGCTCCATGGTGATCAGCCTCTCCCAGGAGCTCATCGTGAACAGCAACAAGACCATCGACGGGCGGGGCGCGCAGGTGCACATCACGGGCGCGCAGATCACGCTGCAGGGCGTGAAGCACGTGATCATCCACGGCGTGCACATCCACCACTCCGCCCCGCACTCCGGCGGCATGATCCGGGACTCCAAGCACCACTACGGCCAGCGCACCCGCAGCGACGGCGACGGGATATCCATCCTCTCCGCCAGCAACATCTGGATCGACCACGTCTCCATGTGGAACTGCTCCGACGGCCTCATCGACGTGGTGAGCAGCTCCACCGCCATCACCGTGTCCAACAGCCACTTCGCCAAGCACGACCACGTGATGCTGTTCGGCGCCAGCAACTCGGAGACGCAGGACGCGGTGATGCAGATCACGGTGGCCTTCAACCACTTCGGCAAGGGGCTGGTGCAGCGGATGCCGCGCTGCAGGTTCGGCTTCTTCCACGTGGTCAACAACGACTACACGCACTGGCAGATGTACGCCATCGGCGGCAACCGGGACCCCACCATCATCAGCCAAGGGAACCGCTTCATCGCCCCCGACGACGCCAACGCCAAGGAGGTCACCAAGCGGGAGTACGCGCCCTACGCCGAGTACAAGGACTGGGTGTGGAAGTCGCAGGGGGACGTCATGATGAACGGGGCCTTCTTCAACCAGTCCGGCGGACAGAACCAACGCAGGTACGGCCAGGTGGACTTCATCCCGGCCAAGCATGGCAAGCATGTCGGCAAGCTCACCAAGTTCGCCGGCACGCTCGGATGCCGCGTCGGCAACCCCTGCTAAACTTCCAAACTTCTCCATCTTGACATGATATTTTAATCATCATCTTGACATTCAACACAAATCTGTGAAATGAAAATTATTTATGATCATCTTTGACTTCAATGACAGTTTCAGTTTACTCTTCTTTTTCACAAACTGTGTTGTTGGCACACCTCAGCTCCGGAGCTGAACATGAAAAATGGCAGGAAATAGCTTAAGCAAACTAGACAGTTAGTCAGCCTATCCTTAATTATCTTGAGAAAAGTTACTGGCTAGTGCTATTTTCTTTCTTTTATTTTGACAGATTTGTTGTGCAGGCACTGAAAGTGAGAACTGGAGGAAAACAAACGGGTGAATATGAAATTTGACAGGAATATGCGAAATTGCTGAAGCAAAAAAGTTACTGGCTAGCACCATTTCCTAGGTTTCATTGACATAGTTGTTGTGCAGGCATTCAAAGTGAGAATTGGAGGAAAACAAACTGGTGAACATGAAACATGACATGAAAAAATAAAAAAATTCAAGGAATTGCAGGAAAATGTACACACAAAACTGCATTGTTGGCACATATAATAAAATGCATGACATTGTCATCAAATTAACAAAATAAGAAGACATATACACAAAGTTGACTGTTATCTGGCCTGACATTACAAAACAGAGTATAAAAAAAAACTGGCATGTTTTATAGCTCATAGAAGTACTACATGATCAGCAATGGAAGTAGACATGGTCAACATCAGGTGCATTTTGGCTAATTGGAATCTCTTCTTCAGCTACTCCTGGTCCATTGAGGTCTGGAATTTCATCTCCATTAGAAGCATGTCCAGTTTGCTGCACATCATTAATCTATCCACCTCCTGGCTGAAAGCAAGTGGCTAGTGTCTCTGCATATCATTAACTGAGCAAGTTCAAGTGGTGCAAATGTCATTTAATTCAGAAAATCTGGCTCAACATTTTTCTTCCTAAAAGTAAGTGATCAGTGTCTCAGGTGCATATCACAGACTGGCCTAGTTCAAATGGTGCAAATGACATATAAAGTTCAGAAAATTTCGCTCAGCTACACCATGAGACCTTGATTAGTTCAATACAATATGTCGCCAAAAAAGAGTAACTTCTTTTGTAGTTCTTTCTATTGAAACAAAATACTTTCTGCAAGAGAATAGGTCCAACAATAGAACCGGCACCCCTCATCATCCTAAATGACTAACTCATAGCCGGATCGCCGGCGCCGTTCTGCTCACACTTGAGGTTGGCGTTGTCGTCGACCAAGAGGTTGTTGAATCTGATGTCGTCGCCGCAGAGCGAAATTGTTGAGTGGGCGCTCGTGTCGGTTCCCACGACACTGCCGTTGTCGCTGTTGCCACAGAGAGCACCGGCTTGTTGCTCGCCGTTGAACCCCTCGCCGCCGGCTCACATCACGACCGCATCTCCGGCAAGGTACTGTTTGCTCTGGTCCTGCTGATACTGCCACTGCTGGTACGCGGCGTAGTAGTTGCTGTAGTCGCCGCCACACTCGGGACATAGCCTGAAGGATCATCATAGTAGGCGCTGGATGTGTCCACCATCCCGCCGCCATGGAACGCGTGGGCTTGCGCGCCAGTGAATCCCTCGCCGTTCATCGCCGCGGCATCGTAGTTGTAGCTCGTGCTCGGCTGATCTGGGATCGAGACGCCGTAGTTGTTGTCGTACTCGGCCTTCGGGGGGACATACTGGAGAGGAATATCGTGGTAGCCGGCGTTCTCGACCATGCAGCCGCCGTAGGGAGCACCGTCTTGCGCGCCACCGAATTCCTGGCCGTTGCTCATTACCAGCGCGGCACCGTGCTCGTAGCTCGGGCCCGCCTGCTCTGGGTCTGGGACTTGTTGTTCGGCGGCGGCGGGTGCGACCAGTTTGTTTTTCTTGGGTGCCTTGATGCGGGTGAGCACGGTGCCAGGGAGCGGCGGCGAGAGGATCTCGTACTCGTGCATGACGTAGCCGCTGCTGCGGGAGCTGCGCACACCGTCCTTGGCTCGGTAGAAGGAGAGATCGTAGCGCTTGAACCTGATGTCGACCTCGCCGCCGCCTGGGCGGCGAAGGGTGACGGTTTCCTCGCACCCCTTCTGCCCCTGCCACGTGCCGCCCTTGATGGTGCGGATCTTGCGGCCGGCGTTGTGGTTCGGGTCCGTGGGCGGGCCGAAGAAGAAGGCGTGGTCGAGGTTGCCGAGCCGCTGCAGGATCTCCCACGGCGGGGCGCTGGCGGGGTCGCCCTCCAGGATGGCGTCCGCGTAAGGGTTGGAGAGGTTGAGCGCGCGCGGGAGGAGGTAGTAGGCGACGATGTCGGCGTCCGTGGGGTCGAACTTGAACGCCGGCGGCAGGCTGCCGCCGAACCCGAACTTGTTGGCTTCCATGGATGGAAAGGAGACGATCCCCTGTTTCTGCTCTGCTCTGCGTTTCTTGGTTTCTTGCTCGGATCGCTGGATGGAAAGTTCTGCTCTACTTCGCGTCTGGTTTCTTGCTTTGATCGATGGACGGAAGGGCTGGGTTGGGTTCCGGCGTGGATTGGCATTGGCAATATAGGCGACGAGGAGGAGGGCGAGAGGGCCTTGCCGAGCTCGACTCGGATTCGCCGTTTCTCGCCGTACCCAATCCTCGTGCATCCAAGCCGCGTTACGTTGCTCCCAATCCAGCTCTTTCCTTCCGGTGAATTCCAAGCGAAAACGGCATCACACGATCCTAATCCTACTCGGACACGAAGACGTACCTCACCTCCCTCTCCACCCGAGACGCCACTATAAACACCAAAGCATGCGCGCTCATCCCATCGCTTCCACAAACATCTCCTCCGATCCAATTCCTTTTCCTTCTTCCCTGGAGGCCAGGAATCGATCAAGCTCTCTGTCGCGCGCGCACTTGCCCTGATGGCGTCGCTTGACATGGAGATCTGCGACGGCGATGACTACCTGCCGCTTTGTCCTGTGGAAGAAGACGGCGATGACTACCTGCCGCTTTCTCCCGTGGAAGAAGACTGCGACGGCGATGACTACCTGCCGCTTTCTCCTGTGGAGGAAGACGGCGAAGACGACGAATACCTGCAGCTTTCTCCTATGGAAGAAGACGGAGACGACCACCAGCACCTGCCACCCGAGCAAGACGAAGAACATGTACAACTCGACAGCGTCAGTATGGACGACATCATCCCGCGCGTCCGCGTCACGGGTGCCTCGGACGATTCCGAGTTGGTGGCGGCGGTGGCCGAGGCGCTGGAGACGGTGGAGGCGCCATCCGAGTCCGACGACATCCGCGACTGCCCGATCTGCCTGCAGGACGACGAGGGCACGGCGACCTGCTGGAAAGAGACCCCGTGCGGGCACAGGTTCCACGGGCGGTGCGTGGAGAGGTGGCTGCAGGCCAAGGGGAGCTGCCCCATTTGCCGGCGTCAGGTGGTCACCATGCCCGCCGCCGATGCTGCCACTGCTGCAGCATACCAAGAGCTAGTACGGTCGGATATCTTCGAGGCGTATGGTCAGGAGGGTGTCAACTCTGTTTTTCATGGAGGAGTAGCTGCTTAGCTTAGCTAGGGAAATCAACGATCCGGCTAAGGGTGGTTTGTTTGTTGTGAATTGTGATACATCCTCTGTTAGACATAATTTTTACCCATTTTCTGATAGAGTTTCAGTTCACGTCCGTAAATCTCGTGGCTCTACTCAGAAAATGGCATGGTCGCATGAATTTGGTCAATGATTTTTTTTTTCGAGTAACCATTTGGTCAATGATTTAGCCCCTTTCAGTTTTAGCCCCGCGCGACCAGCTCGCCGCCGGCGATCTTCTCGATTCCTCGCTCTCCGCGGCCGCTCCGGCGGCGGGAGGACGGGGAATCGACGGATCCCGGTGTGTACATAGCCTAGGTGTGCGTGGGGTGCTTGCCGGCGGCGCTGTGGAGGTGGCGGCGTGGCCGGAGAGGCTTTTGTCGGCGGCGGTCCTCTCCTCTGCTCTGGGTGCTCCGGTGGAGGCTCGCGGCAGAGCTGCCGTCTTCTGCGCGCCTGCTGCTCCTCGGAGTCGCAGCGCGCGTCCCCTCGAGCCAGCGTCCGTGATGGCGGTGCTGGTTCTTGTCTGGGGGGTCCTTCGTCCTCCGCCTCGGCGGTTGGAGGTGCTTTTGTTCAAGATCCGTGGGAGTTTGCAGGTGAGAAGCTCTTCTGCGCGGGCGGTCTCGGTGGGTGCTGTGGAAGATGGTCGGCGTCTTCGTGTTCGTCTCCGGCGTGAGACGGCGAGGGCAAGCTGGCGGCTCGGAGCCGATGTCCGTTCAACGTCAAGATGCTGGCGCCTGCGTCAGTTGGATCCTGCGGCGTCTCAACATGGTTGTTCGAGCTGGCGGCTTTGGTGCGAGGTGAGCTCGCCTCCTTCTTTCCCGGCGGCGTGCTGGCGGTGCTTGAAGGTGGTGTGCTGCTTGGTGGCTCCGGGTTCGGCGTGCGTCGTGTGCGTCTTGCCTCTGTTCGTGTGTGCTTGTTCCTTTTCTTGCTGATCTTGTACACGAACTCCCTTTAAAAAAAATGTTTTGTACCTATCTGAAAGTTTAAACCTGTGTAATACGTACCATTTAATTTGACAAAAAAAAGTGTAACTCTATGCCTGCATGGACCATGAACTAACTAAAACCTGCAAGTTACTCCCTCTGACGTGCGGTGGCCACGGCAAATCTCAGGGTCGAGTACCCCAAGTTGATTGAGAGGGAGAAATGTTGGAGTGCTGGTAGTTACCACGACTGACAAGTAAGACGATTTACCTTGGTTCAGGCTCCCGGAGGATAATACCCTACTTCCAGCTTGTCTGTTATTGATAGTTTGGAGGTGTTACAATGGCGATCCCGGCGAGACGTCGATCTCGCTAGGGTTTTGGTGGTGGAATATGAGCGTGTCACTAGATCGGCGGTCCTCCCAGCGTTTATAAAGGAGGCTGGGTCTCGGGAGTTCGCAACCGACTGGGTTTACAGGTATGGTAGGTTATACCGATATAGGTTTCGCCTGCCTTGGGACATACTCTATTTTCTTGGGCTCCCTTTGTGGGCCTTGATCATCGTCTTTTAGTAGGCCGCCGGTTGGGCCCTTGTCCTTGCGTGCACCAGGTACCTTCATAGTGGGGCACCCGATAGGTAGGTCCACGTCAGTAGCCTATCTATAATTACTGTCACCAAACGTTTAGGATTTTGTACTAGCCTAGTGCAGTTCCCACGAAGCTTAAATCGGTCCCGAGGGAGTACTTCTTTGAAGATTATGCTGCTTCAGTTATGTTACTGCTCAAGGTGGTGTGATCTTCTCTTAAAGCTGATATGTTATATACAATAAGGTCATGTCCAAATTTTATTGCATTTGGCTGCAAAATAAAAGTCACTTCAGGAAGTTCTTGTCAAGATTTACATTCGGTGGCATTGCAAAAAATTGATTGTGCACACAGTCATTAAAAAAATGAATGATGCATTCAACTGCAGTGCATAAATTATATGCCAAAAGTTTTCTTTTTGAATTACAAATAAGATATAGATGAACAAAATTTACATAAAAACAACTCATTAAAAAAAGGAATGGCATGTAAAAGACCTGAGTTATACTTATGAAAACGGTGAAAGACTTGGTCATTTTCTTTGTGAAAAAAATAAAGGTCTGTGCCAGTGGTTCTCGTCATAATTGGGTCTGTCTCACTGGAATTCTCGGAATTGGGTTCTTCAGTAACTCTTACCGTGACGTTGCTTCTACGCCATTAGACGTATTTTTCGCCGATTGCCATTTGGTTAGGCAAACTTGCTGTCTATTTTAGCTGTTTCTTACATGTGGACTGACCAAATAGCCACGTCAGTAGAGACGACGTGTCACATACGCCACACGTTGTGTCAACTACCAGTGGAGACACATTTGACCTTTGGGCGAAAATCGGTGGCTTTCGTGACTGGCAGATACATAATATCGTCTATTTTGTCCCATGTTCCGGTTTATATGTGTTCCCACGCCACGCAAGCTTCTCGGGATTTCATCGCCAAAGACGAGTTTCAAGTCAACACCTTTACGAAAGGAACAAAGCACACATCAGCATTGTTAGAAATGTTTCCACTGAAATGTATATACTTGATTCTGATGCTTCTACCATCATCACATGTCCGATAGACAACACATGGCTAGACAAATGCCGCTAGAGGAGAAACTGGAGGTCGATGACATCCCGTACCGCCACGTCTCCAACCACTGTTGTGCCTCAATAACGGGCATGACTTGACACCACGAAGGGGACGTTGCGTGTAGCACCTGCCAGGATCATGCATGACTTGACAACCCCATATGAGACAACGTGCATCGCCAGCGTCGGCTAGGCATGACTTGAAAACTCCTCCGAACCCGTCGTGCATAGCTCCTACTGAGTTGAATCGAACCCAATCTCGTACTGTAGGAGGGACATCACATCCCATACCGCCACCGGCCTAGAAACTCCGTGGTTATAGTAGATGACGTCCAATGTCACGATTGACCGCTGATAACCACAAGTGTAGGTGATCGCAACAGTCTTCGAGGGAAGTAAAACCCAAATTTATTGATTCGACACAAAAGGGGCCAAAGAATACTTATAAGTCTTAGCAGCGGAGTTGTCAATTCCACCACACCTGGGAAAGCACTGGATGAATGCCCGTGCGTTGCTACGGATGTCTAAATTGTATCGATCATCGTGTAACTTCACAACTGAGCTCAAGTTTTATCTCATGGTTTTTCTTTTACTACCACATTGCAAGAGGGGGACGTGTTATTTTTCTTCATCATTCTTCTCTACCCCGCTTCATCTTCACACGTCCATTTGAAAAAACCAAATAAATATGTATGACTAAGTTGACTACATGTGGCGACGACAACTCTTTCTTAATTCTCTTGAATATTCAAGTATGCCCTCTTTTATCATGGAATTGGACCAGCTATTAACGTTGGCCTATAGTCGCAACAGGTCTGCCGTTTAGTTGAATGCACATACGTTGCCACGGTCTATCAAATTATTTATCTCATTTCACATGTCAATGCAATGCAATTGAAATTCACATTGAATATGCAATTAAGTCCACTAATTAGGATTTTTATTAAATCCTATGAATAATTCTATGCACGTTTGGCTGCGCCAGTGACATTGGTATTAATCAGTGTGATTTTTTGAAATTTTGAAGATGTCCAACTCGACTAAGATAGTGGAACTTTGTACTACCTTTTAAGCATGCATTAAGATGTCACGGGCGCAGGGCAATATCAATATGAAACCAAAATGTACATGCAAATCCTGATGGCGCCTATAATACCAATTATTTGCGACACTGGATTGTACAATCAAACTAAAACATGTCCCTATTATTTGAACAAAGACCAACATAAAATGTATAACTATAAACAAATCCATAGGCTTAAATTTGTTACAAACTTTTTAGCAATTGTACTACAACGAAGGTGAAAGAAGATCAGAAACATGTTAAAAGAGATAATAAAACCTTACTATAATCATCTAACCAACAATTTCAGGTGTTCATTGAAGAGCCAATAGGGAGTACTATATGTTTTTTCTTCACCTGAAAACAAGTGGAAGCTACTGAAATTTGACAAACCTACACATACCGAAGCGGGAGTTAAAACACCAGAGATGGTTCTGACAATTTGCCTCATTATTTGTTGTGTAATTTCGAGACAAGAATTGCATGATCCTTAAATAATTTGCTTAAGGCAATTGACGATGTAAAACTGCATTGTAGTTGTTATGACCGGTTTGGTCTATAGTCGGAAAAAGCCCGTTAGTGGGCCGAATTAGGGCTTAGCCCATTATCTTTTATTATATAAGAGTTGTAATAGGATTTTGAGAATCAAGCAATAATCAAGAATATTATTGCCGACTCCTAGAGGAGTCGGCCTTCTCCAACTCGCCGCCGCCTCCTGCCCTAGCCGCCGCCTCCTCGATCTCGCGCGACGGCGCCCAGCCGCCGGCAGCGAGCCCCTCGCCTCCACACAACCCCCTCCTTCCCATACAACCTACGTCCCCGACCCGGTAGACTCCTAGGTTCTACCAGTAGTATTGTGAACTAAACATTATATTCCACAGTAACAGGTACAGTTATATATTGAAAGATGCAATGGCAAAACTGACTTTTTCTAGACAAAGTTGCTTCTAAATCTTGAGGTGTAGAATAAGAAATATATGAGTAGTACCAATCTGGTATTTATTGTAGCACAAAGAAATATCGTTTGTGCAAAACACATTAGGATAAAATCTTACAAGCTATAACTCAACTGAACCAAACTTTCACAAGAATTAGCAACATCATTTTGGAATTCAGAGATCTAAACGGTTACTACTTACTCCCAGGAAGCATTAGCACATCGAGGGGCTACAGTTGGGCAGCAGGACATTGTTGTTCAACTCCATGCAGATCCTGCACTCCTCGTCCATCTAGGCAATAACCGTCCTCATGATCTCCTTCGCCTTGTCTCCTCCTTTACCCCTCTGAGCAGACCGGCTTCTGTCTCCAGTCGTCGCATTGCTGATCCCATCCTACAGATGCAAGAGGGGAATGTCACAGCTGTAAACAATGTGTATCAGTATCGCAAGTACAAAAAACAGACGATCCTAAGCGAAACAATCCACCGTTTGGTTCAGCTATGAACAAATGCCTTACCATAGAATTCCATGGTGGCTTTCCTTTCCTGGGTGCACATGGTGGTAGTTCCGTCCGCACACACAACCAAATAAAGCAGAGGTTCAGGTTAGATTTGTTGAGAATGCAGGCGAAATCACAGGGCATAATCAATATTAAAAGAAAATCACACAAACAGAACCTTGTAGATGAGAACGTTCAGGAGACCGAGCGCGTGGGTAAGGCTGCAGTCTGTCCTGACGAGAAATAGGTCAAATGCCCTCTGGGGCTGTAGGACATGCGCATCTGCAGGGAGACCTGGCTAGCAATTACGGTTAATTGACATTGTGCAGCCAATCTAGAAATTCAGCAACAAAGGTAGGTCACTTTGGCTGCCCGGTTTTGAACACGTCTAACAAAAATACAAACCAGTAGAAAGAGCATCGCCTATTGATCGATACTTATAGTTGAATGCCCGTGCGTTGCTACGGGTGCCTCAATTTTTTGTTGCTACACATGAAAAACTAATGTGTGCATTATAGAAATAGATATAACCAAATAATATTGCAAAAACAATAAGATTCTAATTTTCTATAATTAAATTGATTGAACTTATAAATTGAATCATATGCATAGAAACTACAATTATCTTGTTGACTAAGATTCCACTTCGCTTATATCATGAATATGTCTTTATGAATAATTTACGGGAGCTGGTCTACAAAATCACCCTCATGGACCAACTCTACATATTGACACGGACCAACTCTACATATTGACACGTGTATAAGAGAGAGAAAAAGTACAAAATATGATTGTCTATTTTTATATCTAAACTGTCTGGCTTGTCAAGTGTCAATTTGTATAGTTGGTCCACAGGGATGAATTTGTAGACCAAGTCTCATAAAAAAAATTCCACTCTCATATACATCACACGCGCAATGTATAAACTGGCATATTCAATGTTTTCGAGTAGAAACACCCACGTTTAGCGTTAGTCATGTGACCCGCGACTATTTTTTTCACATGCCAACTGAAAAGAGTCAGCTTCTAAACAAACAGATATCGATGAATACAACACTATAAATGCATCACACTTAGCTGTATATTCCCAAAGGTACATCATCAAATTATATTCTACTAAAACCATTGTTCACACATGACTGCACTAAATAGAGAAAAATAGTTGAAAACGAATATACAGTACACGGATTAAACATAGCTTGCATTTTGGTACTCGGCATGGATTTGACCGACGCTTGTCTTTCCATTTATTTGTCCAGTCAGGACCTCGAATGAACCTGCATTCAAGCACATGTTATTGGCCGATAACCGAGGGAGATATTTACAACATTGGGTGAAGTAACGCAGGAAATAACACTCATGTGTAGAATGATTTCATGAATAGTAAGTATAGTCACATAGCTCGAAGAGAGAACGATAAAATCATATAGAGCAATGGTCATTTGACATGAATCAAAATAAGACACAATATTCAGAAAAATATATAAGCTCAATATGCACATAGCCATAGTCATTAAAAAGTCATAATGGTTGTTCTATCCAACTAATTCCAACTTTGCTGGACTAATGATTGTTCTATCTGACTAATTCCAACTTTGCTCACTTTCTTTCCGTATAAAGCATGAAACATTTTTTTTGACAAAATATCACTATTAAGATTTCTTCCCTAACACAAGTGTGACTGTCTCTTCTTCCGGCTATTCTTTATCCCTTAAATAAAAATATGATATGCAGCTAATAAGCATATAATTACATTAGTACAGTCAAATATGATTTACATGAGATATTTAATTCAACACCTGACGGTAAGCATCAATTCAAATCTAGCATGCTTCATCACGGGATAAAGCTACTTTCTAATTTGTTGGAGCATAGCTTAACTCATCAGAAAAAAATGCATGGTGATAATTTCACTCACCCAGGCAGAAAGTAGCTTGGACTGCCATCTCATCTTGTAGAAACGGAGAACATGTTGCAGAAGCCATTTAGTTATGTCTCCATGCCAAGAACAAATAAATGGTCAATATGTGTAATCATGCGGGTGAGCAGTCATACTCCAGGCAAACAAATCAATTCACTATTTGAGTAGAAAAACTGTGGAACCAACAATGTTTGATCATTAGCAGCAACGCAGCTTCTTCGCAGCCTTGTCCTATACATTTCACTAAGCATGTAACAAACATGCGATTTCCTGCTTGACTGGGTCATAGTATACCTTCAATCCATTGGTTCAGAGTCGCTTCTCTCTGCTTCTCTCTTTTTTGGATTCTTCTTGCTCAACATCCCTATATGTAGAAGAACAAACCTAGATAAGTAAGGATACAAAAATAAAATATTGTGTACCCAAGAACAGGGAATCATTTAATCATTTAAGACTTTGGAGTCTGATGTACCCAGAACAGATGCGCTGCCAACGCACAGTTGATTCAACAATAAGCACACACACACACATTTAATCATAGAAACGACATTCCAGAACCCTTTGAAACCAAGCTCTCTAAAGTACTCCTGCAACACAAGTGTAACTGTCTCTTCTTCCGGCTATTCTTTATCCCTTAAATAAAATTATGATATGCAGCTAATAAGCATATAATTACATTAGTACAGTCAAGTACTATAGATCACCTAATGATGCATGCAAGAAGCAGAAAGCTGCAAGTGAAGTGGGAACAAAGCTTTCAGTGCACAAACCACATAAAAGCTTTCATGTTATAAATTGATATTCCTTCACCAACTGCAGCAACTATGGTACTAAACTTGTCATCAACAAGTACCATGTCTACTCCTCTTTGGCAACCTGATCACAAAATATGATTTTTCAGAAGAAAAAAATAATGAGATGGTAAACACCAATACTTTCATATAGAACAACTGAATATGAACGCATCAGAGAAATTTTGAACTTATGAAGCAACATGTGTTCTACCTCCAAGAAAAAAGATACAGAAATTGTGGTCTTTTGTGATTTAATAATTTATCACAAATTCGAGTATACTTGAGCAGAAAATGCAATAATAGCATGGGTTTCAGAAAAAGCAACTTCAATTTGGGCAAGAGAATGTAAAGTTGTAAAGCTTACCTGATTGAACCATGCTCAGCCACAACGGTTTTGCCTTGGTACTTCCAAACCTGCCCAATAGTGCCGTGATATTAGCAAAAAAATTGCATGAAACAAATGGAAAGCTACGACTGCTGCTTGAAGGTCGAGAATATCATACCACCACCGAACATGTTCCTGGATGGAGCAGATCGGATTGTCTCCCATTTTCTTGCATCTCGTCGGAGGAGGCGAGGGTTCAGCGGGTGGTGGCGCCGGAGATGGGGGCCGTCAGTGGCGATACGCCAGCTCCTCAGATGCCTCTGACACCGTCGCCAGCGGCATCTCCATGGTCGCAGGCAGGCGGGGGCATCATCATCTCGTCGCAGGCGGGCGCATCTCCTCCGTCGCCTTCCATCATGAGCTCGTCGCAGGCGGGCACGTGGGCACAGGGCGCGACAAAGGTGGCCTCGAGCCAGCGACCATGCCTCGGCACGGAACCCTAGCAATTTGTGGTGGCACGATATCGAAAAACAATAACTATGAACCTAGTTTAAGAGATATATTGACAACCTATGCAACGACAAATATTAGAGAACGTATTGTTTCAAGATGTATTACTTGAGACCAACTAATCTTCGGTTGCTAAGAGAGTGATTGGGCCATAATATGTATGTGCACCTGCTCCATACACTCATCGATAACAAAAAAACATCAAGTGGAAGAACTTGTCATAATTCGTTGCTGAAGAAACATTGACCTTGTGCAGCGACTAATACACTGAAAGCACACACGATCTCATTGCTATCCTATGCCACAAATGCAATCAGTCGTACGCAGGAGATGGAAGCCTTGATTTCTGAATGTGTGTCCTTGCTGTCTGAGATGTCTGAACCTGTGAACCACATCAGTCAACCGAACGAAATGAGAAATGAAAGGTGAGTTGGAGCACGCGAGCATGGGGAGAAGGAGGACGGGTGTTACCCTTCTTGGCCGTCTGACGAATGGGAGCACCCATCCATAGCCGAAGGAGCCTGGGTCACGCACGAGCTTGGACATCGGCAACATCTGATCAGTCTAGAAACGGCTTGAGATGGGGAATCGTAAAGATGGGAGAGAGATGCGCAAAGTTCAAAGTAGATCATGGGAAACAGGAGGGGAATCAGACTCACCGGTTTCTTCTTGCAGTCTTCGGCCGCCACCGTCTCCGGCGGGGTGCTCTGATCTGGATGACGGATCCGGGCTTGGCAGCGGTACAGTCAGGGGAGGAGTCGAGCGGCGCAGAGGCAGGGGACGATGCGGCGGAGGGTGTGGGTCCGGATTGTGGATCTAACCGTGGCTTCTTCCGTGTGCAGGTGCTTGGACGCGAGTTGAGGAGCAGCCTCGGGCTGATGTGCATCTTGAGCATTGGTTGCAGATCGATCCGGCCGGCATGGAGGGCGGGGTCGAGCAGGACGACGGCGTCCCCCCTTGTAGCAGAGAAGATGATGAGGTCGACGGCGTCGTCCTCCGCTTGAAGCGGCGGCGGCGGATCTGGTGGGTGAGCTCTAGATCGAGATGGGGTCCAGGCGAGGAGGTTGGCGGCGCTGGGCGGCGTCGCAGCATGGCGAGGAGGGCTCAGGTGCTGGCGCCGGCAGTGGGCTCGCGCGGCGGCGCCAGGCGGCGGTGTGGCGGCGCGAGCGGTGCTGGTGCAAGGCGGCGGCGACATGCGCGAGAGGAGAGCGAGAGGGAAGAGAGGAGAAAATGAGGGCAGGGGCTGGCGGGCGGACGCGCTGGGCGACGGTGGGCCCCACGTGTGCGACGAAGCGATTAGGGATGGATGGCGCCGGCGCGTCCGATTTCGTCCGTGATGGGTCCGTCCGATTTCGTCCGTGGAGGCCCACCTGTCGGCGTGAGCGGTCAGGAGGTGGAATTTGGAGGTGGAAAAATGAGAGGACTACCGACGTACGTTAAACTCCCATTTAATAGTAAAGATTTTTCGCCGATTGCCATTTGGTTAGGCAAACTTGTTGTCTATTTTAGCTGTTTCTTACATGTGGACTGACCAAATAGCCACGTCAGTAGAGACGACGTGTCACATACGCCACACGTTGTGTCAACTACCAGTGGAGACACATTTGACCTTTGGGCGAAAATCGGTGGCTTTCGTGAATGGCAGATACATAATATCATCTATTTTGTCCCATGTTCCGGTTTATATGTGTTCCCACGCCACGCAAGCTTCTCGGGATTTCATCGCCAAAGACGAGTTTCAAGTTAACACCTTTACGAAAGGAACAAAGCACGCATCAACATTGTTAGAAATGTTTCCACTGAAATGTATATACTTGATTCTGATGCTTCTACCATCATCACATGTCCGATCGACAACACATGGCTAGACAAATGCCGCTAGAGGAGAAACTGGAGGTCGATGACATCCCGTACCGCCACGTCTCCAACCACTGTTGTACCTCAATAACGGACATGACTTGACACCACGAAGGGGACGTTGCGTGTAGCACCTGCCAGGATCATGCATGACTTGACAACCCCATATGAGACAACGTGCATCGCCAGCGTCGGCTAGGCATGACTTGAAAACTCCTCCAAACCCGTCGTGCATAGCTCCTACTAAGTTGAATCGAACCCAATCTCGTATTGTAGGAGGGACATCACATCCCATACCGCCACCGGCCTAGAAACTCCGTGGTTATAGTAGATGACGTCCAATGTCACGATTGACCGCTGATAACCACAAGTGTAGGGGATCGTAACAGTCTTCGAGGGAAGTAAAACCCAAATTTATTGATTCGACACAAAGGGGGCCAAAGAATATTTATAAGTCTTAGCAGCAGAGTTGTCAATTCCACCACACCTGGGAAAGCACTAGTAACAAAAGTGATGTGAAAGCAGCAGTAATTTAAGAGCAATAGTAACAACAAAGTAGCAGCAGTAACAGTAACAGAAAAGTAATGGCACTAGAAAATAGTTGCTGGCTAAATATGGACCGAAGTTCCTAGCTAGCTTCACTAGAGGTAACTCTCCAAAAAAACATGTGTTGGGTGAACAAATTACAGTTGGATAATTGATAAAATTCTGAGGGCATGACGATGCATATTATGATAAGATACAGTTCACTATAATATTTAATTGGGCATCAAAAAAAAATATAAACCGCTTGCTAGCTGCATCTATGACTAATAATCCACTCCTAGAGTGTCTCATGAAAGTAATAAGTTACAAGCAACATATAATTACAATAAGCAAAGTGTGTAATGTAAACAATGCAAATGACACGTAGACATAACATCATTGTTTTCTCCCTAATGGCAACATCACATCCAGAGCCTTAGTCGTTTCTGTCATCTCGAGCCCAGGCAACCGGAGACATGAACCCACTATCTAGCATAAATAACCCCTCTTGGAGATACAAGCAACTACTTGATCAAGGTAACCACATATATCGGAGAGCATGCAAGATCTTAAATAAAACATAAGTATGATAACATGATGAACAAACCAATCATAATTCCACAATTCATCGGATCCCAAAAAACACAACACCAATTACATCAGATGAATCTCAATCATGTAAGGCACCTCATGAGACTATTATATTGAACAACATGAGAGAGAGTACCAACTAGCTACTGCTAAGAACCCATAGTCTATGGGGGAACTACTCACAGACCATCATGGAGGCGGCGGTGTCGAAGGAGATGTCTCCGGGGGTCAATCCCCGCTCCGGCAGGGTGCCAGAACAGGACCTTCTGACCCCCGAAACTAGGGTTTGATAGTGGCGGAGCTCTGGTGTGTTTCTCGTAAAAATCCTTCGGCGTGCGGGAGTTGTAGGTCAGGGAGGTATGTATTAGCGAATAGGCGGCGTAAGGCGGTGGACGAGGTGGTGGGACGCCCCCCAGTACGGCCCCACTTCTGGCCACGCACAGGGGTTGTCTGGTAGCTGTGGGCCCCCTGCAGCTGGTCTTCGGGGTCCATCTTCGTTCCGGTGAAATATAAATCTCTGTAAATTTTCGTCCAATTCCGAGAATATTTCCCGACTAGTTTTTCTGAAACAAAAAGACATCATAAAACAGGAACAGGCACTGGACATCTTGTTAATAGGTTAGTTCTAGAAAATGCATAAAAATGATATAAAACTATATTAAACACATGTGGCATTGTTATAAAACAAGCATGGAACATAAAAAATTATAGATACGTTTGAGACGTATCAACCGCGACACACAAAGCTGGAGATAATCACCAAAAAGAAGATCCGACAATGACGTCATCCACATGACCACGGAATAAAAAACTGGGTTGCCGCCCCATTGCAAACTCATGCAATGCGATCAGACGATGTCGCAACGAGCAAATCGCGACAATAACACGGTGCTAGACCGGATGCCGGCAACCGCCGATAGTCACCATCCTCCGTTCGTAGATCGCTGCCAACGCCGCTCGACAGGCCCATTGGCCCGATTTTCAATTGGGCCGCAGTGGCCTCAACATCAGCACCGAGTACTTGTCGAACCACACCACCAGGTCGCGTCATCTGGAGGCGCGGCCGCCGCCACCGGCCCAACGTAGGAGGCAGGCGGCCACCGGAGCCAAGCACCACCGCGCCATCTAAAGCCACGGCTGCCGCCGTCGGCCCACCTAGGAGGCAGGTGACCACCACAGCCAAAGCACCACCGTGCCACCAGCAACAGGAACCATCAACCCACGGACCCCTGACATGTCCTGGACCAAGATGACCTAGGACGAATCTAGATCCGACGACGCCACACATGTGGCATGTTCTGTGTAGATGTGAACACCTCTGTAACTCCACCTCTTGTGATCATGTATGGGAGATGGCCGATCTAGTTTTTTGGATCAACCTCGCGCGACTATTGACTTATTATCCGATGACTACTTCCCCAGTATCGATGACATTCTCGGCGACATGCCTGCCAACGATGGCACCACAAATTTGGCTTGTTCAACTATATGTGTTCTTATCTTATCTGTTCGAGATCATGTTAAAATTACTGCTAGTGTCTTACTTACTAGTTTGCATGACTAGTTTAATCTCTATTTTTATAATCATGTTTTATTTACTGTTTTGTGAATTAAATTATTTAAAATTCTCATATTTTCTACAATTCATTCCATGATAACGCACCCTCCCTGAAAAGAGGTTATCATAGTGCGCCATGAAGAATACCATGACATGTATAGAAAGCCGAGCGAGGACATGGAGCATCCAAGAAATCAAGTTGAGATATTTATCGTTGATTTTTTATTTGTTGGGCAGAATTATCTTTGAGGTTGTGTTGCGGGAAGAGCGTGACAGAGCTGTAGGTTTTTTTTTTTTTAGATTAACCAGTCGCCACTTTATTGAACATTAACAGTAAAGGGAATACAAAACGAGTCTGGCGTTTGAATCAGCCAGATATGACGACCCGTGTTCAGATAAGCTGAACTACGAGCTAAACTGTGAGCTTCAGTGTTCGATTCTCGACGCTCATGCACAAAACGTGCCGAGGTAAACTCGTGAGCACTTGCCTTGATCTCTTGCAGAATGGTGCTGAATCTTCCCAGATTATTGGATGATAGACTAGAGATAACTTCAAGGCAATCCGATGCTACCTGGATCTTGTCCAGAGATAAGTCGCGGGCCAGCGCCAAAGCCTCTCGGCAGGCTAGTGCTTCGAGGGTAGCCGGATCAGCAATACCCCGGACTACCATAGCTGATTCACCCAGGTAGCGACCATCCTCTGCTCTGCAGACTGGCACACACGTACGAATCCTGGCCCATCAGCCGGAGTCCAACGGCCCAAAAGGCCGAGCAATACGTATGCTATGCATCCAGGCCGCCCTATGTTGCTCCGAATCCGACTCGAGCTCTCAGAGAAAAGACAATAACATCTACCGAATCCGACTCGATCGATTCACCCCCGTTGCCACACTATATAAATACTGCCGAAGCTTACACCCTCATTGCTCACCATCACGTACCCTATCAAGAATTGAGCAAGCAGTACTCCTCTCTGTCTCGAGTGCAATTGCCCGATGGCGTCGATTGTCATGGACATCAGCGACAACTATTTCGTCGAAGAAGAAGATAGCAACGAGTACATTCATCTCGAGGACTTCATTGCCTTTATTCTGTCTGTCGACTTTAACGCCTACAGACTGGCGGATCAACTAGAGGCGCAAGACGCCACGGCGAGTACAACGGACACCATCCCAAGCGTCGTCGTTGAGGGTGCTTCAGACGATTCGGAGTTCTCCGGGGTTGTGGCAGAGGCGCTGAACACAGTGGAGGCGCCGTGCGACGGTCGCGACAGCCCGATCGGCTTGCAGGAAGACGACACAACGGCATGGAAGGAGACACCGTGCGGGCACCGGTTCCATGGGCGGTGCTTGGAGAGGTGGCTGCATGCGAAAGGGAGCTGCCCCATGTGCCGGACTCAGGTGGTCACGATTCCCACCGCCGGTGCCACTAGTATTGCTCTAGAGTTAGAGCGGCCGTTTATCTTAGAGGTCTATGAGCTGGTTATTGCCAACGCCGCTTAATTCCATGGAGGAGGAGAAGGAGGAGTAGCTGCTTAATTAGCTAACGATGCATGCTGCTTACTGTGGTTTAAGTTGTTTTGATACCTCCTGTACTAGGCGTAATTGTGCCCCTTTTCTAATAGAGTTTCAACTCAGCACGGAAAAATTTGTGAAATATTGTCAGGGAAACTAATCATATGTACGATCACTCACACGTTTTTAACATCTGGTCTCCATCATGTTATCATGTTCATTGCTCTGAGCCTCTGAAACGGTAGAAGATGACACGAGAATACGAGATTCAGGCCTGACCTGCTTCTGCTTGGGCCGGCCCGGCTAGACGCGTGCCCTTCGTTCTCCAAAGCAAATCCGCCGCCGTCTCGCCTCCTTTGCCAGATCGCTTTCCTCCCCTCTGCTCTCCACCAAAAACATTTCAAACTTTCCACCCCAAAACCCTAGCCTCCAACCGACCATGCCACCGTCGCTGCCGGTCGAGTTGCTCGAGGAGATCTTCCTCCGCCTCCCGCCCGACGAGCCAGCGAGCCTCGTGCGCGCCTCCCTCACCAGCAAGCACTGGCTAGGCCTCCTCACCAGCGCTCGATTCCGCGGCTTCTACCGCGACCTCCATCGGGCTCCCCCAATGCTAGGCTTCGTCTATTCCTGCACCATGAAGGAGGAGGAGGAAGAGGACGCGGAGGAGGATGATGCTGATGATGATGATGATGAGGAGGAGGAGGAGGAGGAGGAGGAGGAGGAAGACAACAACCTCCTGCACTTTGTCGCCACCGCAAAATTCGACGTGCGCGTTCCCGCCTTCGAGGACTGGAAGGACTACGCCGCGTGGGACTGCCGCCACGGCCCCGTGCTCTTCTCTAACAACGACGTCATACCCATGCGGCTGGTCGTTTGGGACCCCATGACCGGGCGTCGGACGTTGATGTATGGTCCAGAAGACTACGACAGCTCCGGTGCCGCAGTGCTCTGCAGCAACGCAACCACCGGCTGCGATCACCGCGCGTGTCATGCGGGTCCCTTTCAGGTGGTATACGTTGGCCTGTACAATACTGATGATGGCTGTGTTGCTTACGCACGCGTGTCCCTGCCGGATGTGGGCAAGTGGAGCGAGTCGTGTCCTCCTCTAGATCTTCCGACAAGGCAAACGTTTCTTGTCGACAGTAGTCCCCCTGTCTTCGTACGAGGCTCGCTCCACTTCATGCTTGCATATGAGTATGATGATGACGGCATTGGCGCCTATGGCCGCATAGCTGTTTTCAAGTATGACTTGGGCTCTAGTTGTCTGTCGCTGATTGATAGGCCGCCGATGGGGAATTGCCATGGCGGTCAGATAGTACTCATGGCGATGGAGGATGCCAGTTTGGGGTTTGCACAGGTGGGCGGGTTAACCCTCAACCTGTGGTCAATGCACATCGGTTCCAATGGAGTCATGACATGGACTCAGCATAGGGTCATTGATCTGGAGACACTTCTCCCTGTTCAAAACCCCCAGGAAAGGGTTAGACTGATTGGATCAGTGGAGTACAATGATATCATTTTTGCAACCATGGGCCTTGGCATCTACGAGATTAATCTCAAGCAAGGTTTTAAATAGCCGGCTATAGCCCAGCTATAGCCTAGCTATAGCCTTTTGAGAGGCTTCGCGCTACGGCTACGGCCTTCATAGGCTATATTGATAATAGCCGCTAATAGCCCGGCTAAATTGATTTAGCCCTGATTTAGCCCCATAGCCGCTAAATTTTCGGCTTAGACGCCCAAAAAGTTTGGACCAAATTGTCCGCTCAATCATATTTGGAGCAAAACTCAATCCTATATTGTTTTTGACATGTAATATGGGCATAGAACTCTATCTTGAACTACATTTAGTACTATTGTTATTCGTATCTCTTATGTGAATATGTTATGTATCAGTAAATTAGTGATATATACGAATACACGTTCTTAAAAGTTAATTTTCTATCATTATATGTCAAAACGGATATAAGGTCATAGCCGCGCTATAGCCCGGCTATAGCCTTTCATAGCTTTCAAAATCACCGGGGCTAAATGCAATAGCCGGCTATTTAAAACCTTGATCTCAAGTCACTACGGTTGAAGAAGATATGGAAGAGGGAACAATGCCGTGCTTTGTTTCCATTCATAAGTTTCTACAATCCGCCAGGTATATATCTATATATGGATTTCTGTTGTGATTTGGTAGCAACTCTTACATTATTCGGTGGAACAAAGAATATATAAAATGTTTAGTTAAATCAAAAGTTGCATTTGATGCTTCAGTTTGTTATAATAGATGTGCTCGGCCATGCTTTAAGTGCTCTGTACACTCAACTGTTAGAACTAATTATGCTTAGGCTTACCTAATTGTCATTTTTATATAGTACCATGTCATCTCCTAGGAATCACACTGAAAATTTTATGTTTGCAGAAAGGGTAAGCCTCTCTGATGTGGCGCATTGAACATGCACGGTTGAATTTGCTTAAGGATATGAGGCCACTGTCATCAACAAAAAGGATGACCAACATGGAGGCGACAAGAATCTTATAGTAAATTGTGTCACTATTTATTAGCTGGTTTTGCGAAATGGTTCATGTTCTCTCGTATTATTGTTGAATTTTGTCAGTAAACTTGGTAACTTGCTCGTGTTGTTGCCATATGCAAGCAAGTGAATGATTTATTTTGTAATGGACCTCTAATTTATTGCAGCAGCAGCAACAACAACCATATGCTTCTATATATAGTTTTCTCGAGGTTAAATTAAACGGTAGGCCATGATTGAACGTTTTGTCTCCGCTTATATATTTTTTGAAGGATTAAAGAGTTGATCGCAGTTAAGCACTAGGCGCTTTGGCTACGCTCAGTGCCTAAGCGAGCTTAAGCTTGCGCTTAAGTGCGCTTTTATAAACCTTGAGCTTGCTTGAAAGTGCACTGCAGATAGTAGCCTAGTCGTAAAAACTCCTTTTGCTTTTATAATATCTAGGTTCATCTTCCAAAAGAGACCATTAAAAACATGTTCCACATGAGTTACCTTGTTGAGTAGATGGTGATTGCATGTCTCGAACTAGTGGTTTCTGCCACCCAAGATATGATATGATGCTGGTTTTTGCACGCTGGCCTGCTGATGTGTATTTTTAATTTTGTGAATTTTATTTAGTGCTACATGTCAAGTGCTGATATTAGCGCGCAGTTCTTTTTAGCAAGCAGTGTTAATGCAGAGTATATGTAAACTGAAATCCTGAGCTATAAGTTTTAGGGACTGACTTTCTCACAACATTTGGGCCTCATAACTAGCTTTTATTTCTTCAGTATCTCCATAAAAGGGGAAGGTATATTCCGTTATATGTTGCATATTTTAGCCTAAAGTGGGCATGATGGTATACTCATTGTTCTGTCAATGTAGTGAGATGAAGTTGTTCAATTTTGTTATGATAGAGTGTAAGGCTATAGCGATCTGTGCAATTGTTTACGTTTATCATAACATTCAGATTGTTTCACAAATTTTACTTCCAGATAAGATCTTTTACTTAAAATAATCAGCACACATTTCTGTATGCATCCTCTACCTAATATGTTGAAGAGGTAGGCTATGTTCCAAATGTATGGTAGCTAATTAACCTCGTTAAATATCATGGGCAAAACAAATTGCTTTACGAGTTGGCTGATTGATTTGACTTACATGACCTACTGGTTTCTCTTATATATTCTTCATATGTGGGTGTTAGCGATGTAGTATATTTTTCTTTACAAGTAGGATGTATATTCTGGATCGTATTATTGCACATTTCTAGAGAAATGCTTGGTATGCTGTTTGAGTATAACAACGTAGGAAAAAAGAAAAGGGTTTTTAAAATGAACCAGAACTGTTGCGAGCACTCAAGCATGATTGCTTGCTGATGTCTTAGTTTATCATTTGAATTTAATTAGTGCATCACTAATTCTACACATGATTCTGATACTTAAGAAGCTAAAAAGCTTTATTTTATTTCACCTGATGATGCCAGAAACTTGATACAAGCACCTTATGGCCTTTTTCCCTCTGTCTTGGCCACCACATAGTACTGCAGTACTGCTTCTTCAAAGGGTAGTAAACTCTCTAAAGTCATCGAGTACTTCTGCTTAGTTGGTCGAGTCATGGCAAAAGCTTTGCAAGGTGGAAGGCTTCAGAATTTGCTTTTGTTAACATCATTTTATAATCTTCAACTTGGACAAATAAGCATGAAAACCTGCTTGCACTCGATCCCTTCTAATTTCATCTTCAACCTTTTTGTCCAACCTTAGTACTCTTATATATATTCTCTACCCTTTATATGTTGAAAGAAAAAGATTTCGCTTCTGGAACTTGATCTGTACGACATGTTATCTTTTGATGCCCAGTTCAGAAAGAGATTGCAACAATTCCACATTCATGTTGAACGCAAGGGAGTTGTCGAGTCCTGCTGTAGTAAGTACTCCATCCGTTTTTTAATATAAGATGTTTTAGCTTTTGTCCACATGCACATGCACACAAATATATGTAGACACATTTTTGTGTGCATGTTTACTCATTTTAGTATGCATATAGACAACATGTGTACCACCTAAAATATCTTATATTAAAAAACGGAGGAAGTAGTAACAATCAACAAATATAAGATTTATGTTTGCGTGTGCTTCTCTTGAAGATTTATGCATATATTTTACCCTTCCTGGCTATCCTAATTATGTTCTGAAGGAAGGTGAAGAAAATACAGTGGTTAGTGATGGAGCAGATTAGGTTCTTATGTCGTCACCAGTTCCAGCTTATGTTTCTGATTCTGTTGTTGATTCCACTTTGTTATTTCAGTTTTTTCTGTATGTTAGTATTTACAACTTAGAAGAGTGCATTTCGTTGGTGGTGGACGACACTACTAAGACTCGAGTAATGTGCCCAGTAGATGCATTCAAAGCTGAATTTAATCAGGTTGTCTCATATTTCTAAGATTTCTGATTTTTTGGCAAGTGTTGTTCCTTAGATATTGCATTTTCTTATAAGAACTTAATTTTTCAAATTCAGATATTTGACATTATCACCCCTCCAAATCAAGACATGTAATTTCTGAATTTACAGCTTAACTACAGAAAAAATACTGGGCTTCATGATCAGCTTTCCTTTGCGGGTCAGCATCAACCACATTATTGCCGCATCAGCAGAAAATGGTTGCTGGCGATGGTGGTGGTTCAGAGTTGAGAGGTCTGTAGTGCGATTATGACCAGTCGAGGAGAAGCACATATGGTGACCGCAGCATCATCGGAGTGTGGCCTCCTTCTAGGTTTCCTTGGACAGGACGCACACGGGAAATCTCGAGTTGACAGAAACACAAACGATGGGTACCTCTAGTCTCCAACTTCAGTTGTATCTCAATTTGGAAGGAATCGGATTGGATCCACAACCCCAATTCAATTTCGGGCGAATAGCTCCTGTGCGACGTCTTTCGCGGAATGGTGAAAACACGACATCTTTGGATGAAATAGCTGCTGCGCGACGTTCCGGACGGCCAAAATAGCCAGGACACAACTTGGTTGATTAAACGGTCGTAATGTTGTCTCCGCCCGATTTAATTAGTTGGGCTAGAAGAATTCGGGCGAAAAACAGCCCGTTATTCAGACAGGTGGGGTCCCAACTAATTGGCCGCCGACTGAATGCCCCTGAATCTTGGAGCTGACCTTACCGCCCCTGCCCATCCCCTCCTTCTTCTTCTTCTTCGGCGGCGGCGGCCAGTTTTGTTCTCGGTGGCGCGGCAGCCTGCTCGTTTCGATTGGGATCTGTCCCTAGTCGTTTCGGCCGATTCGAGACCCCGTCTCAGTCTCGGGCCTGCTCGTTTCGATTGAGCGGTGTGCTGCTGAACGAGGGGGAAGGAGATGGACCCCGAGGAGACGAACGAGACTACTTCAAATAGGTAAATGGATCCCTTTTTGTCTTAATTTTAATTCTGTGCTTCTCTTTATCTAGAATTATATGCGATTTGTTCCGATTCCGCTACCTCACACATCCCGTCGCCATTCAAAACAGAGGTGATGCTTCGCGGAGGACCTTCCAATTCACTGTCAAATTCTTTGTATCTAAGGCGAAGCTAGGTGATGGTAGCGTGAGAAACATCGAGAGAGATACATTAGTAAGATGGGAGGTCGAATTTACAGAGATTGATCCCCAAGAGCTACAAATTTTGGAAGAGAAGGCCGTGAAGAATGTGGTGGAGAAACTTGGAGAGAGTGTTCTTTGGGGTCCGGAGCAAGAAGTAGCATTGTTACGGTTTGATAATTGGAAGGGCGAGTATGTTAGAATTGAGAATGGAGAAGAGCTGGTTGAAGAAATTGATCGGCAAGATGGTTGGACAAGCAAAGAGACTACTTTTCGAGCACAGCTTGTTGATCTGAATGCAGATTCAAAGGTTGGATATGTGCCATCAAAGTTGGCTTCACAGATGTTAGATGATGAGTGGGCATCACGGAGGCAGATCGTGCCCATACGTACCGAGGTGACAGTTTTAGGTGAGGGGGCTGATACTGATGCAAGTGATGTTTGTGTTGACTGGAATTCAGTAGAATTAGCTGACACTACTGATTTGGTCATTGCACCAATGGAAGACACTGAGATGGCTGAATGTTTTGGAATTCCAATAGATGAGCGAGATAAGAAGGAGAAGGAGAAGGAGAGTGATGATAGAAGTGACACTGCTGATGCTAACAGAAATCATTTTGAAGATGTGGATGAAGAGTTGATGCATGAAGCTGCAGATGATGTAAATGATGAGTATGATGATGACACTAGTACAGAACGATACATAGGATACCCTTCTATGGAAACGGCAGCAAGAAGACAACAGTCAGCGCTCACGAAGGCAACGGTTAAAAAAAATGCGAGCCTATCCACGCATGGATTCGCGACACATCGGCAACGGACAAATATATTTAACTGTATGCGATACATCAGTGACGGGCGAAAATTCAGCTCCGTATGCGAGTTAGCACATATTGGTGACGGATGAAAATTTAGATCCGTATGCGATAGTTCGGCCTAGAAGGCCCGCCTAAGCGGTCCAATAAATACCTCCAAACCCTAGAGCAGTCTCAGCCCCATTTTCTCGATCTCCTCTTTATCTCCCGCAGGAACGACCTTCTCCCTTGACCTACTCCTCCTGTCCGGCGGTCGTGATGTAGCAAGCAGCAGCCGCAGCAGTCCCTCTACGTCGCTGACGACCATGGACGAGGCGGCCCGGGAGCAGGACGGCGTGCCGGCCTGATCCGCGCGGGAAGAAGGCGATGGCCTACCGCGAGCAGGACGGCCTGGCGGCCAGACGAGGCGGCCCGGGAGCAGAACGCCTTGCTGGGCATTCCCGTGAGGGACACGTACATCAGGCGTCGGGCATGTTGCTGGAGCGGCAGCGGTGCTGGATATTCGCGGCAGCCAAGAGGCGGATCTGGGCGGGCGGATCTGGCCAAGCTGTTGCTTGATTCCAAGGTATGCATGTGCTTACAAGATGCTTCCGTGTTGTTGGCTAGTGTACGCTTGTGTTCCGGCCGGCCGATTTGTCATTCTAATGTTTGGTGCTCCTGTTGTATCTCGTGGGTGATGGTTCGCTGCAGCACGAATCACTTCTTCACCTCGCCTAGATCTCCTTTTCTTTTTCTAGATTCTTTCTCTGTGTGGGATTCAATCTCTTTTGCCTCGCCCAGATCTTGTGCTGATGCCATCTCGTGGGTGATGTGTTTCTTATAGATTGAAGATGAGCTGATGCCATCTGAGTTCCGGTCAATATTGTATAAGAATTTGATGCTTCTGTATATTGCGCAGGGAATATGAGAGTATCTTCACAATATTGTATCAGGTTGGACCGTGACATAGTCTAGTACTATTTGATTTTTTTTATTTTTGAATCGATCAAGTATAACACGGTAATTCGATCAACTATAGTCTTGTATTATTGCTGTGATAGTACTGCATGCCGGATTACTTGTGTACCTTTTTGGTATTTTAAGGAGAAAACTCCAATAGTACATGGAGAAAACTGCGATGGTTTTGCCTATACTTAAAGTAATCAGTGTATAAAACATACGTGAAAACTGAGGGTCACAAGGCCTGATTTACTATAACTTACCTGAATGTTACTATGAGCAAGGTGTTGTCTACTTATCTAGAAGCATACCTTTGAGTATTTTCTATGTGGGGCGAGTTGGTTCAGCCAGCTGCTGCCAAACTCAAAGTAGCTGACCTGGGAATCGCGAAAGACACCGAAGAAAGTCTTATTGAGCTTATGAATGCAGCTATATGTTCTGATGCTGATATAATCCTTACTTCTAGTGGTGTTTCGATGGGGATTAAACTAGCACATTTAAATGGACAGGAGTCTTTCTCAATATGCAAAATAGTTGCATGTACCATCTATATCTATGCAGAATTGCAGATTACAACACAATGTGCATATAGCCCGCGTGTAACAACACAATTTGCATTCAAATCACAATCGTTAGTTCTCCCCCTCAAGATAAATTTTACTTCTGCTGCTTGCTTTAAGCATTTTGACTGTGACAGGGAGGCAACCGATACTTATTTTGAAGGATCAAAGTCTATAATTTCTAGCTGCCTATGTTTGATCTGTAGTTCCTTACATCATTGAACACTGCCAACGCAGCGTCACTGGAGCAGCGGAGCAGCGGCTACAAGTTGAAGACGGCGTCCTCACGGCTACCTCAACTCCATGACCTGCCTCGGCTACAACTGCGCAAGGTGAATTCAATGCTGAAGTATTTAATGGTGTGTAGTGTGCTTGTAGTTCTTGTACTCCCAACATGAAGTACTCCATCATGCGTATCCCCAGTATTGTTGGTTCTTGGAGTGTTGTGTACTGTAGTTCTTGGAGTTTTTCTTGGATTAATTGTTGGTGTAGCTCTTCGAGTAGTTATTGGAGTAGTTCATCCACATCAAGACCTTTGAGTACTATAGTGCATGCAACTAATACAGAAACGTGGTACCATGTAAGTTTTTCCTTTTGATTACTTTAATATTGCATCCTACCAGATATAGTTCGATTTCAAGTTAAAAGTGTCATTCTGTCACTCTGTGCCAAACGAACCCACATGCCAACACTATCAAGTGCTATAGTTGTTGTCCATGCGTTTCCCCAAGGTGTTCACTTAACTGCACTGTTATATACTTAGATATTACTAGCTTTGCCAGTATATGTTTTACCCGTGCTGTTTTCACTAGTGTTGTTGAGCTTGGTGTACGCATGCTGGAGACTATTCCACAATTCATCGGATCCCAACAAACACAACACCAATTACATCAGATGAATCTCAATCATGTAAGGCAGCTCATGAGACTATTATATTGAACAACATGAGAGAGAGAGTACCAACTAGCTACTGCTAAGAACCCATAGTCTATGGGGGAACTACTCACAGACCATCATGGAGGCGGTGGTGTCGAAGGAGATGTCTCCGGGGGTCAATCCCCGCTCCGGCAGGTGCCAGAACAGGACCTTCTGACCCCCGAAACTAGGGTTTGATAGTGGCGGAGCTCTAGTGTGTTTCTCGTAAAAATCCTTCGGCGTGCGGGAGTTGTAGGTCAGGGAGGTATGTATTGGCGAATAGGCGGTGGACGAGGTGGTGGGACGCCCCCAGTACGGCCCCACTTCTAGCCACACACAGGGGTTGTCTGGTGGCTGTGGGCCCCCTACAGCTGGTCTTCGGGGTCCGTCTTCGTTCCGGTGAAATATAAATCTCCGTAAATTTTCGTCCAATTCCGAGAATATTTCCCGACTAGTTTTTCTGAAACAAAAAGACATCATAAAACAGGAACATGCACTGGACATCTTGTTAATAGGTTAGTTCTAGAAAATGCATAAAAATGATATAAACTATATTAAACACATGTGGCATTGTTATAAAACAAGCATGGAACATAAAAAATTATACATACGTTTGAGACGTATCAACCGCGACACACAAAGCTGGAGATAATCACCAAAAAGAAGATCCGACAATGACGTCATCCACATGACCACGGAATAAAAAACTGGGTTGCCGCCCCATTGCAAACTCATGCAATGCGATCAGACGATGTCGCAACGAGCAAATCGCGACAATAACACGGTGCTAGACCGGATGCCGGCAACCGCCGATAGTCACCATCCTCCGTTCGTAGATCGCTGCCAACGCCGCTCGACAGGCCCATTGGCCCGATTTTGAATTGGGCCGCAGTGGCCTCAACATCAGCACCGAGTACTTGTCGAACCACACCACCAGGTCGCGTCATCTGGAGGCGCGGCCGCCGCCACCGGCCCAACGTAGGAGGCAGGCGGCCACCGGAGCCAAGCACCACCGCGCCATCTAAAGCCACGGCTGCCGCCGTCGGCCCACCTAGGAGGCAGGTGGCCACCACAGCCAAAGCACTACCGTGCCACCAGCAACAACAACCATCAACCCATGGACCCCTGACATGTCCTGGACCAAGATGACCTAGGACGAATCTAGATCCGACGACGCCACACATGTGGCATGTTCTGTGTAGATGTGAACACCTCTGTAACTCCACCTCTTGTGATCATGTATGGGAGAGGGCCGATCTAGTTTTTTTGGATCAACCTCGCGCGACTATTGACTTATTATCCGATGACTACTTCCCCAGTATCGACGACATTCTCGGCGACATGCCTGCCAACGATGGCACCACAAATTTGTCTTGTTCAACTATATGTGTTCTTGTCTTATCTGTTCGAGATCATGTTAAAGTTACTGCTAGTGTCTTACTAGTTTGCATGACTAGTTTAATCTCTATTTTTATAATCATGTTTTATTTACTGTTTTGTGAATTAAATTATTTAAAATTCTCATATTTTCTACAATTCATTCCATGATAACGCACCCTCCCTGAAAAGAGGCTATCATAGTGCGCCATGAAGAATACCATGACATGTATAGAAAGCCGAGCGAGGACATGGAGCATCCAAGAAATCAAGTTGAGATATTTATCGTTGATTTTTTATTTGTTGGGCAGAATTATCTTTGAGGTTGTGTTGCGGGAAGAGCGTGACAGAGCTGTAGTTTTTTTTTTAGATTAACCAGTCGCCAGTTTATTGAACATTAACAGTAAAGGGAATACAAAACGAGTCTGGCGTTTGAATCAGCCAGATATGACGACCCGTGTTCAGATAAGCTGAACTACGAGCTAAACTGTGAGCTTCAGTGTTCGATTCTCGACGCTCATGCACAAAACGTGCCGAGGTAAACTCGTGAGCACTTGCCTTGATCTCTTGCAGAATGGTGCTGAATCTTCCCAGATTATTGGATGATAGACTAGAGATAACTTCAAGGCAATCCGATGCTACCTGGATCTTGTCCAGAGATAAGTCGCGGGCCAGCGCCAAAGCCTCTCGGCAGGCTAGTGCTTCGAGGGTAGCCGGATCAGCAATACCCCGGACTACCATAGCTGATGCACCCAGGTAGCGACCATCCTCTGCTCTGCAGACTGGCACACACGTACGAATCCTGGCCCATCAGCCGGAGTCCAACGGCCCAAAAGGCCGAGCAATACGTATGCTATGCATCCAGGCCGCCCTATGTTGCCCCGAATCCGACTCGAGCTCTCAGAGAAAAGACAATAACATCTACCGAATCCGACTCGATCGATTCACCCCCGATGCCACACTATATAAATACTGCCGAAGCTTACACCCTCATTGCTCACCATCACGTACCCTATCAAGAATTGAGCAAGCAGTACTCCTCTCTGTCTCGAGTGCAATTGCCCGATGGCGTCGATTGTCATGGACATCAGCGACAACTATTTCGTCGAAGAAGAAGATAGCAACGAGTACATTCATCTCGAGGACTTCATTGCCTTTATTCTGTCTGTCGACTTTAACGCCTACAGACTGGCGGATCAACTAGAGGCGCAAGACGCCACGGCGAGTACAACGGACACCATCCCAAGCGTCGTCGTTGAGGGTGCTTCAGACGATTCGGAGTTCTCCGGGGTTGTGGCAGAGGCGCTGAACATAGTGGAGGCGCCGTGC
Source organism: Poa pratensis (assembly GCA_947311845.1). NCBI lineage: Eukaryota > Viridiplantae > Streptophyta > Magnoliopsida > Poales > Poaceae > Poa > Poa pratensis. The sequence continues at coordinate 18,159,026 of CAMZMU010000069.1, forward strand.
GACGGTCGCGACAGCCCGATCGGCTTGCAGGAAGACGACACAACGGCATGGAAGGAGACACCGTGCGGGCACCGGTTCCATGGGCGGTGCTTGGAGAGGTGGCTGCATGCGAAAGGGAGCTGCCCCATGTGCCGGACTCAGGTGGTCACGATTCCCACCGCCGGTGCCACTAGTATTGCTCTAGAGTTAGAGCGGCCGTTTATCTTAGAGGTCTATGAGCTGGTTATTGCCAACGCCGCTTAATTCCATGGAGGAGGAGAAGGAGGAGTAGCTGCTTAATTAGCTAACGATGCATGCTGCTTACTGTGGTTTAAGTTGTTTTGATACCTCCTGTACTAGACGTAATTGTGCCCCTTTTCTAATAGAGTTTCAACTCAGCACGGAAAACTTTGTGAAATATTGTCAGGGAAACTAATCATATGTACGATCACTCACACGTTTTTTACATCTGGTCTCCATCATGTTATCATGTTCATTGCTCTGAGCCTCTGAAACGGTAGAAGATGACACGAGAATACGAGATTCAGGCCTGACCTGCTTCTGCTTGGGCCGGCCCGGCTAGACGCGTGCCCTTCGTTCTCCAAAGCAAATCCGCCGCCGTCTCGCCTCCTTTGCCAGATCGCTTTCCTCCCCTCTGCTCTCCACCAAAAACATTTCAAACTTTCCACCCCAAAACCCTAGCCTCCAACCGACCATGCCACCGTCGCTGCCGGTCGAGTTGCTCGAGGAGATCTTCCTCCGCCTCCCGCCCGACGAGCCAGCGAGCCTCGTGCGCGCCTCCCTCACCAGCAAGCACTGGCTAGGCCTCCTCACCAGCGCTCGATTCCGCGGCTTCTACTGCGACCTCCATCGGGCTCCCCCAATGCTAGGCTTCGTCTATTCCTGCACCATGAAGGAGGAGGAGGAAGAGGACGCGGAGGAGGATGATGCTGATGATGATGATGATGAGGAGGAGGAGGAGGAGGAGGAGGAAGACAACAACCTCCTGCACTTTGTCGCCACCGCAAAATTCGACGTGCGCGTTCCCGCCTTGAGGACTGGAAGGACTACGCCGCGTGGGACTGCCGCCACGGCCGCGTGCTCTTCTCTAACAACGACGTCATACCCATGCGGCTGGTCGTTTGGGACCTCATGACCGGGCGTCGGACGTTGATGTATGGTCCAGAAGACTACGACAGCTCCGGTGCCGCAGTGCTCTGCAGCAACGCAACCACCAGCTGCGATCACCGCGCGTGTCATGCGGGTCCCTTTCAGGTGGTATACGTTGGCCTGTACAATACCGATGATGGCTGTGTTGCTTACGCACGCGTGTCCCTGCCGGATGTGGGCAAGTGGAGCGAGTCGTGTCCTCCTCTAGATCTTCCGACAAGGCAAACGTTTCTTGTGCACAGTAGTCCCCTGTCTTCGTACGAGGTGCGCTCCACTTCATGCTCGCATATGAGTATGATGATGACGGCGTTGGCGCCTATGGCCGCATAGCTGTTCTCAAGTATGACTTGGTCTCTAGTTGTCTGTCGCTGATTGAAAGGCCGCCGATGGGGAATTGCCATGGCGGTCAGATAGTACTCATGGCGATGGAGGATGCCAGTTTGGGGTTTGCACAGGTGGGCGGGTTAACCCTCAACCTGTGGTCAATGCACATCGGTTACAATGGAGTCATGACATGGACTCAGCATAGGGTCATTGATCTGGAGACACTTCTCCCTGTTCAAAGCCCCCAGGAAAGGGTTAGACTGATTGGATCAGTGGAGTACAATGATATCATTTTTGCAACCATGGGCCTTGGCATCTACGAGATTAATCTCAAGTCACTACGGTTGAAGAAGATATGGAAGAGGGAAGAATGCCGTGCTTTGTTTCCATACATGAGTTTCTACAATCCGCCAGGTATACATCTATATATGGATTTCTGTTGTGATTTGGTAGAAACTCTTACATTATTCGGTGGAACAATGAATATATTGAATGTTTAGTTAAATCAAAAGTTACATTTGATGCTTCAGTTTGTTATAATAGATGTGCTCGGCCATGCTTTAAGTGCTCTGTACACTTAACTGTTATAACTAATTATGCTTAGGCTTACCTAATTGGCATTTTTATATAGTACCATGTCATCTCCTAGGAATCACACTGAAAATTTTATGTTTGCAGAAAGGGTAAGCCTCTCTGATGTGGCGCATTGAAATGCACGGTTGAATTTGCTTAAGGATATGAGGCCACTGTCATCAACAAAAAGGATGACCAACTTGGAGGCGACAAGAATCTTATAGTAAATTGTGTCACTATTTAGTAGCTGGTTTTGCGAAATGGTGCATGTTCTCTCGTATCATTGTTGGATTTTGTCAGTAAACTTGGTAACTTGCTCGTGTTGTTGCCATGTGCAAGTAAGTGAAATGATTTATTTTGTAATGGACCTCTAATTTATTGCAGCAGCAGCAACAACAACCATGTGCTTCTATACATAGTTTGCTCGAGATTCTATGAGCGTTTTGTCTCCGCTTTTACATTTTTTGAAGGATTAAAGAGTTGAGCGCAGTTAAGCGCTAGGCGTTTTGGCTACGCTCAGTGCCTAAGCGAGCTTAAGCGCGCTTTTATAACCTTGAGTTTGCTTGAAAGTGCACTGCAGATAGTAGCCTAGTCGTAAAAACTCCTTTTCTTTTCTAATATGTAGGTTCATCTTCCGGAAGAGACCATTAAAAAATGTTCCTAATGAGGTACCATTGATGAGTATATGGTGATTGCATGTCTAGAACTAGTGGTTTCTGTCACCCAAGATAAGATATGATTCTGTTTTTTGCACGCTGGCCTGCTGATGTGTATTTGTTAATCTTGTGAATTTTGTTTAGTGCTACCTGTCAAGTGCTGATATTAGCGCGCTGTTCTTTTTAGCAAGCAGTGTTAATGCAGAGTATATGTAAACTGAAATCCTAGCTATAAGTTTTAGGGACTGACAGACTCACAACATATGGGCCTCATGACTAGCTTTTATTTCTTCAGTATCTCCATAAAAGGGGAAGGCATATTCCGTTATATGTTGCACATTTTTGCCTAAAGTTGACATGATGGTATACTCATTGTACCGTCCATGTAGTGAGATGAAGTTGTTCAATTTTTTATGATAGGGTATAAGGCTATAGTGATCTGTGCAATTGTTTATGTTCATCATAACATTCAGATTGGTTTCACAAATTTTACTTCCAGATAAGATCTTTTACTTAAAATAATCAGCACACATTTCTGTATGCATCCTCTACCTAATATGTTGAAGAGATAGGCTCTGTTCCAAATGTATGGTGGCTAATTAACCTCGTTAAATATCATGGGCAAAACAAATTGCTTTACAAGTTGACTGATTGATTTGACTTACATGACCAACCGGTTTCTCTTATATTTTCTTCAGATGTGGTGTTAGCGATGTTAGTATATTTTTCTTTACAAGTAGAACGTATATTCTGGATCATATTATTGCACATTTCTAGAGAAATGCATGGTATGCTGTTTGAGTATAACAACGTAGGAAAAAAGAAAAGGGTTTGTTAAATGAACCAGAACTGTTGCGAGCAGTGGCGATTTTACCATACCTCTGCCCCGGGCACGTGCCCAGGCTTCACGACGAGGCTCCAACTCCAAGAAGCTCCGGCCATAGCGCAAAGCTGCTGGGCGATTGAAATCCCTGTATGAAGAGAAGAAAAAGACGATATGTTGACAGTTCGGCCTAATTTTGCTTCATGGGCCTGCCTCTTGTGCTATTTTTCTATTGGGCCACAGCCCCTTTACCTCACGTCCCTACCAGATTTGGCCCATGTGCCCAAGCTGTGAAGTTGGCCTAGCTTCGCCACTAGTTGCGAGCACTCAAGCATGATTGCTTGCTGATGTCTTAGTTTATCTTTTGAATTTAATCAGTGCATCACTAATTCCACATGATTCTGATACTTAAGAAGCTTAAAAGCTTTATTTTATTTCACCTGATGATGCCAGAAACTTGATAAAAGCACTTTTTGGCTTTTCCCCTCTGCCTTGGTCACTTAGTACTGCTTGTTCAAAGGGTAGTAAACTCTAAAGTCATCGAGTACGTATGCTTAGGATGTCTCCAACGGGGCGACGCAAACGGACGCGCGTTTGGTCTACGTTTGGTCCGTTTGCGTCGGCAAAAGGACGCGCGTCCGGCCCAGGTCCGTCCCTTTCCGGCCAGTGCGCCCAACGGGGCCGACGCATCGAGTCCGCCCGGCCAGGGTTTTTGATCATTTTCGGCCATTGTGATCACAATACAACAAATAGCAAGCATATGAATATAAAATAAAACATAATCCTGGCCTCATAGGGCCATGTCTGCATACATGCCCAAAATATTACAAATTTCGGCCATCGGCCATGTTTTTCCGGCCATAGTTCAACATAAATAAAACGACTGAGATTTGATCAATCTCGGTCCTTGTAGTACCTTTGCTTCTTGAGGTAGTAGGCCTTCTTCGTAGGGGTGAAGGCCGAGAGATCCATGTCCATGATCCTGGCCTCCTCTTGGCGTAGGGCGAGCTCAATGTCCTTTGCTTTTGCCTCGGCCTCCATGGCCCTAGCCTCGGCCTCCTTGGCTCTTGCATCGGCTTCCCTTGCTCTTGTCCAGGCGTTTTCTTCTTCTATGTCGAGTCTCTTCTTCTGCAATTCGAAGAAGAGCTTGGAAGCCGTCTCTCTCTCTAGGCGTTCCTTTTCTCTCCTCTCCTCCTTCTTGTCGGCAGCCTTGTCCTTTTGGGTTAGGAACCCGTTCAATGTCTCTTGCAATGCAAGGGTTGTTGCATCTCGTTTCAACTCCGCCTTCGAGTTGTTCTTCCCCCCTGGCCTCCCTTCCTTTTCCGTTGTGTCCTCTCCCTTGTCAAGGGGTTGTCCACCACTTTTGAGGGAGGCGTAGAGGGCCTTCCATTTCTGCTGGTCCTTGAGTGCCCGGTAGCAATGGGTCAAGGTGAAGGCCTTCTTGTATTGCCTCTTGAAGGTTTCCAAAGCTTGCAACACCTGGGCATACAAATTTATAGTAACCAAAATAATTTCCAATGTTTGCAACACCTGGGCATACAAATTGTACAAGGTTTCCAAAGCTTGCAACCAAAGAAGGGAATATGAGCCACAAAACTCGCCTGTTCATTCACTCCAAAGCCACTTGCTGGCCGGGCTTGAACATTTTCAACGGAGCCGCAAAACTTGCTCGTCTCCGCGGATATGTGGAGCCACCTCTTGGAGATAGATACCTCCGTCCGCTGCGTCTGAATGTTGTGGGGCGGTAGGAGTCTACATTCATTGTAGCGCTTGGTGAACCGGCCCCAATATGCCGTCCCACTTTGCTCCGCCCCGAGAATTTGGTTGGTTCCAACCTCGATCCAGGACTCGCAAATGAGCACGTCTTCCTCGGCCGTGAATGAGGCGCTCCTTTGGCTCATCTTTCTCTTCATGGCCCGGGCTTGGGTCTCGAGCTCTTCTTCGAAAACCGGCTCATTGTCGATGTTGATCAAATCGGGGTCGGTCGGCGGAACTTCATCATCGCCGGCATCGTAATCGTCCTCGGCGTATTCATTGTTGTCCCTGATCATGTCCCGGAGGACATCGTCCCCTTCATCATGGACCTCCTCGAAGTACCTGGGGTCACCCGGCGACGGCCTGGGCATTTCACCGAACAGGTTACGCGCCGGGGCGACCACTGCCGGGGCAGCTGCACGCGCGGCCGCAGTCTGCGCCGCCGGTGAGTGTCCGACCAATGGTGTAGTAGGCGTGTTCAGATCAAGCGGAGGTACCTCGACTGGGCTGGGCGCGGATTCGCCTGAGGTAGGGGAAACCCGCGGCGACATGGTTCCCGGAAGGTACCCGTACGGTGGCGATGGTGCCGTTGCGGAAGATCTCGTCCTTGGCGTTCGGGCCGCCGAGGCGTTGGAGCTGGCCGCCGCAGTCGCCACACCGACCGCGGCCGCCGTCGGGGTAATTCCAATCAGGAGGAGGGCAGCAGTCACGGCCCTGGACACGAGGTCAGATTCGTCTTCCGGCACGGCGGCGGCCTTCTGGGCGGCGTTGAGCTTCTCCTGCTTCAACCTCCTCCTCCGGTCGCCCCGCTTAAGGGTCTCTGCGGCCCTCTGCTCGTCGGTGAGTTTCTTCTTTGGTTTCTTTGCAGCTTTGGGCGCACATCCAGCGGCGGGGCCGGCGGCGGCAGGTCCAGCATCCGAGGTGGCGGGGGCGGCTGCACCGGCCATGGCTAGGGTTGGAGTGTGGACTGGGGTCGATTGGGGTTTTGGGAGAGACCGAGGCCGAAGTGCGGACCAGAGGAGGACACAAATGCGCTCCGCCGCGCGTCCGCGGCCGACGCATCCGTGGCCCAAATTTGGCCAGGAATACGTCGCGGCGGACAGAAAAACAGACCGCGGTCCGTTTGCGTCGCCCCGTTGGACCGTGTTTTTGGCTCGCGCGGACAGGGACGGACGCGCGCGGACTCGATGGGTCGCCCCGTTGGAGTCATCCTTAGTTGGTAGAGTCATGGCAAAAGCTTTGCACGGTGAAATGGAAGGCTTCTCGATTTGCTTTTGTTAACAACATTTTATAATCTTCAACTTGGACAAGTAAGCATGAAAACCTGCTTGCACTCGATCCCTTCGAATTTCATCTTCAACCTTTTTGTCCAACCTTAGTACTCTTATATATTTTTTCTACCCTTTATATGTTGAAAGCAAAAGATTTTGCTTCTGGAACTTGATCTGTACGACATGTTATCTTTTGATGCCCAGTTCGGAAAGAGATTGCAACAATTCCACATTCATGTTGAACGCAAGGGAGTTCTCGAGTCCTGCTGTAGTAACTAGTAAGTAGTAACAATCAACAAATAGAAGATTTATGTTTCCGTGTGCTTCTCTTGAAGATTTATGCATATATTTTACCCTTCCTGGCGATCCTGATTATGTTCTGAAGGAAGGTGAAGAAAATACAGTGGTTAGTGATGGAGCAGATTAGGTTCTTATGCCGTCACCAGTTCCAGCTTTTGTTTCTGATACTGTTGTTGATTCCACTTTGTTATTTCAGTGTTTTCTGTATGTGAGTATTTACAACTTAGACGCCACTACTAAGACTCGAGTAATGTGTCCAGTAGATGCATTCAAATCTGAATTTAATCAGGTCGTCTCATATTTCTAAGATTTCTGATTTTCTGGCAAGTGTTGTTCCTTAGATATTGCATTTTCTTATAAGAACTTAAATTTTTCAAATTTAGGTATTTGACATTATCACCCCTCCAAATCAAGACATGGAATTTCTGAATTTCCAGCTGAACTGCAGACAATACTAGGCTCCATGGTCAGCTTTCCTTTGCGGGTCAACAGCAACCACATTATTGCAGCATCAGCAGAAAATGGTTGCCGGCGATGGTGGTGGTTTAGAGTTGAGAGGTCTGTAGTGCGATTATGACCAGTCGAGGAGAAGCACATATGGTGATCACGGCATCATCGCAGTGTACACACATCAGATTTGTCGAGTTCCTACATGGTATCCTCTCCCCAGCTACAGTACTCTGAGGCGAAGGAGAGGCGATCCCGGTTTGCCCCCGCGTCCGCCGGCGTGGCCGTGGGTTCCCTCCCCCTCCGTCGGCCGCTCCGGCGGCGGGAGGGTGGGGGAACCCCGGATCTATGCTTGGCGTGTACATAGGGTGTGTATAGTTGGGTCTCCGGCCGGCGGCGCGGTGGTAGGAGGGGTGCTGTCGGGGTGGAGTTTGGTGCTACTGCTCTTCCTCCTCTGCGTCGACGGCCTCCATGCTCTCGGCGGTGAGCAGCTAGCTTTTGGTGCTCGCGGATCTGCGGGTCCTGCGGGCGGTTCTGTCTCTGGGTGTGGTCACCGCGCCGGAGGAGGTGACCATGCCGTGGAGCTTTTGTCTCCCGGCTTCTTCTCCGCGACGGCGAGGAGTGCTCCGTCCTCGTCGTGGAGTCTGGGAGGCCAGCGTGGCAGGTGGAGCTGGCCCCGTTCCCCTCTTTCTCTGCAGGATGGCGATGGAGGTGACGGCGGCCGGGATTCAAGCCTGACGCAGGGTGGTGCTGCGATGGTGGCCGATCCGGCTTTGCTGGATCCAGGATCGAGAGCTCCGTGGCCGATGGGCGTTTCATCGTTTTAGGTTCCGGCGGCTTCGTCGGGCGACTCTTGATTTCGAAGGCGTGGTGGTGCTCTCTCCTTTGGGTGCTGTGGAGGTTTTCCTTCTTCTTCTCCGGCGTCGCTGGCGGTGGAGGATCGAAGCTAGTGTGGTGGTTCAGCATCTTCTTCGTTGCTGTTGCGTCTGTGCTGTGTATCCAAGGGTATACACCTGCGTATGTAATCCGTATTGTACTTTTATCTCTTTGAATATACGTTAGGTTCTCAAAAAAAAAAAGCATCATCGCAGTGTGGCCTCCTTCCAGGTTTCCTTGGACAGGACGCACACGGGAACTCTCGAGTTGACAGAAACACAAACGATGGGTACCTCTAGTCTCTGTTGGAATAATCCTGTGCATTCTAAAAATATCAACCACCCACTAGTGTAGTTTAGTAGCTAAGCTAGCAACTAGTAGAAGTCTCTAGAGTAAAAGAGATTGTAGTACACTGTAGAAGACAGTAAAAGCTAGTAGAAGCCAGTAGATATTTTCTAGTAGGTCGGTTTGTAAAGTCCTATAAATAGGACATGTTCCCATCGTTGTAAGGTAACCAGAAGAAAGAAGTTGGAAAGATTGTAATTCAAGATGTAGTCTCAAGCATATATATGAAATATAGAGCATATATGTGTCTGTCATATATGCATATGTGTTAGTGTGTGTGAAGCACAACCTTATTAGAAGGGAGTTAAGTGGTTTAGCTCCAACAATTGGTATTAGAAGACCGCGGAGGTCCTGTGTTGTGGCGTAGAAGCCGCGGTGGCGCGGCATGGCGACGGTGTGGAGGTGTTGCGCGGCTATGGAGGCCGTAACGGCGCCATGCGACGGCCATGGAAGCGGCGACCAGCGTGAGCATGGTGGCGACCGGCGTGTTTGTGCGTTCCGGTTGTTCCGTGTGTCACCAGCGGAGAAGAAGCTCGGCGTGTGTCGCCGAGTAAGAAGACCACGTCCTGGGCACGCAGGGCCGGCCGTGTTGATCGCGTCAGCGCGCGGTAATGGTCACGAGCTGGGGCGTGTGGAGCGTGGCGACGAGCGAGTGAGGGGGAGGACCAGATTGAGCTGCTCGAGACGGCCGCGTTGCCTGCGTCAGTGCGCGGCATGTGCGTGAGCTGAGGGTGTGCCGATCGTGGCGTAGTGGGTGCGTTGACGCGTGAGTGCGCGTCGTGGTCGCGGCCGTGACGACGTATGTGCGAGCCACGGCTATATATCCCCAACCCCTGTAACTCCGTTGAAGCACCACGAGGTTGAGCTCGGGTGGAAGAAAGGCGTCAGTGCGCCGAAAAGAGAATCTGCGGCGTGTGTCGCTGGAGCTTGGCGTTTGTCGCCAAGGAAGAAGATGGAGTCCACGTCAAGCTTGGTGGTGGTCGTGGTGGCGGCCACGACCACGACGACGATGGTGGAAGCAGCGTGGCCTCGGGCGTGAGGAGGAGGCGCAGGAAGTGCCTGAACTGTGGCATTCGTGGTCACTTTGCCCGTGACTGCAGGAAGTGAAAGAAGGAGCAGGCGCTCCTAGCCGAAGTTGACGATGAGACGGGCCTTTACTAGGTCCGTGGCGGTGGCGACCGGCGTATGTGAGCGCCAGGTTGTGTCCGTGGCGGTGGCGACCGGCGTATGTGAGCGCCAGGTTGTGTCTGTGGCGGTGGCGACCGGCGTGTGTGCGCCAGGTCAAGTCCGTGGCCACTAGACTTCACAAGTGAACGCATCAGAATTAGGGGGTGATTGTTGGAATAATCCTGTGCATTCTAGAAATATCTACCACCTAGTAGGGTTTTCACTAGTGTAGTTTAGTAGCTAAGCTATCAACTAGTAGAAGTCTCGAGAGTAAAAGAGATTGTAGTACACTGTAGAAGACAGTAGAAGCTAGTAGAAGCCAGTAGATATTTCCTAATAGGTCGGTTTATAAAGTCCTATAAATAGGACATGTTCCCATCGTTGTAAGGTAACCAGAAGAAAGAAGTTGGAAAGATTGTAAGCCAAGATGTAGCCTCAAGCATATATATGAAATATAGAGCATATATGTGTCTGTCATATATGCATATGTGTTAGCGTGTGTGAAGCACAATCTTATTAGAAGTGAGTTAAGTGATTTAGCTCCAACAGTCTCCAACTTCAGTTGTATCTCAATTTGGAAGGAATCGGATTAGATCCACAACCCCAATTCAATTTCCTTGTGCCATGTTGAACTCCAATTCCAGAATTCCCTGATTCCAACACCCAAACGGCCTGTAAGTTCAATCAGGGGCCGTGCAAAAGTTGCGCTCAGATTTGACACCACTCACCAGTGCAAGTGCAAGGTCCCCTTCGGGCTTCGGCACCACTCACCAGTCACCACTTCACCAGTCGGCAAAGCCCTGTAAAGCTCCGCATGGTAGCTCGGCTCTCACTCTCCATTACACTTGATAAGCTGCAGCCCAGCTGGTAGGCACCAAGGACGATCCGTTTTCTTTCGCTCGCTCGACCTGTTACGCTGTGTCCTCGCGCGTGCATACTGCATAACGCACCCAAAAGGACGATGGAATCAGCTGCCGCCGGCGACGGCCTGGAGTTGGTGGTGTTCCCGTGGCTGGCATTCGGGCACATGATCCCGTTCCTGGAGCTCTCCAAGCGCCTCGCCGCTCGGGGCCACGTCGTGACCTTCGTGTCCACACCGCGGAACCTCGCCAGGCTCCCGCGCGTGCCGTCGGAGCTGTCCCCCCGCCTCCGCTTCGTCCCCTTGCCGCTGCCGGCGGTGGAGGGGCTGCCAGAGGGCGCCGAGTCCACGACCGACGTGCAGCATGGCAAGATTGAGCTTCTAAAAAAGGCCATGGACGGACTCGCCGTCCCGCTGGAGGCTCTCCTCGCGGACGCCGTCGCCGCCGGGAGGAGGCCGGACTGGATCATCGTCGACTTCTGCCACCACTGGGTCCCGCCTATCGCCGACCAGCACAAGGTACTTAAATTAAGCAACTGCGTCGTATACGTATCTCCGTCTTGTTTAGTTGTTTACACTTGATACAGCAGGTGCCATGCGCGGCGTTCCTGAACGTCTATGCCACCCAAGGTTTCGGATACCGGTTCAAAAAAAATTCCGGAGGGGGCCGGTATTTCTTATTTTGGCAAGAATTCAGGATTTAAACTTAAAACATCGAATTTTTTAAAAATTTAATTTTTTCGAGCACAAATTTGTTTCAAATTTGACTAATCCGAGATTTTTCATCCGAGATATGCAAATTCCGGGGGGTTCCGAGAAATCCGGTTACCGCGGAATTCCACGGAATTCCGGCCGGTAACCGAAACCTTGATGCCACCAGTTTAGCCTTTTGGGGGCCGCCGTGGGCCAACGCCGCTCACCCGCGCACGAAGCCGGAGGACTTCACAGTGCCACCCAAGTGGATCCCCTTCCCGTCGACCGCCTTCTTACGCCGCCACGAGGCCGAGTGCCTTATCGGCTCCGTGCACGCGAACGCATCAGGTGTGTCGGACACAGAGCGTTCGGCCCAGGTCATGGAGCGTTGCCGCCTCACTATCCACCGGGGCTGCCACGAGCTGGAGCCTAGGATGTTCGACCTCCTCTCTGGTCTCTACCGGAAGCCCGCCATCCCCGCCGGGATCCTGCAACCGCGTGACCAAGAAGAAGACGACCCGAACAGCTCAAGCGTCGCCCGTCCCCAACTCCTGCGGTGGCTTGACGACAAGCCTCCCAAGTCGGTCATCTACGTGGCGTTGGGAACCGAGGCGCCACTTACGCTGGAAGACATCCATGAACTCGCCCTCGGGCTGGAGCTCGCCGGGGTGCGCTTCCTTTGGGCGCTACGGAAGCCGGCCGGCGCCAACAACGACGAGCTGTTGCCGACCGGGTTCGAGGAGCGGACGCAGGCGCGCGGGGTGGTGTGCACGGAGTGGGTGCCGCAGGTGAAGGTGCTGGCGCACGACGCCACGGGAGCGTTCCTGACGCATTGCGGGTGGGGCTCCACCATCGAGAGCTTCGCCCATGGGCTCCCGCTCGTGATGCTCCCCTTCATCGTGCACCAGCCCATGATCGCCCGGGCTATGGCGGAGAGAGAGATTGGCGTGGAGGTTGCGAGGGACGAGAGTGACAGCTCGTTCCACAAGGATGGTGTCGCGGCGGCGGTTAGGCATGTCATGGTGGAGGAGCGAGGGAAGGCGTTAGCGACCAATGCCAAGGAGCTGCAGGAGCTTCTCGCAGACCAGGGGCGGCAGGAGCAGTACATCCTCGACCTTGCCGAGCACCTGAGACGCTACAGAGATGTGTGATATAATTGCCATGTGCAGAGTGCAGTTGGGTATTGTGTCCATGATGAATATGGATTATTGGTTAATAAGGTTCTCTCCACAATATCCAAGGCATGCATGCAAGACATTAGACATCATGTAACAAGTCGAAGGCAGATTTCTACTATATCATTAACATCAAGGGCTAGTCCTGGCAGGGTTTTTTTTTTTTGCTCCGGATCAAGCACTCCATTTTTGTTTGGATAATTTACATTAGTCACTCAGTAATACGCAACATTTACAGCATCCACCTAATAACTGAATAGTGTATCATAGGACGAAAGCAATATTATGCTGAGCTCGTTAATTGTTGTTTGTTCACTAAGATTGCTGCTGAGGCTAAAGCAAAGGAGTTTTAAAGCTAGCCTTGGACCTCCTCGAGTCGTATCCTCCAGGCGACTCGTGAGGGATAGCCCTAGATTGCCCCTCGCCACCATCCCTCTATTTGCTGCCTCTAGAGGCTGCTAAGGGGTGAAGCCTGACAACTGTTTGTGAAGGGGATGGCGTGGTTGCTCGCGGTGGACATAATGGGGCATCATTTTGAGGGTGGTGATAGGTTACGACGACGACACGAGACGGCAACACGATGCGCACCAGCATGGGTAGCGGAGATCGATGACATCAGTATGCCTTGAAGGAGGTGTTGCATTCTAATAATTCAGCGACGCTAATCGGCCTTGTTCGTGGAGTCCTCCGATTTCTATGTTGGTGGTAGATTGTGGCAGTATGCAAAGCGTTGTTGGCATGATGTAAAGGTGTGTCATGGATCTATCTGGGTTTGGTTGCACAGGCTGTCACAGGCTCCGATTTCTATGTTGGTGGTAAATTCTTTATGCCGATTTTTTTAGAATAATTTAAATTTAAACTACAAATGTGTGATAGTTTGCTCTAATTTTTTTACAAAAATTATTTTAAGGTATGCAAGTAGTGGTTATATCACAGAACCGTCGATAGTTTTAAATTTTTTGACCCCTTTAAATGAATAGACAAGACGACCATTTTGACCTTTTTTCAAAAAAATAAAAGAAAGTGAAACAATACTCAAAAAAAGGATATTCTTTGGCATGGAGTCCTTTTATGTGTAGTAGTTGGTAGTAAAAATGATAAACTTGAATTTTGACAAAGTTTTCAAAACCATTCTTCACAAAAAGGACAATCATCTGCAAACATGTATAAGTTTCGAGTCAAATGACCTAGTTATGAGCATTCATGTGACATAGTTTGTGATGATGTGCCCATATTTGACACATATGTGTCTTGGTATGGCAAACAATGTTGCAAAACGAAGTTTTTTCAAATTATTTGTATAAATATCATTTTCCATTTTCTAAGTGTCGAAAATTACTTTTTTGTGAAGCAAGTATAAAAAATATGGTGCAAAATGACACCCATCTAGATTTCACACAAAGTAGACCATATTTTATGGATAATCCAGAAATATTTGAAATTTTCTCAGTTTCTACCTAATTTCGCATATTTAAATGACTTTATGCCGATTTTCCGAAAGTAATTTAAATTTGAACTACAAGTGTGTGATAGTTTGCTCTGAATTTTTTTCAAAAATCATTTTAAGCTACACAAGTAGTGATTACATCACAGAACCGTCGATGGTTTTGAAAAATTCGACCCCTTTCGGCGAATAGCCATTGTGACCATTTTGACCCTTTTTTCAAAAAAATCAAATAAAGTGAAAAATTACTCAAAAAATGAAATCCTTTGACTTGGAGTCCTAATATGTGCAGTAGTTGATAGGAAAAATGATAAACTTGAGTTTTGACAAAGTTTTCAACAAAATTATTCATAAAAAGATCAATCATCTATAAACATGTATGAGTTTCGAGTCAAATGACCTACATATGATCATTCCCGTGCATAGTTTGTGATAATGTGTCCATATTTTACAAATGGGTGTGTCTTGGTATGGCAAACAATGTTGCAGAACTGAGTTTTTTTCAAATTAGTTTTATAAATATTATTTTTTATTTTTTTTAGTGTAAAAAATGACATTTTTTGTGAAGCAAGTACACAAAATATGGTGCAAAATGGCACCCATCTAAGTTTCACATAGAGTAGACCATATTTGATGGATAATCCAGAAATATTTGGAATTTTCTCGGTTTCTACCTAATTTCGCCTATTTAAATGACTTTATTTCGATTTTCCAAATGTAATTCAAATTTGAACTACAAGTGTGTGATAGTTTGCTCTATTTTTTTTTTCAAAAATCATTTTAAAATACACAAATGGTGGTTGTATCACAGAACTTTCGATAGTTTTGAAAAATTCGAGCACTTTCAATGAATAGACACGGCGGCCATTTTGACCGTTTTTTCGAAAAAAAATAAAAGAAAGTAAAAAAATAATCAAAACAAAGTAATCATTTGTCATGTGTCTGCACAGTATTCTCTGTACACAAGAATTTAGTATAGTTTAAGGAACATAAGAATTATTCTCTGTAATAGTCACTGCTAAATAACCAAAGAAATAGAAAAGAAAAACAAAAGACAAAAAATTAACGACGTATTCTGATTGGTCAGGAGGATTTCACGTGGATTACGCCTCAGAGCCGTTGGATCATTGATCTGCACGATCCAATGGCTGCTAACATCTCTCAGGAAGCACACGATCCATGTAACTGCGTTTTGATTGGTCAAGATTTGGAGGCTGGCTGAAGGTTGCGCATGCGCACGTGACTACGTCAGCATCGCTAGCTAGCTAGCTATTTCCTCGGTGCAGCACCCTGCCGTTCCGGCTGTTCTGCCGAGCTATTGCGCGCCACACCGGCCGCGCCCGAGCTAGAGGACGACCACGGACCGCCGCGCCCTCGTCGCCGTCTTCCTCGTCGACCGCGTGCCGCCGTCGTGCCCGACCGTCCCGACCGCGTCGCTGGCTTCGTCGCCGTCCAGCGCGCCCCCACTCGCTCCTCGCCCCCGCCTCCGCCCTTCGCCACGTCGTGCTCATCGAGGAGTTCGACGGCGCCTTGTACAACCGCGTCTTCTTGGCGGCCAAGGCGTACGTCTCCAAGCTCCTCGCCGCGGCGCCGTCCGTGCCGCTGATGAAGACCAGCCTATCGCGCGGGGCCGGCGCGGAGCACGTCCTGCTCGCCATGCGCCCCGGCACGGCCGTCGTCGACGTGTTCGACGGCGCGAAGCTCACGTGGCGCCTGAGCAGGAAGCACGGCGGCGGACGGCGGGCCGCGGAGGACGCGCGCGAGGTGTTCAAGCTCAGCTTCGACGCGCAGCACAAGGACATGGTGCTCGGCTCCTACCTGCCGGCCGTCATGGCCCCGTCGAGGCCATGTCCCATGTACGCTTGCGGCGTGCACGGTCGTCGGTCGAGCCGGCCTCGAGCTGCTCCAAGTCCTCTACCCTGTCCGCCTCGCTCACGACGCCGTCGAGTCCGGCCGGTGCTGCCTCGCCCGGTGCGACGCCGGGACGGGGGATTTTTTTTTCTGACACTATCCCTCTTTGCCGTGAGTTTTGCTGCTACACACGGCAAATGCTTTGCCGTGAGCTTTTCTTCTGAACACGGCAAATTGAGCAGCACCGTGCCGTCCCGTTGGTAAAGGTAAGCAGCACGGCAACACGTTGGCAAAGAACCGGGGTGGTCGTTGACCAACTCTGGCAAATCATCGCCACACGGCAAACCACCGGCGCACGGCAAAACGGCTTTGCTGTGCTGTTTGCGGAAAGTACACGGCAAAGGCTCTTTGCCGACGCATATTAGGCTGTGTGGGGTTTGCCGTGCGGTTTGGCACGGCAAAGTCTGTGCCGTGTTCCCAGCTTCCTTTGCCGTGTGATTTGGCCGCACGGCAAAGAACTCGTTTCCAGTAGTGATTGCAATGTGCGCGTACGTCCTGGGAGCTTCAAACACTCATCCTTTTGCTCCCGTTCAGAGAACAGGGCAGGGGCCCAGTGACACGGGTCATAGTGGCGAAACCTAGGGACCTGAGCTCGACTCCCGGCGGGAGCAGAATTTCGGAATTCTCGCGAAGGCAGATTTCTACTATATCATTACCATCAAGGGCTAGTCCTGGCAGGGTTTTTTTTTTCTCCGGTTCAAGCACTCCATTTTTGTTTGGATAATTTACATTAGTCACTCAGTAATACGCAACATTTACAGCATCCACCTAATAACTGAATAGTGTATCATAGGACGAAAGCAATAATATGCTGAGCTCGTTGTTGTTTGTTCTCTAAGATTGCTGCTAAGGCTAAAGCAAAGGAGTTTTAAAGCTAGCCTTGGACCTCCTCGAGTCGTATCCTCCAGGCGACTCGTGAGGGATAGCCCTATATTGCCCCTCGCCACCGTCCCTCTATTTGCTGCCTCTAGAGGCTGCTAAGGGGTGAAGCCTGACAACTGCTTGTGAAGGGGATGGCGTGGTTGCTCTCAGGCTACAAGCGGGACGCACCGTGGAAGGCCGTGCGTATGCCGCATACGCCGCTATGCGTACGCGGTATGCTGCGATGTGCCGCGCATGGGCCGTGGCTCTTTGCGGCGCCGCGCGCGTCGCTTGCGCTGTGTGATGCGCTGTAGTGTATGATCGTACGCTAGCTAGCTCGCGGCGGTATGATCGCTAGGCTAGCAGCTATTTATCAATCATTACTCAAACATCAATGTACAATATACTATTCCAGCAAACAAAGAGCCATATTCTGTAGCTTCATGATAAAATTTCTGAAACCAAACAAAGATTTTTTTTTGTAATGTTCAGCTGAGGCGGGCAAAGAAATCAGTGGCATTTCTAGCAATAAGTTGTTGCTATCCATCGAACAAAAAAGAACTAAGACAAAGAAACAATCCAAACTTTAACATTGTTCAAGTACACCGCCATATCCAGCAAACTTCCTAATCACCAAGTGATATGCATGCCGAATTCATGCGCACGACATGAACTGGTGAGAACAAGGAAATATCAATTAGGTACCAATAATTGATGTGATATGGGGATATGCTAGTTTAGGCAGAGGATCAACTCAGGTTCCTTCTTGAAATGCTCATCTTCAGAAGCAAAGCACATATCTTGGAAATCTTTGTGCTGCTGGTAAACACCAAGGATGAATCCATGTCACACAACAACCTGCTGGTAAACACCAAGGATAACCATGAGCAAGATCCTAAATTACAGAAGGTAATACAATTTTAAGTAAAAAATGAAACTAGTGAAGTATTTGGAGGGCATGTCCATGAGGTAACAAACAGTTGCACCAACAAGAATAAACTGAACATCAGCTAGGTAACAACATCATCATTAATCCGTAAAGACAGGCATTTTGCTCAGAAAAGTTTGTTCAGATGCTATATCAATGATTTAGCAATTACAGAACAACGGGAGTTTAACCAAAAAAAGGAGAAAATAATGAGTGATGTAACAATCTCTGATAGCAACAACATCACACTGCACACAGCAGAGCAGTAAACTAACCAATATGAGAGGTAACATTCTCCAAGAACACCCAAAGCACAGAGTGATGAGACACACATTTGTGTTCTAGGACCTGCACTGTCTCACTAGCTGGTAACATAGCTTACGTTACGAAAAAAGAAGCTGAACTAGTGCAGAACTGCAGACCAACAACCGTACACTCACGAAATTGAGACAATGGATAAATGTAAATCAAATTAGGTAGTAAAATCAAGTAAAGCACAACCAATCCTAGCCTAATTACGAACTGAGATACAATCGCTTTGAAGCCAAACTGAACTACAGGTTCAGTTAACATCTAGGCGAGGTCAGCCACAAGAAAATGCTCAGTTACCTTGATGATTGAGGGGACGATGGAGCTGCCGTTGGAGTTCTTGCACTTGCCGCCGCCGGCGTCTGTGCGTCTTGGGGTCACCGCCGCCGTCCGTGCGCCGTGGTTCGCCGCCATCGACTGCCATCGGATCGAGGCAGGGGACCGAGGGAGAGGGACCCGGAGGAGGAGGAGGAAGGGCGGCCCCCGGACCTGGAGGCGGAGGAGGAAGGGCGGCCATGGCGGCGGGCGCGAGAGGAGCCCTCGCGAGGCGAAGGTCGGCGGGCGCGAGAGGAGACCTCCCCTGCGGCGGCGGTCCCCGGTCGGCGTCCGTGCTCCTCCACCCTGAGCCCTCTCCCGCAGGCGGAGCTCCTTCACGGCGCACTGCGGCATCTGCGGGACGGACCGCATACGCCGTTTGTTTTTCCCCTTTTCCGTGGATGCTCGCGTTCGTACGTAAGTGGGCCAAAATTAGCGGCGCCGCGGTCGGTCCGCTGCCGCTTGCAGCCTGAGGTTGCTCGCGCGGTGGACATAGTGGGGCATCATTTTGAGGGGTGGTGATAGGTTACGACGACGACACGAGACGGCAACACGATGCGCACCAGCATGGGTAGCGGAGATCGATGACATCAGTATGCCTTGAAGGAGGTGTTGCATTCTAATAATTCAGCGACGCTAATCGGCGTCGCGGTGGGATGAAACGTGGATTCGGATTATGTGTTATATGACATGTCTCACCTGACCTTGTTCGTGGAGTCCTCCGATTTCTATGTTGGTGGTAGATTGTGGCAGTATGCAAAGCGTTGTTGGCATGATGTAAAGGTGCGTGTCATGGATCTATCTGGGTTCAGTTGCACAGGCTGTCACAGGCGACAAAGATGTGGGGTTGTGGGAGCGTCCCAATGATGTATTTTGGGGTGTCGATGACCCTTATTCTCTCGTCAAACAAAATGCGATATGCATGCACATGCGATGATGGGTGTATGTGGGTTGCCTTCTTGTGCGAGCATGATTATAGATTGCATGGCATGTCCACGTCAGGATTGTGCACGTCAACATGGTTTTTATTGGGCCAGCAAGTAGTGGCGGCAGCACATGTGACTTTGTTTTGGTGGTAATTGCATGACGGACGGATCCAGGAATTTAATTTTGGGTGTTCAAATTCCAACCAACACAAAATATGTATGAAAAAGGTTCATTACTTCACGCAAATAAAAGTGCAATTTCGAGGTTTGACCTCTATTTCGACTTGAAACGCGACGTATTAAACCTATAAACATCTACCACTTCCATGGAGTGTCCACAGCCCGGACTGTAGGAAGGCAGACTATCTGGACCCTCCATTTTCACCGTCCTTTTTCCTGGGGCCGTTGGATGGTAAATTTTTCCGATTTTCACTCGCTGGCGGACCCGTTAGGTCCATGACATGTGGGGTCGCCCGCGTCGCCCTCGCTTTTCCGCCCGGTAGACACCGCGGCAGCCTCCTCTCTCGTGCGTGCTCACTCGTCTCCGACCTCGCACTTTCCCCGTTTCCTCACTCTTGCCGGCGATTTGCTCTCTTCTTATCTGCTTCTTCCCACCGGATTTACTCGGATCTACCTGGTTTTGTGATGGCCTCATGCGTCGATAATGCGTATGGTTGAGGTGGGTTCGTACGCCGACTGATTCTCGCTTTCTTCCCTTGTGTTCCTGCTTGATCTATTACGTCTTTGTTGCTCGATCTACGCCGTCTTTGCTGACCTTGTTCTAATCTCGTCTTCCTTTCTCGCAGATCTAGGAAGGTCACCGCTTTCTTCGCCTCGGAGCGATTCTGGGGGTACGTCGTCCACGTTCTCTCTTCTTCTCTGCTTCTCCTCACCGGATTTTCTCGGATCTTCTTGGTTTTGTGATGGCCTCACGCGTCGATAATGCGTATGGTTGAGGTGGGTTCGTACGCCGACTGATTCTCGCTTTCTTCCCTCGTGTTCTTGCTTGATCTATTCTGTCTTTGTTGCTCGATCTACGCCGTCTTTGCTTACCTTGTTCTAATCTCGTCTTCCTTTCTCGCATATCTAGGAAGGTCACCACTTTCTTCGCCTCGGAGCGATTCTGGGGGTACGTCGTCCACGTTCGCCTCCCATGCCTTACCTTGTGTCCTGCCTGTTTGTTGAAATGCCTGCTTGCGTTCTTCCTCGGCTTATGGCATCTTGTTGCTCGATTTACGCCGTCTTTGCTCACCTTGTTCTAACCTCATCCGCCTTGCTCGCAGATCTAGGCAGGGCACCGATTTCTTTACCTCGGAGCGATTCTGGGGGTACGTACTCCACGTTCGCCTGTGTCCTAGATATTATTTCATGAAATGCCGGTTGCTTGACCCGCGTGCTATGTGTTTGCTGAGATTGTTGCTGCTAACTCGTCCTTTTCGTAGGTGGTTCTGGCCATTCATTCCTCGTGCTGTGCGTGATTTGTTCGTGCTCGACCGTGTGATGTATCTTCTCCACCATTCAAAGGTTTGTCACTGTCACCTGGGTGGTACGCTTGTTTCTTTGTTCTTTCGTGACTTGCCTTTTTTAGGATGCCTTTCTACCGGTGTTTTTGGTAAGAGGTTCTTTACCTTGCTGTTTGGTTTTGGTCTTTACGGTTGTCTTTGTACTTTTCTTACGCTGCACTCGTCTGCATCGGAGATGTTCGCTGCATGGGGCTTTTTTATTCTGTCCGTTTGTTCCTTGTGAATTTCCTCTGGTGCTATCCTCATATTGCTTTTCTTTGCCTTATGTTTCTATTGTTTATACAGGTCCAGCAGGTTCAGGGTGTTCTCCTCTATCGGCGGCTCATCTCGAGGTGAACTTCTTGGGCACCAAAGTTATACTGTACATATATATGTGATATATGCCTATGTTCGGGCGTTATATTGTTACTTACGGTTCTTTTCTTCATACGGCTTATGTCCGTGCGTTGTGTTTCTGTGTTCTACGATGCTCTACAGGATGTGTGCTGTCGTGTCGTTCGTCGTCCCTATTTTAGAGACGCTTGCAGTTCGTTCTGCTTTGCCGGCGTTGTTTTACTTGCGTGAGGTGACCGAGGATGGTTCGGTTTTAGCTGGTGTAGAGCTTGAGCTCCCTTCGGAAGGTGCCGTCACAGTGCCGCGGATCTACCCCTTTGACCGGCGCCGAGAGGGGGTAGACGCGTGAACTTTTTTGCTTGGTTGTGTTAGGTTGGTACATAGGACCATGGGGAACCATCATTTCATGTGGTTCGTCGCATGATTCGGTGCTCGGCACCCGACACGGGAGTTTTCACCTCTAAGTGTCGGAACTTACTACGGAGTAAGAGGGGTCGGTGAAGCGGGTCGCACCTCGGAGCCGTATCTTGGTTCCCACAACCTACCAACACACTCTTACACATATATTAGGGACCCATGCAAGTTTTGGTGGGATTCCGACGCTCCGGACCCCGCTACGGCGAAACCCTACGCCTGCTGGAAAAAAGTCAAACCTGTCGATCTACCCCTTTGACCGGCGCCGAGAGGGGGTAGACGCATGAACTTTTTTGCTTGGTTGTGTTAGGTTGGTACATAGGACCATGGGGAACCAACATTTCATGTGGTTCATCGCATGATTCGGTGCCCGGCACCCGACACGGGAGTTTTCACCTCTAAGTGTCGGAACTTACTACGGAGTAAGAGGGGTCGGTGAAGTGGGTCGCACCTCGGAGCCGTATCTTGGTTCCCACAACCTACGAACACACTCTTACACATATATTAGGGACCCATGCAATTTTTGGTGGGATTCTGACGCTCCGGACCCCGCTACGGCGAAACCCTACGCCCGCTGGAAAAAGTCAAACATGTCGATCTACCCCTTTGACCGGCGCCGAGAGGGGGTAGACGCATGAACTTTTTTGCTTGGTTGTGTTAGGTTGGTACATAGTACCATGGGGAACCAACATTTCATGTGGTTCGTCGCATGATTCGGTGCCCGGCACCCGACACGGGAGTTTTCACCTCTAAGTGTCGGAACTTACTACGGAGTAAGAGGGGTCGGTGAAGCGGGTCGCACCTCGGAGCCGTATATTGGTTCCCACAACCTACCAACACACTCTTACACATATATTAGGGAGCCATGCAAGTTTTGGTGGGATTCCGATGCTCCGGACCCCGCTACGGCGAAACCCTACGCCCGCTGGAAAAAAGTCAAACCTGTCGATCTATCCCTTTGACCGGCGCCGAGAGGGTGTAGACGCGCATGAACTTTTTTGCTTGGTTGTGTTAGGTTGGTACATAGGACCATGGGGAACCAACATTTCATGTGGTTCGTCGCATGATTCGGTGCCCGGCACCCGACACGGGAGTTTTCACCTCTAAGTGTCGGAACTTACTACGGAGTAAGAGGGGTCAGTGAAGCGGGTCGCACCTCGGAGCCGTATCTTGGTTCCCACAACCTACCAACACACTCTTACACATATATTAGGGACCCATGCAAGTTTTGGTGGGATTCCGACGCTCTAGACCCCGCTACGGCGAAACCCTACGCCCGCTGGAAAAAAGTCAAACCTATCGATCTACCCCTTTGACCGGTGCCGAGAGGGGGTAGACGCATGAACTTTTTTGCTTGGTTGTGTTAGGTTGGTACATAGGACCATGGGGAACCAACATTTCATGTGGTTCGTCGCATGATTCGGTGCCCGGCACCCGACACGGGAGTTTTCACCTAACGGATGGATAACTTCAGGTCCTACGAAGAAGGGGCTGGCTACTACTCGCAGAACTTCATGTCTCGTGAAGAGCATCACTACCTTCCGGATCTCAGGTAAGCAGTACCATTCAGTCCCTCCTTTGTGCAAGTTTTAATCTTCTTCTTGTACTCATCTGGTGCAAGTTTTAAACAAGGAAAGAATATTGAAAAAAAATGTGAGACATGCTTTGCCGTGCACCTTTCAGAAAGGCACATGGCAAACATGTTCTGTGCCGTGTGCTTCCAATAAGGGAGCACGGCAAACACTGAATTTTAATTCTTTGCCGTGGTCCGAAAGTTTTACGCACGGCAAAGGCTGGATTCAGACAAATTAACTCTACCCCACACGTGCACACACACTGCACTCACACACGCGCTCATCCCCATCCCTATCCCCGACCCGCATCACCGCCGACCGCACGCCGCCGCCAGCCATCGCCGTCGCCGTCCCCAGCGCGTCCGCCCACCCCGCCGCCGTCTCCTGCACCTCCACTCACACCCGCGCCTCCCCCGCAGCGCCGCCCCCACCCCGCACCTCCCCTGCCGCGACCTCCTCCACATCGAGCTCGGCGGCGACCTCCTCCAGCCGCCAACTCCTCCACCCGCCAGCTCCTCCTCCACCTGCCAGCTCCTCCACGGCGAGCTCCTCCACCCGCCAGCTACTCCACGGCGACCTCCTCCACCCGCCAGCTCCTCCACGGCCTGCTCCTCCACGGCCAGCTCCTCCTCTCGAGGTACTCCTCCTCCTTTGATGTATTTTTTTAGTTAGGTTAGTTAGTTAGTTAGGTTAGTTAGTTAGGTTAGTTAGTTAGTTAGGTTAGTTAGGTTAGTTAGTTAGGAGGTAGAAGTGTAAGGAAAATATGTTGATTAAATTTTAGGTTTATTGAAACAGTGAACCCGCGCTCTGTGTGTGATGCATGCTCGTAAAGTCGTAAAGTCGTAAACTCGTAAAGTCGTAAACTCGTAAAGTCGTAAAGTCGTAAACTCGTAAACTCGTATAGTCGTAAAGTCGTAAACTCGTAAAGTCGTAAACTCGTAAACTCGTAAAGTCGTAAAGTCGGAAAGTCGGAAAGTCGTAAACTCGTAAAGTCGTAAAGTCGTAAGGAGCTGATATTTATATTGTACATATTTTCTTATATATATATATATATATATATATATATATATATATATATATGTTCTTTTTGTGGTTTTCAGATGTCGTAGTTTACGGGGCTTCTTCTCCAGCTGAGGAGGGCCGCCTCGGTGCCCCTGTTCCGTCCCCGACCTTCTGCGGTGATCGACCACGCTTCTAGGGTATACATCTTTCGCCTCTCTTACTGCATAGGTTTATTTTGGTCTAGATCACCAAGTCAGTCGAGTCGCGTAACCCGAGTCAGATCCCATCCGGAAGGGTTACAAATTTATAAATATGCAGGATTGTCCATCTTTGCATTTTTATAACCGTAACACTTCCGGGTTGTCCTGTTGGACAGTCCGAGTACGTGTAGATCGGGTCGTGTTCCATGTTCTACCCCTTCCTGAGACGGAATTTCGGCAGCACCTACCCGTTGTTCTTCGGATGCACACCCTCTCGGCTTGACAAGCTCGAGACGTGTATTCTGAAGAACAGCGGGGAGGTGCTGTCGAAATTCCGTCTTGGGTCGGGGTAGAACGTGGGACACGACTCGATTTACACGTACTCGGGCGGGATAGGCCCCTACCCATTAGAAGTGTAGGTGAACCTTTGCATGTTATAAAAGATAAAATTTGGCTGTAAAAAATGGTTTTGTTAAAATTCAGTGACATGTTGAACTAAAAGCATTGTGTATGTCTTTTTGGTACCGATTAAAGGATGGATCCGAGACAGAACCGTGAGTGGATGTATGCTGGCAGAAAGATTCTGTGGGAGTTTAGTGATGAATGGAGAGATAAGGGTTAGATCCCGTTGTATTCAAATGCAATTGGTTAGACCCGCGTCGGGTTAGAGGGATTCCTGCAATTGGATTGGTCGAAGTTGAACGAAGCTCCAAGTATTCGGGAGACGACGTCTACATTTTGGCTACCCAGGCCTTCCAAGTATTCTATCTCCCGTACCCGTGCAAGAAGACATCAAAAGCATATCAAAAGCGTCTACAGGGGTGGGATGTTGTGGTGACGGTACCGTCGCACAGTAGGCCGGCTATGCCTAACGGTCAAGATTACCGCCGCCTAGACCCCTCAACATCTGACGGCGAGTTCTATCAGGATGGAGGGCTCCCTGGGAAATTCACTATCAACTTGCCGACCGATGATGACATGGAATACGGCGAACAAAACGAGATGCTGGAATGGAGGAAGACACCGCGCATGATGAAGTCGAGGAGGTTCATAACCAAGCCGACGTGACTTTGCTAGAGCGCTTCCACGCAGGACTTCACGTCGATGAGCCAGAGGGACCACCTCCAGGTTCCGTGGATGGTTGGTGGTGTGGCGACCCTGACAGTGATGACGACACGGGTGGTCCAATAGTTGGTCCCGATGATCTCGACACAGGCTACTGATAGCGATGAGGACACATGTATTAGTAATTGCCAGTCTAGCTTATATGTAATAGGTCAATGCTACTTATGTAATAGTGATTGTCGCTACTTTATTTTGTGAGAACTCATTGTCGCTACTCCATTTACCTTAATTGTCGCTACTTCATCTAATTGTATTCATTTTCGCTTTACTCATTGTTGCTTCATCTATTTACCTTAATTTTGGATCATGTATACTGATGAAACCTATTTTTTTGTCAATGCAGGAAACATGGGGGGAAACAAATTGAAGAAGGCGTTCGCACAAAGGGTGGGCAGCGTGAAGGCACTCCTGGTGGGATCGAGTTCGGCACCTCGACCTCCTCCCTCACCTCCACCCTCACCTCCACCTGCGAGGAGTGGACGACGTGGGAGTACGAGGACGAGAAGGAGGCCTACCAAGACTCCTAGTCCTCTCCCTGCCGAGGAGCCCGACGAGGATGACGAGGAGTACGATCAGGAGGTGCAGTCGGACTCTGAGAGCGAGTCGCTGGATTCTGAGGATGAGCTGCTGCCGGAGGCTTCTGAGGAGGGCGAGGAGGAGGACGAGGAGGATGACGCGAGGAGGAGGGGCCTGGGGAGGACGGGTTTGTGCTTGACCCGACGCTGCAGTGGGACCCGCCGGAGGAGTGGGTTGAGACTGAGGAGGATATCCCTGAGCCACGGACCAGGCCGCCGTATCAGCGGGGGGCGGCGGGACTCCCCGATCCCCGATATTACGCCTACAAGAACACTCTTCTCCTGCCTGTTGGAAAAAGGTACTTATTATAGTTTTTGTTCAATTTTAGCTTCTCATTGTGTTTTGACCCGCTAACTATACTAATTTTGGTTTTCTCATTGTGTAGGACATTTGAGTACCAGCCTCCTAAAGTGAAGGGACAGCGTACCTACGCGAGCATCCTTGGATGTTGTCTCAGGAAGTTCTTCCCAGGGATTGTCCCCTCCCAGAGGGTGGCAAGAGTGTAGCTTGGACTTTCAGGCACTACTGTTTCGCGCCGGATCCCGATGGCGAGTACCGCAACATGGCGCTTAAGACACTCGCCTATTTCTGGGTAAGTTTGTTTGACTTCTCATCATTCTATAAATCCGAGATTGCACTAATGGCTTTGACCCTATTTTACCTATGTGTGCATGCTTGTAGAACTTCTTCACCTGTCGGAAGGAGGATTTTGAAAAGTGCGAGGCCATCCTTATGACGATGGCCTCTAAGATGGTGACGGACATGCACTACGAGGCTCGCGTGGAATCTGTCCGCAATTGGTACGCCGAAAAGAAGATTGGGCTGGACAAGAAGCGTGCTCGGGACATCTTGATGCAGCCATGGCAGTACCTGCAGGTAGCGTCATTTCTATATTATCGATTTTGTTGACCGCCGTGTAATATCATTAATATGTGTGTTCTGTGCACGTAGGTG
The DNA here is from genome assembly GCA_947311845.1 of Poa pratensis. NCBI lineage: Eukaryota > Viridiplantae > Streptophyta > Magnoliopsida > Poales > Poaceae > Poa > Poa pratensis. The sequence continues at coordinate 18,185,834 of CAMZMU010000069.1, forward strand.
CCTCCTCCGTACGTCGGTAACAACAACGAGTGCCACGTCATGATGGTAGCGTGGTGGACTAGCCAGGAGTATCTCAAGATACACGCGGAGGGAAAGGCAAAGCGGGCGGAGAACAAGGGTGGAACACACCGCCAAGGCAACCTCAGCCTCTCCCAATGCATACAAAATGAGGTGAGCAAATGCATTCTTTAATCCACCTCTGTTCGTGCTCTGTTTTGCAATATCGTCTCCTTTTCACCTATGTTCGTGCTCTCTTTGCAGAAATTGAAGACCGGCGTAGACCCCTCGCCCTTCGCCGTCTGGTCAAAGATGCGTACCAGGGATACGCCGGATCCTGAGACAGGGTCGATGTGGATCAACGAGAGCGCCGAGCTCCGGAGCAAGGGGTACACGGAGAAGTTCAAGGAGCGCAACGGTGATGAAGCTGACCCTCTCACCAGTCCACTTGACGTCGAGGCTGTCGTGCTTGCGGGGCAAGGCGCGGCGAATGGCCGCTTGTGGATAGCTGACGGCTCCATCGACCCTCGCACCGTCCCGTCTCTACGCCAGGTCCGCCGTGGGAGGGCGCCTGGTGCGCCTGCTGTGGAGACCCGCCCACGAGTTTCGAGTCTAGCTGTCGACGAGCTCCGGCAGAAGCAGGTGCTCTATGAGCAGCAGCTGCAGCAGCAGCAGGAGCAGATCCGGCAGCAGCAGGAGCAGCATCAGGAGTATTGCAGGCAGCAGCAGGAGCATCAGAGGCAGATGATGGAGTGGATGTTTGGCACGATGCAGCGCATTGCTCCTGGGGACGGGGCTGTTGCCATGGGAATGTTCCCTCCACCGCCTCCACCGATGTTCCCATGGGTATGTTCTCAAACTTGTCATTCTATCCATCTTATTGTTGTAACTAAATTACTTGTGTAATGCGAGACTTTTTTCATGTTGTAGATGAATCCAGGATCGGCGGGTGGATCTCACTCGATGGCGCCGCCGCTTGGTGGCCAGGATAATCCGGAGGGGCAGCCCAAATCTCCAACCCTAACGTTGTCCGGAGGATGCCGTGGGTATGTTCGCACGACTTGTCAAAATGCCATTGTCACTCTAGTTAGCCATGCCATTGCCACTTTAGTTGAACTTGTCAAAATTTAGTTAGTTGAACTTGTCAAATTTTACCCATTAGTTGAACTTGTCAAATTTTAGTTAGTTCAACTCATCAAATTTTAGTTAGCTTTCTTTTAATGCCATGACTATGCCATTTCCACCTAGTTGTCGAACTCATCATTTTTTTGCAAACATGTAGGACGATCCTACTCCGCCGCCGGAAGGCCAGTAGAGGTTAGTTACCATTTCAACTTGCTACCACTCTCGTTCGAAAACTTACTTCATGTCTCACTTAGATCGACATAGCCAATCAAACTTGTCATTTCCACTTAGTTAGTTGAACTATGCTTATGCCATTGACACTTAGGTATTTTAGTTGTCAAACTTGTCATTTCCACTTAGTTAGTTGAACTATGCTTATGCCATTGACACTTAGGTATTTTAGTTGTCAAACTTGCCATTTCCACCTTGTTAGTTTAATGATGCACATGACATTGACACTTAGCTATTTTAGTTGTCAAACTTGTCATTTCCACTTAGTTAGTTTAACTATGCCCATGACATTGACACTTAGATATTTTAGTTGTCAAATAAGCCATTTCCACTTTGTTAGTTTAATGATGCACATGACATTGACACTTATCTATTTTAGTTGTCAAACTCATGATTTTTGTATGAACTTGTAGGAGGATCAACAATGACGTCCATCTTCGCCATCCGTCCATCATCGTGGAGTTCATGTGGATGCTATGTTCATATTATGCCTATGTGGTGTTTGAGATTATGTCTATGCTATGTAGCATGCTTGAACTATGTTGTGGAGGAATTTGATCTTATTTAGTTGGAGTTAGAACTATGTTGATCTTATGGAGGAGTTTGATCTTATTTGTTTCTCGTCGATCTTATGTGTTGAACTATGTCTATGTTATGTGGAGTTTACTCATATTTGTGTGACAATTGCTATCTGTGAATTATTTTGTGTAAAATGCAGGAATTTAAAAAAAACAGAACAAAATGGTGCCATATGGTCACTTTCCCGTGTGGGCACACACGGCAAAGGCCTTTGCCGTGCACAGCCACATGGCAAACCATGCACATGGCACTCACCTGTGAAATCTGGCAACCAGTTGATGACCATAATGTACATTTGCCGTGTATATTTTATACGCACGACAAAGAGGCGAGGGAAACGTGCTGGGTAACGACATTTTGCCGTGCTGGTTTGGCAAGGGTACACGGCAAAGGAAGAAAGTTTGCTGCGCTTGGTTGGGACGGGCACACGGCAAAGGCAGAAAGTTTGCCGCGCTTGGTTGCGAAGGGCGCACGGCAAAGATTCAAATGTTTGCCGTGCCGTTCTGAAGAAGCGCACGGCAAAGAGGGTGTAGATGGTTGACCAGGCTCTGACCTATTCTGACAGGATTATGCCGTGCAGCTCTGCCTTTCCCGTGCTGTTTGTAAAAAATCACACGGCAAAGTGTCTTTACCGACACGTATTAGGCCGTGTGGGCTTTGCCGTGTTCCGAGCTGTCTTTGCCGTGTCCTGTGCCCGCACGGCAAAACTCTGGATTCCGGTAGTGTCATGTAACAAGTCGAAGGATTGACACAAAGGGCTCTTTCTGCATCTAAGTGTATGTTGAAGCTATCAAATTAAACAAACTACATTTTTTTTGGAAATTTTCGGTTTCAATCATCCCAACAGTAGGATTGCAATGTGCGCGTACGTCCTGGGAGCTTCGAACACTCATCCTTTTTGCTCCCGTTCAGAGAACGGGGCAGTGGCCCAGTGACACGGGTCAAAGTGACGAAACCCAAGGACCCGAGCTCGACTCCCGTCAGGTGCAGAATTTCGGAATTCTTGCGAAGGCAGATTTCTACTATATCATTACCATCAAGGGCTAGTCCTGGCAGGTTTTTTTTTGTTGCTCCGGTTCAAGCACTCCAATTTTGTTTGGATAATTTACATTAGTCACTCAGTAATACACAACATTTACAGCATCCACCTAATAACTGAATAGTGTATCATAGGACGAAAGCAATATTATGCTGAGCTCGTTGTTGTTTGTTCTCTAAGATTGCTGCTAAGGCTAAAGCAAAGGAGTTTTAAAGCTAGCCTTGGACCTACAAGGGACCTTGGACCTTATCCTCTCCCCGCACAGTGCAGAGAGGCGATTTCTGAGCGCGCCTATTTCGCCCACCTCGCCGGCGGCGATTCGGTCGTTTCCCTCCCTCCGTCGGCCGCTCCGGCGGCGGGAGGGTGGGGGAACGCCGGATCCCGCCGTGTATATAGCGTAGGGCTTAGTAGGTTTCCAGCCGGCGGCACTGTGGAGACGGCGGCGCTGTCGAAGTGGATTTTGCAGGTGGGGGTCGTCCTCTTCGGCGGTGGATCTCCTTGGAGCTTCGCCGTGGGCCGCCCGCTCTTTCCCCGCTCGCAGCTCGGTGGAGCTGTTGTGTGGGGCGTTCCCTCACCGGAGTCCGTGGTGCGGCGGCTCCGGATGTCAAATCTGAAGAAGATCGTGCTGAGTTGCTGCAAGGAGATGGTGTTGACGGCGCAGGATGGAGGTTCCTGTGGAGCCAAGCTTCGTCGACTTCCTGGCCATGGAGGGGCTCCTTCTGTTCCAAGGCGTCAGCGGCGAGGAAGGAGTGGTGGCGGCGCGCCGGCGATACGTTCTGCTTCGTCTGCTTCATCGCGATCCTAGGGGCCTCGTTGTAATATCTTATGTTTTCTGGATCTTCTTGTAAAAGTCCTTGTGTAATTCAGCCGGTTTACCCCGCAAAAAAAAAAGCTAGCCTTAGACCTCCTCGAGTCGTACCCTCCATGCAGTTCTGCTTCAGTGCGCCGCCCCTAGTTTAAGATTGAGCGGAGCTCCTGGAAACTCCCGGAGTCAGTCTGGACTCTGGAGCTGAGCCGACCTGGACCTTTTGTCTAAGATTGAGCGGAGCTCCTCGAGACTCCCGTAGTCAGTCTGGACTCTAGAGCCGAGCCGGCCTGGATACGCGGAAAAAAGGAGAAGAATTGGGGATGTTAGGGCATCTCCAGCCGCCCCCCAGAGCCCCCCCAAGAGGCCTTTTTAGCGTCGCGGCGGCCAAAAAGCGCCGTTTTTGTACCACTCGGCCCCCCAGAAGCCCAAATAGCGCCGTTTCGGCGTTATTTTGCGCCGGCGCACCCAGGGGAAACCTAGCCCACTGGGTTCGGCTTGGGGGGCGAAATGGCGGGAAAGGCGACGCGGGCCAGCGCTGTCAGCGACGCGGGGGAAAATGGCGCGGAACAGAACCGCCCGTGAGCGGCGCGCCCGCATCCTCTCGGCTCCCGCGCTGGTCAAAGGCTGCCGGAGTTAATGGCGTGGCCAGCGGCCAGTGAGCGCGCCGGTCAAAAGGCTGCCGGAGTAATGGCGTGGCCGGCGTGCGTCGCTTCGACGTCCAATCGAAGGCCACGCGGCGCAATGGCGCAGTAATGTCGCGCCACCACGCCTGGCCGCCGAGCTTTAAAATCCCCCACCCCTCGCCGGCCCTCCGTACACTAGCCTCTCCCTCGCCTCTCTTCTCTGCTCTCCCTCCCTCGCCAGAGCCCAATGGCCGACGACGCCGCTGCCGCCAACGGATGGACCCGCCGCCACCTCCGCAAGGACGAGGCATGGGCGCTCTACCAGGCGGGGTACCCGTGCCCCCCTGACATGCGCGTCCCCGGCGCATCCGGCGGCCAGGGGGCGTGGCAACTGAGCGCGGGAGGCATCCCCGTGCCTCCCATCCCCGTCGGTGTCGAGTTCGACTACGCCATCGCCGAGGTTCACGAAGCCCTGACGGAGGAGCAGGCCACGGACCCGCGCTGGATGGCGGAGGGCAACGACGCCTTCTGGCAGGACTATTTCCAGCGCCGGCACGACCAGGACGTCGCCGACCGCGGCAACAACGGCCACGTGGAGGGCCGCCACAACTCCAAGGGGCGCAAGCGGTGGTGGGGCGGCCCAAACCGCCGCCTCCAGTGGGTCCTAGACTACATCGCCGCCGGCAACGAGCCCCGGCTGACCTCCTCCTCCGCCACTTCGTCTTCCTCCGGCGCTCGCTCGGCTCCAGGTACCCGCACCACGCCCCCCTCTACAACCCCCCCCACTCTCAACTCCGGCCGCCGCGCCCCAGTGCACAGCGGCGCCCTGCGCATCGGCGAGCCTCGCGGCGGCTCCCAGCGTCGCGCGGCTTCTCCCCCTTGCTCCTTCTTGCAGCGCCTTGTCAGGGCCAAGAAGGAGCCCAAGCAGGAGCCTGAGCAGGAGGTGGAGTGGCCCGGCCTGAAGGAGGCGGAGGAGGCCTCCTTCAACACAATCCAGCCGGCGACAGAGGAATTCGCCGCCGACTGGAGCCTCTGCCAGTTCACGGAGGCCGAGGTGGAACGCTAGCGCCAAGCACTCGCCGAGCTGGAGCGCAGGCGCGCGGAGGAGCGCCAGCACGCCAATGCGGGCCGCCGCCACCGCATTCCTCCTCGTCCGGTGGCGCCGGAGATCCCCTACTTCGTGCTCGGCCCGAGCGACAGCGACGAGGAGGACGCCGGCTTCATGCAGGCCCTACTGCTGAGCAAGTTCCAGCGCGGCGACGGCGAAGGCCCGAGCCGGCCTCCCGGGGACGGCTCCGACGATGACGACAACGGCGACTACAACAAGGCGATCCAAGCCAGCCTGAGCCTCAACTAGCCCTGTGTAGATCGCCGAATAAAATGTTTTTATGTTTTTAGTTTCAAATTATGCCCTGTAATCGGCGATTTTTCTGCCAAATATGAATGGAAATCGCATGTCTATTTGTTCCGGCGTTTTTGAATTTTTGGGCCGAAACTTGGGTTGGGTTCGCGGCTGGAAAACACGCCCCCCAGGATCCAGATTAGCGCCGTTTCACGCCGCGGCGGTCCAAAATAGCGCCGTTTTGTGCCCTGGGAAGGCACAACGGCTAGAGATGCCCTTAGGATTCGAACACAGGTCTCGCCAGTGTAAGACAAGGAGCAAAGCCACTCCGATACACTTGTCTCTGTGTTATATTACGCATCTTGTTAAATAATACCAAACTTTCGCGTCCTTCATAGTTAAGGGAAAAGAGATGGCGGAACTTGTTTTCGCACATGGGCACTGGTGACGCCGTTTTCTAAACAATATTGAAAACCGCATTTGTATGTTTCAAAAATATCTGGAAAAAGTATATGTCGTACATATACATATTATCTATATACACACCAAATTTCGTTCCGAAACACGTTTGATTTTAGACTACACAAAAAAGACAAATTTGTGCTATTTTTACAACTTTATAAATAGAAAATTTTGTTATTTTTCTGTCTCTAGAAATAAAAAGTCTTTTTAACCGTAACTTTGCACAAATAAATATACCATATATGCGTGTTCACGTTAAAAAATTAGATTTTTATGAAACTCAAAAATATTATTTATAAAAAATCAAAACCGGGATCAGTCGTGCCCATGTGCACCAAATCCTAGCTATATGGAAGAGATTTCTATCGTTTTTTACTCATTAATCAAAGAAATTAAGTATCAATCATTCAAAATAAATTCTTAGAAATTAACAACATGAAATTAAAATATTGATAAACCCATTTTCATAAAAAACTTGATGATTATAGCACATTGATAAACATAGAAAATTCAAGACATTATGTGCATCTTGTATTCTCTACTTGCGGGGGCATGGGGCGAGGCGTGGCCGGCGGCGAGAGCATCGTGGCGTCGCCTTATTTTCTTGCTATGCTCGCTGATTATCCGTTCTATGGATGGCATCTTGTAGGGCTTTGTTAGCGTGAATGGCTGTCCGTCGGTGATCTTTGATGGAGCTGGAGTTGGGTCCCATCAGAGAGAATGGCATTTGTTAGTGGAAGTGTAGTAGTTATCCGGCGCCCTCGTCGAGAATGAGAGAGGCGGTGTTCTTCGTAGGCGACGATTTGGACATAGGACCCTACATGCAACTATGTTGTATATTGTAGAACCCATATGATAATTCTGGGTCAAGCTGCCTAGTGCCGGTGCATGTGATTTCAAATGTCTAGTAGGTCATATAGGTATGTATCTACCTTCTTTGAGAAATGTGGACCCACATGCAACACCCCTAACCATCTTGACCCCAACACATCTAAGACATGTGTGGACCCAAATGCAACATTCATAGGCATATCTTACCACATTTGGGACATGTGGACCAACATGGAACACTCCTATCTATGTTGTAAGTGGTAGGACCCACACGATAGTTTTAGGTCACCATGTCTAGTGCCGGTGCATGTGGTTCAAAATGTCTAGTAGGTCAAATAGGTATGTATCTACGTCCTTTCGGACATGTGGACCCACATGCAAAACCTATAACCACCTTAACCCATCACATATAGGCATGTGGATCCACATGCAACACTCATAGCCATATCTTACCACATTTGGGACATGTGGACCAACATGGAACACTCCTATCTATGTTGTAAGTGGTAGGACCCACACGATCGTTTTAGGTCACCCTGTCTAGTGCCGGTGCATGTGGTTCAAAATGTCTAGTAGGTCAAATAGATATGTATCTACCTCCTTTCGGACATGTGGACCCAAATGCAAAACCAATAGCCACCTTAACCCATCACATATAGGTCATGTGGATCCACAAGCAACACTCATAGTCATATCTTACCACCTTTGGGACATGTGGACCCACATGCAACACTCCTAACTATGTCATAAGTTGTAAGACCCACATGATAGTTTTAGGTCAAACTGTCTAGTTCTCGTGCATGTGATTCCAAATTTCTAGCATGTCATATTGGTATGTATCCACCTCTTTGACCCGAACACATGATAGTTCTGAATCAAGTTGTCTAGTGTCGGTGCATGTGATTCCAAATTTCTAGTAGTTCATATAGGTATATATCTACCTCCTTTCGGACATGTGGACCCACTTGCAACACCTCTTGCCACCTTAAGGGCTCGTTTGATTCAAAGGAATATGGTAGGATTCATTCCTATAGGAAATTTTCCTATTGAAGTTGTTTGATTTATAGGATCCAATCCTATAGAAATTATTCTCGTAAGAAACTTATAGTGCAAATCCAGGAAAAAAGCATGAGGTCCAACCTCTTGGAAAAATTCCTTCACACAATCAAACACAATCTCTATTCTTATATGATTCAACTAGACATGCCACTCCAATCCTTTAAGTTTCCTATTGCTACACTTTCCCTATCCTTTGAATCAAACGAGCCCTAACCCGTCACATATAGGTCATGCGGATCCGGCCACATGCAACAATGATAGCCATATCTTACAACCTTTAGGATATGTGGACCCACATGCAACACTCCTAACTATGTAGTATATTGTGGAACCCATATGGTAATTCTGGGTCAAGCTACCTAGTGCCGGTGCATGTGATTTCAAATGTCTAGTAGGTCATATAGGTATGTATCTACCTTCTTTGGGACATGTGGACCCACATGCAACACCCCTAACCATCTTGAACCCAACACATCTAAGACATGTGTGGACCCAAATGCAACATTCATAGGCATATCTTACCACATTTGGGACATGTGGACCAACATGGAACACTCCTATCTATGTTGTAAGTGGTTGGACCCACATGATAGTTTTAGGTCACCCTGTCTAGTGCCGGTGCATGTGGTTCAAAATGTCTAGTAGGTCAAATAGGTATGTATCTACCTCCTTTCGGACATGTGGACCCACATGCAAAACCTATAGCCATCAAAAATCTAAGACCTTCGCACTATATCTATGTTTATGTAGGAGATCATGTGTAAAATTTTTGAGCTGATTTGGAGGAGGTCGAAAAAATCACCTTCTTAGACAACCTGGTTTAAGTGGGAGACCAGACGGCATGTTCCTAAGAAGGTGATTTTTTTAACCATATCCAAAACACTCCAAATTTGGGGTACATGGTACCTAACATGTAGTAAACAGGAATATCAGAGAAAACTGAAAAATGGATATTTACACTGTCCCTTTAATGTACATGCCCCAAATACGGCAGTTGTACAACTAGATGGCTACAAGCATTGCATGTGGGTCCACATGCCCCAAAGGTGATAAATGTACAACTATATGGTTATGAGTGTTGTATATGGATTCACATATACCAAATGTAGGTATACCTACCGCCTTACCCCTACCCCTGCCTCCTTTGGGCCATGTGGAACCAAATGCAACACTCCTATTTGTCTAAGAGTAGTTGCATGTGTATCCACATGGCCCAAAGGTGGTAGGGGTAGACCTGGTTGACTGAGAGAGTCACACGTGGGTCTACATGGCCTAAAGGTGATATATAGATGGTCAGAATTACTGCTGCATGTAGTCCACATGTTAAAAGGGTGGTAGGGATAGACATAGCTCGTAAAGGGTCCACATGCAACCAAGGTAGACAGAGGTAAACCTTGATGTCTATAATAGTTGAATATCGGTACACGTACCCCAAATACGGCAGTTGTACAACTAGATGGCTACAAGCGTTGCATGTGGGTCCACATGCCCCAAAGGTGATAAATGTACAACTATATGGTTATGCGTGTTGTATATGGATTCACATATACCAAATGTGTATACCTACCGCCTTACCCCTACCCCTACCTCCTTTGGGCCATGTGGACCCAAATGCAACATTCCTATTTGGCTAAGAGTATTTGCATGTGTATCCACATTGCCCAAAGGTGGTAGGGGTAGACCTGGTTGGCTGAGAGAGTTACACGTGGGTCTACATGGCCTAAAGGTGATATATGGATGGTCCGAATTATTGCTGCATGTAGTCCACATGTTACAAAGGTGGTAGGGACAAACATAGCTCGTAAAGGGTCCACATGCAACCAAGGTAGACAGAGGTAAACCTTGTTGTCTATAATAGTTGAATGTCGGTACACGTACCCAAATACGGCAGTTGTACAACTAGATGGCTACAAGCGTTGCATGTGGGTCCACATGCCCCAAAGGTGATAAATGTACAACTATATGGTTATGAGTGTTGTATATGGATTCACATATACCTAGATGGTTATGAGTGGTAGGGGAAGACATAGCTGGCAAGGGTCCACATGCAATAAAGGTAGATTGGGATAAACCTAGATGGTTAGGATAGTTGCATGTGGGTCGACGTGCCCGGAGTTGTACAGCTAGATGGCTAGGAGTGTCGCATGTGGGTCCACATACCCCGTAGGTGATAAACTGTATAATTAGTAGTGTTGTATATGGGTCCACATATACCAACGGTGGTACAGGGTAGATCTACGAACTTCCATACATGTGGACCCACATGCAACTCTCCTAACCATGTAGACGAACACATCTACAACCATTTGTGACATATGGATCCTCATGCACCACTCCCAGCTAGGCAGATCCATTCACCCATAGCCATCTAGGTTTATTGACCTAGTTAGCTAAGAGTGTTGTATGTGGGTCCACATGGCCCCAAAGGTGGTATGGGTAGACCTAGATGTTTGAGAGTGGTGCATGTGGGTCCACATTCCCCAAGGTGATAGATGTAAAGCTAGATGGCCGTAATTACTGTTGCATTTGGGTCCACAAGCCCTAAATGTGGTAGGGAAGACATAGCTGGCAAGGGTGCACATGCAACAAAGGTAGACAAGGATAAACCTAGCTGGTTAGGATAGTTGCTTGTGGGTCCACGTGTCCCCATAAAGGGAGATGTACAACCAGACGACTAGGAGTGTCGCATGTGGATCCACATACCCCATAGGTGATGAACTGTATGGCTAGGAGTGGCACTCAACATGCAACCCTAGAATTTTTTTGGTTTCACAACATGCAATATGGACAGATTATTGCATGTGCATCCCCATGGCCCAAAGGTGGCACTGGTAGACCTAGTTCGGTCTATAATTAGGTCAACATGCAACAAAGATAGGTGTGTTGCACGTGGATGCACATGGCCAAAAGGTGGCAGAAATACTGAAAAATTAGAAGTTTACACCGTCCCTTTAAGGTAAAGACCTAGATTTCAAACTAAGTTTCAGTTAGGCACTATAAATATTAGAAATTTCTAAAAAATGTAACACCTTCACATTATATCTATGTTTGTTTGATAGATCATGTGTACAAAATTTGAAATGATTTGGAGGAGGTCAAAAAAATCATCTTCTTAGAAAAACTGGTTTAAGTGACCAGACGGCCTGTCCGAAAGAAGTTGATTTTTTTCGACCATCTCCAAATGACCCAAATTTGTTGTACATGGTGTCTAACATGTAGTAAACAGAAAAACCAAAGAAAAACTGAAAATTGGAAGTTTACACCGTCCCTTTAAGGTAAAGACGAAGATTTCAAACTAAATTTCAGTGAGGCACTATAAATTGTAGAAATTTCTAAAAAATGTAAAACCTTCACATTATGTCTATGTTTGTTTGATAGATCATGTGTACAAAATTTGAAATGATTTGGAGGAGGTCGAAAAATCATCTTCTTAGAAAAACTGGTTCCGGTTTCTTGAAAATGATTCTGGTTTCATAAAATGTTTTGTTTCAATTTTTGTTTCTTTTTCTTTATTTTCTTTTTTCGTTTTTCATTTTTCTGTTTTTGTTTTTTGTTTCCTTTTTTATTTTGTTTTTTCATTTTCAGTTTTTGTTTTATCATTTTCGTTTTTTGAAATTGGTTCACCAAAAAATGTTCATGAATTTAAATATGGTTGAATAATTTGAAAATGTTTCACGAAAAAATGTTCATAAATTTAAATATGGTGATGAATTTGAAATTGGTTCACCAAAAAATGTTCATGAATTTAAATATGGTTCACGAAAAAATGGTCATAAATTTAGTTATGGTTGATGAATTTGAAATTGGTTCACCAAAAAATGTTCATGAATTTAAATATGGTTGAAGAATTTGAAAATGGTTCACGTAAAAATGTTCATAAATTTAAATATGGTTGATGAATTAGAAATTGGTTCACCAAAAAAGTTCATGAATTTAAATATGGTTGAAGAATTTGAAAATGGTTCACGAAAAATTGTTCATAAATTTAAATATGGTGATGAATTTGAAAATGGTTCATGAAAAATTGTTCATAAATTTAAATATGGTTGATGAATTTGAAATTGGTTCACCAAAAAATGTTCATGAATTTTGAAAATGGTTGAAGAATTTGTAAATGGTTCACGAAAAAATGTTCATAAATTTAAATATGGTTGATGAATTTGAAATTGGTTCACCAAAAAATGTTCATGAATTTAAATATGGTTCACGAAAAAATGTTCATAAATTTAGTTATGGTTCACCAAAAAATGTTCATGAATTTTGAAAATGGTTGAAGAATTTGAAAATGGTTCATGAAAAAATGTTCATAAATTTAAATATGGTTGATGAATTTGAAATTGGTTCACCAAAAAATGTTTATGAATTTTGAAAATGGTATGGGCTTCGAGGGCCTGACGAGGGCAAACTTACCCCTTCAACTTTCCCCATGCTTTTTCCTCAACTATGAATGACTCGAAAGTTTTAATATTAGCAAACAAGATGGTTATTAAATCACCAAGACGTGTGTAGCATAGCGGTTTGCTACTTGTGATTTTCTCGAGAGGCTTGGGATCGAATCCTGGGAACCCCTATTTTGCTTCCTTTTTCCGTGGCTTGTTTACAAGGCTGGCTCCGGGAGTCTCGACCTCCGCTCCGCTCCAGCGAGCGATCGGCTCCAGAGTCTCGAGTGCAGCTCCAGCGAATAGAACATAGTGGGGCAACCTTTGTGTGCAGGCCGTAGAGTCCGTAAAACTATCAGAAACTATTAAGATGAGCCCCTAAATAGATTTTAGAGACCCAACATTTTGGGCATGTGCTACATATGCTCTTAAGCTTTTAGTACGAGCACATCACACCGGTATCTGAAAAGTGTCAAGCGGCGGCCGGATAACAACAAAAATCAACTGGATATCGGCATCACATCTCAAACTAGTCAGCACGTAGTCTGACACGATAGCATCAACGTGCCATGAATATTCCATTGCTGAAACGTAGACGATATTGATGATCACCGATACTGTTGAGGCAAGCAGTTCCGTGGAAATGGGGCAAAAATCTGCCCATATACAAACGCGGCATGTAACTCGAACATAACAATTAGACTCCATTATCAAGTATACAAATAACTTTTCTATAAAAAAGTGTGCTAATAGCGACCAACATCTCATCTCCAACTAGTCCAACATAGACTAGTCAATCCTGACAGTCACTCGACCGTTCCTCACAATATCTCTCATGAACGATACACCTCTTCAACAAGATATAACCATTCTTGACAAATACATTGAAATATTGCATGGTCATGGATAGCTCCAGCAGGTCTGATTGGCGATGGGCGATGGCAACTCATGTGGTTCCTCATTCATGCATCATGGCCCGGGCGGGATAATCACTGGGTGCTTGGAGATATCGTGTCCCTCACAAGAGCCCTCAAGACCAGACTCACATTTTTGGCCATTTTCGAGTTACTCCTAGTGACGAACTCGTGATAGCCTTAGACTACAACATTGCAGAACTGATAATTTAGTATTACTTCTCCAACGAGTAACAATTGGGTTCCCGACACCTCTCAAGCCCATGACTTGGGTAGCATTTGTTCCGGTCCAAGTACATGTTCGGAGCATGGCAATGAACTTGCACCTCTAGTTCTTATTTGATTTGTCTATCACGTGAGCCACCCTCATGGTTGCGCTTAGCGCCTAAGCCGCCTTTTATTACATTTGCTTGGTTTGATGCAGGTGTACAGTGCTTCACAAAATGAATGCCGTTCAGTGGCTCAGATAGAAAATAATGACTCATATTGATTATGTTGTTCTGTTGTAGGTTGTGGCAATATATAACCAGTGAGCATGTGCATGGTTTATCACTTCTCTTATGTTGCCATGATTCTTTTGCATGTGAAATTGTTGAAGTCGTCCTCATCCCTTGAAGGTGAATATTCAAGACACGAGTGGGCTATGGGTAGGCGGAGCGAACCGGGTGGTGATCCTCACGGGGTTTAGCAGAGGGAGACGGTGATGCTGGTCAGAGAGCTGGCAGACCGAGGTGCAAGTGTCAGTGGTGTTTGACAAACTAACATTTATCCGTGCTTTTCAATTATTTTTCTTGTTTATTATTTGTGCTTTTGAATGATGCATGGATGAATTTGCTATGATCACGGACATTTGTTATGATATTAGGGTCTATTTTTGATTGACGAATGATTCAAATATATCATGTTTATGTTTAGATGTCGATAGAGATTGTATGATGGAAGACATGAAAATATAGAAAACACATTAATTTAGAGGCCTAGTTTAGAACATACGTCTCTATGCGCAGACCCAAAATTATCTGAAACTATTAAGGGAATAAACATGTTAATTGATTTTAGGGACCCAAAATTCTGAGCTTGTGCTACAGATGCTCTTAGACGTCATCTTCTCCTGCATAGGACGAGCACATCGGTATCTGAAACGTGTCAAGCAGGCTGCATAAGAAAAAATTGGATGTCGGCATGGCATCTCAAACTTCTCAACACATAGTCTGAGCAGGATAGCAACAACGTGCAATGAATATTCCATTGTTGAAACATCGACGATAATGACAGTGGAAGATTCTATATAATTAGGCGTCAAATTGCCGTTGAGGCAAGCAGCTCCGTGGAAACGGGGGCAAAAACTGCCCATATACAAACTTGAGACATCTAACTGAAACGTAACAATTAGACTTAGTTACCACTCATTTAAGACGGAATATTCTTCAGTGGAGGCGACGTTCCGTCGACAGCGAGCCGCCCGTGGTGACTTCGTCAATCTCAAGACTCGATCCGCGGACTCAGACTCTCGGAGGTGCTCATAGGGGTAGGGTGTGCGTGCATGCGTTCATAGGGGTGAGTGTATGCGCGTATATATGAGCGATTGCGTTGTACTGTGTTTCAAAAAAAAGTATGCGAAAAGCTTTTCTATAAAATAGTATGGTAATTGCAATCATCATCTCATCTCCAACTAGTCTAACACAGGCTAGTCAACCCTGACAGTTAATATGACCGTTGTTCACAATATCTGTCATTAACGATACACCTCTATAGTAAGATTTAATCATTCTTGACTATATATTGAAATCTTACGTTGCCACGGGCAGCTCCAGCAGGTCTGATAGATCATCACAAATCTGGTGGTTCGTCATCTTATGGCCCAAACGGAAGGATCGATTCACCACCTGCGTGGTGATATCGTGTCCCTCACCAGAGCACTTAAAACCAGTTTCGGATTTTTTTTGGTATTTCCAAGTTATTTCTAGTGGAGAACTCGTGATAGCCTGAGGCTAGAACATTATAGCACTGAATAATTAGTAGTAGCCTTTACCCACCATTATGACAGGCAGCTAGGAACATTAACAGGGGAAACAAGAGGCCTTAGAGTGCTTCCAGGCAAGGAAAGGAAGGGACCCTAAGTCCCTACGGTAATCACTCAGAGAAGAAATCATACTATTGTGGCGTGCCTCGCGGCGTCCCCTATCCTTGCTCTGTCTAAGCGGTTGGAAGTCGGCATCGACACTCAAGCTGTTCTTTTTGTATTCTGTGTTTGCTTTGTGTGTGTTGCCTGTAATCTGCTCTTGCAGCATTATGTACTTGCCGTAACTGGCTTTATTAATTTAAAGCTAGGCACTTTGTGCCTTTTTTTTTTTTAAAGCCTGACACCTCTCAAGCTCACGACTTGGGTAACATTTTTTTCTTGTTCCTATCCAAACACATGTTCGGAGCATGGCAATTAACTTCCGCCTCATGACCTCACTTGCTTTTTTCTGTCACATTAGCCAGCCTCATATTTGCGCTAGGGCGATAGGCCACCTTTTATAACATTTGTTTGGTTGGACACTGGCGTACAATGTTTCACAAAACAAAGCGGTTATGTTGGCCCATTGAACCGATTCATCACGGTGCAGCGAAGCGATGTTTGGTGTCAGAGCAAGGAAGCGATTCAGCAAGATGTTTTTTTTAAACTTTGAAACGATGTCATTCTATTAAACTTGGACGGCAGAATCGCCATACAGAGCCCTGCTTACATGGTCAGGAACGTGCTAAACCCACTCTTGGTGGCCATTCTGCACCCCACTCAACCCAAGAGCAGCTAAAGTATGTGCTGGCTTATTACACACACGTGGGACATACATAATTTTGAACTCAAAAAGGTGACATGCGGAGTTAATATTTTGCCGCAATGAAAATACTTTCCAGCTGTGCAAGGTCGTATTCCTTTGATGTCAGAGCTTGTTGGAGTACCGGGCAGTCTGCAGCGAAAATAGCTCGGCCAATTCCCTATCGTTTTGCAAGATCAAGTGCATACATCATAGCTATAGTTTCTGCATGCAATGCATCAGTGACCCTCGATACATTTCCAGCTGCAGCAATCACCAGATCACCATCGCTAGCCCGGGCTACTACACCCCACCCACCTTTCCTTGTTTCAGACAAACGCACCATCAGTTTTAAACTGAATCCAATCAGTGGAGAGGGTTGCCAGCTATGGCTCTTCGGATTATCAGGCTTTGGCTTCGGTTTCAGGAACTCATGCAACCTGACAGTGAATTGGAGATCAGTGAGTCAAAGGGGTTTGGACATGCTGAAACTGAATAAAGACAACAACGTGTACTAACTACAGCTGCTATGGAGTAGAACATTCAGTTCAACATTCAGTACAAGATTTGACATCAATTAATTTACCGGGACTGAACAACAAATATTGGAAATATATTGCATACACAAAACTTTCTGAATCAGCCACTGCTAGCTGAGACTAGTATGTAAGGTTCAATAGCTAAGATTCATCAACAAATTCAATTAAACAGCTAAGCACAAACATTACACAATCAGGTTCAGATAGGATTTCAACGTGTTTGCACAATGAGTTCAGCTTGCACATATGGCTCAGCAGCAACTATGTGTGTGTTTGTGTGCTGAAGCTGACCATACATTATTTCTTTACTATAGCCTCCATCATGTGAGCAGGTCTTCTGAAGTACCATCTGGTTCAGTACAAAAACAATAAATCAATTGCTTGATAAAAATAATCATCAAAGTAAAAAAATGAAAAATACTAAAAAGCTGTGACAAATTTACTCTTCAGCCTTTAGCCAATCAACACTCGGCGTCAGCCTTAAACATGCAGAAAAAAGACAGCTTTCGAAAGCTGATTGCAATTCGAAGAAAAAAAAGGCGAAGATGCTCACTAGTAGGGATCTGCCTTTCTGTGGATCACGTTTTGTGGCGCACCAAGAAGCCATGCGCCACAAAAAATAAATTATGTGGCGCACCAGACCACATGCGCCACAGAAATGTCACTTTCTGTGGCGCACCTTGCCATGTGCGCCACAGAATGTGACTTTCTGTGGCGCATGGGGGGTGCGCCACAGAAATGTGTCTTTCTATGGCGCATGTAGCCTGGAGGTGGGTGCGCCATAGATTTTTTTCCGTCTCACGCATGCCTACCCCCCCCCCCCCCCCCCCCCCCCCCATCGCCTTTTCAGTCCTGTAAACAAGAAAAGAAAATGATAAAAATTTCAAAAAATAAAATCCTTTGACATGTATTTAGGTTTGAGTGTCTACTTGGTATAGAAATTTTGAAATATGAATTTTAACATTTTCTGCAAAAAAAAAGTTTGACCGGCCATAAATTTTGCATACGATGTCGAAAAAATACGTTTAATATACCAAAAAAATCGTGAGAAAAATAGGAGTTCGATTTCACCGGGGTTTACCCAGTGAACTTTTCTCAGAATCGGCAAATTTCAAAAGAGTAAAAAGTTATTTCAAACAGAAGATTTTTATCTACAAAATCAAAAAAAATTGGAAAAAAAATTCTGTGACGCACGGTGGCAGGTGCGCCACAGAATTGTTGGGCGGGATTCAAAATTCGAATCCCGCCCAACAGCCTTAATCCTCCTCTCCACTCTCCTACTCCTCCACTTCCTCTCCCTCTCTTTCTCTCCTCTCTCGTACTCCTCCACTTCCTCTCCACTTCTCCTCCATCCTCCTCTCCACTCCTCCTTCTCCTCCACTTCTCCTCTCCACTTCTCCTCCATCCTCCTTCTCCTCTCCTCTACTCTACTCTCCTCCACTTCTTCTCTCCTCCTCCTCCTTCACCTCCACCTCCATCTCCGGCGACCTCCTCCACCACCCCGGCGACCTTCAACGACCTCTTCCTCCACCCCGGCGACCTCCTCCGGTGACATCCTTCTCCAACTCCGGCGACCTCCGGCGACCCCCTCCTCCACTCCGGTGACCTCCGGCAACCCCCATCCTCCACCCACCCACCTCCCGCGACTCCCACCTACGGCCAAGCCACCTACGGCCGTGGCCACGGGCAACACGGCCTCCGGCGAGCTCCAACAAAATTCCGGCGGACAGATCTAGATCTGGCCGCCCTTTTTTTTAAAATTCAAAAAATAATTTTGTGGCGCACGGTGTGGGGCGCCACAGAAATATTTCAGTGCCGCACGGTGTGAGGTGCGCCACAGAAATTTGAACTTTTTGTGGCGCATGGTGGGGTGCGCCACAGAAATAATATTTTTGTGGCGAGTATTTAGTGGCGAACCCACCATGCGCCATAGAAAGGCTTTTTGGTGCGCCACAGAAAGGCACTTCCCTACTAGTGGCTTGGTCATTTTACTAATGATGGTACTGCTTTCGAAAGCCTTAAACAAACTTCTGTCCAAGCACAGGAATGAGCAGCTAAACTTTTTTACTAATGATGGTACTGCGAGGAGTACAAAAACGTTAGTGGCATATGTATCAGTAGAAAGTACTGCTTGTTATGCTAGTGCCAACTAATGTCTCAAGTTATTGTCTAGGAATATGAACTCCAACTACTAAGAAGTAAAAGTGTCCACTATCGAGATACTAATAATAAGCTGCACTATTAACAAAGACCATGTACACACCTTTGGCTTGCTGTGCAGCAGTTTCTTCATGGCACTCCTTTAGTTGGTAAAACACCAAGCATTCTTCCTCCTCAACATTTTTATTCATTGTTTTAGGGTCTGAAGGATTGAAAGATAATCTAGGATTGAAGCCATCAAGCATTCTTCAAGACAGCTTCACCTTTTCTGAGCCATCATCTTTCTCTGCAACAGCCAGCAAATGCTCTTGTTTGGCACCACATGGCAAATGGGGCTGCTGTGCATCAACCGTTAGATGGATCTTCTTGGCATCACTAACCAGTTTCTCTTGCTTGATTTGTTGAAGTTCTCGTCTCTTCCTTTTCTTCACTTTCTTTTCCTGCAGCTTCACCTTGCTATCATCTTCCTCTGCAACAGCCAGCAAATGCTCTTCGGTGTGATCCTTCTTGATCACTACATTGCCACCCTCGCTTGTTGGCTCGTCTGTGTCAACCGGCACCTGCGTCTTCTCGCTTGTAGAGGAGGTAACCTGCAACAACATTAACAACGCATTATTAAGGTTGCAAAGGGACAATAGTGCAACTAGGAACAACCGGATTAGCAAGGGTTGAAATAAATGAGTACAGGTTGTTTCACGAGGGCACAAATAAATCTAATCTCATGGTAAATTGTAAATCTAATCTCATGGTTGTTTCACAATGTAAATTCAGAATCATCATAAATCTAATCTCATGGTTCAGTTTTAGCCCTTACATGCACTCCTAGTTAACATGTAAACATGTAATTTTCCTAACTCATGCATTCTATTTGCATGTCTGCAGAACGCACATTTCAACACATAAGTATGTATATATGCTGCGCTGCCAGTTTTGGAGCGGCGCAGCCCAAGCGGGCGAGCGGACATCCGCCGCCGCCTGCATCCTGATCAGTGACTGTCATGCGACGCTCTCCGCGGATGGCTTTGTTTCTCTCCGTCCACCAACACCAAAGCAGCGACACACACTGGGTCTTTCAGCAAGATGGTTTGGCTCATACGAATTGAAAATGATTCTTCAGCGTTAGGTCGTTCAGCTAGGGCCGCTCGCTGATTTCCCCTTGGGCTGGCCTTGAGCGGGTTCCCACTGTACAGTTTTAATGCCGCTTCATACACTGCAGCAAAACAGGTACCTTTTCCTTTGAATCAACGCGACAGTGTGCTTGGTCTCCAATTAAAAGAACAAAACAAACTATTCAATTAAAAGAACTAACAACTGCAGTAGATCCAAAAACCAAACGAAACCTCTACACGTATGACGTTTCTGTGTCCGGTCTATGTACGACACAGATCCGACGAGAGCCCTCGATTTCATGGTGGAACACGGCTTTGTACCATGCGCTAGGGCGCCCATGCGCTATCTGGGCCGTCGGATTCAGCTGTCCGATGGCCAGGATTTAGCGCCCCAGCGCATGGAACAATGATTAATCGGATTTCATGCCACAGCCCAACAGCTTCATACCACGGCCTGGACGGATTGATTTGGTTGTTGTACAAACGTGTATATAGCAGCGCTCAAAGCCAAAGAGTAACCACTGAATTCCCCACGCCTCTCAAGCTCACTACTTGGGTAATATTTTTCTTTTCCGGCCCGAAAACTACCACCTCACTTGATGTTTTTTCTGTCACATTAGCGAGCCTCATATTTGCGCTAGGCCACCTTTTATAACGTTTGCTGGGTTGGACTCATGCCCAAAGTTTCCCAAAAATAAATACAATTTAGTGTTGAAGCTCGGACAGAAAATAATGACTCACATTGATTTTATTGTTCTGTTAAGTGCAGTGAGCATGATCACTTTTCTTCTCTCGCTAAGATCCTTTTGTTACATGTCTGTAAAATGCATGAGGTGATCCTCATCCCTTGAAGATGAACATTCAAGATAAGCTATGGGTAGGGGGTGTTGAACCGGGTGCAGATCCTGACAATGTTCAGCAGAAGGGAGACGGTGATGGTCAGAGAGCGAGGAGCCGAGGTGCAGGTGTACGTGGCGCCTGACAAAGAAACATCTTCTCTCCTGACCGCGTGTCCGACTCGTCTTCATGGTTGGAGTTCCTCTACTACGAAGTCGGAGCTGCTGACCGGCGTGTCGAGTGTGTGAGGCAGTCCGACCTTGATGACCTTTGTTGGCGCGGGTCCTGCCCACCTCTTCTTCGGAGCTCGTTTTCAGAATCGAAGCTGCCAGTCTCCTACACGAAGGGTCATCTGTTTGGCATAGACTAGTGTGGGCTTCACGAAGCCGCTACGATGAGGTCTTCTTCGGTGGTCACTTCTTCGAGGAAGTCGGAGTCGCTCGCGAGGAGCGAGTGATGAGAATGACGTCGGTGGGCTGCCTCGACGACGACCCTCGTCTCTAGCTGTGTGTGCCCTCCCGACAGTCATGTTCCATGACGGTCGATGAGGGTGTTTGTACCAGTTTTAGTCCCGTTTCCCGCTAATTGACCGACCAATTCACACTTCTCCTTAATTAATGAAAAAGACAAGTCTTTTGCCTCGGTTTAAAAAAAAAATATGGCGTGCAGATCCTGAAGATTTGTAGCCTGCACAAGTTCACGTGCTCTTAAGCTGGCGTGTAAGGTTTCCTGCATCCACATGGTCTGGGACGAAGCTAGAAACTAGTGCCAGTGGGGTCAGAAATATAATCTCTCAGTTATCACCGGGGTCATCCTCTAAAATAAGCATATATTAGCTGCCACTAAATAATGAAGGTTTTTGTATTTTTCACTGGGGTCAGCTGACACCAACGGCTACAAGCCAGCTCCGTCCCTGCATGGTCGATGTGATCTGTTGGTTCATTAAGAAGACATGCAAATCTGTATCTACAACGTGTCACCTTGTAATTGCCGTGAACAAGAGAAGCAAATCCGCGTCACATCTCAAAGCAGTCAACACAATCGACCTCTGCGGAGTACTAGTATAGTAGGATAGCAACGTCGACGTGCCTTGAATATTCCATCGCTACAAGAAGAAATCTCCATGGATAGCTACCTGTGCTGATCACTGACAGCGGCTCCGTTGAATTGCATAGTAAGGGAAGAAAATCAGCATCACAATCTCCAACTAGTCAATAGATAGACCAGTCAACCACATGACTGTGAGTCACTCGATCCATTGTTTTGTTGTGCACCACCCCTCGTCGATCTTCAAGGAGATCCGCGGTGCACTGCAGCAAAGGTAACCATTACTGTGTTCAACTGAAAAATTGCGCGCGTGGCCGGGCGGTAGTCCGACACGGAATTGATCGATCAGCCATGGCGGTCGGTGGCGTCGGCGTCTCCGAGAGCCAGCTGGACCGGAGCTACGGAGGAGGCGGCAGGATAACGGCCTTCGTCGTGCTGTCGTGCATCACCGCCGGCATGGGCGGCGCGATCTTCGGCTACGACATCGGCATCGCGGGCGGGTGTCGTCCATGGAACCGTTCCTGCGCAAGTTCTTCCCGGAGGTGTACCGGCGGATGAAGGGCGACTCCCACGTCAGCAACTACTGCAAATTCGACAGCCAGCTGCTCACGGCCTTCACCTCCTCGCTCTACATCGCCGGCCTCTTCACTACCTTCTTCGCCTCCCGCGTCACGTCGCGCCGCGGCCGACGCCCGTCCATGCTCCTCGGGGCGCAGCCTTCCTCGCCGGCGCAACCATCGGCGGCGCGGCCGTGAACATCTACATGGTCATCCTTGGCCGCGTGCTGCTCGGCGTCGGCCTCGGGTTTGCGAACACGGCCGTTCCGCTGTACCTGTCGGAGATGGCGCCGTCTCGGCACCGCGGCGCGTTCAGCAACGGCTTCCAGTTCAGCGTCGGCATCGGCGCGCTCGCGGCCAACGTCATCAACTTCGGCACGGATAAGATCAGTGGTGGCTGGGGTGGCGCGTTTCCCTTGCCCTCGCCGCGGTGCCAGCCGGTCTCCTGTTCGTCGGCGCGATCTTCCTCCCCGAGACGCCCAACAGCCTCGTGCAGCAAGGTAAAGACCGTCGGGATGTGGCTCTGCTGCTGCGGAAGATTCGTGGAACCGACGATGTCGACCGCGAGCTAGACGACATCGTCGCCGCCGCGACTACCGCGGCGGATGGGGACGGCCTGCGGTTGCTGCTCACGCAGCGGCGGTACCGACCACAACTGGTGATGGCCGTGGCGATACCCTTCTTCCAGCAGGTGACGGGGATCAACGCGATCGCCTTCTATGCGCCGGTTCTGCTGCGCACCATCGGCATGGGCGAGAGCGCGTCTCTCCTATCCGCGGTGGTCACGGGCGTCGTCGGCGCGGCCGCCACGCTGCTCTCCATGTTCCTGGTCGACCGGTTCGGCCGCCGCACGCTCTTCCTCGCCGGCGGCACCCAGATGCTCGCGTCGCAGGTGCTGATTGGCGGGATCATGGCCGCCAAGCTGGGCGACGACGGCGGCCTCAGCAAGGGGTGGGCCGGAGCGCTCATCTTCCTCATCGCCGTCTACGTGGCCGGCTTCGGGTGGTCGTGGGGGCCCCTGGGCTGGCTCGTGCCCAGCGAGATATTCCCGCTCGAGGTGCGATCCGCGGGGCAGAGCGTGACGGTGGCGACCAGCTTCGTGTTCACCGTGTTCGTGGCGCAGGCGTTCCTTGCCATGCTGTGCCACATGAGGGCCGGCATATTCTTCTTTTTCGCGGCGTGGCTGGCGGCAATGACGGCGTTCGTGTACCTCCTGCTGCCGGAGACGAAGGGGGTGCCCATCGAGCAGGTGGACAAGGTGTGGCGCGCGCACTGGTTCTGGAGGAGGGTCGTCCCCGAGGAGGATGCGCCAGCCACCGGGAAACTCTGAAGAAATGTCAAAATCAAAAGTCTGCAATTGCACGAATCATAATGCGGGCTTCTAGCCGTCCGTTTACGTGATAATCCACGATCCATCATGCTGATTTTCTTAAAAGTGGTTATGTGTTAATTATGAAAAAAGATTGGATTACAATCATTCCAATCCGATCTTGGCCCAGGTAGAGACCACACTTGGTAACATACCACAACTCCACTCTCCACTTGGTAACATTATTATTAAATGTGAGTTCGTATCAAACCTATTTTCTGCATCGCTGCTGCGTTCTTCCTCCCACGAGGGCGCAATAGGCCAAGCCCAACAAAACATCACCGGCCCGCTCACCTTTTCCTGTACAAAGAAAAAGACCTCTGAAACCCTCCCTCCTATTGTCCTCTCTCTATGTGCGAGCGTGGCTGTGTGGCGGCGGCAGACCAGGTTCACCGGTGGTTAGACCGAGAGTGCGACAACTCCCAAGCCCCGAGGTCGCCGGACTTTCTTCTCCGGGCGACCGTCCGAGCGGGTTTCCTCCTCTGCGCGAACACAAAGAGCTCGAGGTCAACTAGCTGCCGAAAACAATCTCCGGCAATTTGCCTCTCCTGTCACACAAGCGAATCCTCCAGCGACCTGTAGCATGACTTCAAAGCTCTATCCGGTCTGCAATCAAAATCTTACGAAACGCAAGATCCAATCAAGCCTCCCTCGATCACCTTCCACTCCAACTTTTTTTCATATGACTTCACATGATTTCTCTCCAACCTTTGTTGATGGAATTGCACACCGTTCAGAATCTCCAGGTTAGACAACCAGTCAACAGTTATAAGATGACATCAATTTCATTCTCCCACGTGGGTGCTCTAATGAGCATGCCTAAATTGTGTTTTAACTGCTGAGTACTGGGTAAATTAACTGACGGTTTAAATTAGTAGTTCACAACATACATTGTAAATGGGAATGGTAAAATGTTCAGACCCTCTCCATCTAATGGGAATGGGAATGGTAACATGTTCAGAGCCTCTCCATCTAATGGGAATGGGATTGGTAACACAGTTTCGGTAGAAATGAGGATGATCTTGATTTCTTAATGGAGAGTGACAGTGAATTGGAGGAACTGAAGAAGGTAGTTAACCATAGACAAATCCTGCAGGAGCTGTGATAAATTGCACTGAGAGCAAAGTGACATTTAATGTCAAAGGAAATGAGCATACTATCTATTTTCCCAAGAAGAATCCTGTTACAATGATAAACAAGAGTGTGAATTCTATTCAAAGAAATACTATTATGATTGGAAGCTTTGAAATTGCACTACCACCTCCTGAACCAAAATATGCTATCTTGATGATTGGAACTATTCCAATCAAGTATGAGGTATCTTGAAACTCTTCTTTATATCTATAAAATAAGAATCATGTATTATATCTTTTGCATATTATTAATGAGACTTGATCAACCTCATTACTAATGTGGAAATGATGAAAACTTGATTCCCATAAAAATTTGTATTGCATTTTAATTTTATTTATCTTAGAATTTTAGAGTATATGCATAATCATAATTATTTCAGAGTTCAGAAATTCCAGAATATGAAGTTTGAAAAATTCTCTTTAGAAAATTGTCTCTGAAAATTCCAGAAAAATTTGGAGGTAAGTTATTTAACCAGAGGGACCATCTGCCAGAAGTGGGACACCAGGAGGCCACCAGGGACCAAAATGGGGTGTCCCACGCGGCCAGATTCCTTGGCCGCGTGGGACCCACCAACTTTGTCCCCAGGTGGTGTTAGGTGAGTGTCCTGTGCCCATCTCCTTCCCCTCGACAGAAAACCACTTCCAGGTATTTTTCCCAAATTTTCCCGAGCTCGTTCTTCCTGCTATCCTTGGATCTCCAAGTTTAGGGCAGATTTTTCAAATCTGTTTGGTGGGATTGCTCCTTGGTATGTGACTCCTCCACCCATCCAATTATTTTTTGTTCTTGTGCCTCATGTATGAAGTATTTTGCTGCACTAGGTGTCACCTAATATGCTTGAGAAATCCATGGATTTAAGTTTTCTAGTTGATATGGATGCATGATATTGATGTGGAGACTAGTTATGGATGGCTCAATGTTGTTTTAGAGTGCTACATCTTAATTTTTGTTGAATATTATTTATGGGCAGCAAGGTACCATGATGAACAAAGGCAAGGCATTGCTTGGGATGAGCTCAAGACCGAGGAGAAGAGCATCTAAAGTCTCCCTTAATTATGATGACAACCATCTTTGGGAGGATGATGCAGTTTTTGTGGGGAGAAGCTGAAGATCCATACAACTAGATGGCAAGACCCCATGTTCTTGAGCAGTGGGGGATAAAAGAAGACTTCGACACCTTCGCCAATGCAACTGGTTTGCTTGAGTTTGCCCAAAATCCACGAGGTACATACGAGGAACTCTCGCGAGAATTCCTCTCCACATTCAGGTTTGAGGGCCCTGAGATCTACAAGCACAGTAAGAAGAGTAAGGCACCCACTCCTACCTTTGTTTGTAAATTTACTATGAGGGGGCGCCTTGTTATGTCTTTGGAGGAGTTTTGCAAAGCTATTGGTGTGGAAAACAGGGGTAGTTGGGATGAAACCCGTGCTGACTCCAACCAGGAGCTTGTTGCATTTTGGCACTCTATTTCTGTTAACTCTCATGATAGATTGAATAGGGGTAAATTTACTCATATACAGCACCCAAGTTTGAGATACTTTGCGTTGTTCCTTGCAAGAGGATTTCTTGCTAGAGACAACAATTCTGCTTGCACGGGACCAATGGTTTATTTACTTAAATGTGCAAAAGAAAACACCACATGTGGTATAACTTGGGAGTCATTCTTGCTAGATCCTTGCATACGGCTGTGAGTAGAAATATTACTGATCAAACCCCTATTTATGCTGGTGCTATTGCTACTTTAGTGTATGAATACATTAAAGATGAAAGAGGTTATGGTGATAACATGGGTACTCCTGTGATAGAGTCCAATTTACTCGATTTTGCTTTGACTACCCGTATGGATATAAGTGTGATGCATGGGGATCATTATTGGTATAACTATTTGAGTACTAATGGACAAAGAGTGCCCATTAGGCTCCCCCGTGCTGACCTTTTTGACAGGAGTACCGGAAAATGGATTGTGGAAGAGATGCCGCCTCAAGAGGAGCCACAAGATCCAGGGATGCAAGGCTACCAACCTCGAGAGGAGCCCCAAGACTCAGGAATGCAAGGCTACCCATATGGTTACTTCCCTGGAGGTGGAAGTGGATACAACTACTACCCGGGATACTAGCTTGATCGCAAGCTTGGGGGAGTACCTCTCTCCCTTTCCATTCATTGTGTTATATCACTGTTATCTTGTTATGTTTTAGTTTCTTGTTCTAAAAATCACAAAAACACAAAAAGATTTCATTTGTTTCTTTTGTTTAGTTACTTCTGGACATTTACTTTATGCATCTTAAAACTAAAAAGAACAAAAACATTTTCGTTTTATTGAATCCAAAGTGAAAACGGAGGTGCAGGAATTGCTGAAATCTGCTCACTGTTCTATTTTTCATATTTTCTCTGTAACTCCGAATGAGCTAAAATTTTAACCACTACTGCAACTTTTCATAACCTACACACCCGTAAATTATGAGATTTTTTGAGGTGTCTAGGTAGGGTAAAAACAGTACTGTATGCAGTAACATTTTATGGCAGATTTGAGTTTTTATTGCGCAGTTCAAATTGGGAGAGGAGAACAACAATGATGAGTTGATGTGCATGAAGTGGATGAAAGGTATGACACCTTTGCCGTGCTTATGTGGACTTTTTAATAACAGCAAGTGCGCACATCATAGTTTCTTTAACATCTAGGGAAGTGGTAGCAAATGTTTATCTTCTCCGTGTTCTAGTATGTTATATTATGATGCAAGTGAGATAATATGTAGCGACAACACTTGGATGTGAGTTGAGTAATTGTGGCTCTAAACAAAGGTCTACGCATCCCATTGTGCTTGCTAAACTTGCCAACCAAAGAATAAAAGAATTTTTCAAATGATAAACATGAAGTCATATGCTTGACAAGCTTAGTGGTTGGGAGTTAACTTAAATGTGCTGACACATGGAAAGCTTTCAACATTGCACTAAATTATATTTAGTTGATATCATGTACCTTTGTTTATGGATGCTTATCATGTGCGAAATAAATGTGGAAACTTAGTAAGTTTGAGGAGTAGGAATAATTGGCTAGAGAGACGCCTGGGCCGCCAACCTAAGCCATGCATCATTCATGGTGGAAATTTACAGCGTACCATAGTGAACATTCAGTGATGCACATCATAATAAAAAGCTACACAAATAGTAAATAAAAGAGTGCTGAGATTGTTCATTGTCTGTTTGTCTTGTCGTTTGGACATGGGCTTGTTCCATGTCTTGGGACAAGAGGTACCCCAGTTGACGCTCTTGATGACGCTTTTATTACTTGCAATGACTGAAAAACTCGAACTTGCCTAGTGACCAGAGTTGAGTAGCACGTGGTGTAGGTACTCGTATTCACGGGGCATGAGACTTTCAACCTCTAGTTGGTCAAGCATATGAGTCATAATAGGGAACACCAAATGGTTTGATAAAACTGAGAGCAAGGTTGTAAGCACAATGAGTTCATTAGTCAATAAAAGAAAGAATCAAAAGATCTCAAAAATCTTGTCTTGATTCAATTAAAAGCGATGCAAGAACCTTTGTTTATTTCTACAGTTGGGCAAACTCATCCAAGTATTGACACTTCATGATATTTCTCTTGCAACATGTATAAATGCTTTAACACTGATTAGATATACCTTTGCTAGCATTTTGTTATTTGTTATGGAAATTATGTTTTGAATACTTGTTGGTATTAAACGGTGTTACATATGCAATGCAAAGTTCTTGTCAAAGTCTTTTTATCGCTTCTGCACTATGTTTGAGTTGTTCGAGGACAAACAACGAGCTAAGCTTGGGGGAGTTGATGCACCTAAAATGCATCTACTTTTCCAAGCACTTTGCTTCATAATTTGCTCCGGAATCTTCCCATATTTGAATAAACCTGCTGAATCTGACGCTGTTTTTAGCAAAGTCTCGTTTCTGGTTATTTTTGCAGGAAATTAAATCGGGGAAAAATACCACGTCATTTTTTATGGAAAAGGAGGACAACGTGCAAAGGATGGACACGAGGAAGCGCCGAGGCCCAAAAGAGGGGCCCCACGCGGCCAGATCCTTGGGCCGCGTGGGCCCACCTAACTGGAGCCTCGGGCGCCGCCTCTCCTTCGGCTTTTCGCGTACCCCCTCATATATACGAAAAAGTGGGTGCCCTAAGAGGAGGAGAGCTTTCGCGAAACACACCGCCGCCACCACCACGATCTTCGTTTTCGGAGACAGATTGATCCAGGATTTCTCCTCCGGTGGAGGGATCCGGAGACCGTCTTCACCGCCATCTTCACCGCCTTCATCTCCATCGACCATGAGCTCCCTCTCCATCACCATGTGTGAGTAGTCCGCTGTAGGCATGTGAGGTGGATGGGGATTGGATGAGATTGATCATGTAATGATACCCGTTGTTCGAGATCTTAGGGGTTTATCTTGAGGATATTTTTGTATTGTGTTGATGCACTTATGCTATACTTAATGCTTGTTACTAGGGCCCGAGTGGCATGATTTCAGTACTGAACTTATTTTGCTTCATCATATAATTGAGTTTGGTATTTATCTGCAAAGTGTATCACCTGCTATTATGTTGAACCTGCGAACCCTAAAAGTGAGGATTCTATGTGTTCATGAAGTGTTAATGCGTTGTTCCGGGCTATTCGAAATGGTAGACCTTAATTACCTGTAGTTCCAAGTTGGCCCCGGTGAAATGGGCAGGTCAGACAATAGATGTTGTGCAAATTCTCTTGGTTAGTACGCACAACTATTTACGGAACACATACCTACATATATCGGGGTTAGAGATAAGTCTCATTGCTATTTGTATCTTATTATATGATCAATCTTATTCATGCAACACCCCGCTATCACTTAATGACTACGTTTTAAATCTTTGAGTTACACTTTCACTTTTCCGGTGAAAACTGGGAAACCCTTGTTCACTACCGCTGTTCTATTTGCTACTTGAATCATACTATTGCCATCACTATCACTGCTGCAAGTTTATTGATATACAGGTGTGGTTGAGAGTGACGCCTCAATTGGCAAAGTCTTATTGGTATTCTTGTGTTCCCATCGTGTCGAACTATAAATTTGGGTAATACTTCCCAACGAAGATTTCAGTGGTCCCCTATACTTGTGGGCATCACTCGCGTCTGCACCGCCGCCGTTGTCAAGCTCCAAAGCTCTGTCGCGCCACGTCGAGCTCCACGGCCGCGGCCGGCCCACGCATCCCGCTGCCGGCAGCAGCCGCCCCAGGACTGCGCGCCCTCCTCCTCTGCGCCAACAAGCGCCGCGCCGGCAGACTCCGCGCCGGCAAGCGCCGTGCTAGCCGCCCGATGAGCCCACCATCCACGCCGCGCCTGCGTGGTGGATCCCGAGCGAAAAATGGAAAAAATGGCCCCGCCGCCACCATCCTTGGACGCGCTCGGCTTTGCCGTCGTTTCCTCCGGCGGGGGCGGTACGGTGGACGGCGGCCGAAGCCCCAGCGCCGGCGGCGGTTAGGGTTCCGTCGAGTCGCCAGGCGTGGGCGACGCGGGGGTGGGTCTCGCCTGTATCATTCCTTTAAATTGAATAATATTTTAATCTACACCTTGTAAAGCGGTATCAAAATGTGACGGTGAAGATTATCGACTATTGTGCTTGCATTGTGTCATTGAACATAGTTGCATATCCTTCATTATCCACAACATGATTGGCCATTGCCGTATCACAGATGATTGATATGATGAGGCGAAAATGTAGTTATATACCCATCAAAAAAATGTTGTAATATACTATATAATTCCAATTGCATCTTCATTTTTTGCATTAAGGTGAGGCACGTAATGGCGAGCGGAGATGCAAAGATTGATCGGTTCGAGCATGAAAGGGCGACATCGCCCGACTAAGATTTACCTCAATTATTTGTTGATTCCGTAGCAACGCACGGTCATTCAACTAGTTACAAATTATATTGGACTTCACGAGCATAACTTGACGGTAAGGTGGTCTCTTTGGATTAAAATTTCTTGCAACTAAACCCATCGAACGTATCTAGGATGTTTGAAGGATGGAAGAACAATCCGTTTCAATGGCCAGATCACTAGTAGAATAAGTATTGGCCATATCTAAACTTTGTAAACAAGTTAAGACTTCCCCCAAATCAGCAAGCGGCACCGAGGAATAACACTTCCTGCTGAGCACACCTCTTCGCCTTCATGGTCATGAACGGGCCAAACCCCATGCCTTGCCCTTCTCTAAAGAACTTGTGTCCACATTACACTTCAGCCATCCTTCTTCTGGTCTCATCCATCAGACCTTGTTGCTCATATTTTATTAATTCCTCTAAATCTTTCGAGCAGCTAAATGAAGAACTTAGTTTTCCTTTTCTGTCAATATTGATCCCTCCCAAAGCTAAACCTTTCACTATGTCTTGATAGTTCTGAAGGAATCTAACGGAATTATCAATCGAGGCGTCTCCTTTATCAAATACTCCCTCCGTCCAAAAATAAGTGTCTCAAATTTGTTCAAAAGTGGTGGTATCTAGACATGTTTCGTGTATAGATACATCCACTTTTTGTCAAACTTGAGACACTTATTTCTGGACGGAGGGAGTATCACATTGTTTCGGGAAGAAGGTTTTTGGCTCCCGAGCTCCAGTGCTCCCTCCTATTCAAAAAATTCGAAATGATATTTATAAGTTTCAAAAAAAATCTGAAAACAAATCCGGAGGAAGCCAATGATATATTATACGAACGTGCAAAACATCAAATCTCTATGATTTATCAAATTTGTTATTTTTGTGTAGCCCAAAATATAAAGTATCTATAATTTAAAATTTTCACGTTCGCGGGATATATCATTGGTTACATCCTTGTTTTTTTTCAGAATTTTTGGAAACTCACATATAAGATTGTTGTATTGTTTAAATAGAAGGGAGCACTAGAGCCCGAGAGCAAATAACACTTTCCGATTGTTTCGGTGATACCAAACCTCCACTAAATATACATCATTTAATGTTCAAGTCTTTCTTTAGACTATCAAGCTATGAGAACCCAGCTGTTGCCTGGATAAGCAAACTTATCATCGAGGTAGGTTTCAGGTTCTAGCCAAATCTTTCCTTAATTTCACCGCTTTAGAACAAAACATAGTTGCATAGTAAGCCGTCTCATCCACCATACCACAGATGGAACATGTTGGAAGAACATTTGGAGTCCTTCGGCTCCTGTTGAATTGAACAACTAGACTATTTGTCACAAGTTTCCACATAATTATTTTGACCTTTGGGTGGACATTTGTGTTCCATACAGTTTACATAAATCTTTTGTTCACATTCTGGTTTGTACTCGAGTTCGGAAGGTTCGAGTTCCTCAAATCCATCGCGAGATTGTAAGCACTACGAAGCGAGAAGATACCATGATTTCCCAGGGAGACAAAGCCTTTTTCATCGTAATTTGGGAGGAAGATCTCGAGGATGTCCTCTGGATCCAAATGCAGAAAAATATCCTGAACTAAATTCTCTTTCCATGTATGGTATTCAAGATTTATCAGTTGCTCTACCCTTATTAATCTTGACTTTTTCACATTGGGTTTTATTTTCATGTTGACTCTTCGAACACAACTATATATATACAAATCCTTATATGGCCATCACCAATTCTCCATATAATACCCCTTTTCAGAAGCTCAAGATCGTGCATAATTACTTGCCAACAAGGGGAATATTTATCGTGCGACGATGCCAACGAAAGCTTGTTTCGGCATCTACCGGAACAATCGATAGCGGCGCCCATGGGTGTCGTTTACCTCGTTGGAGGCTTTGTGGGTTTGTTCTTGTTCCCTCTGTGCTCCGGGAAAAACCTAGTCTATTTGATTGCAGGGTTTTGTTCCGAAGCAAAGATATCCACGGGTCCGGTTTCGGGCCTCCCGGATCGGATGATGGCAACCTTTCTGCTCCCTCCTTGGGATCATTTTTGGAGTCACAGATCGGCATGAGGGACAAGTGTATGACTTCGATGGCTAGACGCAGGTTTCCTACTAGTGATGTTCCCACCATTTAGCACCCATCTGGTTTCCGTTTGTTAGAAAAGAGAAAGAAAAAAAATGGTCCATCATACACCAACAATCGAGTGGGTCCATCTTCCATTTTATTCCCTTAGACTTAGTACTGTATTAGACACGGGGCTAAGGAAAACTTAACTAGACTCACACATAGGTCTAGATAATTCCTAGCCACCTCTTTTTCTCAACGCTGCACACATTCTAAGGGAACAAATCAAACTATTCAATTAAGAGAACTAACATCACCGGTATGAGTAACGACTGATTTCCCGACGTCTCTCAAGCTCACGACTTGGGTAACAATTTCTTGTTACGGTCAAAATAAATGTTGCGAGCATGGCAATGAACTTTTACCTCTCGTCCTTACTTGTTTTTTTCTGTCACATTAGCCAGCCTCATGTTTGCTCTTGGCCGCGGTTTATAATGTTTGCTTGGTTCGACGTAGGCCTGCGCTGTTCCACAAAAATAAATGCGCTTCATTGTTGAAGTTCGGATGGAAAATAAAGGCTCATATTGATTTTGTTGTTCTCTTGAGTGCAGTGAGCATGTGCATGGTTTATCACTTTTATTCTCTCGCTAAGATCATTCTACATGTTTGTAAATTCATGAAGTGATCTTCATCCCCTGAAGCTGAACATTCAGAACCGGGTGCGCTATGGGTAGGCGTGTTAGAGTAGTGTACGTACACGGTTAGAGGTAGATGAGAAATATAGAGATTATCTTGTATTCCAAGTCATAGGCATCTTGCCTCATAAGTGTTACTCTTTATATACCCATGAGAGTGAGATCAATACAACAAAATATTCATATGGATCAATACTTTCTTCATGATATCAGAATGGTTAGTCTCATGACGCTAATGCTAGAGCTTCCACCACTTCCGGAGTGCCTAGCCTCCGGGAAGATTAATCTCTTCTCCTTAGGGGTGCGGCAACCGGTCTCGATCAAAGATCAAATTTGTTCTTTAGATCAAAATTTTTAGTTCACAGATTGGATCTAAGCTTAGCGACAAAATAAAACCTTAATTCTCTAGATCATGATCCTCAAATTCCGATGTAAATCATTACAGAAATCAGCTCCAGAAATAGTCACGTGCACAACGACGCATAATTTCGGCAAACCCGATGAACAAGATTCGCGGTCTACCCAAGATATTTCTCTTCAAAGCCAACAGTTTGGATGTTTAGAACAGAAGCCACCACTTGGCACTCCTCTTCCGTACATTTATTCTTGATTAACAAAGAACACTTTCCAGGGCTAAGCAGCTGAATTGATGGTGCTATGGTAAACTGTTAAGTTTTTTTTAGAACCATGCAGGAGCGTCGCATGTATATTTAATAGATAGAAGAAGAAAGCCATACACTGGCAGTAGTCTGACAGAGAAAGGTGGCCTCCGGCACATGGTAAACTGTTAAGTTGAAGCTCAGCACATGGTAAGATACCCATCAATCACAGCATACTGATTGAGAGCTGTCTGACAAATTGCATCAAGACTGAAGATCAATGCAGTGCTGGTCGGATACGTGCTATTATTGCTCGATCATGTGAGAGTTTATTTTTTTTGCGGAGGAAGACACAGGATTACATCGGCATATTACAGAAAGGTCCACAAAGAAAAAGAAAGTACAAACCAGCCCTTCTGCAAGTTGACCACGCCGGAGACGAAGACGCTGTCGGTGGCGCGCCGCTGCTCGAACTCCACTCGTTGCCTTGGACCAGGAGCCTCCCCAAGCTAGCGGGAAGTCGCCGATCACCGATCCCGAAGAATCTACGCCCGAAGTCGCCGTCGTCGTCGCGCCGAAGATCCCCTGCATCTTCCCGTCGATCTCGCACCAGATCCGCCGTCCCGCGAGATCCGGCGAGGGGAAGGCCGAGCCTGGCAGCTCCGCAGAGCTGCGGACTCGGCGGAGGCGGTAGGTCGACGCCAGAGCTCCGGAGAGCGCCACCGCCGAGGGGAAGGACCACCACCTGCAAAAGCTTGACCGGCGTCGCCTCCTCCGCCATAACGCCGCCGGCAGCCACCCAACTCACACCTACGCTACGTATGTACACGGATCCGGCGATTCCCCGTCCTCCCGCCGCCGGAGCGACGCCGGAGGGCGGGGAATCGCACAGATCTACGGCGACGCGGTGGTGCGAACCGAGGATCCCAAAAAACGCCCCTCTCTACTGTGGACGGGGAGGGGTGACGCTCCAAGGTGCGACTTCATGTGGGAGTTTAGAAGTAGTGCATCGATCGGAAGATGAATTCAGCCGTGTTGCACGCTCTTGAGCAACTACATTAATTCGATCGTACTATTCTGGAGTGTTCCCACAAATTTCACAAGTAACTTCCATA
Organism: Poa pratensis; assembly: GCA_947311845.1. Taxonomy (NCBI): domain Eukaryota; kingdom Viridiplantae; phylum Streptophyta; class Magnoliopsida; order Poales; family Poaceae; genus Poa; species Poa pratensis. Next base: position 18,221,139 of record CAMZMU010000069.1, read on the forward strand.
TTGCCTATCCCGCAAAAAAAAAACTTCCATATTGCCTATATACAGAGTGAAATGGAGTTACATACAGTTCATGGGAAAAAAACACCGGTATTCCTCTCTCTTTTTTTCAAAGAATACTGGCTCATAGTCCTTCGTAAATACTTAACTTGGCTAAAACTGCTGCGATAATCAGCAATACTGCTGGGAAAACACTCATCGTAAGACTTGAAGTGAGCCCTACATGTCGTCTGATCTGATGAAGCTGGCAGCAGTCGTTACAGAGTAGTCGTACGTACAGCATTCATTATCACGAAAATGAATGATTCCTTAATTCTCCAGATCACGATCCTCAAATTCCGGTGCATACCAGTACAGAAATCAGCTCCAGAAATCGTCGCTGCACAACGGCGCATAATTTCAGCAAACTCGATGGACAAGATTCGTGGCCTACCGAAGATATTTCTCTTCAAAGCCAACAGTTTGGATGTTTAGAACAGAAGCCACCACTTGGCCCTCCTCTTCCGTACATTTAATCTTAATAACAAAGAACACTTTCCAGGGCTAAGCAGCTGAGTTGATGGTACTATGGTAAACTGTTAAGTTGAAGTTCAGCACATGGTAAGATACCCATCAATCACAGCATACTGATTGAGTGCTGTCTCGCAAATTGCATCAAGACCGAAGATCAATGCAGTGCTGGTCGGATACGTGCTATTATTTTTTTTATTTTTTTAATGCTCGATCATGTGGGAGTTCAGAAATAGTGCATCGATCGGAAGATGAATTAAGCCGTGTTGCATGCTCTTGAGCAGGTACATTAATTCGATCGTAGTATTCTGGAGTGTTCCCACAGATTTTACAAGTAACTTCCATATTGCATATATACAGAGTGAAACGGAGTTGCATACAGTTCATGGGGAAAAAACACCGGTATTCCTCTTTCTCTTTTTTAAAGAATACTGGCTCATGGTCCTTCTTCGTAAATACTTAACTTGGCCAAAACTGCTGCGATAAACAGCAATAGTGCTGGGAAAACACTCATCGTAAAACTTGAAGTGAGCCCAACATGTCGACAGATCTTATGAAGCTAACAGCAGTCGTTACAGAGTAGTCGTACGTACAGCATACATTATCACGAAAATGAATGATTACGGGACATCATGATCAGCTCGCCTTCCCAGGTCAGCATCAGCCAAAAAAAAATTGACTAAACAGCATCAGCCAAATTAATCGCCCCACGTCAGCAATACTCTTAGCCACCTATTTTTCTAAACGCTGTCCACATTTTAAGATCAAACTATTCAATTAAAAGAACTAACATCACCGGTATGAGTAACGACTGATTTCCCGACGTCTCTCAAGCTCACGACTTGGATAACAATTTCTAGTTACGGTCCAAATAAATGTTGCGAGCATGGCAATGAACTTTTGCCTCTCGTCCTTATTTGGTTTTTTCTATCACATTAGCCAGCCTCATGTTTGCTCTTGGCCGCAGTTTTTAATGTTTGCTTGGTTTGACATAGGCCTGCGCTGTTTCACAAAAATAAATGCGCTTCATTGTTGAAGTTCGGATGGAAAATAATGGCTCATATTGATTCTGTTGTTCTCTTGAGTGCAGTGAGCATGTGCATGGTTTATCACTTTTATTCTCTCGCTAAGATCATTCTACATGTTTGTAAATTCATGAAGTGATCTTCATCCCCTGAAGCTGAACATTCAGAACCGGGTGCGCTATGGGTAGGCGTGTTAGAATAGTGTACATACACGATTAGAGGTAGATGAGAAATATAGAGGTTATCTTGTATTCCAAGTCATAGGCATCTTGCCTCATAAGTGTTACTCTTTATATACCCATGAGAGTGAGATCAATACAACAAAATATTCATATGGATCAATACTTTCTACATGATATCAGAATGGTTAGTCTCACAACGCTAATGCTAGAGCTTCCACCACTTCCGCAGCGCTTAGCCTCCGGGAAGATTAATGTCTTCTCCTTAGGGGCACGTCAACCGGTTTCGATCAAAGATCAAATTGGTTCTTTGGATTCCAAATTTTAGTTCCTAGATTGGATCTTAAGTTTAGCCACAAAATAAAACCTGAATTCTCTAGATCATGATCCTCAAATTCCGATGCAAATCATTGCAGAAATCAGCTCCAGAAATAGTCACGTGCACAAACGACGCGCAATTTCGGCAAACCCGGTGGACAAGATTCGTTGAATGTTTAGAACAGAAGCCACCACTTGGCACTCCTCTTCCGTACATTTATTCTCGATGAACAAAGAACATTTTGCAGGGCTAGACAGCTGAATTGATGGTGCTATGGCAAACTGTTAAGTTGAAGTTCAGCACATGGTAAGATACCCATCAATCAAAGATCATGTGGGAGTTCAGAAATAGTGCATCGATCGGAAGATGAATTCAGCCGTGTTGGACGCTCTTGAGCAGGTACATTAATTCGAGCGTAGTATTCTGGAGTGTTCCCACAGATTTCACAAGTAACTTCCGTATTGCATATATACACAGAGTGAAACGGAGTTGCATACAGTTCATGGGAAAAAAAAACACCGGTATTTCTCTCTCTATCTTTTTTAAAAGAATACTGGCTCAGGGTCCTTCTTGGTAAATATTCACTTGGCCAAAACTGCTGCGATAAACAGCAATTAATACTGCTGGGAAAACACTCATCTTATGACTTGAAGTGAGCCCAACATGTCGACAGATCTGATGAAGCTAACAGTAGTCGTTACAGAGTAGTCGTACGTACAGCATACATTATCACGAAAATGAATGATTACGGGACATCATGATCAGCTCGCCTTCCCAGGTCAGCATCAGCCAAAAAAAAAAATTGACTAAACAGCATCAGCCAAATTAATCGCCCCACATCAGCAATACTCTTAGGGTGTGATTGGTTCATTGGCTATGAAAAAGTGGTTGGGGGCACCCCAACCACGTGGTTGGTGGTAACCATTTTTCATGTTTGGTTGTGTGTGTTGGCTAGCCATGTTTTCTGTTTGGTTGAAGTGATAAAAAGTGGTTAGGGGTGGCCATATTTGTGTTTATTTTGAGGGATTAGAAATGCTTAGAGTGATATGGTCAATTATTTTTAAGATGCTGAGGAAACCCCGTAATATATTTATAAAAGGGAAAAGTTTGTTTAAATATCTATACTATACAGTAAAAGGGAAAAGTTTATTCCTATATTTTTAATATATAAAAAGGAAAATTTATTCTAATATTTAAAAGGTAAATGTTTGGTTAATATTTAAAAGGGAAATCTGTCAACTTTTCTTAATATTTATATAATAAGGGAAAGTTTTTTCACATATATAAACGGGTAAAATGTCTTAATATATTTAATAATGAAAAGCTTTTTCAAATATTAAAAAGGGTAAATTTTCTATTTTGTGAGTACGATGAATATGTCGTAAAATGTTTCGCAGGTGATGGCAGGGACTCGCCCACGGGTGGTTGGCCTCAACCACCACTTTTATAGTGGTTGAGCTCAACCACTTTTTTGAGGGTATATGCCTAAAATTTGGCTACCCCCACACACCCGACACCACAAACCAAACATGGGCTAACCACTTAAAAAATGGCTACCCACAACCACTTGGTGGCTAGCCACCCAACCAAACACACCCTTAGCCACCTCTTTTTCTCAACGCTACACACATTCTAAGGGAACAAATCAAACTATTCAATTAAAAGAACTAACATCACCGGTATGAGTAAAGACTAATTTCCCGACGTCTCTCAAGCTCACGACTTGGGTAACAGTTTCTTGTTACGGTCCAAATAAATGTTGCGAGCATGGCAATGAGCTTTGGGCAGCACTAAGCGTCCACCGGGGATCCCGCACGCCGATCCTCCGGGTGGAGAGCCGTCCGATGGAAATTCTATGGCCATTGGATCCCGCTGCTCCGCGTCGCATGCAGATAAATCCAAAACGTCGCTTTCTTGGACCCATCCATGACTGCGCATGTCGCCCAAATTCTCCAGCGCGGGCGGATCGGTCGTACTATTAGCTGGCTATATGGTCAGGAAAAATCACTATTTCCTCACGTCGCTGTCGCTCGCTGCTGCCTTGCATGCATATGCATGTGGTGGTCGTGTGAAGCTACCATGTGACTTCTCTCGCTTTGTGGCCATGTGACTTTCTGGCACAGCGTTCTAAGAAAATGAGGGTACAAAAAATGATTAAACAAAATCACCATAATTTCAAACAAATATCACAAACTACTACAACAACAAAATCATATGTTTGCACCATTTTGAAAAACCGGGTAAGCAACTTCTTTTTTTCACTGCAAACTTATGATGCAAAAACAGTAGAACAATTGTAGCAACAAAATTCCTCTTGTGAAGCTGTCAGAATCCCGCAAATGTTTTTATAAAGCAAAAACGATTTATTTGTAATATGAATTTTGTGCTACTGTAGCAAATGTCCAATTCCCCTCCAAAATCCTGCAAATGCTTCTGCGGAGCAAAAAGTCAGTTCGTAACAAAAAAATTGTGCTACTCGTAGTAAATGCTTCTATGGAGAAAAAAAGTTCCATTGGTAGCATTATTTTCTATTGTAGCAAAATTGTGGCATTATAGCATTTTGAAAACAGAAACCTAGCAAAATAATTAGAACATTATAGCATTTTGAAAACAGAAACGTAGCAAAAGAAATAGAAGTGTTGGTCAGAAAATTTTGACGAGATCTCGTAGGAAACCTCGTAGCAAAAGATTTATGACATTACAACATTTTAAGAATAGAAATGTAGCAAAAGTAGTATGACTGCTAGACAGAAAAGTCTGACGAGATATCGCCGGAGTTCTCATCGGAAACCTTGTAGCAAACAAATTGTGACATTACAGCATTTCAAAAACAAAAACGTAGCAAAATAATTATGACTATATAGCAAATCCCCGTTGGGCCGTAGAAAAATCCTCAAACTGAATCTCTCACCGGTAGCAACACGGAGCAGTGTAGCAGCCCCAACAAACGTTGGCAGCAATGCTGTCCGACCCTTGCAGCATCCCCGACCTGTGACTAGTAGCATCATTGGCGACTTGAATCCCCCAGGATGGTAGCATCGACGACGACGGACGGTTGCACCAGCGGCTGCTGCTTGCAGCAGCGCCAACATGTTGCGCAGCACCGGCGACCTAGCTTCACAACACCGCCGCGTCGTCACCTCCCCGTTTCGTACATTGACGATGAGTTGCTCCTCCCTTTGCCAACAACACGCACTCTGTACATCTGCCCCGTGGCCAGGCCGGTGAGGCGTGCGGGCTGCGGTACCGACAACACGTAAGGAGCCATCGCCATCAGCTCGGTCGTGGTGGAGCCGGCCCGGTCGTAGCTCGTTGAGGAGGCGCGCGGGTTGCAAAAATTGCAACCCGTGAGAATAAATTTGCTACAAACATTATGTAGATTTGCATCAAAAAAGGAAAAAAATGCTACAAACTTTCCAAAATTTTGCACCACATTATGAAAATTGCATCGTGTGAATAAGAAATTGCTACAATCATGTGAATTTGAATCAACAGTATAAAATTTCTGCTACAATGAACCTCCTCAAGAAATGCATGTTGTGAGAAAAAATTTGCTACAAACATTATGTCGATTTGCATCAAAAGAGGAAACTTTCTGCTACAAACCTTTAAAAAATTTGCACCACATTAAGAAAATTGCATTATGTGAAGAGGAAATTGCTACAATATGTTTGTGGATTTGCATCAAATGGGGAATTTGTTTGCTACAAAACTTATAAAAAAATGCACCTCACGAGCAAAAAAAAAAGAAGAAATGCTCTCACACCCGCAAGCACAACTAACTGACGTCGCTTCTCTCCAATCTCCGCAACCGGTGTCGCTGTCAGGACGAGCAACAGGAGCAGATGAGAGGAAGTAGAGGCCGGAGCAGGTGACGGCGAGCTCGAACTAGCGGCCGCGCGGGAGGAGGCCGAGGCAGAGCTCGACGCTGGGGCGAGTGAGGGCGCCGCAGAGCTGGTCGCTGGGGCGAAAGAGGGCGCGGCGGCGCCGAACGTCGGCGGGACAGGAAGCGCCGTCGAAATCCAGTGGGAGGGGACGGTGATGCTGCTGTGCGACTCTTGCCGAGAGCCATGGAGGATAGGGAGAAAAGAAGGGATAAGGAAAGAAAACGTGGGAGGGCCGAGGACTTTTCTTCCGCCAGAAATTGGACACATGGTGCACGGAGCATGCGGGGGATCAAGTCGCGCGATCCCCCGGGGGATAACCAGGCTTTCCCATGAACTTTTGCCTCTCGTCCTTACTTGGTTTTTTTTCTGTCACATTAGCCAGCCTCATGTTTGCTCTTGGCCGCAGTTTATAATGTTTGCTTGGTTCGACGTAGGCCTGCGCTGTTTCACAAAAATAAATGCGCTTCATTGTTGAAGTTCGGATGGAAAAAATGGCTCATATTGATTATGTTGTTCTCTTGAGTGCAGTGAGAATGTGCATGGTTTATCACTTTTATTCTCTCGCTGAGATCATTCTACATGTTTGTAAATTCATGAAGTGATCTTCATCCCCTGAAGCTGAACATTCAGAACACGGGTGTGCTATGGGTAGGCGTGTTAGAATAGTGTACGTACACGCTTAGAGGTAGATGAGAAATATAGAGATTATCTTGTATTCCAAGTCATAGGCATCTTGCCTCATAAGCGTTACTCTTTATATACCCATGAGAGTGTTCATATGGATCAATACTTTCTACATGATATATTTTTTACTGTACTTTCTACATGATATCAAAATAGGGGTAAATTGCTCCTATGCGACGCATTTCCTCACAATTGGATGGAGAGCGACGTCGTTGGCACAAATTGCTCTTGTGCGACGCTTTTGTGAGCGCAAATAGCTCTCGTGCGACATGGAATTTAAACGCAAACTGTTAGGATTATGCGAGCCTAGTGAAACCCACAACATATCCAGATCATCACAGCATGTCCTCTGAGCACGGGACCCACAACTAATCCACCTCACCACGTGGGACCCACTACTTCCCGCCATGAGCCATCCCTGTGAATGTTGCATCCTCCTCCCTTGCATCCTCTGTTTCTTTTCTTCTTCTTCTCCGGCGACGAAGCTCGGCAACGCCGACGAGCTTTTCTGAACTGAAGCTGCATTTTGCACCATTTCTGAACTGAAATTGAACTGAACATTGCCACGCTGAAATTGAACACTAAATTCAACTGAAATTGAACTGAAATTGAACTAAATTCAACTGAAATTGATATGAACATATTACATAGCTAATTCCATGCCGGGCATACATAAATTCGTGGCGATCATCAGATCAAAAGCCACACGGCACACACGCGGGCCCAAACACTGCTTACATAGCTAAATGGGCTTCTGTCGCTACTCTAACCCTAACCTAAAACCCAAAATTGGGCTCACACCGGAGACCCAGGGGTGCGGCGGCGACGAGGCGGCGGCGCCGCTCAGTCGGAGTCAGAGTCGGAGTCGTCCGAGCTGATGTCGAAGATGGGGTTGCGGGATGCTTCAAGACCTTGCTGGAGGCGGAGTTCATCGAGCTCCTCTTCCATCTCACGGCGCGCGTCGAGCTGCTGCTGCTCCTCCTTGCTGCGCTCTATCATCTCGGCTGTGATCCAGGCGAGGTCGTCGTCATGGACGTAGTCTCCGGGCAGGAGGCCGGCGTGCCCGGCGCGCGGTGCATGGTCCTGCTGCTCCTCCTGCTCCCTCTTCGGCGACGGCAGCGGTGCCCGTGTGATAGAGGAACTCCCCGCGCCGGAGGAGCTTCCCCATCTCCATACGGCGGTCGTACTCCTCCACCTCGCGGCGGAAGAACGCAGGCGGCGGCGTGAGGCCGTAGTTCGTGTACTTGCGCGCGCCGCCCTTCTGACCCCCGTCGGAAGCAACCCGCGCCTCCGAAAGGGGTCAGAGGCGGGCGCCGGCCGCTTCCGCTCCTTCCGCTCCTCGTCGGAGCGGTTTCCACCACTGGAATGGCCACCGCGAGAGCTTGAACCCCCACGCCTCATCATCGTCGTACGGCAGGGCTGGATCTGTAGGCGGCGGGGCTGGTTTGCCGCGTGGTTTTGGTCGCCGGCGGCGAGTGTGGCGCAGATCTGAAGCGAGTGGGGAATAGCTAGGGTGCGACACATTTCCGTGGATAAGAAGGGGAACGGGAGGCGGTCGGAAAAAAAATGAGGTGGCCGTGCCATGAGAAAGGGAACGGGAGGTGGGCCGTGGCATGAGATAAGGCATGGCCCAAAGATAAGAGGCCCACCGTGAAATAAATAAAACACTGCAACAAAAAAAAACTCCAGCCAATCAGAGCGCAGAACGAGAGTGTCGCGGATCGTCTGGGGGTTTCCCTCTAGAAGGCCTGATCGGACGGCCAGGATTACGCGGGGTTTCGGCTGGGTCAATGGGGTTTTGTGTGTGTTGATCAAATTAGGGTTTAACATAACTAATTCAATAAAATCAAAAAATATGGAACTTGCGCACATAGCCTTGTTATATCGTATAACTAGAAAAAATATATATATGGTTTACATACATTTTTACAAAAAAAGCTTAAATCAGGTGAGAGACCTCGAACACTTTCAAATTAGCATAACTAATTCAAAAAAATCAAAAACATAGGAAATTTTCGCACATAGTCTTCTTATGTCATATAGTAACGAGAAAACAATATAGATATGGTTTACATATATTTGCACGAATATGTGTTCACTCAAATGTGATATCTCGAATAGAGTAGCATGGATTTCAAGAGAGAGAAGTAGGGTTTCAGTGACTAGGATTTAGCATAACTAATTCAAAAAAAAATCAAAAAATATGGAACTTGCGCACATAGTCTTGTTATATCATATAATAACTAGAAAAAATATAAATTTGGTTTACATACATTTACACGAAAATGCCTTCACTCAAATGTGATATGTCGAACAGAGTAGTATGGATTTTAAGGGAGAGAGGAGGTGGGTTTAAAGTTTTTGAAAATTAAAATTGTCAAACCTCACCAAAGCTTCATTTTGGAGTGACTAAGATAGATCTGAGCTTAGTTTTCCATTTTCATGTTTTAAACTTGATTTATTTATGATTTGCAATTAAATCATTATTATTCAAAAGAAAATAAATAATATGAAGATTAATTCAATAATTAGTGAGATTTCAAAATGACACTATATAGATAGAATTTATGTCTAGGAAATTTATTTGGCTGATTTAGACAAGGTGAAAAAAAATACTTGCTTACAAATGGGGCCGTTTACCCTACCTTTGGAACTCATTTGAAACATAATTTTTTCATGACTTAGCAAAAAGGCTCGGTTTGATGACCAAGTTAGATGAAACAAGTGCATAATAGTTTGAAATCATCCAAGCCTAGCAAAAATACCATGTAAAGTTTGAATTTTAGTTCAAATTTGAATTCAAGTTTGAATGTAAAGTTTTATTTGTCGGAATGAAACTATATAGATAGAATACATGTCTAGAAAATTTATTTGGCTCATTTAGACAAGGTGAAAAAAATTGTTGCTTAGAAATGGGGCCGTTTACCCTACCTTTTGAATCTCATTTGAAACACAATTTTCAGGACTTAGCAAAAGGCCCCGGATTGATGACCAAGTTAGATGAAACAAGTGCCTCCTCCCTTGCATCCTCTGTTTCTTTTCTTCTTCTTCTCCGGCGACGAAGCTCGGCAACGCCGACGAGCTTTTCTGAACTGAAGCTGCATTTTGCACCATTTCTGAACTGAAATTGAACTGAACATTGCCACGCTGAAATTGAACACTAAATTCAACTGAAATTGAACTGAAATTGAACTAAATTCAACTGAAATTGATATGAACATATTACATAGCTAATTCCATGCCGGGCATACATACATTCGTGGCGATCATCAGATCAAAAGCCACACGGCACACACGCGGGCCCAAACACTGCTTACATAGCTAAATGGGCTTCTGTCGCTACTCTAACCCTAACCTAAAACCCAAAATTGGGCTCACACCGGAGACCCAGGGGTGCGGCGGCGACGAGGCGGCGGCGCCGCTCAGTCGGAGTCAGAGTCGGAGTCGTCCGAGCTGATGTCGAAGATGGGGTTGCGGGATGCTTCAAGACCTTGCTGGAGGCGGAGTTCATCGAGCTCCTCTTCCATCTCACGGCGCGCGTCGAGCTGCTGCTGCTCCTCCTTGCTGCGCTCTATCATCTCGGCTGTGATCCAGGCGAGGTCGTCGTCATGGACGTAGTCTCCGGGCAGGAGGCCGGCGTGCCCGGCGCGCGGTGCATGGTCCTGCTGCTCCTCCTGCTCCCTCTTCGGCGACGGCAGCGGTGCCCGTGTGATAGAGGAACTCCCCGCGCCGGAGGAGCTTCCCCATCTCCATACGGCGGTCGTACTCCTCCACCTCGCGGCGGAAGAACGCAGGCGGCGGCGTGAGGCCGTAGTTCGTGTACTTGCGCGCGCCGCCCTTCTGACCCCCGTCGGAAGCAACCCGCGCCTCCGAAAGGGGTCAGAGGCGGGCGCCGGCCGCTTCCGCTCCTTCCGCTCCTCGTCGGAGCGGTTTCCACCACTGGAATGGCCACCGCGAGAGCTTGAACCCCCACGCCTCATCATCGTCGTACGGCAGGGCTGGATCTGTAGGCGGCGGGGCTGGTTTGCCGCGTGGTTTTGGTCGCCGGCGGCGAGTGTGGCGCAGATCTGAAGCGAGTGGGGAATAGCTAGGGTGCGACACATTTCCGTGGATAAGAAGGGGAACGGGAGGCGGTCGGAAAAAAAATGAGGTGGCCGTGCCATGAGAAAGGGAACGGGAGGTGGGCCGTGGCATGAGATAAGGCATGGCCCAAAGATAAGAGGCCCACCGTGAAATAAATAAAACACTGCAACAAAAAAAAAACTCCAGCCAATCAGAGCGCAGAACGAGAGTGTCGCGGATCGTCTGGGGGTTTCCCTCTAGAAGGCCTGATCGGACGGCCAGGATTACGCGGGGTTTCGGCTGGGTCAATGGGGTTTTGTGTGTGTTGATCAAATTAGGGTTTAACATAACTAATTCAATAAAATCAAAAAAATATGGAACTTGCGCACATAGCCTTGTTATATCGTATAACTAGAAAAAATATATATATGGTTTACATACATTTTTACAAAAAAAGCTTAAATCAGGTGAGAGACCTCGAACACTTTCAAATTAGCATAACTAATTCAAAAAAATCAAAAACATAGGAAATTTTCGCACATAGTCTTCTTATGTCATATAGTAACGAGAAAACAATATAGATATGGTTTACATATATTTGCACGAATATGTGTTCACTCAAATGTGATATCTCGAATAGAGTAGCATGGATTTCAAGAGAGAGAAGTAGGGTTTCAGTGACTAGGATTTAGCATAACTAATTCAAAAAAAAATCAAAAAATATGGAACTTGCGCACATAGTCTTGTTATATCATATAATAACTAGAAAAAATATAAATTTGGTTTACATACATTTACACGAAAATGCCTTCACTCAAATGTGATATGTCGAACAGAGTAGTATGGATTTTAAGGGAGAGAGGAGGTGGGTTTAAAGTTTTTGAAAATTAAAATTGTCAAACCTCACCAAAGCTTCATTTTGGAGTGACTAAGATAGATCTGAGCTTAGTTTTCCATTTTCATGTTTTAAACTTGATTTATTTATGATTTGCAATTAAATCATTATTATTCAAAAGAAAATAAATAATATGAAGATTAATTCAATAATTAGTGAGATTTCAAAATGACACTATATAGATAGAATTTATGTCTAGGAAATTTATTTGGCTGATTTAGACAAGGTGAAAAAAAATACTTGCTTACAAATGGGGCCGTTTACCCTACCTTTGGAACTCATTTGAAACATAATTTTTTCATGACTTAGCAAAAAGGCTCGGTTTGATGACCAAGTTAGATGAAACAAGTGCATAATAGTTTGAAATCATCCAAGCCTAGCAAAAATACCATGTAAAGTTTGAATTTTAGTTCAAATTTGAATTCAAGTTTGAATGTAAAGTTTTATTTGTCGGAATGAAACTATATAGATAGAATACATGTCTAGAAAATTTATTTGGCTCATTTAGACAAGGTGAAAAAAATTGTTGCTTAGAAATGGGGCCGTTTACCCTACCTTTTGAATCTCATTTGAAACACAATTTTCAGGACTTAGCAAAAGGCCCGGATTGATGACCAAGTTAGATGAAACAAGTGCATAATAGTTTGAAATCATTGAACATCCCAGCCTAACAGAAAAATTTCTATGAAACATGCAACTCGTAACATAAGTAACTTTTTTTAAAGGTTAAAAGAAATAAATTTGCATTTCACACTCTGTTTGTTGTCATAACACAAGTGCCAAATTATTGCTGCACTCTGTTTGTTTTTACTCCAAAGTAAAACAAATAAGAAGTATATGTTTGTTTTTACTCCAAACTGAACTTTGGTCTGCACTCTGTTAACTGAAAAACAGACATTGTATTAAGAACTGAACAACTTTCCAAATTGCTGCTTCGATTCAGTTAACTGAAGAACAAACACTGTCCTCTGCCCAGACAGGCCTAACTGCGCATTCTAAACAAGTAAAAGAAAAACAGAGCAATGATACAACCAAAAAATCCCCCTGCCATGATATTTGCTTGCTTCTGCAAATCGATCATCTGCTTTAGATATTTCTTGATCTTCTTCAGTTCCACGTTCAGTTCGGACTCCGCGATCAGTTCAGCATTGCGCGCATTCCACGTCGGCATAACTCTGTCTGCCCCTCTGTCCGAGCTCCCCATAGTCTCCACAGCAATGGGCGGCAACCCCAAATTGAGATCCTAGGTTGCGGCTCCGCTCGAATCAATGTAGCCCTGAAACTGAAGCCTCTCAATATACACATCCATCTGTTCGAAATGGTTACATTTCGAGTGGATCTGAAAACAGGAACATGAACCCTAGATCGTAAATTCGACGACAAAAAACGAAATTTGGAGAATTTATAGCAAACAGAACTGAGATCTAACCTTGCCATCCCTTCTACCAGTTTCTTGCTCAAGCATCTCACAAACTCGCGCCCAAGATTGCCATTCTCATCGGTCATACTGACCCACCGCTTAATAGTCTCTCGGCGTGGGCAGTCAGGGCACCTTGTGAGCGGCACTGCACCATACCGTGTCCATTTTGATTGCGGGGAGGAGGAGGTGGAAATATGCGCTAGGTTGCCGGAGAAGAGAAAGATTGGGGAAAGGAGAAGCAAGCGGCGGCGGCGGGCGGGCGAGCACGGGGGCGGGTCTGTTCTAGCTGCGGTGATGTGGGTCCCACGCGCTGAGGTGGATATGAGGTGGGCCCAACATTGCTCGGATAATCCTAACAGTTAACGATTAGTGGCGTTTAAGGGCCGTGTTGGGCCTGAGCTATTTTCGCAGATACAACCGTCGCACAAGAGCAATTCTTGCCAACGACGTCGCTATCCATCCATTTACAGGGAAAGACATCGCATAGGAGCTATTTACCCTCAAAATGGTAGTCTCACGACGCTAATGCTAGAGCTTCCACCACTTCCGCGGCGTCTAGCCTCCGGGAAGATTAATCTCTTCTCCATAGGGGCGCGGCAACCGGTCTCGATCAAAGATCGAATTGGTTCTTCAGATTCAAAATTTAGTTCATAGATTAGATCTAATTTTGCCACAAAATAAACTTTATTCTCTAGATCACGGTCCTCAAATTCCGGTGCAAATCAGTGCAGAAATCAGCCCTAGAAATCGTCGCGTGCCCACAATTTCAGCAAACTCGATGGACAAGATTCGCGACCTACCCAAGATATCTCTCTAAATACTAAGCTCCCTAGGATTTGTGCCTTCTCCTTCTCCCACATGTCAACATCATGGTAGACCCCACTTAGCTCAATTTATTTATTTATTTATAGTTCATATTTTTAAATTGAGTTTGAAAAAAATTCTATTGGATATATATCCTCTCCTTCCCACATGTCCACATCATGGTAGACCCCACTTAACTCACTTTTTTTATTAATTTATAGTTAATAGTTTGAAATTGAGTTTGAAAATATTCTTCTAATAACTAAGCTCTCTAAAAAATAGAGCTTATTGGTTGCTCCACGTGGCAACTTTCTATTGGTTACATCAGATCCAGCTAGAAATAATATTATTTGTCCATTTAACTCAATACAAAATTTACTTTTCTATCTACTGCACACAATAGTGTCGCCCCTCTCTTATACTTCAATAGCTGCTCTATTTTACAACATAGATCATTTAGAGCAAAAAATATTGCTCTAATAGGTACTGCCCTGCATTTGATGTAAATTTAGCAACAAAAAACACCAAGTGCGGCAAATATAAAAAACTTGGTCTGCTGCTATATAACAGAAAGGCCAAAACACGCGCGCTAACTGCCAATCGGAATTTTCATGTCGCTCTCACGCCTCTTCTCCGGTGACCATTGTCGCCTCTTCTCCCATCGATGGCCTCGGATCGGGTAGTTCTGCCACAACTCTAACCGATTCGGCAACAAATTCAATACCATTGGTGCACGGCTCAAGGGCACCACATATCGGTTGCCGGCCATCGCTTTCCTCCCGCACGCGGCCACCATCGACTCCCGTCCATATTAAATCATCTGGGGCAAAAAAAACTGTTGCTCGAACAACTAACCGGTCTTGACGAAAATTCTGTAAATTTTTTTGTCAAAAAGAAAAAGGCAAGTGCTGTAAAAATAAAACACTTGGGTTGTTGCTATAAAACAGAAAGACCAACACCTGCACGACAACTAAAAAAACAACTAAAAATCGAAATTTTCATTCCGACCTCACGCCTCTCCTCCGGTGACCACTACCGCCTCTTCTCTCATCGAATCAGTTTCGAATCCGGCAGCTCCGCCAAAACTCTAACCGATTCGGCTGCAAATCTACCATCACATCTCAAGGACACTATGGATCGTGAGAGATTTGGCCTTGAATAATGTCGTCTCTCTCCTCCCGTGCGCGGTCACCAATGACTCCCTTTTGTAGCTCCGACTGACAAGCCACCCGAAAGGCCCTCTCGCTTCCCCTTCCCTGGAAGCACGAGCACGGGCGACATACGGCAGCTCTGCCTCTTACTGCACCTCGACTAGCACCAGTTGTCGGGCTCGCCTCATTAAGAGATTAACAAATTTAAATTTGTTACTTTTGTATTGTACAGTTTATGCCGCAGTTTGCTAGACCAATACATGCAATATTTTTCTGAATAAGGTATGAATTTGTACCTGATGATGTATCAGACACTAATCTTTACTCAGATCATCATGTCATGTATTGATAACCACAATAATAACATTGGGCGCAGCAAAGCGCGCCAACCTCTTCTAGCTTCTCTTCAAAGCCAACAGTTTGGATGTTTAGAACAGAAGCCACCCACTTGGCCCTCCTCTTCCGTACATTTATTTTTGAATAACAAAGAACACTTTTCAGGGCTAAGCAGCTGAGTTGATGGTGCTATGGTAACTGTTAAGTTGAAGTTCAGCACATGGTAAGATACCCATCAATCACAGCATACTGATTGAGTGCTGTCTGGCAAATTGCATCAAGACCGAAGATCAATGCAGTGCTTGTCGGATACGTGCTATTATTATTTATTATTTTTTTTAATGCTCGATCATGTGGGAGTTCAGAAATAGTGCATCGATCGGAAGATGAATTAAGCCGTGTTGCATGCTCTTGAGCAGGTACATTAATTCGATCGTAGTATTCTGGAGTGTTCCCACAGATTTTACAAGTAACTTCCATATTGCATATATACAGAGTGAAACGGAGTTGCATACAGTTCATGGGGCAAAAACACCGGTATTCCTCTTTCTCTTTTTTAAAGAATACTGGCTCATGGTCCTTCTTCGTAAATACTTAACTTGGCCAAAACTGCTGCGATAAACAGCAATAGTGCTGGGAAAACACTCATCGTAAAACTTGAAGTGAGCCCAACATGTCGACAGATCTGATGAAGCTAACAGCAGTCGTTACAGAGTAGTCGTACGGACAGCATACATTATCACGAAAATGAATGATTACGGGACATCATGATCAGCTCGCCTTCCCAGGTCAGCATCAGCCAATTATTATTTTTTGACTAAACAGCATCAGCCAAATTAATCGCCCCACGTCAGCAATACTCTTAGCCACCTCTTTTTCTCAACGCTGCCCACATTTTAAGGGAACAAATCAAACTATTCAATTAAAAGAACTAACATCACCGGTATGAGTAACGACTGATTTCCCGACGTCTCTCAAGCTCACGACTTGGGTACCAATTTCTAGTTACGGTCCAAATAAATGTTGCGAGCATAGCAATGAACTTTTGCCTCTCGTCCTTACATGGATTTTTCTGTCACATTAGCCAGCCTCATGTTTGCTCTTGGCCGTAGTTTATAATGTTTGCTTGGTTCGACATAGGCCTGCGTTGTTTCACAAAAATAAATACGCTTCATTGTTGAATTTCGGATGGAAAATAATGGCTCATATTGATTTTGTTGTTCTCTTGAGTGCAGTGAGCATGTGCATGGTTTATCACTTTTATTCTCTCGCTAAGATCATTCTACATGTTTGTAAATTCATGAAGTGATCTTCATCCCCTGAAGCTGAACATTCAGAACCGGGTGCGCTGTGGGTAGGCGTATTAGAATAGTGTACGTACACGATTAGAGGTAGATGAGAAATATAAAGGTTATCTTGTATTCCAAGTCATAGGCATCTTGCCTCATAAGTGTTGCTCTTTATATACCCATGAGAGTGAGATCAATACAACAAAATATTCATATGGATCAATACTTTCTACATGATATCAGAATGGTTAGTCTCACGACGCTAATGCTAGAGCTTCCACCACTTCTGCAGCGCCTAGCCTCCGGGAAGATTAATCTCTTCTCCTAGGGGCGCGGTAACCGGTCTCGATCAAAGATCAAATTGGTTCTTTAGATTCAAAATTTTAGTTCATAGATTGGATCTAAGTTTAGCCACAAAACAAAACCTTAATTCTCTAGATCACGATCCTCAAATTCCGGTGCATATCAGTACAGAAATCAGCTCAAAAAATCGTCACGTGCACAATGACGTGGCAATTTTGGCAAACCCGGTGGACAAGATTCGCGGCCTACCCAAGATATTTCTCTTCAAAGCCAACAGTTTGGATGTTCAGAACAGAAGCCCCCACTTGGCCCTCCTCTTCCGCTACATTTATTCTTGATTAACAAAGAACACTTTACAGGGCTAAGCAGCTGAATTGATTGTGCTATGGTAAACTGTGAAGTTGAATTTCAGCACATGGAAAGATACCCATCAATCAAAGTATAGTGATTGAGTGTTGTCTGACAAATTGCATCAAGACTGAAGATCAATACAGTGCTGGTCGGGTACCTGCTATTATTGCTCGATTATGTGAGAATTCTGAAAATAGTACATCGATCGCAAGATGAATTCAGGCGTGTTGCACGCTCTAGAGCAGCAGGTAATTCACTCGTAGTACTCTTGAGTGTTCCCAGAGATTTTACAAGCAACTTCCATATTACATATATACAGAATGAAATGGCGTTACATATAGTTCATGGGAAAAAAAACAGCCGCATTCCTCTCTTTTTTAAAGAGTAAACGTGCGCGACACATATTATTTATTCATCGAAAATGTCTAATTTTATTTATCAAAGTGAACCGACGGTATAATAGAATAGTCAACAAGTATAATATAATAGAGTTCTAAAACAAAGATTTTAGACATAATAAAGCAACATGTTTAATTTCCACCCAAAAATAGAGGTTCGCATAGCAATGAGAAAATGACGCAAAACCACCACATTTGGGGGCATAAGTGACTGAAACCACCGTTTTTGAGGCAAGTGACAGAAACCACCGCACATTGAGGCAGTCTTGTGACAAGTTGCACTGATTTGGTAAATTAGTTGTCTTAACAGGATTTCTGACGATGCGGTCCCACTATCAGGTGTACGTGGCAAAAAAATCAGTCAACGCCCTCACCCACCCCACACGACCACCCCCGCCGGACCTCCTGCCCTCCTTCGCCGCCGCCGGCGCTCGGGAAGAAGAAGGAACGCCGCCACTGCCTCGGCCTCCACGGCGTTCTGGGACCTCGCAGGTGAGCCCGTCGTCGAGGGCGCCACTGGCGACCTCCGCGAGCGCGGCCATGGAGTGGGCGCGGGCGGCTCTGGCCAGGCAAGGACGACCTCCGCGAGCGCGGCCATGACAAGTGCACGGGAGTCTCGGGCCAGGCAAGGTCGACCTCCGCGAGCGCGGCCATGGCGTGCGCGAGCCGGCTCTCCATGGAGCGCCCTGGCCTTGGCGGCCACCTCCGCGCACGTCGCCGCGCCCGGCCGCCGTGCCCGTGCTCGTCCCGGCCGGCCGGCGGCGCCCTAACTCGCCCTGCCATGCCGCTGCAGCCGCCAGCATCCCCGTCTCGCACGGCTACCGCAGCTCCCTGCCGCCGTGCCCGTGCTCGTCACGGCCGGCCGGCGGCGCCCTAACTCATGCCTGCCATGCCGCTGCAGCCGCGCGCATCGACGCCTCGCACGGCTGCGTCGGCGTCCCGGCCGGCGCGTCCGTCTCGCACGGCTGCCGCCGCTCCCTGCCGTCGTGCCCGTGCTCGTGCCGGCCGGCGGCGCCCTGCCTCGCCCCTGCCATGCCGCTGCAGCCACCGAAGGACTTGCTCGTCCTCACACGGCGCATCCAACGTGTTCGACATAATGGGTGCTGACTGTTGAGGCAGCTTTGACTTTTTTTCTTTTCTTTTTCTTTCTTTTTCTTACCTGACAGTGGGACCGCATCATCAGAAATCCTGCTAAGACAACTAATCTGCAGAATCAGTGCAACTTGTCACAAGACTGCCTCAATGTGCGGTGGTTTCTGTCACTTGCCTCAAAAACGGTGGTTTCTGTCGCTTATACCCCAAATGTGGTGGTTTTGCGTCATTTTCTCCATAGCAATCCATCATCAAACTTGTACTAAAAATATCACAAAGTTCAACTTTTCACAAGCAAAGACTTAGATCTAATGACCCAAAAAAATCTTAAAGTTTCAAGCAACTCGACTTCTTATTTATTAGGACTTACGGCCTAGTCCATTTCATCCATCTTGTTCGCAGTGGCACATGTATGCTCGCAATACGTGTTCGTTGGAGTTGCATCATAACAATCGCCACACCATAAATACTTGAAAATGTGATTCACGTACGATGAAGCTTCGATCCTGATTTTCTTGGGCACTAGTTTGTGTGCATCCTTCCTAATTAGCACAACATTTTTGACAACATTAGGGACTCTTTCATAACTTGATTATGCACACCTATAACAAATGAAAAGCAGTTAGTATGCTTATCAGCATCCATCTGATTGACTCTATGATGCGTGTCAGTTGCTTTTGGACTACGGTTGTTGTACCACTATACTACTACCTTGTCCAACATCCATCCAAGTGAATTTTGTATTCAGAAGATTAATTCAAACATAAGCTCCTAATTATCACTTGTTTGATACAGCAAGGACATTGTACTGAGTTGTGAGTAATTTTCTGCAGTAGAAAAACTTGACTTGCGTCAAATCCTCAACTACCTACATGTCAAAATTTACTGAATATATGAACCGAAGACAATGCTTCTCTTAAATAGTAAACCTCAAAATAAATAGGGAAATAGTGGGGTGCCATGATGGGTAGCAACGCACCACCATCCAGCCATTGGATCACCCTATAGAGCATTTTCCACCCTAGATTGACCGTTAACGCCGTTACCACCTTTTTGCTCTTCCCACGGACCAAACAATCTTTCCACCGAACCCCACCACCACCTGCACACGTCCCGCACCACCCCAATCCCCGATTTCTTCCACCACCATCCCGACCCCGTCCCCGATATTTTCAACCGCGTCGGAGGCTCAACGCCCAGTCCCTCCCCCGAGATTCCAGCCCCGGCGACCAGAAGCTGATAACGGCCGCCACCACGCCGGAGCTCCGGGACGCCATCTAGTTCCGCCGCCCGCCGTGGGGATTTCCTCGCCGGATCTGGGCCCGCGCCTCCTCTGCTCAAGCAACACCCCGCCGCCATCGCTTCTCCACCACGAGCGGCTGCTGACCGTGCGGGATGCGGCGAGCCGGAGCAGGAGCTGAGCTCCTGCAACGCCATGTCCGTGACGGCCACGACCCGCATCGGAGGCGTGGTGGATCCACAAGAGGTCCTGGAAAGGAAGACCAGTACGGCCTTGCTCCGGCGACACTCGTCCTACCTCCTGGCGACAGAGTCGTCGGCCCCCAAGACTGTGGCGGCGGGCCGCAGCTCCCCGCCAGCGAAGCCGGCGCGGGTCTCCTTCTCCGGCTAGGCGGCGCCTCAGGTGGTGGCCTCGGTGCGACGGTTCCCGATCTGTGGCGCCTCAGGGATGGGGCCGCCGCCATGGCTTCCGCTGCTCGGCATGGTCGTGGCGCCGGGTGGAGGCCGGATCCGACACGGCCCCGTGCTGCTCTTATTTCGATCTGGATTTGCTTCGCCTCCTTTTTTTCTTATCTGGTTTTGTTTCACCGTTTGAGGGAATCTGTATACACATGGTGTGTTCCCGATCCAGATCCCATTTGCGTCCAAGTTTATTTTCCAGGAAACATGGGATGTTGTTTTGTGGTTGGTTCTGATTTCTGGGTTGCTGGTAAAACACTAAAATTACGAACCTGCATCTGGGTATTTACGGGATAATTAAAAGACTTGGTGGGGTCATATAATGAAGCAAAGCTTATATGGGCATGATTCAAAACTTGGTGGCTAAGAACGGTAAAACACCAAAATTAAAACTTTCTAACAAAGATCTGTCGGCCACGTGGTATGGGAGGGTGCGCAGTGCCAGTGGCCGGGTTGGATTCTTTTTTGCCATCTCTAGGTGGAGCCGAGGGTGCGTAGGTGGTGGGCCTTCCGTACAATGCGTGGAAGGAAAACGGAGGCAAACGGCAGCGCAAATCACATCGTATCATCTGACGGTTTTTAGTGCATGCACTGCTACCCACCACCATGACACCAAATCTGCGTCGCTCTTAAATATAGAGAGTGAAATGTCTATATATTAGCACACACAGATCATACTGTTGCCTTCATCCATACGACCCATACATAAACAATTCTTCCCACAAGGTATATGAAAGCTGGCAGCTGCGCGATTAGAAAAGAAACATTTGTAGTGAAAAAATATGCCATTCAGCAAAGGAAAATACCATTTACTAATTTTGACAGAAGTAGGACGCTAATCGTACTCGTTTGTAATCACGATCAAACGTTACATGCTGCAAAGTCGAGTGTGTTTACCTACTGAAACAGCAAACGTAAGGAGGATGAATCGGCAACAAACGGTTTAAAACTTGAGTAGATGATAACATGCCCGTTGACTGTTTGAAGTACTCCCTCCGTTCGGAAATAGATGTCTTGCATTTGTCTAGATTCAGATGTAGGTAGACATGTTTTAGTGTACACATAAATCCAAATTTAGATAAATAGAAGACATCTATTTCCACAAGGACCTAAAATCACACCACTGATGAATGAATCCTCAACATTCTGTCAGGCTATACCCTAATTTACTGTGTGCGCAAACAATCAAGGAATTGACCTATAATGTGCGACCCTGCCGTGGTGGATTCGGAAGCCCTCGGGAAAGGTCGATGCAATTAACTGCTCCGATGTACTGCAGGTGCAGCGTAGTCGACGTCTGCTAACTGTTGGTGTCGTGCAGGGCGGCGGCGGCGGCGGCCTGGCAGTGCGCCGTGCGGGCGAGCCGACGCCGTGCGTGCAGGGCGACGGCGTACGGGCGGGCGGCCGCGGCGTTGGACTGGCCGGGCGACGGATTGCGTCCGCGCGGGTGGACTGCAGGGCGTGCTTAGCTCGGATGTTTTGGGAGGTTTTTTTTTTTCCTTCGTTTGGAGGGACACGGGGTTAATTAGTCGTGGTCCGTCCGGGTGTGTTTTTGTTAGCGTATGGACCGTCCGATATTCAGGTTTAACGGTGAGGATCGTTTGAATCGCCTCATCTGAGTTGTTTTATATTAGTGGTGATACTGGCTCATGGTCCTTCTTGGTAAATATTCACTTGGCCAAAACAGCTGCGATAAAAGAATATTCATCATAAGACTTGAAGTGAGCCCTACATATGTCGTCAGATCTGATGAAGCTAGCTAACAGTAGTCGTTACAGAGTATTCGTACGTACAGCATATACATTATCACGAAAATGAATGATTACGGGACATCATGATCAGCTCGCCCTCCCGGGTCAGCATCAGCCAAATACTATATGGGCAACAGTTTCCCCGAACAATTCGTCGCCGTTTGGTCGGTGTCCATGGCTTGGAATCAAGAGGCAACGGCCAAGGAGACGAAGCGTCTCGACCGGGGGCCGTCGACGCAGATCAAACATATATGGGGGATGGACAAGATCGCAGAGGTTTCTTTCACACACCTCGGCGTCGTACCGACCGGCCTGACTCCTCAATTATTGGGGGTTCAATCGGCACGTAGCGTACGTGACAGTGACTTGTATATACGTGATACGTGCACCTGCCCACGTTACTCCGTAGATTGATAGTGGATAGCTCATCTCCATGTGAACCGGTCTGCTGAACCAACAACTCTAGTAGCGTATATCTAGCTAATTTCTGTTAAACAAGTAGGCAAATCAAAGCATCTCCATCGACACCTGCCAAACGACCCCAAAAATCTAATGAGCGTCCGGACGTTAAAAAAAAGCCACAGTGGCACTCCCCAAGTGTTCGAGCCGAGCCATCTTTTGTCTGGCACCCCCGACCCACCCTCCAAAGTTGGTGGCCTGCTCAAGATACCGGACACGCCTCCGACAGGTGGGCCCCCTTGTCATTGACACGGGCGGGGCATGCGCAATTTATAGCGTGGTGCAAGACGCCGTTCCCAGGTGGCCAGGTCCATGGTTAATGGCGACGATAATTCCCCAGGCAGTGGGACGGTGGTCATGTGCTTGCACACGCATTGGCGCCAGCGCAACGCCAGTCCACGCGCCAGCGTTGCGGCTTCCCCACATGTCACATTAACGCGGGCGCACCGCTACTCGGCCGTTAAAAACCCTCCTCACCATACACATCCACACAGTCGCCCTCCTTACCGTGCACGTCCACACTGTCTCCCTCCTCATCAAAGGCACACATCACGGGCCTTTTGTCTCACTGGGCAGCCACATCCCAGTGTCACCACTTCCAGAAATGACGGAGCAGATCCTCCGCAACATCGCCCGCCACCGGAGTTGGAGTAGCGGGAGGGGCGAGCCCTCCCGAGAACGACGACAATTGGCCGGCGTGTCGTCCTCGTCACCTTCGACGGCCCGATCCTACCCACGCGCTACAATGCCTATGGGCACCACCAATGGTGGGATGCGACTGGCCATACGGTGGCCAGCGCAACCGACACCGCCCACCGCCACGCCGCAATAGGCAGCCACACCCCATTACGGCTGCTACCACTAATACGGCATGCCAACGCCTACCGCCTAGTGAAGGAGGAGCGGCAATCGCCACCGCGTGGAGGCGGACTCCGCGGAGTCATTATCCGCGACGTCGGCCAGGCTAGCTCCGTCCCACCACGAGGCGGCCAGGATCACGACTTCGGGCCCGACTTTCTTCACCGTGTGGCCGCTTCTTCCTCGTCGACGCTGCCTAGAGCCAGAGGTGCCGGAGGGTTACCAGATCTCGTCACCGCTGTGGAACGAGCACGACGACGGCTGTCCCGACTACATGGCGGCTATCGTGGACTCGGTCGCCAAGATCGAGAGGAACTCCTCCGGCAACATGGCGGGCATGGTGACCTCGGTGCAGATGGCGGCCTGCTACTCGTCCGGCTCCGCGTGCGCCATGGGGCGGCGCCTCCACCTCCCTCGGGGAACAATGACGAGAGGTAGTTAGTTAGGGTTTAGGGACGTCCCGTTTGAATTTCATTCAAACAATTATAAATATAAATAAAATTTGAATACAATTTCAAACGTTTACGTAGATTTTGACCTATTTTTTATTTGGTTTGTGGGGTTTTCCTCAACCCACCTTTACCCGGACGTGTGTCCGATATTTTAAAACTGACACATTTTGTACCGGATATAATTTAGAGTGTGCCGGTGGAGATGGTCTAAGGATTTCACGCGGCGGCCGGTCATCTCTCGTTTCTACTGAGCGTGGACGCACGCGTACGTGTAGAACTTTCATCAGTTGAATCACTGCGTCGGCAACCAATAAGCAGATTACACATCCCCGCTGGTGGCAAGCTGTCCTCAGGTGGAGCCTACGAAACGTCGGCGAGGCACAAACATGAATGGGAGGAGAGATCCAGAACCAGAATGGAGTGTATGTAGTACTGAGTCTGGGCTCCTCCGTCAGTAGTTTCCAAGTCGGCCATGTGTACCGGCATATCAGCCCGATCCCCTGATTAATAATTCCGCCTGTCGCAGCTGCTACTGACTGCTACAGAGTGCAAGTATATAATTCTGCTGGGCATTCAACGGCGAGTGCGTGGCGGCGTGGCGCGTGGCCAACTAGCCAGTGCCAGCGCCAGTGCCAGCACGCCAATCACTCATCGCCATTTGGCCATAGTATCTTATAAGCTAAGCACTCCGCGGGAAGAAGGAACAACCATCGCAACAAACGGATCGAACAGAATTTCCTCTGGTTGTTGGGAACGAACCACCGGAAGATCAGCTGCTGCTGTTGATCGTTCCAAGAAGTACTTAGGAAGCAGAGAAGGAGCTCGATCGGATGTTGATCTTGGAGCTGGGCCTCTGGGTGCTGCCCTTCACGCTGCTGCTGGCGCCGGCGCGGCGGATGGTGCACCTCGTCGAGGAGCTGCAGCGGATCCTCTTCGCCTTCGCCTGCGGCCGCCGCCGGCCCGGCCGGGCATTCGGCGAGGTCTGGAGCCGCCTCGACCGCCTCGACTCCGCCACCGTCATCGCCTGATCGATCCATGCGTCCATCGGCTCTGCTCCATCGGCTCTGCTCCATCATCGTGTAATTAGCTTCTTGCACTAGCTTGTATATTCTGCGGCTCCGATTCGTGTAACTGCTCTTCAAGAAAGGATCGATGCGCTCTTTTTCGTCTGAGCTTTCATCTGATTCCCATCTTCTGTTTTGTTTCTTGTGTTCCTATCATTTTTGCTTCCGATGGAGGATGAATATATACTACTGTATCTCTGTAATCGCGCGTGGATGAGTTGTTTCTCCGTGGCGTGTTGAGGCGATGATCGAGGTACACAAATTGTTATATCTGACTGGTGGAAATTCTTTAGATGTTTGTAGAGAAAAAAGAAAGAGTCCATAATTTTTCAGATTCTTCTGATGATTCATCAAAAGATTCGGGTCGTGTGCATGATGACATGACGGTCGACGAATTGTTTTTATCCCGCTTGTCTCCTGTCGTTGTCGTGCCCTCAATCAAGCACGTAGTATGGATTATTGTTTTTTTTTCAAAATAAAATCAAACACGATTTCCTCCAAGATCATGTATAAACAGAACTGCAACTTATTTATCCTTCACAACAATTTATCATCGCAGTTGAGCATCGGAAAAGGACGCACAAACCCTTAGAGGTATGCTAAAAAAAAACTTGGAATATAATTAGGATTGGTACGGCTGAAGCTCGCTCTCCCTCCCGACCCGTGACACGCGCCGCCCCCGCGGCGGCCGGGCCGCGCTCCCGTCCTCCCAGCTCCAGCGCCCCCCCATCCTCTCGGTGTGTTGCGCCGGCCCTTGGCCGGGCAGCGCCGGTGGCGGCGGATCCTTGCTTTTCCCCTCCCGGTCTTGGGCGGCGTGGGGGCGGCCATGGCCCAATGAAGCTTGGCGGCGGAGGTTCCGGCGCAGTGGCGGGGTTTCCCTGGTGCGGCGAGGATGGTGGACGTGGTGATGGCATCGCCGTTGGTGGCAGAGGCAGTTGCGGTGAAGCTCTGGCCCTGCAGGCCCAGATCTGGGCCCTTCGGGCCCGATCTAGGTTAGGGCGGGCTCTGCCTGGCTGCCTCCGGTTGGCCTGCTGAGCGGCTCGTGACGGAGATGGCAGCAATGACGCCGCGTCTGTCTGTAACGGGGCGGTAGGAGCTTCGCGGGCCTGTCTAGGTCCGGCTGAGCCTATGTGCCGATCACGAGTGTAGCGGCAGTGGCGGCTTACGTGTAGCAGCACGGCGGCGGGGACTTTACGAGCCTTCCGGGGCTCGGCCGGGTCTGCGCGGCCTGGTGTGTCCCTGCTGCTGTGTCCGGTCGACACCAGCCGATGGCGGTGGAGGATGTCCTCTTGGTGGCTGTGCTGCTGCCGCACTCCGGCTCCAACGGCTCGGTGTGCTCTTGCTGTTGCGTCCAGTCGGCTACCGTCTACGACGGTGGAGGCTGTTCCCTCCCACGTGGGTGTGATACTGATGGACCTTGTCTACGGATGCTTCTCCTCGGGTTGGCCGGTCTTGCAACGTTTTCCATGGTGAGACGGTGATGGCCCTTCACGTAGTTACCTGCGTGAAAAGTAAATGGGTTAGGTTGAGACTCCAAGTGCAGAGTGTGTAGTAAGTGGAAGACGTGTTTTCCCCACGAGGGTGACTCGAGGGTTTAATATCGAACTCTCGGGGAATCAGTAGTGAAGATTTATCTTTCCTATCCTTCTTTTGGTTACCTACAAAACAAAGTAAATGTTTTGGTCCTCAACCTCACCTAGTGGTTGTCAAGCACAAGGTGTGAGAATGATATCAAGATAATATGCAATGCAAACAAGAAATAAATATGCAATGGTGGTAAATAAATATGCAAGGATGGTGGTAGCAATGATAAATGATATTTTTGGGTTTTATATGATGAATGCAAGATGTAAAAGTGTTTTTGTATTTTCGGATTTTTAAATGGCAGAAAATGGAAAAGTGGTAAAAGTGGTTGGAAAGGTGTTTCTTATGATTAAAAATGGACCGGGGTTCATGGTTTCACAAATGCACTCTCTCTTTAATAAAGTGGTAGACAATGGAACACTAGAGTTGACATATGAGATTGCAACACAACAGTTTAATGACAAGTTATAATTATATGGGCATCACGTCCTAACATAGAGACCTTTTGGTTATTAGTCTCTCTTATACTCCACCAAGATGCGAACTAAATCATAACACCTCAGTAATTAAGATAACTCAGAGTATAGCAATAAGTATCATGACATGAAGTTAAAATAAGAACATGCTAGATCTAGTCATGGAGTAGTGGCAATGGTCACACCCACATCTCCGGTAGCATGGTATTTCTTTTTATCCCTAGTGAGGCAACAAAGTAAGGTAAGATACCCAAGTGGATCGCAGAACTTTCTCTCACGTTCACTGCACTAGCCACCCCCCGTTACTCCAACTAATGCACACGTTCCCCTCACACGCTCTCATAAACATGCTTGATCATGACAAGTAAATAAGAACGGGGTACATAATATGCATCTACTTTCATAACTGAAACAAAACCATTGCAATCTCAAACATATATTAACTCATAAAAAGATCCACCACAAAGGTATTACATAGATGACCGTAATCATGTTCAGCAGCTCATACGGTACTAATTAGTGAAGCTCAAGAGAGAGAGATACATAAGTTACTTCCACAAACCCATAGTCCAGAGGTGGACTACTCCCTCTTCATCATGGAGACGGTGGAGAAGTCGTTGGAGAAGATGGAGACCACGCCGGCAGCGCCCCGCCGGAGTTTTCCCCCTCCAATCTGCTCCAGGTCTCTGTTTCGGTGTTTCTGTGTTTCTGCGGCGCTCCTTCCAGAGAACGTCGGGGGCTATTTTTATAGGCGGTTTTAGGTCAAAACGAGTCGGTGGAGGAAAGATCGACGGCAACGGAGCTCCGAGGCCCAAAAGAGGGGGTCCCACGCGGCCCACCTATCTTGGCCCTCGGGCTCCGCTTGTTTGCTTCCTTCGCTCCCAAGTCTTCTTCCTTCCAAAAATTGATGCTCGTAAATTTGCAGGTCATTTGGACGTCGTTTGGGTCCCTGAAACATTAAAATATAGAAATAGGGTTTTCTGCCTGTGCAGGGTTAATTCCATAAAAATAGGAAACATATCAAATATTCCCAAAATCATTATAAAACAGTGATATAACCCTTATATGATGCAAATATGACTGGAATATAAGTAAAATAATGCAAAGTTCATGTATGCATCAACATCCCCAAGCTTAACCTATACTCGTCCTCGAGTATGAAGGTGATAAAACTAACATGGACTTTGCAATTTAATACTATCAATGGATATCAAAGATGATTACTATTGCTACATAGAGTCAAATGATTCATTCTTAAAAGGAGTAGCAATATGCAAGATAGTTTATGAAGTGATATCAAGTATTCAATGCAAGGATGTTCAATGATAATTCACAAAGTGTAACATAAAAGAAAGTACTATGGACCACATGTATGCATAATGAAAAGAAAGAACATCCTATAATGGTCATAGAGTATTGATGAAAATCTGAATATAAAAGGTGGACACTTTGGAAATATATATATGAGTAGAGGTAAAGCATGAATAAGTTTCATCTAACTTCTGAACTTCTCTACTTAAGTTAATGATTGTAATGTGGTAATCCTTGGTGTCAAGCTCTCATTCCCCTATCATAGCATCTTGAATGATTAAGTTTAAAGTGAAAGCAAATATGAGTAGTGTGCTTGACAAAGTACAGGTTGAAAGTCTCATGCCCCTTGAATACAAGTACCTACTCCATGTGTTACTCAACTTGGAAACAAAGCAAGTTCAAGTTAAATATCATTGTAAGTAATAATAGTATCATTAAGAGCGTCAACTGGGGTACCTCTTGTCCCAGGATATGGAACAAGCCCATATCAAAATGACAAGACAAACAAACACAATGAACAATCTCAACACCCTTTTTATTTACCATTAGATAGCTTTTTATTGTAAGGTGTATCACAGAAGGTTCACCATAGCATGTAAGTAAATTTCCACCATGAATGATGCATGGCTTAGATTAGCGGCCCAGGCGTCTCTCTAACCATTTATACAAACTCATTTAAACTACTTCATTTCCACATTTATTTCACCCATGGTAAGCATCCATAAACAAAAGTACATGATATCAACTAAATGAAATGAAGTGCATGTTGAAAGCTTGCCATGTGACAGCACATATGAGCTAACTCTCAACCAAAGACATTTGTCAAGCCCACAACATCATAATTTTAATCACAATGGGTCATGTTTTATTATGCAATGAAAGTAAAGTGTGCATCAAGTTCGAGAGAGCTCTATAACCAACTTTTCCCATAACAATCAACAACATAAGCATTTTCATTCAGAGGTATAGATAACACAAATATCATGATAAACATACTCGGAATAGCATAAAGCTAATAGGTAGATATGGTGGACTCACTGGAAAAACTTTGGTTGAAGGTGTTGGAAACAAGTTTTTGCTTGTTGGAATTTTTGGGCTAGCAAGAGGGAGAAAGTTGACCATCTAAATGCATGCATGAGTGTCCATAGAACTAACTAATCCATGTTAAACAAGGTAAATAACATTCAGCATCAAAACATGAATAAAAGATAGCTCTTGATAAAATACTTGCAAATTATTACTCATTAACAAGCTCATGAATCATGCAACTATATGTATCTTTTAAAATCAACTCCAACATCCCTTTTCCCAATCTAATAATAGCATCCAACATAATTCAACCCAAATTTCCAGTAGCTCTCTCATATATAAATGATAGTGTGGTGGTCTCACAAAATAAAAATCAAACCAAAACAAACAAAAAGACGCTCCAAGTTTATGCGATAAAGTGTTTCGATCGAAAAACAGAAGTTAGACGTGTGCAAACCGAGAGTGTGTAGGTCCAGTGGGGTTGTCTTCACATCCCCAAGCTTATGGTCTTCACCATCCTTGGATAGCTCTTGGTGCATCTCCTCTAATCCCTGTGAAAAAACTTCAAAACACCGTTTCTCCCATTTCTTTTTCTGTGGGGTGCATTAGTAGTGATAAACAAATAGATTTCTTGCTGCATATAATCCTTGAACAAAAATTCATATGATGTCCAGAAAGTGTATAATGTTGTATGCCTACTCATAAACTCAATTGGATCAAAAAGATTCAAGTTAAAAGTTCAAAGCATGCATCAAACAAAATGGGACAGAATCTGTCCAGAAAAACAGCAGCAGCAAAACGTATTTTTCTACCCTACTTAACTTTGTCAAAAATTCCGAAAAATTCATGCATACAGAGGATGAAAAGTTGCAACTACAGTTCAAATATGAGCTCATTCGGAGTTACAGAATAAGAATTAAAAATCATACCGTGCACAGATTCGTGCAGGAATAAAATCTCCGAACGCTATAAGCAACTTTTCAAACCAAAATGAGTAAAACTTGGCACTTTATTAAAAATTCCAGAAACTAAACTAAAACAAAGTCTCTTGTTACAGCAAGAGGACACAAAGAAAATCACAAATAAAAACAACCGGGTTGCCTCCCGTAAAGCGCTTTCTTTATAGCCATATAGCTAGGCTTCTTACTTGATGTTTATGAGGACGAAGCTCATGAGGGAGCTTGAACTTTGGTGTCCCTCTTCCTTGGGAAGTGTTCCATGCACTTCTTGTGTGGAAACTGAAACTTCACATTCCCTTCTTTTGAATCAATGATAGCACCTGTAGTACGAAGAAAAGGTCTTCCAAGAATAATTGGACTAGAGGTTTTATTCCCCATATCCATGATTAGAAAATCAACAGGCACAAATGTCATATGTAACTCTACCATAACATCACTTACTTTTCCTAAAGCATGTTTAATGGAATCATCAGCAAGTGCAAGTTCAATAGAGCATTTTTCAAGATTTTTCAATTCAAGTATATCATATAGTTCTTTAGATAAAACAGAGACACTAGATCCTAGATCAAGTATAGCATGGTGTGTCTCTTTTCCAATGGTTACTAGGACTTTGGGAATCCATATATCCCCAAGCTTAGGTGGTATCATAGCCTCTTGGTTGTACCTAGCAATCTTTTCTTTTAAACATGATTAGCAATATAAGAACCAAAACCAGCTTGGTTAGAGTTGATGGAAGGATCACTTGCAAATTTTTGTAAGATAGATATTAATTCATGCAAGCTACAATTCTCTAAGTCAAGCAATGGTTCCTTGACTTCACTAAGCATTTTAACTTCCTCAACTTTTCTCTCTAACTCAATTAACAGAAGAGATTCATCATATTCAGTTTCGTTAACTTCTTCTTTTAATCCAACAAGTTGAGACATAAATGGCAACAAATATTCAGGATAGTTCAATAATTCATTAAGAGTTTCCTCCAAAGTAAGAGGAACATTTTCAGCAATATTAATAGAATTCATTCCAACCATAGGTGGTGCTTGTGGTTTCCCTGCAGACATACTCAATAAAGTGGCTTGGTTATCAGCTAGTTTTGACAAGGCTTTGTCTAGTCCTGCAGTTTGGAGTTGTAAGCCTTTAATATCAGAACTAATAGAAGCAACAGACTTATTCAACTCTTGTATCATGGTATTATGACTAGCAACTTGTTCCATAAGAATTTTATTAGCCTCAAAATTATCATTACGTGGTGGCATAGGCTTCCAATTATTATCACTAGCATTAGGATATGGAATAGAAGGACGGTTGTTGGGAACATATGGGGGTTTATTATAGGATTATAATTGTTGTTACCATACCCATTATTACCATAGTTCCTAATGAAGTTGACATCAATATTTTCAGGATTATTACCAACTAATTCTTGCAAAGGCACATTTTCAATATTTTGTTTATTAATGAAAGCAAGAATAGTATCCATTTTAGATGACAAATCATTTGTTTCTTCTATGGAGTTCACTTTCTTAGAAGGATTAGGTGCTCTATCAGTATGCCATTGACTATAGTTTTGCAAAATACTTTCCAATATGTTCTTAGCTTCTACTATAGTTTTTCCCATAAAAGCACCTCCAGCAGCAGAATCAAGAATATTTCTAGACATGTAATTTAGACCATTGTAAAAAGAGTGTAGTATGGTCCATTCGTTGACCCCATGTGATGGACAAGTTCTAAGCATAAGTTTAATCCTATCCCAAGCCATAGCAACATGTTCATTTTCATTTTGCCTAAAAGAAAGAATGTTGTTTCTATTTTGCAAAATTTTAACAGGAGGATAGTATTTCTTAATGAAAGCTTCTTTTAAATCATCCCAAGTTTTAATGCTATCAATAGGTAATGAATGCAGCCACTCTTTAGCTTTTCCTCTAAGTGAGAAAGGAAATAACTTCAGTTTTAGAATATCACTTTCCACATTTTTAAATTTCTGCATGTCACATATTTCAACAAAATCATGAAGATGCATAGAGGCATCCTCCATAGCACTACCGCCAAATTGTTCCCTAGTTATCAAGTTCATAACTAAATTTTTATCTGGTGTGGCAATGGGCCTAGCAATAAATTGATCATTTGGAGTGTTTGTGTAATCACACAACTTAGTTCTTTCTCCCATTTTAGCAAGTTTTTATGTGTTTTTTAATTTTTTATGCAAAACTGAAAATAAAATGACACTAAATGATGCAAACCGAAATAACAAATGCAACACAAAATGCAAAACTGAAAATAAATATGCAAACCGAACTTAAAAATGCAAGACAATGACAAAACAAGATAAATTGCTTTGAAGGTAAAGATGGATAAGATGATGCTCACGTAGGTGCAACCTCCCCAAGCTTAGGTGTTAGCACAAGTTGGTGATGAAGTTGACTTGGTGAGATATCCTTGGATAAACCCGGCGCCAGAAAACAGAGCTAGTGCAGGGGACCCTTGGATAAACCTTTCAGCAATGATTCCCCGGCAACGGCGCCAGAAAACAGTCTTGATGGCCCTTGACGTAGTTACCTGCGTGAAAAGTAAATGGGTTAGGTTGAGACTCCAAGTGCAGAGTGTGTAGTAAGTGGAAGACGTGTTTTCCCCACGAGGGGTGACTCGAGGGTTTAATATCGAACTCTCGGGGAATCAGTAGTGAAGATTTATCTTTCCTATCCTTCTTTTGGTTACCTACAAAACAAAGTAAATGTTTTGGTCCTCAACCTCACCTAGTGGTTGTCAAGCACAAGGTGTGAGAATGATATCAAGATAATATGCAATGCAAACAAGAAATAAATATGCAATGGTGGTAAATAAATATGCAAGGATGGTGGTAGCAATGATAAATGATATTTTTGGGTTTTATATGATGAATGCAAGATGTAAAAGTGTTTTTGTATTTTCGGATTTTTAAATGGCAGAAAATGGTAAAGTGGTA
The DNA here is from genome assembly GCA_947311845.1 of Poa pratensis. Taxonomy (NCBI): domain Eukaryota; kingdom Viridiplantae; phylum Streptophyta; class Magnoliopsida; order Poales; family Poaceae; genus Poa; species Poa pratensis. Next base: position 18,254,441 of record CAMZMU010000069.1, read on the forward strand.
AAAGTGGTTGGAAAGGTGTTTCTTATGATTAAAAATGGACCGGGGTTCATGGTTTCACAAATGCACTCTCTCTTTAATAAAGTGGTAGACAATGGAACACTAGAGTTGACATATGAGATTGCAACACAACAGTTTAATGACAAGTTATAATTATATGGGCATCACGTCCTAACATAGAGACCTTTTGGTTATTAGTCTCTCTTATACTCCACCAAGATGCGAACTAAATCATAACACCTCAGTAATTAAGATAACTCAGAGTATAGCAATAAGTATCATGACATGAAGTTAAAATAAGAACATGCTAGATCTAGTCATGGAGTAGTGGCAATGGTCACACCCACATCTCCGGTAGCATGGTATTTCTTTTTATCCCTAGTGAGGCAACAAAGTAAGGTAGAGATACCCAAGTGGATCGCAGAACTTTCTCTCACGTTCACTGCACTAGCCACCCCCCGTTACTCCAACTAATGCACACGTTCCCCCTCACACGCTCTCATAAACATGCTTGATCATGACAAGTAAATAAGAACGGGGTACATAATATGCATCTACTTTCATAACTGAAACAAAACCATTGCAATCTCAAACATATATTAACTCATAAAAAGATCCACCACAAAGGTATTACATAGATGACCGTAATCATGTTCAGCAGCTCATACGGTACTAATTAGTGAAGCTCAAGAGAGAGGAGATACATAAGTTACTTCCACAAACCCATAGTCCAGAGGTGGACTACTCCCTCTTCATCATGGAGACGGTGGAGAAGTCGTTGGAGAAGATGGAGACCACGCCGGCAGCGCCCCGCCGGAGTTTTCCCCCTCCAATCTGCAGCTCCAGGTCTCTGTTTCGGTGTTTCTGTGTTTCTGCGGCGCTCCTTCCAGAGAACGTCGGGGGGCTATTTTTATAGGCGGTTTTAGGTCAAAACCGAGTCGGTGGAGGAAAGATCGACGGCAACGGAGCTCCGAGGCCCAAAAGGAGGGGTCCCACGCGGCCCATGTACCTGGCCGCGTGGGCCCACCTATCTTGGCCCTCGGGTCTCCGCTTGTTTGCTTCCTTCGCTCCCAAGTCTTCTTCCTTCCAAAAATTGACGCTCGTAAATTTGCAGGTCATTTGGACGTCGTTTGGGTCCCTGAAACATTAAAATATAGAAATAGGGTTTTCTGTCTGTGCAGGGTTAATTCCATAAAAAATAGGAAACATATCAAATATTCCCAAAATCATTATAAAACAGTGATATAACCCTTATATGATGCAAATATGACTGGAATATAAGTAAAATAATGCAAAGTTCATGTATGCATTTTATATGCATGAGACGGCAATGGTGATTTCAACACCGTGGTGGCTTATTTTGGTGGATGGCAAGATGGTGGAGCGCTACAGATTGTCCAGGATGTGGTTTTTTGGGGGTCGGGAGAAATCCATGTCGTTTCGGTACCAATGTGGTGACGCTTGAGAGTGTCGCCTTCCTTCTTGAAGGGCATCGGGTGTACCTCTTTCCCACTCCTCGGTGCGTACGAGGGAAACCCTAGGACCTGTCCGGGTAGCAGCGTCGTCGTCGTCGCTTTCCTTGTTGGAGGTGATGTTTGGTACGCGGCGATTCAGAGCGCTAGGATCTTGGTGGGAATACGCTGGAGAGGACGCAGCGGTTGCGAGTCACTTTTGTTTTCGTTGATCCGCCGATGTCGGCATTGTTTTCTCTTCTTTTTCCTCTTTCGTTTCTTTTGGACTTGTTTGTGCAGTTTGCCCCAGCAGTGGTCTCATAGTTGTTTCGGGTGGTTGCTATATTAATATAGCGGGACGTAAGCCTATTTCTTCAATTAGGATTTGTACGCCAAATTTGGATAAGATGCGGGCCTATTAGGCAACGCACCTCTCCGGCCGGTCCGATAGCTCCAGAAATTCTTATATATCGCCCGTAGGCGGCGCGAGATGACCGCGCCACAGCTCATATCTATTTTCTTTTTATTTGTTTTTTTAATTTTTCATATTTTTGTCTTTTAGACTTGTTTCCTTTTTCTTTTATGTTTTTCCCGTTTTTTCTTTTTTCCTTTTTCATTTCTTTTCTCTTTTTTCTTGTTTCTCTTTCTTCAATCCTTTATGATTCTTAAATGTTCAGTTTTTGAAAATTGTTGAAATTCAGAAAAAATTAGAATTGAAAACTGTTCAGATTTGATGAATGTTCAAATTTAAAAATATTTAGAATTAAAATGGTTCATAACTTTAAAAAATTAGATTTAAAAAATTTCAGTTTTTGAAAATTGTTCACATTTCAAAAATGTTCAGATTTGAAAAGATTCAAATTTAAAAAATGTTCAGAATTCAAAATTGTTCTTAACTAATAAACGTTCAGATTGAAAAAATTGTCCAAGTTTCCAAAAGACAAGGTTGGTTGTATCTTTTTGTATCAATATTTGTTTATCTGGAGTACCAAAAGCAAGCATGACGTCGTTATAAACATAAACGCTCATGGTATTCATAAATGATCATAATTAAAAATTGTTCATATTTGAAGAATATTCAAATTTTAAAATGTTTAGAATAAAAAATCATAACTAAAAAATGTTCAAATTAAAAAATGTTCAGGTTTAAAAAATTTAAGATTTGAAAAATGTTTAGATTTTAAAAAATGTTCATATTTCAAAAATATTTAGATTATAAAAAATAAAAAAATAACACGCACATTACCTTTTTATGGGGCCACATTTATTGTGGCCCATGAAGTGCTTGCTTAAGGCGGCAGGTGCGAGTAGCGCCGCTCGCAGGCGCGGTATAGGACCTCCCGATAGCTCTGCTCCGCTCGAGAAGAGATATATTCGATTGATCTGACTCGGTCTTTTTATTTATTTTCGTGGTGGTTCTCTATATCGCGAATCCTTTATATCGCCCCACGGCGACGCTTCCCGCTTGCGTCGCCTGAAGGGACGCGCGCGTCGCCGTGGGTGGGCCGGCCCATCAAATGTTTTTTTCCAGTTTTCGTTTTCCTTTTCCTGTTTTCGTATTTCTTTTTCTTTTCTATTTCCTTTTTATTTTCCTTTCACATTTTCTTTTCTTATTCGTTTTATTTTTCTTTTTTTCTTTTCGTTCTTTTAATTTTTCCTTTTCCTATTTCTTTTCTTTTTTTCTCGTTTTACTTTTGATTTTTTGTTTTTGTTTTTGTTTTTATCTTTTCTTTTTTCCTTTTATGTTTTCTTTTCTTTTTCTGTTTTTGTTTTCTTTTTTGTTTTCTTTTTTTCTGTTTTCATCTTCTTTTTTATTTCAATTTTCGTTCTTTTAATTTTTCTTTTCCTATTTCTTTTCCTTCCTCATTTTCAGTTTTTTCTGTTTTTGTTTTTTCTTTTTCTTCTTTCTTTTTTACTTTTGTTTTTCACACCCATTTTTCTGTTTTTAAAGATTGTGCAAAAATAGTTTCTGGTCATGCCCATTTTCTGTTAACTTTTAAAATCTTTCAAAAATAGTTTCTATTCCACTGTTTTTTATTTCATTTTTAAATCGTTCAAAAATAGTTTCCGTTCACCCCATTTCTGTTAAATTTTTAAAATTGTTCAAAAATATTTTCCGTTTACTAGCCTTTTCTGTTCAATTTTAAAATCGTTCGAAAATAGTTTTCTTTCACTTTTAAAATCGTTCAAAAATAACTTTCGTTCATAAACTTTTTCTGCTCACTTTTTAAATCTGTTCAAAAATAATTTTTGTTCACCGACATTTTTTTGTTCACTTTTTAAAATCGTTCAAAATAATTTTTGTTCACTTTTAAAATCTTTCAATGATAGTTTCCGTTCATAAACCTTTTCTTGTTCATTTTTAAAATCATTCAAAATATTTTTTGTTCGCCGACCTTTTTTGTTCACTTTTTAAAATCATTCAAAAATAATTTTAGTTCACTTTTAAAATCGTTCAAAAATAACTTTTGTTCAGAAATTTTTTTGTTCACTTTTTAAATCTATTCAAAAATAATTATTGTTCACCGACCTTTTTCTGTTCAATTTTTAAATCATTCAAAATAATTTTCGTTCACTTCTAAAATCGTTCAAAAATAACTTCCATTCATAAACCTTTTTCTGTTCACTTTTTAAATCTGTTCAAAAATAATTTTTGTTCACCAACCTTTTTTCTTCCACTTTTTAAAATCGTTCAAAAACAGTTTCTGTTCACACCCAATCTTTTTGTTCATTTTTCGAAATCGTTCAAAACTAGATTCCGTTCACGTCTTTTTCATTCGTTTTAAAATCGTTCACCGTCACTGCCCTGCTCCGACGAGCTACGGCCATCTCCGCCGCCGCGGTTTGGGCAAAATACTCTCCTCGCGCCACCTTCTTATATCTTTAAATCTTTTTTACTTTCACCTCTTTTTTTGTTCAGATATGATTTTTGTTTGGATTTGAATTTTGTAAATTCGTTCAAACATTGTTTCTGTTCAGATTTTAAAAATTGTTCAATTTGCAATTTGTTCAGATTTGATTTTTGTTCGGATTTGAATTTTTTTGGTTTTGAAAATTGTTCGATTTTGAAATTTGTTCAGATTTAAAAATTGTTCGATTTTAAATTTGTCCGGATTTGATTTTTTTTCGGATTCGAAGATTATTCGATTTTGAAATTTGTTCAGATTTTAAAAATTGTTCGATTTGAAAAAATTTCGGATTTGATTTTAGTTGGGATTTGAAATTTGTTCAGATTTTGAAAATTGTTAGATTTGAATTTTGTTCGGATTTGATTTTGTTCGGATTTGAATTTTGTTCGAATTTGAAAATTGTTCGGATTTGATTTTGGTTTGGATTTGAATTTTGTTCGAATTTAAAAATTGTTCAGATTTAAAAAATTGATTTTGATTTGTTATGATTTGATTTTAATTCTGATTTTAATTATGTGCGGATTTGAAAAATTATTACGAGAAGAAAAGAGGCTATCAAGTTCCGTCGCCACGAGGAGAAGTCACCACGCGAAGAAGAAAAAGTCCTCGAACCTGCGACGCTAAAGAAACGAACAAACAGATAGAAACGAAGAAAACCCCCGCGCTCGAAATTGGGCCGGCCCAATTACTACTCCCTTACGGCGACGACGTGTCGATTGATCGCCGTAACGCGACCTAAAGGGATTCCCTCTCTATATCACAGGAACTATATATCGCGGGATGTCGCGCTGCCTAGAAAGATTGCAACATGCGCTTGTCCAACACGGCCCAGAAGGAAAATATATTGTTTTTTATTTTTTAATATATGTGAACATTTTCAAAACCCGTCATATTTTTTAATATCAAATTATTATGATCTGAATATGTTTTAAATCTGATTTTTTTAATAATATGTATTTTTAAAATCAGACCATTTTTCAAATTTGAATTTTTAAACTGAATATTTTTTAAAATTTAAACATTTTAAAATTTGACTATTTTTCAAAAGCATGAACATTTTCAAAAACATATAAGTAAACTAAAATCAAAACAAAAAACAAAGCAGAAAAGGAAGAAAATCAAAATGAAAAAGGATAAACGAAGAAACGGCGGAATGGGCCGACCCGTTGCAGCGACAGGGTGTGCGACGCGAGACTCCCGCGCCGCAATCGGTCGGCATATAGGATTTGCTCACTTACATCGACTCGCCCCGGCGTTGCCCTGCAATCTTGCATGGGACAACCCATTGTATATTTTCGATTATGTTTCCTTCTTCGTTTTTTCCTTTTTTTGTTTCTCATTTTTTTGTTCATTTCGTATTCCTTTTTTTATTTTTTATTCTCTTTCCTTTTTTGTTGACCATAAACCCTTATGGGCGAGACCACAGTCCACCTGCGGCGATCCACATAGTACCCTTGTGATTAGGCAATTGTACTACTACTTCTCGTAAGCCCCGCCCATAGGGTCATTACGGCGCTTGAGCACAAGAAGACAATTGATGTAAAACCTAATGGTGATATCCATCATAGTCGAACCCGCCTTCCAATGGCTTGACATCCTTCCACAAGATTCATGTCATAATATATATATAGTATATTTTTGTTGGATGCAAATGATATCACAATATAGTAGATTATGAGTACTTTGTTAAAAATAATCAATCGGACATGAACAAAAAACTGGGCTTGCCTGGTAATAGATAAGTAATGGAGTTCGATGGGTTTGCTTTATGAACTCCGCTTCTGAATAACCCCGATTCCTTCCCTTCTTGAAGAAAACGATACCGAGAACACCATCCAGGTAATAGCACTTGCTAAAATGAAAAACCAATAAAGTCCGATAAGGAGTTAAGGACTTACTCAGGAAATATGCATTTAAATCATTAAATGCAAATGATGCTTATGATATGCTTATGAGATGTTCATGAGCAAGTACATTCATTTTGACTTTTTTAACTAATAATAGCTATATAAGCTTGAGGAGTGAAAATTGTAAGAAATTATTGAATTATGGACGAGGTCAAGGCACGCGGGACCGTGGGCCGCTGCCCGGAGAGGTGGCATGGGCGCGTGGGCCGGCTTGGTGTAAATAGTGTTGTGGATGAAAAAGTTTCAAAAGGGCTTGACATGAAGAGAAATAAGTGCAATATGTTTTGTGACAGTCACGAAATTTATCATCTTCACCTATATATGTGTTGGCACTCACGAAAATTTCAACTTATATGCTGCTGTGTGTACATGGCTGCTCGGATCGCCATATCTAAAAAAGAATACCGCCTCCGCTACTGAGAACAACCACCATTATTCTAAAGACTCGCAAACCCCCACGCCGTGAGTCACCACCCATCACGAACAACAGTAGAGGAGAGGGCATCCCAGCTCGCATACGCTCGTCGTCGCCGGCATGGGCCCCAATGACCTAGATCAAAGCCCTACAGTCCAGATCGAGACACGGTGACCCAGGTCGCTCACAATGCAAGCCGAAGACGTCCACGACGGCGGCGCACCACCTCCCCCTCGACTCCACTCCTTCGAGATCCTCAGGCGCTGGTCAAGATGGCCGCGCCGCCCCATGCCCTCAAACAGTGCCCCACCTCCTCCCGTGTGATGCTGCCAAGGAAGCACCTTCCCTGCCCACCGTGTTTGACGGGATCGGCGCCGCCAGGAGCAACGTCAGGAGACGGAGATCGGAGGATTTACTAGGGAGATTGGTGGGGAAGGGCCTCCCACTAGTAGAAACAGGGGCTTCGGTGCGGCCTTTTTGTACCGGTTGGACAGTAACCGGTACTAAAGGGGGCATTAGTACCTGTTCCAGAGGCGAGGCGGCCGGCCGGAAGCCGTTCCGGTTGGTGCAGGGCCTTTTGTCCCGGTTGGTAATACCAACCGGGACGAAAGGGTTGCAGCAGGCGGCAGCAGTGGGGGGCCCCACGGCGAGACCCTTTAGTCCCGGTTCGTAATACGAACCAGTACTAAAGGTCCATCTTTAGTACCGGTTCGTATTACGAACCAGGACTAAAGTTTCCCCTATATATCTTCTTCCACCCCGAGCCCAGCTCCATTTTTCCTGCTCGAGCACAACTCCATTTTTTGCTCTCTCTTTCCTCTCCCGAGCTCGAGTTCACCCCATTTTTCTCCAACATTTGTCAAGATTGGTGGCACCTACCTATACAAGGGTTAGCAACTTCATCCTCTCTTCCGGCATTTCAAGTTTAGCTCATTTTATTGCTAGTTTAGCTCATTTGATTTTTGTAGTGCTAGCTAGGTGTTTGATGAAATGCCTAAATTAGGGTTTTCATTTCTTTTATATGCATTTTGAGCTCAAATTAAAGTATGATTTGTGGTTTTTTATATTGTCGCCCCGTCCCCTTTCTCACCGCCGTCGATCGCCGCGCCGCCCCGCCACCGACACCACCTCGGTGAGCCTATTGTTTTTATCTTTTATTTTAAAAAATCTTAGTTGTATGATTTAGATGCATAATTATTACTTGTATAATTTTCTTATTTGTATAATTTTTTGTTATATATAGTGTCATGGTTTTGACATCTGTCCACACCGGCTCTAGTCCGCTCTATTATTCGGATGTGGTACGATTGTTTGTTATAACTAGCAAAGTGGCCCGCGCACATGCGCGGGCAACAACTTGATGATCGATTAAAATTTCTTATACAATAAATAAATGGAATAAAACTCCATACAACTCCAAACAACCTACTAAAGTGTCGACATATAACTAATCCTTGAATTGCAAGTTCAAATAATTAATAATGCAATCTTACATATGTCTTGAAGTTTAGTACCATGTATTCAAACAACATAAATAAATGAGGTAGTATAAAGGTGTTATTTGTAAATGATATTTATACGGGCCAAGATAGAACTAAGATGAAATCACTTTTTTTTATTTGGGTGGCTACATATTGTACAAATAATACTTTTACTTATTATTTGGAAGAGAATAGAAAATTAGAAAAAAAATACCTGGACATGTCATTTTTTGTATCCAAAAGGAGGCAATGACTCTAGCATGTGTATCGAATGATTGATGATCAATGATATGTGAGTGGACTCTGGACATATCATATTGTGTATCCAAAAGGAGGCAATGACTCTAGCCTGTGCATTGAATGATTGATGATCAGTGATACGTGAGTGGATAATTATATCTTCCCTAACCAAAGATCTAGATATATCATAGATTTTTCTGAGACGCGGCAATGAGAGCCTTAGCCCAAATATGTCTCTACTCATATGATCCAGTTTTTCTTTACGCTCTTTGTGTTGCCCAATATCTTCAGATGATCCGCTTCTTCCATGGCTCCATGCTGCTAGAAAATGGCGGGAAATCATTAAACCAACTTATACTTAAAAAAATAATATAAGGTGTACTTAATTTAAAATTCGACTGCAGGAAGTGGCTGCTATATTGCAGCGTATCTTCGTGGAACACTAAGAGCAATAAAGAGTTCCTTTTCAAGGCCAATATAGGTTGTACATATTATGTTACCATAGAGTTTCCAAACTATTAAATAAAGAATAATATTCCATTTCGTACTTGAATGATCCATTCTGAGAAAGGTCTCCAATATGGAACTTTGTAATTTGCACATATGTTGGACCATTTTCATCTCATGAAACAATTGCATTCGAAAATATTGGACATAACTTTTGACAATAAATGTATGTCGTATTCCAAAACAAAGGAAAGGTGTTTTCGCTTTATACCAGTCCTAAATGTCCAAACATTCCTTCTACTGCCTATATGCATCTTCATCTAATTCTGTAACGTTCTAGAGGCACATGCAGTCAATAAATTATCAGTCCACGTACCAAATTAAGGAAGATTTATTCACCGTCTATCCCGGTTTATAAGTCCTCCACGTATTTCTTTGTTATAAATTTGAGCAACATAATATGATATATATATTATAAAAAATATATTATCAGAAAATTCATACTCTATATTTTCTAATGGTATAAACTTTGTATTATAAAATTTAGATTGTATTAGTTTAATTCATGATCTAAGGATACGTAGAGGACTTATAAACCGGGACATAGGGAGTAATTAAAAACACTATTAAAAGATTATTAGTGAAATACATAAAAGGTATAAGGCTGGCATGCCAATTTATTGATGCTTTATTATAATGTTCCCATATTTATCACATCTACTATCGCTCTCCTACATATATAAGTACTACACTCACCAAGTACCTTTTTTCTAGATTAGAAGTCATTAAGGTGTTTAAAGTTTTAACTTCTATCATCAATTTAACCAATAAAAGTATGGCTCATTGCCACAAAAATTATCACAATGAAGTATCATACAAAATTAATTTATAATTCTACATAACTCGTATATGGGCGTCGTATAGTGTAGGGTAGTTGGTATAAGACTTTCTATGTGTCCTATGTATATAAGTATGGGCATCATGGTAATTTGTTCTTCTCTAACCCATGATTTCATATATTCCTAATGTTTATACGTACCAAAACGTCCCTTGCAATTTAAGGCAAACGAAGTAACAGTTTTCACTTTGTGTACATGGCTGTTGTCAACAGAGCTATACTGTCCCATTACCTTAGAGACTATATGAACATGGTTGCACCCTCTTCCAGAGGAAAGGCAACATCTCACCATGTCTTGGGGAAGATCTTGACCAGAAGCCTTGGCCTAGGAAAATGATGATATACGAAATATTTCAGTTCTGCATTTTGCATCAACCTTAAATTATTATCATCAATGATTGGAGAGTACCAATTGTACATTCATCTGGATCCAAATGAAGATATCGTGTAGTTACCCGTTCCATGGAGTAATTCTGATATCGTTGTCTCTGTATGAGGAAATAAATGCCAAGCCTTAGATATTCAAATAAAATACATTTTTGTTACTGGAGTCCATAATTCAGGATAATGATGAGAAGTTCTAGCATTTCGAAAATTCTAACAAACAGTGCAATCTGCATGCTTTATCTCAAACCCACTAAATGTACCTAGTGTGAAATGAGAGAACCGGTGAAATATAAAAACACATATTCGTCCCTTCAAATAACAGTACTACCATGATGTCCCTGGATTGTTGTATTCTGTTTAGCTGGACAATTGAAAAGGACTCGAGCTGCCTTTAAAAAAGTCCAAATATTCTTGTCTGGCAGCTGACTAATTCAGCAGAAGTGTCCCAGCTTCATCATACACGGACATGCTCATGCATACGTGTTTGTATTACTCCTACATATGATTTAGGATCATACACAGCTGACCGTACGAAAAATATCTAATCGATGCCTAGAACCATATTTAACAGGGAATAAGGCAAGGAAGAAGTACTTCACATTTAGTATGGGCGCATTTCTCTCTGTCTCCTTAATCACTGTTTGTGTGTTCATCGCTTCTGCTCTTGATGAACTGATAATATAAAAATTATCTGGTTGAGTGCAAGCTTTTAAAAGTATGCAAGAGTGTGATCCAACCTGAACTATTATCATTGGGTCTGCAAAATTGCGGAGGTTAAACCTTAGTACACAGAAGATGGTGCAACAATGTTGATGATTTTTCCTGAGAAATGGAAATGCTAAGAAATTGTTAATGAGCAAAGTTCATCTTGTCCATTAACTTTTCTATGGAGATTCGGAGTAGCAAGTAGTCGTGACAAAATAAATTAAGCAGCCAAAAGGGTTGGAAACTTACATGATTGAGGTGTATCAAATATTCAATCCTGTTGTCTCTTCTTTCTCATATCCGAAAATCAATGGATCCATGGTACTGTAGTACATCGTTTCATGTATTTCCATGAAATAAATTAATGAATTCCTGTACTGTATTACATAATTCCATTCAGCTAAATACATCAGCTTGCCGGTGTTGAATTCAGCACGCATATCCTGCAGAAACATATGTAAGCGGAAAATAAATTAGTCACCGAGGCTGTACCATGCGATGGTTAAGAGAAGATCATAAGACATGCGCCGATGCGCGTGCGTGTAGTTGCATCCCAGCAAGGACATTTACGGATGCACACCAACCCTGCCAGTATTAGATCATCCACGTAGTTAGTCTTTGTTTCATGCAGGAACATTGCCGATCTGGCATTATGGATCTTGTAGCTAGGAACCGATCGATCATATGCCGCGATCACTCGCCCGCGATGAAAGGGGCTATAAATACTCACGTAGTGGATGCGAGGAATAACCGAGGCATGATGCATGTGCAGTCGTGCTTCGTCCTATTGCTCTCGTACATGCGGCGGAATAGCACGCCGTAGGGCAGAACGAAGGCGGCCGCCGACGGAAGATGTAAAGAAGAAGTAACGGGGAGGGTGCACGTTATCTATTATAATGGCAATGGTGGGTAATTTTTGGGTTAAGTTAAATCTAACGGCAGTAAATGCTTACTCGGATCACGTAAACGGCCGGATGTCTCTAATTATTGTGGGATTTTCTAGTGATTTCTCTAATTTCTGGTTAGCCCATCATCTACTTTTAATATAATAGACTATATATTTGTTTAATTTCGTGTTTATGACAATTATGCCGACCAACTTGATATAGATATATTTTTATCTAGGAGGTAGTTGAACCGGAAATTCCAACCGACCCTATAGTCGAGTTTTTTGAAAAGAAAACAATGATTTGAAAGAAAAATTGAAAAGAAGTGAAAATCTTCGTCTCCAATGCTTAGAAGAGAAGATGAAATTGGAGTTCAAGTTTGCCGACGTTGTCGATGATCACAAGATTAAGATGGAGGCAATGCGCTTGGATAACGAGATCAAGATGAATGCAATGTGCTTGAAGCTTAAAAAGATTAGAAAATATGTCATTAGTCAAGAGGTTTGGTATCATTATGCTGTTGGTTCAATAATTACCGTAGTTGCGATTTTGATCGCATTTGTCGTTGGATTTAAATTCTTTAGATAGTTGTAAGTTAGTTTCAATTAATGTATATTTATGAGAACTATGTATTAGATTTGGCCACTACTCTACTTTTGTTTTAATGTGGTGAAGTTGTATTAATGAATTTGGTCACGTATCTCTATTCATGATATAGCTATAGTGTAATGGATTTTGATATATTTATATAATGCAGATGAGCCAGCAATGGATGTATGGTGACCGACGCTGTCCCGAGTTCATTAATGGCATGCATAATTTTCTCCGTGTGGCTGAGTCAAACAAGCAGAATGGTTTTATGTTTTGTCCACGTGATGACTGTAGGAATAAGAAGAATTACCCTTCCTCAAAAACCCTTCACGTCCACCTGATTCAGAACGGTTTCATGCCCAGCTATAACTGTTGGACCAAGCACGGAGAAATATGTGTTATAATGGAAGACAATGAAGAAGAGGATGATGACAACTATCCTGTGTTCTCTGAACACGGTGGTACTACAATGGGGGAAGACGAAGCTGAACATGAGGTCATTGTTGATGATCAGTCCGATGATGATCTTCATCGGGTCATTCTTGATGAACAGATAAACTGCGGAAGTGAAAACGAGAGGTCGAAGTTGGAGCGCATATTAGAGGATCACAAAAAATTGTTGTACCCAAATTGTGAAGATGGCCAGAAAAAGTTGGGTACCACCCTGGAATTGCTGCAATGGAAGGCAGAGAATGGACTATCTGACAAGGGATTTGAAAAGTTGATGAAAATAATAAAGAAGATGCTTCCAAGGGATAACGTATTGCCCCCCAGTACGTACGAAGCAAAGAAAGTTGTCTGCCCTCTAAGATTAGAGGTGCATAAGATACATGCATGCATCAATGACTGCATCCTCTACCGCGGTGAGCAGTACGGGAATTTGAATACATGCCCGATATGCGGTGCATTGCGGTATAAGATCAGGCGAGATGGCCCAGTTGATGTTGAGGGCGAGCCGAGCCCCAGGAAGAGGGTTCCTGCCAAGATGATGTGGTATGCTCCTATAATACCACGGTTGAAACGTTTGTTCCGAAACAAGAGCATGCCAAGTTGTTGCGATGACACAAAGAAGAACTTAAGGAAGACGAGATGCTGAGACACCCCGCAGATGGGTCGCAGTGGTGAAATATCGACGTTGAGTTCAAGGATTTTGCAGGTGACGTAAGGAACTTAAGGTTTGGTCTAAGTACAGATGGCTTGAATCCGTTTGGGGAGCAGAGCAGCAGTCATAGCACCTGGCCCGTGACTCTATATATCTATAACCTTCCTCCTTGGTTGTGCATGAAGTGAAAGTTTATTATGATGTCAGTGCGTATCCAAGGCCCGAAGCAACCCGGCAACGACATTGATGTGTACCTGAGGCCATTAGTTGAAGAACTTTTACAGTTTTGGTCTGACGAAGGTGTACGTGTGTGGGATGAGTACAAACATGAGAAATTTGACCTACGAGCGTTGCTGTTTGTAACCATCAATGATTGGACTACTCTTAGTAACATTTCAGGACAGTCAAACAAGGGATACAATGCATGCACACACTGTTTAGGTGAGACTGAAAGTATATATTTAGGTAACAAGAATGTGTACCTAGGGCATCGTCGATTTCTTCCAAACAAGCATTCCGTAAGAAAGAAAGGCAAGCATTTCAATGGTGAGGCAGATCACCGGACGAAGCCTACCTCCCTACTGGTGATGTTATATATGGCATGGTCAAGGATTTAAAAGTAATCTTTGGAAAGGGTCCTGGCGGACAGTCTGTTCCGAATGACGCTGACGGACACGTACCCATGTGGAAGAAGAAATCTATATTTTGGGAGCTACCATATTGGAAAGTCCCAGAGGTCCGCTCTGCAATCGACGTGATGCACGTGACGAAGAATCTTTGCGTGAACCTGCTAAACTTCTTAGGCGTGTATGGGAAGACGAAAGATACAGCGGATGCACGGCAGGACCAGCAACGTATACACGAACGAGACAACCTGAATCCAGAGAAGTATCAAGGTACTGCCAGCTACGCTCTTACCAAAGAAGAGAAGGAGATCGTTTTTCAAGTCCTGAGCAGTATCAAGGTCCCGTCTGGCTACTCGTCGAATATAAAGGGAATAATAAACATGGCAGAGAAAAAGTTGCAAAACCTAAAGTCTCATGACTGCCACGTGATTATGACACAATTATTTCCGGTTGCATTGAGGGGGCTTCTACCGGAAAACGTTCGAGTACCCATTGTGAAGCTATGTGCATTCCTCAATGTAATTTCTCAGAAGGTAATCGATCCAGCAACTCTACCAAGTTTACAGAAGGATGTGGTCCAATGTCTTGTCAGCTTCGAATTGGTGTTCCCACCATCCTTCTTCAATATTATGACGCACGTCATAGTTCACCTAGTCGAAGAGATTTCCTTTATCGGTCCTGTATTTCTACACAACATGTACCCCTTTGAGAGGTTCATGGGAGTTTTAAAGAAATACGTTCATAACCGTGCTAGGCGAGAAGGAAGCATGTCCATGGGTTATGGAACAGAGGAGGTCATTGAGTTTTGTGTTGACTTTATAACTGATCTTAAGCCGATCGGTGTTCCTCAATCGCGCCATGAGGGGAGACTGTGTGGAAAAGGCATGCTAGGAAAGAAAGCAACAACAAGTATGGACGGGAATTCTTTCACTCAAGCACACTACACAGTTCTACAAAATTCCAGATTGGTGGCTCCGTATATCGTGAAACACATGGATATTTTACGCTCCGAATACCTGGAGCAGACTGACTTCTGGATTAAAGGAAAACACGTGGATACTTTCGGCGGTTGGTTGCAAACACATCTCATTAATAACACCATTGTTGGAGAAGAGCTATACTTGTTGGCCAAGTCACCATCTTCGACTATATTGACTTTCCAAGGGTACGAGATAAATGGGAATACATTTTACACGGACACCCAAGACAAAAAGAGCACTAACCAAAACAGTGGTGTCCGCTTTGATGCAACAAACGACAATGGGACAAAGGACACATATTATGGTTGCATACAGCAGATATGGGAACTTGACTATGGACCTTCTTTTAAGATCCCTTTGTTTCAGTGCAAATGGGTCAACCTGTCAGGCGGGGTAGAGATAGACCCGCGGTACGGAATAACTACAGTGGATCTCAAGAATCTTGGGTACCACACCGAGCCATTCGTCCTAGCCAATGATGTGGCTCAGGTTTTCTATGTGAAGGACATGTCTTCCAGACTGAAAAAAAATAAAAGATAAGCAAGCGAATACATCATACGATGAGCCAAAGCGCCACATAGTTCTTTCAGGGAAAAGAAACATCGTGGGAGTGGAGGACAAGACAGACATGTCAGAAGATTACAATAAGTTTCATGAAATTCTGCCCTTCAAAGTGAAAGCTGACCAAGCATCCCGTTAAATGATGAGGATTCTCCATGGTTACGGCGTAATCAGAAGAAAGGGACAGACACGAAGAAAAAGTGAACACTAGATAGGGATGTTGTTGGTGATGTGTAATAATGTATGAAATCGTTTATGTAACTGTGTTCTGAAAACTCAGAAGAAATCTTTTGTATTCGGTGGATGAACTGAAGGATTTTGTAGATAGAACAAAACACACGGTTTCCCCTGCATACAGCCCAACGGTGGCTCGTGAGTGCCCGCATATCAAATGCACCGTTGGACGTATGCAGGGAATCCGAATGCTTTGTATATCAAATGAACTACACTGAGTGCCGAACATGTTCGAGAGGGGGCTATATATAGGGTCATGTGGCTGATCCAACACTGATTTTGCCCTCAAAAGAAACACACCCCTGATCCAACGGCTCACAAGCGCTTGAAAGAAACACACCCCTGATCCAACGGCTCACAAGCACTTGAAAGAAACACACGATCCGTGTGCTTCTTTAGTCCCGGTTGGTGTTACCAACCGGGACTAAAGGCGGGCTTTGCGGTCACGTGTCCTCCCCCAGTGCCCTGGAGGTCTATATGTATTGTCGTCGACGGGGTAAACCCTAATCCACCATTCCTAGCAACGAATAATAGATAGGGGATGTTGTTGGTGATGTGTAATAATGTATTAAACCTTTTATGTAACTGTGTAATGAAAACTCAGAAGAAAACTCTGATATTATATCACGGTTTCCCCTGCATACAACCCGTCGGTGGATTTTTAGAAATTCATATTATATAAAAAAACTCAAACTTGCATTTACATACTATTTTTTAAAATTCATATTAAAAGCATTTTTAGAAATTCAAATTATATAAAAAACAATCAAACATGCATTTTGTTTAATTTTTTTGATGATATGGATTTAAATCTATGTCAAATTTACTCAAATCATCCATTTGAAACTTGAATATATTCAACATAGTCAAATTTGAAAATTACCAGTACCAAAAGATTCTACATGTCCAGGCTTAAGTTTGATATAAAGCTTGTCAAATTTGGACAATTAAATCAATAGAATAAAGAAATCAGAAAAATGAATAATGAAAAAAGAAATTCCAAAAAAATAGGCCTTTTGTACCGGTTGCAGCCACCAACCGGTACTAAAGGTTGGCTTCGCGCACGCGAATTTAAAGCGGCCCAAAAAAGACCTTTTGTACTGGTTGCAGCCACCAACCGGGTACCCGGTTGGTGGCTGCAACCGGTACTAAAAGCCTGGAGTATACAAAACTCGGCCGTTTTCTTTCTTCTCCAATTCTCCAAATCCAATCTCTCGCGCCTCTCCGTCTCTTGCGCCCCCGATGCCGCCCCGACTCCCACGCCGTCGACGCCGCCGCCGCGCCCCCGACGCCACCCCACGCCATCGCTGCTCTGCCGCCACGCTCCCGATCGCCGCCCCCTGATGCATGTAAAATGCATACATGAACTTTGCATGTTATTACTAGATATTCCTACATATTTGCAACTTATATGATGTTATATTCATGTTTTATAATGATTTCGGGGATTTTCTAAACAATCCCCCCTCTTTTGGTTCTAACTCTGTTTTCTAGAAAACGTCTTTTTTAGTGTTTCGGACTTTCCAGGAGCTTCGGGACTCCAAAAAGGGCAAGACCAAAGAGCATGGTTCAGAATTTTCGAGACGAACGCAATGGGCGGAAAATGAAGACCAGAAGCCCAACCATCTGGAAACTAGAGGGCCCCACGTAGTCAGATTCCCTGGTCGCGAGAGGACCCCTCTTTTCCCCCTCGTGGCTCCGATGCCGTCCGTTTTCGTCTCCGTGGCTTTGTCTTGACCTAAAACCGGCTATAAAAATAGTCCCCCCGGGGAGTTTCGCTAGGAGGCGGCGGAGAAACACAAAACCACGAAATAGAGAGTCAGAAGGCTGCCGCCGGAGAAGATCGGAGGGGGGAAGCGCCGCCGGAATCACCTCCGAAGGGCTCCACCCCTCTCCGGCGTGTTCATCATCAACATCTACAGCAAGATCATCTCCATCTCTCCACTGTAAACTCTTGGCAAACATGATATATGATGCAATATACCATTCCCTTGATCTATTGTGTCTCCCCATCTATGTTTGAGAAGTGATTTGTTCATGGCAATAGTGAAATAGTTCGTTGATTGGTTACATACAAGTTTTGTTATCTTCTATGATTGTCTTTATGTACAATATATGAGTGCACACATATGTTGGGGAATGCATGTAAGGTGATCACCGGTAATGTAATGGAGTGAGGGAGACTTGGGAGGACATGTAAACCTGGGACCGAGTCATGAAGTTACATTATTGGGGGATATATATCGGGGACCTTAGAACTTAAGGCTATGGTGGGACTTTTATGTCTTAATAATTCTTGTGTGCTCATTTATTTGGCCATGAGATCCATCATAAGGGGTTTTAGTTCATTTATTTAGCTACACCTATTTATGGCTCCTTCCTAGAAGAAACAATTATGACTGAAACATGTGCTTCACTAATTGTGACAACCACACGAATGAAATAACAATTGCTAGAATATTTGCTCCCTTGAGATATTTGCTACTTGAGATATTTGCTACTTGCTACTTTGAGAAACTTGCTCTAAGAAACTTGCGTTTGAAACTTGATTGAGAAACTTGTTACTAGATAAACCCATTCCACATCACTTGCTTTCATTAGTTAGTTCCTTTCATATTTAAACTTATTGCTTTGCACAAACGGCCATATAAGAGGGTTATAGGGCTTTAGAGAATAGATATTTTACCTTCAGCTCCTCGTGGGTTCGACACTCAAATACTTATCGAATTGTGCTACAGTGATTCCTTGCTCTTGGGGATTATCAAACACTTTTCTGGCGCCGTTGCCGGGGATCGTTGTGCTAAGCTTTTATTCTTGTTTGCATTGCATACTAACATATAAATCTAAAACACAAAAAAAAATTATAAAATGGAAAACAACCAAACAATTATAGAACTGTATAATATCTATCTTGAGTTAGGACATGAAGTGTTTGAGGTGAAAATTAAATTTTATTTGCATAACAATCATGTTTGTGGTAGTACTAATTCTTTGAACACCTTTATTGCTAATGCTAAGGAAAACCTTAAGCTTGGGGAAGTTTGTTTTGATGAATATGATATTTTTAGTCCCCCAAGTTTTGAAGAGAAAATTTATTTTTATGATACTATGTCTCCCATTTATGATGATTACAATGATCTATATGATATTTTCAGTTCACCTACTATTGAGGATGAAAGTGATTTAATTGAGTTTGATGATCAATTATGCTCATTAGATGATAAGTCTTTATGTGGTGATTCTATTCAAAACTCTGTGGTTATGTTTAACTTTAATGCTTGCAACTATTATGAGAGAGGAAGAGATAAGAATCCATTTATGTTTCTATGTTATTTAAAATGCAAGCTATTGATTATTATATGCATTGGTTATCTCAAATTTGTTGTTATTTATTCATATATAAAATTCCAATGCATAGGAAGAGAGTTAGACTTAAAAGTAAATTGTTTAATATTCTGTGGTGTGTTCCTTATGCTTTAATTTCCTATTCGGTTTGAGCACACCTTTATATCTTTACAACATTTAAAATATCTTTACCTACTGTTTTGTGACAATTAGTTTAAGATTTTCATTTTATATAAAATTTGGGAAAGTAAATGAGAAGGATGAGTAATGGAGAAGTTGGGGTCGACCTTGAACATGTGTTGTTCATGCCAATGGAACCGTTGCAAAGTTTCTATCATTAAAACTTTTCCCAAAGCTAATACCAAATAAAAAGAGTATTTATGTTGTATATATTTGCTTCTCCTTTTGCCTTTTTGCTAAATCAAAAACAACAAAAATATTCTCCTTCTTCTTTGATTGTTTCTCTTGATTCTTGCTTGGTTCTTTTTGTTTCTTTTTGATTTTTATCTTCAGTTTAAGTTTTGGGTTTTTGAGTCAAGGTGCTTGTTTACTACTGTAACATCACCTTTGTATCTTATTTTTCATCTTAATGGCAAGAATAACCTCTTTTGAGAGGTAGGATTAAACAATAGTGATTTGCTATCCAGAAAACAGATTCCTGAGCTTCACTGCGAAAAATGTATAAAATCATAGAAGAGGAATTTTGACTTGATATTTTACGACAGCAATATTCAGTTATTAATACACATTTCATTAGTTCAAAGTTTTCTGATTTGAGCAACGTATGTGCCTATGAAAATTCACTCTTTATGGGCTGTCCAGTTTTTGACAGATTATGTCTTTATTTTGCATTACTCTCATTACTTGTGTTTTGTGTGGTTCTATTGATCAAAGAGCAATACACAACCATAGTAATATTAGCTAATGTGTAGAATCAACTCATGATATGTCTTTGCTGTACCTATGAGGATTTCATTTATGGAGACACTAACCCCTCTAATCAAGTTTTATGATGAGTTTTGTGTGAAGAGAACTTTCAAGTGAAAGAGTTGAGGGTGATGAATAAAGATCACGAGGGACAAACACTCAAACTTGGGGATGTTATCCCTAGGCTCACCCTACATATATCAAAAAAGTACAAGAATTTAAGTTTAGAGATGCCAAGCCACATCACTCCAACCATCTTGATACCAAGTAAGTAAGCCTAGCTATATGGCTGTAAAGAAAGCGCTTTACGGGAGACAACCCGGTTGTTTTTACTTTTGATTTTCTTTGTGTCCTCTTGCTGTAACAAGAGAGTTAGTTTTTAGTTTTGTTTTTGGAATTTTTAATAAAGTGCCAAGTTTTACCTATTTTGGCTTGAAAAAGTTGCTTTTTGCATTCGGAGATTTTATTCCAGCACGAATCTGTGCACGGTATGATTTTTATTTCCTATTCTGTAACTCCGAATGAGCTGAAATTTGAACTGTAATTGCAACTTTTCATCCTCTGTAAGCGTGATTTTTTCAGATATTTTCGACATATTTAAGTAGGGTAGGAAAATACGTTTTTCTGCTGCTGTTTTTCTGGACGGATTCTGTCCCATTTTGTTTGATGCATTCTTTGAAATTTTAACTTGAATCTTTTCAATCCAATTGAGTTTATTAGTAGGCATACAACATTATACACTTTCTGGACATCCATATGAATTTTTGTTTAAGGATTTTATGCAGCAAGCAATTCATTTGTCTATCACTACTAATGTCACCCCACAGAAAAGAAATTGGAGAAACGGTGTTTTGAAGTTTTTTCACAGGGATTAGAGGAGATGCACCAAGAGCTATCCAAGGATGGTGAAGACCATAAGCTTGGGGATGTGAAGACAACCCCACTGGACCAACACACTCTCGGTTTGCACACGTCTAATTTCTGTTTTTCGATCAATGCACCCTATCACATAAACTTGGAGCGTCTTTTATTTGCTTTTTATTTTGATTTTTGTTTGTCTTGAGACCAACAATATCATTTATATATGAGAGAGCTAATGTAAATTTGGGTTGAATTAAGTTGGATGCTATTAAAAAGATTGGGAAAGGGATGTTTGAGTTGATTCAAAAAGATACATATAGTTGCATGATTCATGTGCTTTTTAATGAGTATTAATTTGCAAGTGTTTTATCAAGAGCTATCTTTTATTCATATTTTGATGCTGAATGTCACTTTACTTTCTTTAACATGGATTGGTTAGTTCTATGGACACTTATGCATGCATTTAGACGGTCAACTTTCTCCCTTTTGCTAGCCCAAAAAATTCCAACAAGTAAAAACTTGTTTTCCAACACCTTTAACCAAAGTTTTTCCAGTGAGTCCACCATATCTACCTATTAGCTTTATGCTATTCCAAGTATATTTATCATGTTATATTGTGTTATCTTTGCTTCCAAATTAAAATGCTTATGTTATTGATTGTTATGGGAAAAGTTGGTTAAAAAGCTCTCACGAACTTGATGCACACTTTACTTTCATTGCACTTAATAAACATGAACCATTGTGATTAAAATTATGAAGTTGTGTGCTTGACAAGAGTCTTGGTTGGGAGTTAGCTCATATGTGCTGTCACATGGCAAGCTTTCAATAGTGCTCTTAATTATATTTAGTTGATATCATGTACTTTTGTTTATGGATGCCTAACATTGTGTGAAATAAAAGTGGAAACTTGGTAAGTTTGAGGAGTAAGTATAAATGGCTGGAGAGACTCACCGGGCGGCTAACCCAAGCCATGCATCATTCATGGTGGAAATTTACTTACATATCATGGTGGACCTTCAGTGAGGCACTTCACAATAAAAAGCTATAACAATAGTAAATAAAAGAGTGCTGAGATTGTCCATTTTGTTTGTTTGTCTTGTCATTTTGACATGGGCTTGTTCCATGTCCTGTGACAAGAGGTACCCCGGGAGCAACTCTTAATGATGCTATTATTACTTGCAATGACTTTAACTTGAACTTGCTTTGTGACCCGAGTTGAGTAGCCAGTTGGAGAGGTACTTGTATTCAAAGGGCATGAGGCATTGAACCCATACTTTGTCAAGCACACTACTCATATTTGCTTTCACTTTAAACTTTAACCATTCAAGATGCTATGATAGGGGTAATGAGGGCTCCATACCAATGGATACCACATTGCAAATATTAACTTAAGAAACTTGCTCCCTTGAGATATTTGCTACTTGCTACTTTGAGAAACATTTAGGGGAGCTCTGTCTAAATTTTTACAAATTGTTGTATTGTCATCATCCACCAAAAGGGGGAGATTGAAAGAGCATGAATTGCTCTTACTCGTGTTTTGGTGATGTTGACAATACAACATGTGTCTCTAACCCCTTGTTTAAGTGTGATCAGGTTTATGCAAACATTGCCATTGATCTCGCATCAAGAAAAGGAAGAAATCGAGTGTTTACTGTCCTTGGGCGGTAGTACCGCCCCTTCGGGCGGTAGTACCGCTGTGCCATCCTGGTTTACAGGGGCGCGGCAGTACCGCTCGCAGTACCGCTGAAATGGGGTTCGGGCGCCCATGTGCGGCAGTACCAGCGGTACTACGGGCGGTAGTACCGCTGGCTCATGGTGGTCAGCGTTGGTTTGACCACCACGGCGGCAGTACCGCTCGCAGTACCGCCAAATGGAGCTTCAGATGGCCATGTGCGGTACTACCGGCGACTTGGGCGGTAGTACCGCTCAGTAAGTTCCAAATGCACAGTCAGCGTGCAGCTTTGACCACAGCGCAGAAGGCGCCAGCGGTAGTACCGCCCGGAGCAGCGGTACTACCGCTGGCTCGGGAAAAAGGGCTCCAACGGCCAGAAATTGGAAGGGCTATATAATGCCCTTCACCTACCTCTTGCTTGGCAGCTCGCCTCTACAAGAAAAACACCATTGTTGCAAGCTCAAGATTTCTTAGATCTCCCAATCCCTCCACCCAAACTCACTCATACTTGGAGGATTGAAGGAGAAGGCCCGGATCTACTACTTCACCAAAGCGTTCTTCATTTCCCCTTCATTCACTTGAGGGATTCGAGCCTAGGGTTTCCACTAGGAAAACCTAGGCATCTTGTTGTTCTCACTTGCTTGTTACTTTTGTGTAGCAGGTGTTGTTGGTGATTGAGAGCCCCCAATCCTTTTGTGGGTTGAGCCTCAAGTTGTTGTAACGAGCTTTTGTGCTCCGGATTCCACTTTGGAGGATTCCGATAAAGAAAGGTGGACCGAGCTTTTGTGCGAGGTTCATCGGAGAATAGGGTGAAGCCTTTTGTGGCATCTTGAGTTTGAAGCTCACACCCCTCCAACGAGACGTACTCCCCTAAAAGGAGGAACTCGGGAATACATCCTTGTCTCCGCGTGCTTTCCTATCGGTTAATCCTTTCTAGTTATTTACTACTTGTATCTTATCTTGTTTAGACTTAACTTGTCATATAGGTAAATTCACCATAGTTGCATATCTAGAGAATTTACCTTTTCGTCAAGCCTTAATCGAAAAAGAATTAAAAATTGGAGTAGCACCTATTCACCCCCCCCCCTCTAGGTGGCCATACGATCCTTTCAATTGGTATCAGAGCCTCGGCTCTTTATTCGGGCTTAACCGCCTAAGAGAAATATGGCCTTCGATGCCGATGGGAACCCTCTTGCTCTTCCGGCCACTTCGGTTTCCATGGAGGACTTCACTAACTTGAAGACCTCTATGGAAACCAAAATGGATGAGTTGCGTGAAATGATGGCAAAACTCACGGAAGCAAAGGTAACCGCATCACCTCCTTCTCTGGAGATTCCTCAAGTGGAGTTAAAGGAGAACGAGGATAAAGGGATCCGGGGGTGGACCAAAATAAAAATGAATCCCCATCTAAAACACCTAATGGGAAAGGAGAACATGCTAGAGTTCCTTTTGCATACTCTCCCGACCTACCTATCCCTCATCCTCCTATTCACTTAAGAGGAGCACCACCTAGTCTTAATGCATCTTCCTTTACCCGTTGGCAATCTTCTATGAAATCTCACTTGAAAAGTGGTTGCATAGGTCTTTGGAAGATCATTGTTGATGGATTCAAGCCGGTGGATGAAAATGACTTGACAAGGAAAGAAGAAGTTGAAGCTCAACTAAATTCCACCGCTCTTGATGTGATCCGTGTTGCCGTGGGTGAAAAGAACATCCATCACATTGAAGATTGCACCACCGCCAAGGAAGCATGGAACAATCTCACGGAGGTGTTTGTTGGAAATGAGAGCATGAGAAGAAATAGATATGAAGCCATGAGCAATCAAATTGAAGGCTTCTACAAGAAAGATGATGAAACTCATGAGGAGATGTATCAAAGGCTCAAGGCTCTTGCTACCGCATTTAGAGACCTTGGTGCTAAACATGTGGATGATACTTACATCAAGAGGAAGTATGTGAATGCCCTCATGCCGTTTGAAGAGAACGACTTGAATAGTCTCCAAGGGAAGCACAACTATGACCTCTTGACCTCAAATGAAGTCATGCAAGAGATGCAATCTTACAAGGTCCGAGCTCAAATTGCTAGAGACTCTCGTGCCCGAGCTCTTGGAATGGCCCAAAGTTCCTCACTTGCTTTGAAGGCCAAGGTTGTGGAACTAGATGAAGACCAAGATCATGAAGAGGGAAGTTACTTGGCACCCGAGGAACTCAAGGGTGCTCATAGAGATTATGTGGCTCTCATGGCGAAGGACTTTTGGAAAAATCCATCTAAAGCTAAAGCTTATGTGGATAAAAAGCATAAAGCAAGAGGCTACAAGGAAGGCAACCCAAAAATGAAGACTTGCTTCAATTGTCAAGATCAATTCCACTATGTTGCCAATGCCCTTACAAGAACCGTGAAGAACATGGAGGAAGACTCATTCGCAAGGAAGCGTCAAGTTCTTCTCCCACGAAGCCTTACTTCAAGAAGTTCAATCCCAACAAGAAGCTACCTTCCAAGGTGTTGGTGGTGAGAGAGGAATATATGTCCGGGGATGAGAGTGATGAAGAAGAAACAACCACAAGTGAAGTGGCCGCTTTAGCCATTGCTTCATCGACAACCCCTTCTCTCTTTGAATCCCCCAATGATAATGTCACCACCAAATCCGCTACGTGTCTCATGGCCAAGCTCTCCGAGGTATCACCTTCCCTTCCTCCTAAGACTATGAATGAAATGCATGAATTTATGAGTCTTAGAGTTAAGGAAGAAAATGTTGCTTTGGATTTCTTGATGACTAACTTGCAAGGTGAAAGCAAGATTCGGCTTGAGATTCTTATGAGTCAATATGGCATCGCACAAGATCTCCTTAAAGAAAAGGGGAGACTAGAAAGAGAATATGCTAATGAGATCGCTTCCCTTACCGAGGCGATTGAGGAAGAGCATGAACTTCGAGTTTCTCTTGAGGAGAAGCTTGAGAATCTTGATGAATCTCAAAATGAAACTCTTTCTAAGATCATTAAAGAACGTGACCATGCTATTGCTAAATACAATGTTTTAGAGAAACAAAAGGTCGTATTTGGTGTTGGTCATAATAGACTAGCCGATGAGTTAGGGTCGCTCACCAAGGCTCACAAGGCCTTGGAGAGTGAACACTCTATTCTCACCAAGTCTTTTGAACAACTTCAAATACAATCTACTAAAATTGATGAACCTAGCTCCTCTACTTGCTCTTGTGATCATGCAAATATCATTGAGGAAAATGCTAGGTTGAAGAATGAACTTGCCAAGGCCTCTAGCCCTCAAGGTGAGAAACCTCTTTATGAGCTCTTGCAAGCGCAAAAGCCTCACATAGGGAAAGAGGGTCTTGGTTATGTTGCCAAGAAGAAGAAGAAGAACACGAACAAGAAGAATGCCAAGCCCGCACAAGCAAAAGAGACTACCATTGCGAGTGGTGATGCCACAAGGGGCAATGCCACTCACAATGACTTTGCGGGAAAATACAACCCTTCATATGTTCTTATGAAATCTATAGATGGTTGTGTTTTTGCTAAATATGTTGGCACTTCATATGGAGATGATTATCACTATGCTATTTGGGTTCCAAAGACCCTTGTGACTAACAAAAGAGGACCCATTTCACAATGGGTACCTAAAACAAAGACTTGATTCTTTGTAGGACTTTTCTTCCGGTGGATCTTCATGGCTCATTGATAGTGGGTGCTCTTCTCACATGACCGGAAGCAAAGAAGTAGTAAAGGGCCTATTGAATCAATTACTCACATTTTCTCATGTCACCGTCGGGAATAATGCAAGACTTAAGGTATTGGGATATGGCAATGTAGTGATCACTCCGGAGTTATCCATTGAGAAGGTCCTACTTGTTGAATCTCTCTCATATAATTTACTTTCCGTTGGTCAATTATGCAATGTCGG
Source organism: Poa pratensis (assembly GCA_947311845.1). Classification (NCBI taxonomy): domain Eukaryota; kingdom Viridiplantae; phylum Streptophyta; class Magnoliopsida; order Poales; family Poaceae; genus Poa; species Poa pratensis. Next base: position 18,280,977 of record CAMZMU010000069.1, read on the forward strand.
TTACACCGTTATCTTTAATAAACACCACGTGACCATCCTTTTCACTCAAACTCTTAAAGTAGCCTTTGTTGGATTTCGTGTAAACGGTTTGTATGTGGTCGATTTCTCGAAAGAGACCACTCAAATCGCCACGTGTCTAATGGCTAAATCCGACAAGGGTTGGCTTTGGCATCGCCGGCTAGGCCATGTCGGTATGAGAAATTTGCAAACTCTTGTGAAGGGTGGACACGTGGTAGGACTAACCGATGTTAATTTTTCCAAAGATCGTCCTTGTAGTGCTTGCATAGCCGGAAAGATGCATGAAAAGAATCATCCCAAGAAGAGCATTATCTCCACCGAGAGGCCTTTGGAGCTCCTTCATATGGATCTCTTTGGGCCTCCCACATATGATAGTCTTGGTGGCAAGAAATATTGTTTGGTGATTGTGGATGATTATACAAGATATTGTTGGACTTTCTACCTCAAGAGGAAGAGTGAAACTCAAAAAGTATTCATTGACTTTGCAACCTTAGTTCAACGCCAATATGACTCCAAGATTTTGGCAATAAGAAGTGACAATGGTACGGAGTTCAAGAATTACACTATGGATGATTTCCTAAGTGGGGAAGGCATACAACACCAATATTCCGCTGCTTATACTCCCCAACAAAATGGTGTCGCCGAAAGGAAGAACCGCACTCTTATTGATATGGCAAGAACTATGTTGGCCGAATTTCATTCCCCATATAACTTTTGGGCCGAAGCCATCAATACCGCTTGCCACTACTCCAACCGGCTCTTCTTTCGTCCTCTCATGAAAAAGACACCATATGAACTCCTTATCGGTAAAAAGCCAAATGTCTCTTACTTTCGCGTATTTGGATGCAAATGCCATGTTTACATTAAAGGTTGCCCAATTGCTAAATTTGAATCTAGAACTTTTGATGGTATTTTTGTTGGATATGCCGCAAACTCCCATACTTATAGGGTCTACAACATATCCACCGGATGTGTTGAAGAATCTATGAATGTGGAGTTTGTCGAGGATAATGGCTCCCAAGCGGAGCATATTGATCATGATAATGTAGGTGATGTACCTCCACCTCAAGCCATAAGAACTATGGGCATAGGGGAACTTATTCCTATTGAAGAACCTATTATGGACACTCAAGAAGAAGGAACAAGTTCTACTCAAGTTGAACCATCCACCTCAACCATTGATCAACAAGCTATACAAGAACAAGATCATGATAGTCATCCACATGAGCAAGATAATGGTCAAGACCCACCCAACTCTAGTGGAGAACAAGAACATGATGAACCCCCATCTCCAAGAACTCCACTTCGGGTTGACCATGAACAAGATGAAGGAAATGATGAAGATGTTCGTGTTGGTGAAACAATTGGTCAAGCCATAGAACGCCGAGTCATTCGGCGTGCATCAACATTGGATCATCTCCAACACTACAAAGAAAATATCCTTGGGAGTATTCGTAAGGGTGTGTCCACACGTAATCAATTAACTAACTTTTGTGGTCATGTCTCTTGTTTGTCTAGCTTAGAACCTCTCAAGGTATATGATGCTCTTGAAGACATGGATTGGGTTGCGGCCATGCATGAAGAATTGAACAACTTCGAGCGCAACAAAGTATGGTCATTAGTTGAAAGACCCAAAGACACATCACATAATGTCATTGGAACCAAGTGGATATTCAAGAACAAGCAAGACTCACATGGTCAAGTCATTCGCAACAAAGCAAGATTGGTTGCACAAGGCTACACCCAAATCGAAGGAGTCGACTACGGTGAAACTTATGCCCCCGTTGCTAGACTTGAATCTATTCGTTTATTGATTGCCTATGCATCTACTCATAACATTACCTTATATCAAATGGATGTTAAAAGTGCTTTTCTAAATGGTCCACTAAGTGAATTAGTGTATGTGAAACAACCTCCGGGTTTTGAAGACCCTAAATTTCCTAACCATGTCTACTTACTACATAAGGCCCTTTATGGGCTCAAGCAAGCTCCACGTGCTTGGTATGATCATCTCAAGGAGTTCTTAGTAGACCATGGTTTTGAGATTGGGGTAATCGATCCCACCTTTTTCACAAAAAGGATAAATGGAGAGCTTTTCGTATGCCAAATATATGTTGATGATATTATCTTTGGTTCTACTAACCATGAATTTAGTGATCAATTCTCTAAGCTAATGACCAAGGAATTTGAGATGTCCATGATGGGAGAATTGAAGTATTTTCTTGGCTTTGAAATCCACCAATATAGTGAAGGAACATTCTTATGTCAAGCCAAGTATATTCAAGACATGCTCAAGAAATTTGATATGAACAACGCCAAGCCATATAAGTTTCCCATGGACTCTAAGGCGGATCTACACTTAGATCCGAAGGGTAAGGAAGTTGATCCCAAGCTTTATCGTTCTATGATTGGATCTTTACTTTACCTTTGTGCATCTAGACCGGATATTATGTTTAGTGTGGGTATGTGTGCAAGATTCCAATCAAGTCCTAAGGAAAGTCATGAAACCGCGGTTAAAAGGATTCTAAGATACTTGATAGATACTCCTAACTATGGTCTTTGGTACCCCCATGGGACAAGCTTTGATCTTGTAGGTTATTCGGATGCGGATTGGGCGGGTTGCAAAATGGATAGAAAATCAACTTCGGGTACTTGCCAATTCCTTGGTAGGTCTCTTGTGAGTTGGTCTTCCAAGAAACAAAATTGTGTGGCCTCGTCCTCCACCGAAGCCGAATACATTGCCGCCGGAAGTTGTTGTGCACAATTATTATGGATGAGGCAAATTTTAAAGGATTATGGTGTCATTTGTGACAAAGTGCCTCTTTTATGTGACAATGAAAGTGCCATCAAAATTGCTCACAATCCGGTACTTCATGGGAAGACCAAGCATATTGAGATCCGGTATCATTTTATACGAGATCATGTTGAGAAGGGTGATATTGCAATCGAGTATGTCAACACCAAGCATCAACTCGCCGATATGTTCACAAAGCCTCTTGGTGAAGCAAGATTCAAGGAGTTGAGAGGAGAACTAAATGTGGTGGACATAAGCAATTGGACTTAGTGGATTTCTTGCATACCTACCCATATTAGACAATAGTAATTTGGTTTAGGTGTAGGCATGGACATAGGGGAAGTGCGGTCCTAATACATTGGGCTATCCCTTCCCCCATTATGCCGATAGTAAGAACTCATTTGCATCTCTATATTCGTTCTATGAATTGTGAGCTTAAATGAAGAGTAGTGGCGGTGAACCCAAGATATATCTTCGCGGTGTCACACCACATACACTCTTACATGGTGGCCTAGGCCACCGCCCTCCTCCTTATGAGGAGTTGATCTTATTTGGCTCTTATTTGGGTATTTTAGACCTTTTTGCTTTGGGAGAGTGCTCAAATTTGGCCTTTCGTGTCGATTCTTGCATTTTTGGGTAAACTCTCTCTCTCCAGTTTCGAGTTCTATCCTAAGCCTCAACTTTATCCTAAGCCACTCAGTCTCAAATACCTTTTATTTCATGCTCTCGCAAAGTTGTTGGTCGGAACCGGTGACAAATCCTTTTTACGGCTTCAATTTGAGCCATAAAAAGTTTTTGCCCCCTGGCACCGGTACTACCGGCCCATGGAGCGGTACTACCGCTGGCTCGGGTGCCTCTGCCCCTGCCAGCGCGTGGGACCGCTGCCCGGGCCGCGCAGGAATCGGGGGCGGTACTACCGCTGGATCGAGCGGTAGTACCGCTCGTGCGGATTTTTCCAGGATAAGGGCACGGGCGGATGGGTGAAAGTCAATCCTTCATTTTCCCCATCCGCCCCTCTCTCTCCTCCTGTGAATCCGCCGCCGCCGGCCATCCTCTCCGCCGGGACCGAGCTCCCCCGGCCGTGGTTCTTGCACCCCCGGCCCCGGGACCTCTCGGGCATCTCTCCCTCCCTCGATCCTCTGCCATGAGCACCGGTAAGCTCTCTCCCTCTCTCTCATCTAGTTGATGGATGGAGATGACTAGATTGCTTTCCTCGTGGTGTTCTTGACAAATTGGTGTGGTAGAGATGCAATCTAGGATGCCTAGAACCCTGTGTATGAATCTTGTGAAGAATCTATGGCTAGTTTTGTAGTTCTCCATCTAGATTTGTTGGATATGACTATGGATGTTTTTCATGTTCCTCTGTGAATGTATCACCATCTTGTGCCAAATCCAACCTTCCTAGATGTTGTACTCCCACCTAGCATTTGTTTCCTCCAAGTTATGTTCACTCGTGTTCTTGGTTTTTCTACCATGAAATATTTGTGTGTTTCTCATCTCCATGCTTTCCTACCCCATGCTATTCACAGGTGGTTCGAGTGGTTCTAAGACTCGGGGAAAGAAACCTAGGGTTGACGAGATGGACGAGGAGTTTGATCCCACAATGGAAGAAGTGTATGGTCCCTCGGTCACCAAGAGCAAGAAGGCTGCTCCGAAGAAGAAAGCTGCTGCCAACAAGAACAAGCACTTGACAGCGAGTGAGATGTCTGACAAAGATTACACTTCCATGAGGAAAAGAGATCCATATGCAGTTGATCGAGTAAATTTGACTCCTCAGTTTCGGGGCACCAATCCCTTCTTCCATACCCGTTTTCAAGAGGAGTGCTACAATGAGATACTTTATCGCAAGCCCAATGACAATGTGCTAGAGCTGAGGTACATTGATATCCCTCACATGGAGAGAAAGCCCGAATACTTTGGAGAAGCATTGTCTATGTGCCATGAGTTTGGGATTGTTCCTTTCATCACTCTCCAACAAAATTATGATGAAGCTCTAGTTTGCCAATTCCTCGCCACCGTCTATTTTGGCACCGAGGAGCCCCGCTACATCACTTGGATGTCGAAAGACAAGCAGCTCACCGCTCTTTGGAGTGATATTGGATCCATGCTTGGATATGAAGATTTTGGTCCCCATTGGACCGATGCTCTTGATAAGAAGTACTTCCGGGTTCACCTCAATCCAAAGCCTTTGCCCAAGGATGATCTTGTTCCCCTCTATTTTGGAAGAAGTACACAGTTGGCAACTCGGATGCTCTTTACCCTCCGTATGAGATCATGCATCGCATTTACCGGGAAACCATCAATCCCAAGGTTGGAAATTTGGATCAAATTCACAGCTACCTAGTTACCTTGATGGTCATGACTCATCGTATGAAAACCAAAGGGAAGAAACTGGATGTTATGGATTATCTTTGGAATGAGATTTGGAACGTCACCATTTTCAAGAAGAATGCTTGCTTCGGCCCCCTCATCATGAAGATTATCCTTTGGAAGTGGGCCAACGAGCATCCCTCTGAGGGTCTTAGTGACCACAACACTTGGATCATCCACAAGCCCAAGCAACTCCGTGTCAAAGATCATACGGAGAAGGTCAAGGATACCAAGGGTACCAAAACTACTAGGGGCAAGGACAAGGAAGTTGTAGGTGATGAAGGTCCCTCTCGGGCTGCCAAGGAGAGTGGCTTCACTTGGATGGCTCGTCAAATGAAGAAAGTGTTTGGTTTGTCCAAGGCTATTGAGAAGAGGGCATGGGAACGTGAAGACAAAGAGAAGCGTGCTCGTCAACTCGACATTCAACATCGCCGTGCTCTAGGTGAACAAGTTGCTTCCGGCTCGGAGAAGAACATTCCAACTTATGAAGAGTGGCAAGCAAAGAACTCTCAAGGCGAAATCTTCACTTGGTCGGACTATGATGGTGATGAAGAAGAAGTGTCCTCTCGTCGTCGCCCTCGCCCCCCAAGCAATGAGTAAACCCGGGACGTTAGCATCGGTTTCTCTCCTTTTTGGTGTCTTGATGCCAAAGGGGGAGAAATATCTATTAGGTCTTCGTGGGTTTTGCATGGGAAAGTCACAAGTGTTGCGCTCTTCTTGATTGGTTTGTTTATGCGCTTGTGAACTTGGTTATTTGTCGTTTTTATGTTGTGAACCTCGTTTGTTATGCATGGTGTAAGACATGTTGAACTTTAAACTTTATTCCCATGCTTATGTTGTGATATGATCTATATGTTATCTTGCACAGTTTGTAAAAGTTAGGGGGAGTGTTGATCCTATTTGTTGTGCATTTGAGCATTCAAAAGCTATCCGTTAATATGCACACATTTAGGGGGAGCTCTGTCTAAATTTTTACAAATTGTTGTATTGTCATCATCCACCAAAAAGGGGGAGATTGAAAGAGCATGAATTGCTCTTACTCGTGTTTTGGTGATGTTGACAATACAACATGTGCCTCTAACCCCTTGTTTAAGTGTGATCAGGTTTATGCAAACATTGCCATTGATCTCGCATCAAGAAAAGGAAGAAATCGAGTGTTTACTGTCCTTGGGCGGTAGTACCGCCCCTTCGGGCGGTAGTACCGCTGTGCCATCCTGGTTTACAGGGGCGCGGCAGTACCGCTCGCAGTGCCGCTGAAATGGGGTTCGGGCGCCCATGTGCGGCAGTACCAGCGGTACTACGGGCGGTAGTACCGCTGGCTCATGGTGGTCAGCGTTGGTTTGACCACCACGGCGGCAGTACCGCTCGCAGTACCGCCAAATGGAGCTTCAGATGGCCATGTGCGGTACTACCGGCGACTTGGGCGGTAGTACCGCTCAGTAAGTTCCAAATGCACAGTCAGCGTGCAGCTTTGACCACAGCGCAGAAGGCGCCAGCGGTAGTACCGCCCGGCGCAGCGGTACTACCGCTGGCTCGGGAAAAAGGGCTCCAACGGCCAGAAATTGGAAGGGCTATATAATGCCCTTCACCTACCTCTTGCTTGGAGCTCGCCTCTACAAGAAAAACACCATTGTTGCAAGCTCAAGATTTCTTAGATCTCCCAATCCCTCCACCCAAACTCACTCATACTTGGAGGATTGAAGGAGAAGGCCCGGATCTACTACTTCACCAAAGCGTTCTTCATTTCCCCTTCATTCACTTGAGGGATTCGAGCCTAGGGTTTCCACTAGGAAAACCTAGGCATCTTGTTGTTCTCACTTGCTTGTTACTTTTGTGTAGCAGGTGTTGTTGGTGATTGAGAGCCCCCAATCCTTTTGTGGGTTGAGCCTCAAGTTGTTGTAACGAGCTTTTGTGCTCCGGATTCCGCTTTGGAGGATTCCGATAAAGAAAGGTGGACCGAGCTTTTGTGCGAGGTTCATCGGAGAATAGGGTGAAGCCTTTTGTGGCATCTTGAGTTTGAAGCTCACACCCCTCCAACGAGACGTACTCCCCTAAAAGGAGGAACTCGGGAATACATCCTTGTCTCCGCGTGCTTTCCTATCGGTTAATCCTTTCTAGTTATTTACTACTTGTATCTTATCTTGTTTAGACTTAACTTGTCATATAGGTAAATTCACCATAGTTGCATATCTAGAGAATTTACCTTTTAGTCAAGCCTTAATCGAAAAAGAATTAAAAATTGGAGTAGCACCTATTCACCCCCCCCCCCCTCTAGGTGGCCATACGATCCTTTCAGACTGGTACTATGCTCAGGACAGACAGGTCTCCTGTCAAGAAACGTGCAAAGATACCCAAGAAAGCCTAGACTCCTGAGAAGTTATCTTACGGAAGACTAACGAGGAATTAGAGCATCCGTGCCGATGTGAAAGCCCAGTTAGCACCAAAAAAGGCCCCTACAGACCCCATAAAGGAACTTCTGAACACTATATCAAAGGAGAACATTGATCGCACCGTTGAAAACTTATATAACCCTCCAGCGAGCCCCCTTACAGACTATGAGCGCTGTATTGAGAAGACACATAGCTCACAGATGGAGGAGAAGAAATGCGGGAAAAAAGTTCCCCAGCTCGGAGAACAAGAAGTACAATCGATCGCCCCGCTCAAGGTGTTTTCTGATAAGGCGGCCGTCCACTACGACAATGTTGCTCATGAAGTCCTAGGCGACTCAGGTTACGCCATTGCTGAGATAGCATATCGATTTGTTCTCGGGCAGCGTCTGGTCACAGATATGAAGGCTCTAACAACATAATTATGGAAATTGCATAACTGGTACATGACCGCCGCAAAGGAAGGGAAATTCTATTTCATGGTGGGAGTTAAGGAAGAGCACTACTTCCGAGAATACGCTGTGCAGGTTGAGTTCTCCGAACTTTTTCAGATATACAATCAACGTGCCCTCGACAAATCTATCGTCAGCTGCTATTGTCTGTAAGTGATTTATTTGTGTAATTTAATTCATTAGTTAAGCTCGTTCATTACCTGTAATTGTCCTCACAACATTCTTTTGTACGCTATTATGCAGAATGAAGATTCATGAATGCAGAGTGGGAGGAATCTGGGATATTGGGTTCATTGACCCGGATAAAGTTCATGAAGTCACCGTAGAGCAGTATGCCCAGGACACAGAGCAGTTTTTGCTAACGTTTTTAAAGCGACAAAGTACCAAAAAAGAAATACTTTTTCGTTACAACTTCAAGTGAGTGTTACTGTCTTGTACACATTCTATTTTGCTTTCCCGATGTTAAGTGTAATTGATGAGTTATGAATAACTGCGTATATAAACGTGCGCAGGTTCCACGTCATTCTGGTGATCATTAGAATCGAGGTTGGAGAAGTTAAAATCATGGACTCATTAAGGAGAGACCCTGATGATTACAAGAACGTGTGTTATATGGTCAAGAGGTAATTTCAATCGCACTATATCGGTCTCTTTCGTTCATTTCCTGATATCAAGTAAGTAATAACTCCTCAATTCATTTTCTTTGCCGGGCAGAGTTTGGAAACAGTTCATCACGGAAGAACGCGGTGAATGAAAAGATAAGCTGAAATTTAAGGCTAACAACATAAGTAGTACTACGTACCTAGTTCCGCGTATCTCTCTAATTTCTAGTTTCAATACCATTATCATTCTCTTGATTATTATTTGATTGAATTCTATTCTCGTATAGTGTTGCCTGCGAAAAGGGGACGAATTTTTGTGGATACTACGTTTGCGAGTACATTCACATGAAGGTCAATGAGAGAGTCAATAGTCGAAGAAATCAAGAGGTACGTAAACATCATTCACAACTTTATGTTGGTACCATCAATTATGTTTAGTTTCCTTCATAATTGATTTGATCTCCTTCTTTTAAAGATGGCAAGGAAGCGGAACCAGCTCCTACCAAAGGACCGCGTAAAAGCAATTGCGGAGGAATTGGCGGGATTTTTCCTTACGCGGGTCATACTGGAATCCGGAGAATTCCATTATATCGAAAAATAGCCTCCCTCCATGTACTAGCAGTGATCTTCATGTAATGAGTATTTTATATGTGTACATATATATATAACAAGTTGTATGTGTGTTATGTGATCTTCACATGTGTGAAAACTTTTTTTTTATGCATCGACGTGATCTCCTCCGAAATCCCAAACCCTGAAAATAAGCGAAAAGAAAAAAAACAGAAATCCTAAACCCTTAAAAATAAGCGAAAAAAAGAAGAAACCTTTAGTCCCGGTTGGTGTTACCAACCGGGACTAAAGGTCCTCCACCCGCGCGCGCGCAGCTCCGCCCACGTGGAGGCCTTTAACACCGGTCCGTGACGTACCGGGACTAAAGGGGGGGGGGGGGGGGGGGCTTTAGTCCCGATTTAACTGTCCCGGTTGCACAACCAGTGTTAAAGGATCTCTGGAACCGGTATTGAAAACCCTGTTTCTACTAGTGTCCGGAGCCGCCCAGGAGGGAGCGACTCGGGAGACTCGGGAGGGGAGCCTCCAGAGAGAGGCATTATCTGTAAACTTTGATGCGGTCTGAGAAATGTGATGTTCATCCATAATCCATATGGGTTTGATGCAAATGTTTCTTTTCCGAAGAGTAACTATTCGTGAATTACTACACACGTGGTGCTGAAGTTATACACTATTATCGCTCATATTTTTCAAACCAAGTTAAGTGTGTGCTAGTTTCAGTTAGATGGAAATTAAAGTGTTGGATTTCCCGACACTTTCTCACGTCTGGATTTTTTTTCATACAACTCATGCGCCATGTGATCCTGTTGTACCCACACTTGACTTGATAATATAGTGGGGAAAGTTTTGGGTGGATTCAGCTCATGGTTTTTTCTCAAGTTGATGTTTTTCCAAGAGAATCCGTGTTTCTGTGTATTGTTTTGATATTGTTATTCTGAAAATCTCCCTAGACGAGACACTCTCTAAGCCTTGATGTGAACTCTCAGAATGAGATACCTTATCTCAATCTATGTTTGATATATATGTTTCCTTACGTGAAAAACAATTATCCGTGAGTTAATATTCAAGTGGTGATAAAGTTATACATTTTTTTACTGTGTATGTTAGACCACGTCCACGTTGATGTGCTAATTTCAATTTGAGGGAAATCAGAGTGCCGGTTTCCTCAACCGTTTCTCACATCTTTATTTTCCCATGCTACTCATGCGCTGAGTGATCCTCGTCCCCTTCACGGTAGAAATTAATTTGATGCGGAATCAGACGACATAGAATCGACACACTCATTATATATAGAGGTTTGGGGGATGGGCTCGTGACTATCACTGAGCATCAATAGTTGACACAGCTAGTGTCAACTGTACCGTGTGAGTTGTCTTCAGATATTTCTTTGCAGATATAGATTAGATGACCGACATCATACCGCATTATTACAATTTGCATACAAAATGCGATCCTGGCTAAGTTCATTTGCTATGGATCTCACGAACATATATACACATTCATATTTTATTGCCTCGTGTGTCGCGTGTGACTGATATGAGGCCACACATTACAGTATGTGGTTCTGCATAAATTGACTTTGAGTTGCCACCTTTCGCTCCACAGTTAACCAAACATGAATGCACGTACTGCTAATCAACAGAGTAGTAAATCTACCGACAATTAATGTAAAAGGAAGCAGTGCTCGCTGTTTTCCGTAAAAAAAAATCTACCGACAATGATTGATGGTAGCTATATAATTAGACACCTGCACTACGCACTATGAAGCAACAAGTTCCCAAAGCAGCTAAACAGATTCATCTGAGAATTCAACAGAAGAAAGGGTAGAGGGAGAGAGAGCAATGGCGGCCGAGGCACGGACATTAGAGGTTCCCACGGACGCTGAGCTGCTGCAGGCACAGGCTGATCTGTGGCGGCACAGCCTGTACTACCTCTCGTCCCTGGGGCTTCGATGCGCCGTCCAGCTTGAGATCCCGACTGCCATCCACCACCTCGGCGGGGTCACCACGCTGCCCGACCTGATGTCGGCGCTGTCCCTTCCATCGGTTAAGCTGCCGTTTCTCGGCCGCCTCATGCGCATGCTGGTCACGTCGGGCGTCTTCGCGGCCGACAACGAACCCGAGTCCGGTGTGGAGCTGTACCGCCTCACCCCGCTGTCTCGCATCCTTGTGGACGGTGTCCAGGCGGAGGAGCACCACAGCCAGAAGTACTTTGTGCTCGGTGTCACCTCGCCGTACCACACGGAGGCGGCGCTGGGGCTGGCCGACTGGTTCAAGAAGGACATCCAGCCACCGGTGCCGTCATCCTTTGAGGACAGGCATGGGGTGCCACTCTTCGATGAGAAAACGGCCCTCCTTGACGAGGAGCTTGACGATGTTTGCAACCAAGCATTGGCTGCCCACGATAACTTGGGGATTGCTACCATACTGCGTGAGTGCGGTGACATCTTTAAGGGGGTTGAGTCTCTGACAGACTGTTGCGGTGGTGATGGTACCACGGCGAGGGCCATTGTCAAGGCTTACCCGCATCTGAAGTGCACTGTGCTGGACCTTCCGAGGGTGATTAACAAAGCCCCACCTCACGACGTCATTACCTATGTTGCTGGTGACCTGTTCCACACCGTCCCATCATCTCAAGCTGTCATGCTCAAGGTATAGCATGACATATATCCTGGGAAAATGAAAATATTTCAGTTTTACAACTAACCCAAGTCAACTTCATTTGTTAATTATTTGTTAATTATATTTACCTTTACCCATGCATTTTGTAGCTTGTCCTACACTTTTGGAGCGACGAGGATTGTGTGAAAATACTAGCTCAGTGCAGGAAAGCAATTCCTTCACGAGAGGAGGGAGGTAAGGTAATAATCATAGAAATTGTGGTTGGACCTTCCTTGGGGCCTGTAATGTTTGAAGCCCAACTCCTGATGGATATGGCCATGATGGTGAACACTAGAGGGTGTCAAAGGGATGAAGATGACTGGCGAAAGCTGTTCATGAAAGCAGGGTTCACAGAGTACAAAATCGTGAAGAAACTAGGAGCTCGATGTGTCATGGAGGTGTACCCATAAGATGTTGAAAACTAAGGATATAAATAAGGCAGGTGCTTACCCAAGGAGACCTTCTAGGATCCTAGAGTACCTCAAGTGTTCGTGCTAGTTGCTTAAGGTCCATAGAACGCTTATATTTGGAGATGCATTAAAGCACTTTGCGTGTGTGTATGTGTGTGTTTTTATCATATGTTGTTGTGTTCAAACTTCGGCTGTCCGCTGTCATTCGTATTTAATATATATTATCGTTGTTATATTATATTACATTTATCAATAATAACAATTGTTTTATTCTGAACTAAATGCAAAACTCAACAACGTTTAGGGGAGAATAAATATTGGTAGCGGTGGATGCGATATACGGCGAGTAGACTAGATTAACAACGTTTTTCAAAAAAGGAAAGGATAACTCCAAATCATTTTATGTGCATAATTATATATTATTAATTAGGTGAAATTACGGATGTGTCACTAGTCACGCCGAAATTCTCTATGTGCCACGAGATTTCTTTGATTTGGCAAAAGGCCGCTAATTCTGCCATTTCATTACATCTAGACTACTCAACGCATGCGGGTAACGCCAATTGCCGTTTCGTCTGGCCATATGTTTGACACGTTTATGACATGTGTCCACATGAGCAAATCGTTTTGACAGTTGTCCTTACAGGCAGGCCCACTACTTCAGCACTAGACAGCGCACATGACGCGTTTGAGGATTCGAGACCATAATTTTGTGTGCTTTTGCCCATTAATTTGTTCTCACCGCGCCACACCATTCTAGCCACAACTCGGCCTCGAGGGTCGTCTGCTTTTGTGCTCTGTTCTGTACATGAGGTACGGTCATGCCCCAGACACTTTGCACTACATATGGGCATGGAAACAGACCCTGCTGGGTTGGAGATCGTGGGCGGGGCCGATGCAGGGGTACAGAATGCGGGCAGCAAAGCTTTGCATCTCTAGAAGCCGGTGAATCAGCCGTTCGTCGCCCCTGAAGGGTTAGAAATTGAAATCTTTTTCTTCAATTTATTTGAAGATTCAAATACATTAGTAATAGTGAGGATATGTGCTGCGAATTGTAGGGCGTCTATCGCATTCGGCTTTCTACTGAACATTCAGCACGGGTGTCGAACTGAAAATCAACCCGGTTGTAGAATTACATTATGAACTTATAGTAAATGCAACAAAAATAATTTTAGAAGACTTGCACCGTTGCACATGAAATTTTGAAGTAACCGTGTATACAGACCGATGAATTTGTTGGTAGATATCAGGACAGCAATTTAAACAATTTCTTGGACGTTAAGACTGATGAGGCACTAGGACTGTATTGGTGTCGGTCCATATTATTAATAAATATTCTGGGCAAGCGACAATTGTCAATGATTTTGGACTTTAGTGTGCGCAAATAACTAATTCGGGCATAACTGAGCAGATTTTTTATGGAGTATGATGAAGGATGAGCGAGCATGAAGACATAGAATTAGGGATGAGGATGACTTTGTTTTAGCCGATGCTGACTCAGATGAGAAAGCTTATCCAAATGTGTGCTAATTCTGTTAGGATGGCAAGTAGGGAATATTTGGTTGATCCCAATGTTGAACCTGACTAAGAGATTGATTCGGATGAGGAGGCTGAAGATGAACGAAATGGCTTGCAAATATGATGATGAAGACGAGGACATAGCAATCATACACTTTGACGGGGAATACCCTATAATTGATGAGGGGACCGTTTTTGAGAACGTGGAGGTCTACACATATGCAGTTGATACTTTTGCAATAAAAGTTGGATTTGCATACATCACTAAAAAGAGTGTCCAAAAAAGGCTGAGAGTGCACTATAATGAAACTAAGGTGTGTAGATAGAGATTACATGCATCTCTAATGAGGGGTGGATATCTATTTTAGGTTGTAATAGAATATTTTTAATATTTTTCCTATTTTATATTTTCAAATGTGATGTAAATTATTAATATATATTACCATGCAGATCAAGGTGAACATCTGAAAAACAACTTCCCTAATAGCTTTAAGTAAGAAAACTACACCTATTTCAACCAAGTGGATTTTTGTTACTGTATTTGATTGGGTGAGAGAGGTCAAACAATTCAAGTATCTCCATTGAGAAGGAAGCTACATGACAAATTCAATGTCGTAAGGATTCAAGGTGGTTCCTTACCACAGATTGTTTGATGGGAATGTGAAGGCTTTGGACCTAATTCAAGGCAAGTGGGATGACAATTTCCAAGCAAAGAGGCGGAGAGAAGGCATCACCACTTATGTGGTAGATGCACTTCTTTGGCTTGACGCGGGTAAATCATCACTTTACCAACATCTTTCCCATCAGAGTAGCATAACATAAACATGGCAGCGGATTCGATAATCGAACAACTAAATAAATATAATAAAACAAAATAAAACTCATGTCTTACAAGAATTTACAAGAACAATGGCTTAGATGTTACAATCTTCATATAGACACCCATTGTGGTACTGGGGTAATGTGACTTTTGAATATCTTGTGTGTGGAGTGCAATCGAAATGCGGATCCGAAAGTGCAGTCGCTTATTTGACAAAGGCCTGATGTAGAAGTGAACATATGGTCCTCATAACACTTCCTGGTCCTAGTTCTCTGGTTAGAACCTCAAGGCATGCTACTGAGGTCAGTTCTCTAAAAAACAATAGAGAAACTATCTAAGATGAGGTACTGAACTTGGGTGACGACAGCCTCGTACAGGAATATGCGTCTGCTGCGAATCGACAAGCCGAAACGCTACTGCAGGTCCAAACTTCAGAATATGTGTTCACTCTATTCTCAGAGTTGGAAGTTGCAGGTTCACTTGTTAAATTAACTCATAGGCATGGGTACTAGCAACTATGGTCTGTTCAAGGACGGAAAATCCTCAGAGAAGGTGGGTCTGTGTGTTTGAACATGAATGCCTACGAGAGCCTATACTAGACATCAGGTTCAAGATTATGAACCTGATTCCCAGTGCCATGACATGAAGGTGCTGCTGCAAAACTGAATCCAGCGCAAATCTAGCTACAACAGTTTCCATTTTCTTGATGTTTTACTAGAGGAAATGTCCTTAATTAACAGATCGTATGGTTCAGCTTCAGCTCTACGTACACTCTAAACTAAACAACAAGTGGTAGACCACACTCAGTTACCAACAACATCACAACATTTTAAGATTGAGAGCAGGTCACTGTATTACATTCAGAGAAGTGTTTGCATGACTCGTTGAACCAAAACAATATATGTATATTTACTTAGGTAGTGTTTAATATTCCACTCTCTTTCTCTAATTATGAACTGAACCTGCTAAGAGATTATATCCCCTATTTTTCAAATTACCTGGAACCTTGAAATAAGTGTTATATCCAGCCCACTTCACAGTCGATAATCCTAGCCTACTTTCCCCTCCCCTCCCCTCCCCTCTCATCTCCTCCGCCCTCTCTCCCTTGAGAGTCTCCTCTAGATTCCCGGCTTGCTCTGCTCGCCTCTCCGGCGGCGCTGCCGTCCGGCGTGGTGGAGCGAGTATAGCGCGGGTTGTACAGAGTAGATTAGGGAGTAGATTAGGTTTTCTTGTTTCTGGAGAGTTGCGTCTCGTGGCGGATGTCCCGTCCTTCCTCTCCTTAAGGCGTGCAGCTCCGGCGTTCGTGTACGGCGTCGAGCTCGCCGTGGTTTTGCTCTCCGTCAAGTTTCCAAGTTGGAGGATACGCGGAGGCGAGTTCGTGGCAGCCTTCTTCAATAAGTGCTTCAGGCTCCTTGTTCTGTGGATCTCTCTTCTGCTCCTGGCCGGCCTCGGTGGCGAGGGGGAGAAGAAGATGGGTGCACGGCTGGGGGAGCGCTGCGGCTATCCCGGCGATGAGGCGGACGCATCGTCGGAGTGCAAGGTCCTGGTGATTCCTGGAGTTCCATGGTGGAGATTCGCGACATCAGGTACTAAGCGCCACTTCTTTATGTTGGCGTCCCGTGTTTGGTGGTGGTGGAGGTGGTTTTCTTCGGCGACCTTGCTCCGGCCGGCCGTGGCGGCGAGGGAAGTAGTCGATTGGAGAGTGGGTGTGCTTGGTGGCTGGCCTGGTCGTTGCGGAGGCGGCGTGAAGATGGGTGGTTTGAGAAAGCAAGTGCTATAGCTGTGTGCGTTCATCGAGCTGGGTGTCCGTCGCGTCGCGGCGGCCGGATCTGCAGTCTACTACAGCATGTGGAGGTGCTTTCTTTCCCGGAATGGCGGTACGGCGGCTCCGGCGGAGACTAGGTGTTTGGGGCGACGGGTGGATCCGATCGTGTTTCTTCCAGGTGGCTCAGGGTGTTTAGTGCAATTTGCTGGGTCTTGTTGTAATTTCTGGTTCCTACAGGACCTGTTTGTAAGTTGTACTGAGCTTGTCGGAATCCCGTCAAAAAATAAAGTGTTATATCCAGCCCAAATCTGTGAACTGCATGAACAGAGTACCTTGAATACCCAACGAAAATAGAACTTGGGCAAATCATTTCCCCAATCGAAATCATCTCTCTCGTGCCCACATCTCTCAGATCGCACACACAAGCAAAATATAAATTTATCCAAAGAGTTTGTTTTACCTAGTTTCCTTCAGGTGTCAAAACTCCAGCCCTTATTTTGTTGTCAACATCAGCCATAGTAGCATTACGTTGTCCACTAGCGGTATAGAGTTGTCAACATTAACTACAAAGCAAAATTTATTGATTCAGAGGACGGAGTAGAGCTCATTGATTCAGCTTTCACATGTTCTGTTTATGCTGCTGTCCAAATCACCAGCAGGGTGTTGTCACACATCAGCATTCAGCAGCAGAAGAAACGTAGATGCATGTTTTAGCCTGTGTTTTCAACGTCATCTGCAAAACTAGCCGTGCTCATTGATCCAGAGCAATGAGTGACTATATTATCGTCAAGTAATAACTGATCAGTATCGGCTCCAGGTATCCTTCCGCCGAAACTGTGGCCTTTGCATTTACTCCGGCAGCACATGGTTCCCGACATATTTATTTCTGTCACAAACAACACTGATAATTTTTATTTTTCTCGCAAACAACACTGATAATTGTCCGCTATTTCCAGCTTACCATGGTAACCGGAAATCTCGAGCCCCCTGGGGAATTTTTTTGTGTTCGGTACCCAAAACCTTGCCTGCAATTAGGCAAAAAATTCTCTGGGAACGTGCCGTACCATCTACCTGCTGAGGCCCCTCCCAAGATTACGACACGTCAGCGCAGAAATGAATCTCAAAGCTCCTCGTAATCGTACCGAACCGGGGGAAACGAGGGTACGAGGCAGTTGTACTCGTAGGCCGCATCGACCAGCTCCAGTTGCATCTCGCAACTCGCAAGCGCCGGCGCCGGCAAGCATCCGAGTCCTCGCCACGGATTTCTGCTCGCAATCCGCCCGAGCGCGCCTCTCCTGGAAGCGACGGACCCGTCGAGCGCTTGATTCCTCACCGCCCCTGCGAGTCGCCCTGCCGAATTCTGCTCGCGAGCCGCCCCGCTGCGGCTCCGTTGCTTGTCGCAGAAGCGACGACGCCCGCGTGCACACGATTGTTCTGATCGTAGAAACGAAGGCCCAGCCATGGGATTCCTCGCCATTCTTCCCCAATATTTTATTAAGTCAATTTTTAACTGAAATTTGATGTTGTGTTATGCAGGCAGTTCACTAATCGATTTCCTTTGTTCGTTTCAGAGAACTTCAGACATCTTGTGTACTATGGCTCCTGGATGTTGTGCCCATCTTCTTGTCCGTTGTAAATTTCTTGTCATCAAGTTTTTGGAGCTTGGTGCGCTCCTAGGCTGCTGCCGATTTGCCCATCCCAGGTCCAGAAGGCTACAACAGTGAAGATTGTTGGTTACTAGCTAGGAGGAGAGTCGATTGTTGTAAAATTGATTTCAGTCCAGGTTTCAAGTAGTTTAGATATATTATGTCATATGTACTATGGATACTAGTTGAATGCCCGTGCGTTGCCATGGGCTATTTTGTATTGTCGTTTATGTTGCATGTGCATGAAATACACATAAATATCAAAAAAGATTCACAAATTGCTATTATATGTTAAAACATTACATTGAATAATTAAGTGTCACTTGTACAGAAAGAAAACTCGTGTCTTGTTCCAATGATTCAGTGTATAAAATCATTAGACATAGAAAAAAATAAAGATCTATATTCTTAATTCAATTGATTGTTCAATGTTGTAAAAAATGTATATTTGTTATCCGCGAGCTGCAAACCTGTCCAACTGAGAGGTACACGAAGAACGTATTAGAATTTTTGCCGGTAGCTAGCTGGTCCACCAGGAAGCAATATCTGAGAGAATTGTCCGGGGAGCTGATGTCCAGTACAAAAGCTCTGGTGCTGGTACAAGAACAGGCAGGAATGCCATTGGACATAAGAGAACATGCCCATGCCTCCCTCCGTATAATGAGTCGTCATCTCCAAAGAGCCTATTCACAGCAAGACATAAATCATTCTCGCCAAATGTAAAAAATAATATTGATGCGCAAAGAAGACCTAAGAAATGTCAAGGTTGGTGTTTAATGGAGTTGAAAGATGTATCATCAGCAAAATAAATTATCCCAGCTTTGCATAGCTACAAAAATAAATTTTGCATTGAAACTGATCTTCCACAAGTAATTGGCAAGGCACCGCATGTTATGACTCACTTCTAGCAATTAACTGATTTCTAGTGATTCTTCGGATTCCTAAAAATGCAATACGTGTACTCAAATAAGTTCTTTTATTTAGATGGATTTCCGAAATAAAAGAAACTTCTGATGAGTCTTTTAGAACTGAATAATGTAGCTGAACATCTCAAACTACAGGAACACTTGAAGCAGAGATATGTTCAAGTAAGTGAAATTATGAATGTCGAAACTAACAATTGTTACCAGGCTATCCACAACAACTGAACAACTCACTCAAAGGCAAAGTAACCATCGATGCTTAAGTCACGCTCCTTCGCTATGAATCAGGCCGGTCACTTGGCTATTACATTATTAAATTTGATATCAGATTCAGATTCTTTGCTCTGATGCTCACTACCATAAATGGATGCCTAAATGCAGATGACTATTCAACAAAGAATGCATGAACACTGGAGAACTGAATCTACCCGTCAGGCATGGCTGTGCTAATGCCACATAATCTATACTTAATATCCACTGGAATGTGTATATTTGTGACTGAAAACACAAAGCATCAGCAAATAAGTAGCCGTAATTGATCAGAGGTAGCCGTCAGGTATCAATTGCAAAAAATACTGCATAAAGGATGGATCAGAAGCAAATTATCACAACTCAAATCAAGTACGAGCATTAGTTTGAACAGAAAACAGGCTTCAGACTAATTACATACAGCATAGATCTACCTAAGAGCAGTATGGTTCGGACCAAAAAAAATGAAGACAACGATAAGGAACAGCCGCTAGGTACCTTCACCTCTAATCCCACCAGCTAGCTCCGGCCAAAGCAACGGGGGTGCCGACCGCCACTCACCACGATCGGGATGCCACCACAGCGTTGCCTGCAAGCTGAATTGACCCGACGACCATGACAGCCTCGCCTAGGACACCGGCCGCTCGCCGGCCGCCGCAGCCCCCACATTCAGTCCTCTCGGACAGCCGCAATCCGAGGTAAATCCGGTCGCCTCCCGCCGTTAGCCCACAACTCCGGCCAACTCCAAGCGCCGGCCATGGACATCCAGGCCTGCCCGCGCCAGAGCCGTCAAAGCTCGCCAGCGCCTGCGCCCGCGCCCGCGCCCGCGCCAGAGCCGCTCGCGCCCGCGCCTGACCGGACCCTGACCTCGCCGTCCACCGCGCTGGCCCCGGCCGCGTCCCTGGCCCTGGCGAGCTAGAGCGGCGGCGGCCCTGGCGCGCTTTAATCGGCAGCTCGACCTTGGAGGTCAGCGCTGCGGGCGTCGTCTCCATAGTCCATGCCCGCCGTCGCGCTCTTCTCCATGCCCGCCGTCGCCGTCGAGGTTAGCGCCGTGCTCCGAGGCGTCGTGGAAGACGACGGTGTCCAGCTCGCCTCCGCGCAAATCCTGCCGCCGGACCGGCCTTCCCGCGGCTCCCGGCGGTGGTTAGGGCGGCCGGCGGCAGCGCGTTGACCAGCCCTCCTCTCTCTCTCTTTTTTCTTCTACGGTCGAGCAGCGCACTGGAAACATAATGACACCAAAAAACCGAACCGTTTTTTAAATCATGTGTGTCAGTGGTGGGTAAATTTGTGATTTTGTGGAGGGTAAAATTGAAACAAAAAATGAGTAGAGATGGCCCTGCCCCAGATATTTCCTTCTACATGTTTGTAAATTCATTAAGTCCCTTGAAGATGAACATTCCGGACACGGGTGTGATATGGGCAGGCGTGTTAGAATAGTGTGCATACACGATTAGAGATAGATTAGAATTATAGAGATCATCTTGTATTTCAAGTCATAGGCATCTGGCCTGTGCTACTCTTTATATACCCCATAAGAGTCCGATCAATACAACATAATATTCATATGGATCACTACTTTCTACATGGTATCATAACGGTTAGTCTCACGACACTAATCGTAGAGCTTCCACCACTTCCGCAGCGCATAGCCCCGGGAAGATTAATCTCTTATCCTTAGGGGCGCGGCAACCGGTCTCGATCAAAGATCGAATTGGTTCTTTAGATTCAAAATTTTAGTTCATAGATTAAATCTAATTTAGCCATAAAATAATACTTTTATTCTCAAGATTATGATCCTCAAATTCCGGTACATATCAGTACAGAAATCATCTCTAGAAATCGTCGCGTGCACAACGACGCATGATTTCAGTAAACCCAACCGACAAGATTCGCGGCCTACCCAAGATATTTCTCTTCAAAGCCAACAGTTTGGATGTTTAGAATAGAAGCCACCACTTGGCCCTCCTCTTTTAACTTGGCCAAAACTGCTGCGATAAACAGCAATTAATACTCCTGGGAAAACACTCATCTTAAGACTTGAAGTGAGCCCAACATGTCGACAGATCTGATGAAGCTAAGAGTAGTCGTTACAGAGCAGTCGTACGTACAACATACATTATCACGAAACGGGACATCATGATCAGCTCGCCTTCCCAGGTCAGCATCGGCCAAAAAAATTTTTTTTTTGACTAAACAGCATCAGCCAAATTAAACGCCCCACATCAGCAATACTCTTATCCACCTCTTTTTCTCAACGCTGCACACATTCTAAGGGAACAAATCAAACTATTCAATTAAAAGAACTAACATCACCGCTATGAGTAACGAATGGTTTCCCGACGTCTCTCAAGCTCACGACTTGGGTAACAATTTCTTGTTACTGTCCAAATAAATGGTGCGAGCATGGCAATGAACTTTTACCTCTCGTCCTTACTTGGTTTTTTCTGTCACATTAGCCAGCCTCATGTTTGCTCTTGGCCGCAGTTTATAATGTTTGCTTGGTTCGTCGACGTAGGCCTGCGCTGTTTCACAAAAATAAATGCGCTTCAATGTTGAAGTTCGGATGGAAAATAATGGCTCATATTGATTCGGTTGTTCTCTTGAGTGCAGTGAGCATCTGCATGGATTATCACTTTTATTCTCTCGCTAAGATCATTCTACATTTTTGTAAATTCATGAAGTGACCTTCATCCCCTGAAGCTGAACATTCAGAACCGGGTGCGCTATGGGTAGGCGTGTTAGAATAGTGTACGTACACGATTAGAGGTAGATGAGAAATATAGAGGTTATCTTGTATTCCAAGTCATAGGCATCTTGCCTCATAAGTGTTACTCTTTATATACCCATGAGAGTGAGATCAGTACAGCAAAATATTCATATGGATCAATACTTTCTACATGATATCAGAATGGTTAGTCTCATGACGCTAATGCTAGAGCTTCCACCACTTCCGCAGCGCTTAGCCTCCAGGAAGATTAATGTCTTCTCCTTAGGGGAACGTCAACCGGTCTCGATCAAAGATCAAATTGTTTCTTTAGATTCAAAATTTTAGTTCCTAGATTGGATCTAAGTTTAGCCACAAAATAAAACCTTAATTCTCTAGATCATGATCCTCAAATTCCGATGCAAATCATTGCAGAAATCAGCTCCAGAAATAGTCACGTGCACAACGACGCGCAATTTCGGCAAACCCGGTGGACAAGATTCGTGGCCTACCCAAGATATTTCTCTTGAAAGCCAACAGTTTTTGGATGTTTAGAACAGAAGCCACCACTTGGCACTCCTCTTCCGTACATTTATTCTCGATGAACAAAGAACATTTTAACGGCGAAAGCGAGTTGGACCGCATCCTCGTTCCCCATCTACAGTAGAGACCGAGGCGATTTTTGCAAACTTCCGCTCCTCCCACCTCGCCGGCGTCGATCCTGTTGATTCCCCACCCTCCGGTAGCCGCTCCGGCGGCGGGAGGATGGGGAATCGACGGATCACGTCGTGTACATAGTGTAGGGCGTAGCGGTGTGGCTGCCAGCGGCGCTGAGGAGGAAGTGGCGGCGTCGGTCAGCTTTTGGTCGGCAGCTCTCCCCTTCTCTGCTTCGGCCGCTCCGGTGGAGCGTCGCAGCGGACCTGCTGCCCCTTGCGCGGTTGCGGCTCGTCGGAGCTGCGGTGCGCGGTGTCCCCGTGCCGGCGACCGAGAAATGGCGGCATCGGCTTTTGAAGGTTTCGAAGGTGAGGTTTCAGGTGGCCGAGATGGCGTCGGCTTCTATCGTGCAGGGTGGAGGTGCTCGCGCACCGAGTGGCGTCGACTTCCTGGTCGCAGGGGGAGTCCTCCCAGTCCAAGCTTTCGGAGGAGATGCGGCGGGTTCCGCCGGCACAACGGCTTGCTCGACGGAGAAGATGCCAAAGTTCAGAAGGACTTCAATGTAATTTTCTTTTTTTCTGGACTTTTCTGTAAGAGTTTCGGTTAATGCAATCAGACCCTTCCTCGCAAAAAAAAAACAAAGAACATTTTGCAGGGCTAGACAGCTGAATTGATGGTGCTATGGTAAACTGTTAAGTTGAAGTTCAGCACATGGTAAGATACCCATCAATCGAAGATCATGTGGGAGTTCAGAAATAATGCATCGATCGGAAGATGAATTCAGCCGTGTTGGACGCTCTTGAGCAGGTACATTAATTCGAGCGTAGTATTCTGGAGTGTTCCCACAGATTTTACAAGTAACTTCCATATTGCATATATACAGAGTCAAACGGAGTTTCATACTGTTCATGGAAGAAAAAAACACCGGTATTCCTCTCTCTCTCCTTTTTAAAAGAATACTGGCTCAGGGTCCTTCGTAAATATTAACTTGGCCAAAACTGCTGCGATAAACAGCAATTAATACTGCTGGGAAAACACTCATCTTAAGACTTGAAGTGAGCCCAACATGTCGACAGATCTGATGAAGCTAACAGTAGTCGTTACAGAGTAGTCGTACGTACAACATACATTATCAGCTCGCCTTCCCAGGTCAGCATCAGCCAAAAAAAAATTTGACTAAACAGCATCAGCCAAATTAATCGCCCCACATCAGCAATACTCTTAGCCACCTCTTTTTCTCAAGGCTACACACATTCTAAGGGAACAAATCAAACTATTCAATTAAAAGAACAAACATCACCGGTATGAGTAACGACTGATTTCCCGACGTCTCTCAAGCTCACGACTTGGGTAACAATTTCTAGTTACGGTCCAAATAAATGTTGCGAGCATGGCAATGAACTTTTGCCTCTCGTCCTTACTTGGTTTTTTCTGTCACATTAGCCAGCCTCATGTTTGCTCCTGGCCGCAGTTTATAATGTTTGCTTGGTTCGACGTAGGCATGCGCTGTTTCACAAAAATAAATGCGCTTCATTGTTGAAGTTCGGATGGAAAAAATGGCTCATATTGATTATGTTGTTCTCTTGAGTGCAGTGAGAATGTGCATGGTTTATCACTTTCATTCTCTCGCTGAGATCATTCTACATGTTTGTAAATTCATGAAGTGATCTTCATCCCCTGAAGCTGAACATCCAGAACACGGGTGCGCTATGGGTAGGCGTGTTAGAATAGTGTCCGTACACGCTTAGAGGTAGATGAGAAATATAGAGATTATCTTGTATTCCAAGTCATAAGCATCTTGCCTCATAAGCGTTACTCTTTATATACCCATGAGAGTGAGATCAATACAACAAAATATTCATATGGATCAATACTTTCTACATGATATTTTTTTACCGTACTTTCTACATGATATCAAAATGGGGGTAAATTGCTCCTATGCGACGCATTTCCTCGCAACTGGATGGAGAGCGACGTCGTTGGCACAAATTGCCCTCGTGCGACGCTCCTGTGAGCGCAAATTGCTCTCGTGCGACATGAAATTTAAATGCAAACTGTTAGGATTATGGGAGCCTAGTGGGACCCACAACTTATCCACATCAGCACATCATGTCCTCTGAGCACGGGACCCACAACTAATCCACCTCACCGTGTGGGACACACTACTTCCCGCCACGAGCCATCCCCGCGACCGTTGCATGCTCTGTTTCTTTTCTTCTTCTTCTTCTCCAGCGACGAAGCGCGGCAACACCGGCGAGCTTTTCTGAACTGAAGCTGCATTTTGCACCATTTCTGAACTGAAATTGAACTGAACATTGCCGCGCTGAAATTGAACACTAAATTCAACTGAAATTGAACTGAAATTGAACTAAATTCAACTGAAATTGATATGAACATATTACATAGCTAATTCCATGGCGAGCATACATAATTTTGTGGCGATCATCGGATCAAAAGCCACACGGCACACACGCGGGCACAAACACTGCTTACATATCTAATTGGGCTTCCGTGGCTGCTCTAACCCTAACCTAAAACTCAAAATTGGGCTCACACCGGAGCCCCAGGGGTGCGGCAGCGACGAGGCGGCGGCGCCGCTCAGTCGGAGTCGTCCGAGCTGATGTCGAAGACGGGGTTGCGGGATGCTTCGAGAACTTGCTGGAGGCGGAGTTCATCGAGCTCCTCTTCCATCTCCCGGCGCGCGTTGAGATGCTGCTGCTCGTCCTTGCTGCGCTCTATCATCTCGGCTGTGATACAGGCGAGGTCGTCGTCGTGAACGTAGTCCCCGGGCAGGAGGACGGCGCGCCCGGCACGCGGTGCATGGTCCTGCTGCTGCTCCTCCTCCCTCTTTGGCGGCGGCAACGGTGCCCGTGTGATGAAGGAACTCCCCGTGCCGGAGGAGCTTCCAAGCTCGTAGCGGCTGCCGGCCGCCGCCGCCGCCATCTCCATGCGGCAGTCGTACTCCTCCACCTCGCAGCGGAAGAACGCAGGCGGCGGTGTGAGGCTGTAGTTCATGTACTTGCGCGCGCCGCGCTTCCGACCGCCGTTGGAAGCAACCCGCACCTCCGAGTGGGGTCAGAGGCGGGCGTCGGCCGCTTCCGCTCCTTCCGCTCCTCGTCGGAGCGGTTTCCACCACCGGAATGGCCACCGTGAGATCTTGAACCCCCACGCCTCATCATCATCGTACGACGGGGCTGGATCTGTAGGCGGTGGGGCTGGTTTGCCACGTGGTTTTGGTCGCCGGCGGCGAGTGTGGCGCAGATCTGAAGCGAGTGGGGAATAGCTAGGGTGCGACACATTTCCGTGGATAAGAAGGGGAACAGGAGGCGGTCGGAAAAAAAATGAGGTGGACCGTGCCATGAAAAAGGGAACGGGAGGTGGGCCGTGGCATGAGATAAGGCAAGGCCCAAAGATAAGAGGCCCACCGTGAAATAAATAAAACACTACCGCCAAAAAAACTCCAGCCAATCAGAGCGCAGAACGTGAGTGTCGCGGATCGTCTGGGGATTTCCTTCTAGAAGGCCTGATCGGACGGCCAGGGTTACGCGGGGTTTCGGCCAGGGTTACGCGGGGTTTCGGCTGGGTCAATGGGGTTTTGTGTGGGTTGACCAAATTAGGGTTTAGCATAACTAATTCAAAAAAATCAAAAAAATATGAAACTTGCGCACATAGTCTTGTTAGATGTATAGTAACTAGAAAAAAATATATCAATATGGTTTACATACATTTTTACAAAAAATGCTTAAATCAAGTGAGAGACCTTGAACACTTTCAAATTAGCATAACTAATTCAAAAAAAATCAATAACATAGGAAACCTTCGCACATAGTCTTGTTATGTCATATAGTAACGAGAGAAAAAAATATAGATATGGTTTACATATATTTGCACGAAAATGTGTTCACTCAAATGTGATATCTCGAATAGAGTAGCATGGATTTCAAGGGAGAGAAATATGGTTTCAGTGACTAGGGTTTAGCATAACTAATTCAAAAAAAAACAAAAAATATGAAACTTGCGCACATAGTCTTGTTATATCATATAATAACTAGAAAAAAAATATAAATTTGATTTCCATATATTTACATGCAAATGACTTCACTCAAATGTGATATGTCAAACAGAGTAGTATGGATTTTAAGGGAGAGAAGGCGGGTTTAATGTTTTCGGAAATTAAAATTGTCAAACCTCACCAAAGCTTCATTTTGGAGTGACTAAGATAGATCTGAGCTTAGTTTTCCATTTTCATGTTTTAAACTTGATTTATTTATGATTTGCAATTAAACCATTATTATTCAAAAGAAAATAAATAATATGAAGATTAATTCAATAATTAGTGAGACTTCAGAATGGCACTATATAGATAGAATATATGTCTAGAAAATTTATTTGGCTGATTTAGACAAGGTGAAAAAAAATACTTGCTTACAAATAGGGCCGTTTATCCTACCTTTGGAGCTCATTTGAAACACAAGTTTTTCATGACTTAGCAAAAAGGCTCGGTTTGATGACCAAGTTAGATGAAACAAGTGCATAATAGTTTGAAATCTTCCAAGCCTAGCAAAAATACCATGTAAAGTTTGAATTTTGGTTCAAATTTGAATTCAAGTTTTAATGTAAAGTTTTATTTGTCGGAATGAAACTATATAGATAGAATACATGTCTAGAAAATTTATTTGGCTGATTTACACAAGGTGAAAAAATTATTGCTTAGGAATGGGGCCGTTTACCCTACCTTTGGAGCTCATTTGAAACACAATTTTCAGGACTTAGCAAAAGGTCTCGGATTGATGACCAAGTTAGATGAAACAAGTGCATAATAGTTTTAAATCATTGAACATTCAAGCCTAACAGAAAGATTTGTATGAAACATGCAACTCGTAACATAAGTAACTTTTTTTAAAGGTTAAAAGAAATAAATTTGCATTTCGCACTCTGTTTGTTGTCATAACACAAGTGCCAAATTATTGCCGCACTCCGTTTTTTTACTCCAAAGTGAAACAAATAAAGAAGTATATGTTTGTTTTTACTCCAAACTGACCTTTGGTCTGCACTCTGTTAACTGAAAAACAAACACTTTATTAAGAACTGAACAACTTTCCAAATTGCTGCTTCGATTCAGTTAACTGAAGAACAAACACTGTCCTCTGTCCTGACAGGCCTAACTGCCCATTCTAAACAAATAAAAGAAAAACAGAGCAATGATACAACCAAAAAATCCCCCTGCCATGATATTTGCTTGCTTCTGCAAATCGATCATCTGCTTTAGATGTTTCTTGATCTTCTTCAGTTCCACGTTCAGTTCGGACTCCGCGATCAGTTCAACATTGTGCGCAGTCCACGACGGCACAACTCTATCCGCCCCTCTGTCCGAGCTCCCCATAGTCTCCACAGCAATGGGTGGCAACCTCAAATTGAGCTCCCAGGTTGCGGCTCCGCTCGAATCAATGTAGCCCTCAAACTGAAGCCTGTCAATATACACATCCATCCATTCGAAATGGTTACATTTCGAGTGGATCTGAAAACAGCAGCAAGAACCCTAGATCGTAAATTCGACGACACAAAATGAAATTTGGAGAATTCAGAGCAAACAGAACTGAGATCTAACATTCACATCCCTTCCTACCAGTTTCTTGCTCAAGCTTCTCACAAACTCGCGCCCAAGATTGCCATTCTCATCAGTCGTATGACACACCGCTTAAGAGGCTCTAGGCATGGGTAGTCAGGGCACCTTGTGAGCGGCACTGCACCATACCGTGGCCATTTTGATTGCGGGCCGGAGGAGGTAGACATCTGCGCTAGGTCGCCGGAGAAGAGAAAGATTGGGGAAAGGAGAAGCAAGCGGCGGCGGCGGGCGGGCACGGGGGCGGGTCTGTTCTAGCTGCGGTGATGTGGGTCCCATGCGCTGAGGTGGATATGAGGTGGGCCCAACGTTGCTCGGATAACTCCTTGGCCGTAGCCTCCAAACGTAACGCCACCTCCAAAAACAAGTTTCGGTGCTCCACACGCTGCAGGGCCGACCATGCTCGTAGCGTTGATGTACACCGATAGATAACCTGCATAATAGAAGCATTTTTATCGTTAAAAACATTTTTTCATTTCTACATAGCCATAGCGACCAAATAACGGCAATCGCTCCCACCATACTGAAGAGTTTAACCAGTTGCCAAAAATGTTTGCAACGGTATGCGGGGATGTAAGGTAGAACATAATCATCCGTACATCTATTATTGATTAACAAAGAACATTTTCCAGGGCTAAGCAGCTGAATTGATGGTGTTATATGGTAAACTGTGAAGTTGAAGTTCAGCACATGGTAAGATACCCATCAATCAAAGTATAGTGTTTGAGTGCTGTTTGTGAAATAGTCACGTGCACAACGACGCGCAATTTGGGCAAACCCGGTGGACAAGATTCGATCGCGGCCTACCCAAGATATTTCTCTTCAAAGCCAACAGTTTGGATGTTTAGACAGAAGCCACCACTTGGCCCTCCTCTTTCGTACATTTATTCTCGATGAACAAAGAACATTTTGCAGGGCTAGACAGCTGAATTGATGGTGCTATGGTAAAACTGTTAAATATTCACTTTGCCAAAACTGCTGCGATAAACAGCAATATTACTGCTGGGAAAACACTCATCGTAAGACTTGAAGTGAGCCCTACATGTCGTCCGATCTGTACCTAACAGTAGTCGTACGTACAGCATATACATTATCACGAAAATGAATGATTACGGGACATCATGATCAGCTCGCCCTCCCGGGTCAGCAGCATCAACCAAATTAATCGCCCCACATCAGCAATAATACTCTATATATAGGCAACAGTTTCCCCGAACAATTCGTCGCCGTTTGGTATCCATGGCTTGGAATCAAGAGGCAACGGCCAAGGAGACCGGGCCGTCGACGCAGATCAAAGCATGGGGGATGGATAAGATCGCAGAGGTTTCTTTCAGACACCTCGGCGTCGTACCGACCGGCCTGGCGCCTCAATTATTGGGGGTTCGATCGGCACGTAACAGTGACATGTATATACGTGATACGTGCACCTGCCCACGTTACTCCGTAGATGGATAGTGGATAGCTCATCTCCATGTGAACCAGTCTGCCGAACCAACAACTCTTGTAGCGTATATCTAGCTAATTTCTGTTAAACAAGTAGGCAAATCAAAGCATCTCCATCGGCACCCGCCAAACGACCCCAAAAGTCTAATGAGCGTCCGGACGTTAAAAAAAAGCCACATCGGCACTCCCCATGTGTTCGAGCCGAGCCATCTTTTGTCTGGCACCCCCGACCCACCCTCCAAAGTTGGTGGCCTGCTCAAGATACCGGACACGCCTCCGACAGGTGGGCCCCCTTGTCATTGACACGAGCGGGGCATGCGCAATTTATAGCGTGGTGCAAGACGCCGTTCCCAGGTGGCCAGGTCCATGGTTAATGGCGACGATAATTCCCCAGGCAGTGGGACGGTGGTCATGTGCTTGCACACGCATTGGCGCCAGCGCAACGCCAGTCCACGCGCCAGCGTTGCGGCTTCCCCACATGTCACATTAACGCGGGCGCACCGCTACTCGGCCGTTAAAAACCCTCCTCACCATACACATCCACACAGTCGCCCTCCTTACCGTGCACGTCCACACTGTCTCCCTCCTCATCAAAGGCACACATCACGGGCCTTTTGTCTCACTGGGCAGCCACATCCCAGTGTCACCACTTCCAGAAATGACGGAGCAGATCCTCCGCAACATCGCCCGCCACCGGAGTTGGAGTAGCGGGAGGGGCGAGCCCTCCCGAGAACGATGACAATTGGCCGGCGTGTCATCCTCGTCACCTTCGACGGCCCGATCCTACCCACGCGGTACAATGCCTATGGGCACCACCAATGGTGGGATGCGACTGGCCATACGGTGGCCAGCGCAACCGACACCGCCCACCGCCACGCCGCAACCGGCAACCACACCCAATTACGGCTGCTATCACTAATACGGCATGCCAACGCCTACCGCCTAGTGAAGGAGGAGCGGCAATCGCCACCGCGTGGAGGCGGACTCCGCGGAGTCATTATCCGCGACGTCGGCCAGGCTAGCTCCGTCCCACCACGAGGCGGCTAGGATCACGACTTCGGGCCCGACTTTCTTCACCGTGTGGCCGCTTCTTCCTCGCCGACGCTGCCTAGAGCCAGAGGTGTCGGAGGGTTACCAGATCCCGTCACCGCTGTGGAACGAGCACGACGACGGCTGTCCCGACTACATGGCGGCTATCGTGGACTCGGTCGCCAAGATCGAGAGGAACTCCTCCGGCAACATGGCGGGCATGGTGACCTCGGTGCAGATGGCGGCCTGCTACTCGTCCGGCTCCGCGTGCGCCATGGGGCGGCGCCTCCACCTCCCTCGGGGAACAATGACGAGAGGTAGTTAGTTAGGGTTTAGGGACGTCCCGTTTGAATTTCATTCAAACAATTATAAATATAAATAAAATTTGAATACAATTTCAAACGTTTACGTAGATTTTGACCTATTTTTTATTTGGTTTGTGGGGTTTTCCTCAACCCACCTTTACCCGGACGTGTGTCCGATATTTTAAAACTGACACATTTTGTACCGGATATAATTTAGAGTGTGCCGGTGGAGATGGTCTAAGGATTTCACGGGGCTAGCTCACGCGGCCGGCCGGTCATCTCAGCGTGGACGCACGCGTACGTGTAGAACTTTGAGCCGAGGAGTGTACTACGAACCTGTCAGATTATTTTTATCTATCCAAAAAAAACCTCTCAGATCATTAAACTTTCATCAGTTGAATCACTGCGTCGGCAACCAATGAGCAGATTACACATCCCGCTAGGTGGCAAGCTGTCCTCAGGTGGAGCCTACGAAACGTCGGCGAGGCACAAACATGAATGGGAGGCGAGATCCAGAACCACCATGGAGTGTATGTAGTACTGAGTCTGGGCTCCTCCGTCAGTAGTTTCCAAGTCGGCCATGTGTACCGGCATATCAGCCAGATCCCCTGATTAATAATTCCGCCTGTCGCAGCTGCTACTGACTGCTACAGAGTGCAAGTATATAATTCGTCTGGGCATTCAACGGCGAGTGCGTGGCGGCGTGGCGCGTGGCCAACTAGCCAGTGCCAGCACGCCAATCATTCATCGCCATTTGGCCATAGCATCTTAGTATAAGCTAAGCACTCCGCGGGAAGAAGGAACAACCATCGCAACAAACGGATCGAACCGAATTTCCTCTGGTTGTTGGGTACGAACCACTGGAAGATCAGCTGCTGCTGTTGATCGTGCCAAGAAGTACTTAGGAAGCAGAGAAGGAGCTCGATCGGATGTTGATCTTGGAGCTGGGCCTCTGGGTGCTGCCCTTCACGCTGCTGCTGGCGCCGGCGCGGCGGATGGTGCACCTCGTCGAGGAGCTACAGCGGATCCTCTTCGCCTTCGCCTGCGGCCGCCGCCGGCCCGGCCGGGCATTCGGTGAGGTCTGGAGCCGCCTCGACCGCCTCGACTCCGCCACCGTCATCGCCTGATCGATTCACCACCCATGCGTCCCAGCGGCTCTGCTCCATCATCGTGTAATTAGCTTCTTGCGCTAGCTTGTATATTCTGCGGCTCCGATTCGTGTAACTGCTCTTCAAGAAAGGATCGATGCGCTCTTTTTCGTCTGAGCTTCCATCTGATTCGCATCTTCTGTTTTGTTTCTTGTGTTCCTATCTTTTTTGCTTCCGAGGATGAATATATATTATCACTGTAATCGCGCGTGGATGAGTTGTTTCTCCGTGGCGTGTTGAGGCGATGATCGATGTACACCAATTGTTATCTGACTGGTGGAAATTCTTCAGATGTTTGTAGAGAAACTAGAAAGAGTCCATAATTTTTCAGATTCTTCTGATGATTCATGAAAAGATTCGGGTCGCGTTTGTCGTGTGCATGATGTGATATGACGGTCGACGAATTGTTTTTATCCCGCTTGTCTCCTGTCGTTGTTGTGCCCTCAATCAAGCACGTAGTATGCATTATTGTTTTTTTTTGTTTCAAATAAAATCAAACACGATTTCCTCCAAGAGCATGTATAAACAGAACTGCAATTTATTTATCCTTTCACAGAAATTTATCATTGCAGTTCAAAAAGCAATTTATCATTGCAGTTGAGCATCGGAAAAGGACGCACAAACCCTCATGGGTATGCTACAAAAAAAACTTGGAATATAATTAGGATTGTCTACGCCAAATTTGGATAAGATGTGGGCCTATTAGGCAACGCACCTCTCCGGCCGGTCCGATAGCTCTGGAAATACTTTATATATCGCCCGCCGTTGACCGCGTTACGGCCCATTTCTATTTTCTTTTATTCATTTTTTTTCATTTTTCCATTTTTATTTTTTCGAATTTTTCTTTTTAGTCTTGTTTCCTTTTTCTTTTCTGTTTTTCTTTTTTTTTCCTTTTTCCATTTTCATTTCTTTTCTGTTTTTCTTGTTTCTCTTTCTTCACTCGTTTATGATTTTTTTAAAATGTTCAGTTTTTGAAAATTGTTCAAATTTAAAAAATGTTCAGATTTGAAAATTGTTCAAATTTCAGAAATGTCCATAATTCAAAATTGTTCATAACTAATAAATGTTCAGATTAAAAATTGTCCAGGTTCCCATAAGACAACGTTGGTTGTATCTTTTTCTATCAAGATTTGTTTTTCTGGAGTACCAAAAGCAAGCATGACGTCGTTATGAACATAAATGCTCTTGGTTAAATTTCAGAAATGTTCATAATTAAAAATTGTTCAAATTTAAAAATGGTTAGAATAAAAAATCATAACTAAAAAATGTTCAGGTTTCAAATATTTATGATTTCAAAATTGCTCAGATTTTTAAAAATGTTCATATGTCAAAAATATTCAGAGTAAATAATATTTAGATTATAAAAAATATAATAAAAACACCCATGAAGCGCTTCCTTAAGCGCTGTATAGGACCTCCCGATAGCTCCGCTCCGCTGGAGAAGAGAAGATCTATTGGATTGATCTGACTCGGTCTTTGTTTTAGGGTAATCTGACTCGGTCTTAAGCGGCATGGATGGCTCGCGTTGTCTGAAGCAAATGCTTGATGGGTGGGCCAATTTTATTTTCGTGGTGGTTCTCTGTATCACAGGCACTATGCATCTCCTTGCAAGCGTTTACATGGGCGCTCCTATACACCGGCCTTAGCAGCACGGGGCGTCGCGCCGCTTGGGAAGATTGCTATATGGGCTGCTCCAAGGAAAATATATTGTTTTATATTTTTTTAATAAATGTGAACATTTTCAAAACCTTTAAATTTTTGTAATATGACCATTTTTAAGATCTGAATATGTTTTAAATCTGATTTTCAATAATATATATTTATAAAATCAGAACATTTTTCAAATTTGAATTTTTAACTGAATATTTTTAAATCTAAACATTTTTAAATTTGACTATTTTTCAAAAGTATGAACATTTTCCCACTTACATCGACTCGCCGCGGGCGTCACCCAGCATGGGACAACCCATAGGTTTTTTTTTCATTTTTTCGATTATGTTTCCTTTTTTATTTTTTTCCTTTTTCTTTTATTTTTCCTTAATTTTTGTTTCTCTTTTTTTAGTTCTTTTCCTCTTTGATTTTTTTTGTTTTTCTCTTTCCTTTTTCGTTGACCATAAACCCTTACGGCGAGACCACATACCACATGCGCCCTGCGGCGATGCACATAGTACCCTTGCGAGTAGGCAATTGTACTACCACTACTGTAAGCTCCGTCCATGGGGTCTGTGGTCAACACACGGTCATTACAAGGCTTAAGCACAAGTAGACAATTGATGTAAAACCCAATGGTGATATCCATCTTAGTTGAACCCGCCTTCCAATGGCTTGACATTCTCCCCACAAGGGTTTGAACTACCCACCATAATAGTTCACTGACTACTCCTTCAATTGATCAACAACATTCATGTCATAATATTTATATAATATTTTTATTGGATGCAGATGATACCTCAAGATAGTAGATTACGAGTACTTTGATACAAAAATAATCAATCAGACTTGAACAAGGAACTCGGCTTGCCTGGTGATACATAAGTATTGGAATTCAATGGGTTTGCTTGATGAACTCCCGCTTCTGACAAACCAATAAAGTCCGATAAGGAGTTAAGGACTTACTCAAGAAATATGTATTTAAATCATGAAATGCAAATGATGCTTATGATATGCTTATGCGATGTTCATGAGAAATTACATTAATTTTGACTTATTTTTTAACCAATAATAGCTATATAAGCTTGAGGAATGAAAATAATTAATATCCACTATAGTTATAAAGGTAAAAATTATCAGGAATTATTAAATTATGGATGATGTCAAGGAACACGCGTGACCGTGGGCCGCTGCCCCGGAGAGGTGACAGGGGCGCGTGGACCGGCTTGGTGTAAATAGTATTATGGATGAAAAACTTATCAAAAGGGCTCGACATGAAGAGAAAGAAATGCAATATGTTTTGTGACAGTCAAAGTGTTATCTATCTTGCCAAGAATTGAAGCTTTAACTCTCGAGCCATGCACATTGATCTGAGGTGTCAATAGATCCGAGATGTTATGAATGCCAAGTTGTAAACTTGAGAAGATCGATACCGACACAAATGGCTTGGATCGATATGATGAACATTATTTTCCCAAATGAGAAGATACAATCATGTTCCAAAGGTAGCAACCTTGGCATTCCCCCCTCATGAGTTAGAGGGGAAGATTTACCAGGATATCTTCCTCATATGGGTTGTGAGGGGATGAACAAGATGAATCCTTTTAGGCAGCCGAAACAGATGCAAGAGCATAGTATTCATTTGGGTAATAATCCAGTGGTATTTTGGACTTTGTACATGAGGGAACGGGTATGTTAGTCCTCCCATCCAGCAAGAACTAGAGAAGGTGACAAAAATCCTCGGTTAGTCTCCATTGGAGTAGAGAGAGAAACCAAAGAGAGAGTTTAAGGATAGGAAGTTGAAGGAAATCAAGCAAGTGGTGCTCCCCACATTGTTGTGAAGTCTATATCTACTATCTTGTCTCCTTCAAATTGTGAAACTACTATCTTGCCGAGATTGTTTTAATCCCTATTACTTGTACCACAAATTTTCTTTTTGACATCCAAGATTTGTGATATATTGATATATGAGAGTTTCTAGCCCTCAGTAAAGAATAACTTGTTGTATCCCACCCTAGATAATAATGAAACAAGATTTGGGGGGTTTTGGCCCGTGATTTTTCTCTCTAGTTTAGATTTCCACATCTAGTGTCTCAGTGAATTGTTTTGCTACGGTTGTTCATAGGATCTCTCCCCTTGGTAAGATATATTGTCTTAGCCTATAGGTGTGAACTTCTCTCACAAAGAGAGGCATTATCCTTTTTTTATAAAGGGAATATATTAATATCGCGGAGATACCAATTACACCCAGCCTCTGCACCAACAAAATATCACGAACGACATCCAGGATGCACACAACCTGAAAGAGAAAATGAAGAAGAAAAGGAAAAAAGGCCACACCACGGTAATCAACTCCTCACAGCAGCAACCCAATAAACCACCACCAAAGACAACACCTAGAATACAAAAAGGTTCTCCAAAGGCGACGCCTCGAAGGAGGGAAACAGTGCACAAGCGCCGTCGACACCCGATCGAAGATCTTACATTTTAACCCTGGAGAAAGTATGAGCTCTCAAAACATTTCCTTCAACAAGGCCATTGCCAGTCACAACCAATGAAGGTCATACCTTAGGTTTTCACCCTGAAAGTCAAGACTCGACACTCGAGGAGCACCACCAAACTTGAATTACTCCAGTGTTGCCGCCCCACTTGCCAAGGCTGCTCCTGTAAATCAAAAAACACAACGATCATAGTTCCCAAATCCAAATTGGACCACCGGCCTCTGTGAAGCAAAATCCATTCAAAATTTTATAGGCTTTTTCTGTATCATGTTCATAGAAAGTCTCCCCCACCATAGTATCTAGAGCATTTTGGTATAAAGGTAGCAAGCCAAAGTAGAAACGTTTAATAAGAATGTCTAAGTCCATTTTAAGTTGCATCTTCCTATGCAGTTCTAACATCCTTTCCCAAGCTCCTTTAAAAGTTTCTCCACTCTCCTGTCCAAACCAATAATTTCTCCTAAAGGGGAAACAGTAATGAAAGGACTGGAGTTAGACATGGTAACAAGCAAGTAACAACCGAAATAGTAAACTAGATGCAGGAATTTAATTTTTTTTTGGGGTTTTTGATTTTTAACAGCAAGCAAAACAAAAATAAAACAAGACAAAAAACAAAGTAAAGAGATTGGAAATGAGAGACTCCCCTTTCCAATAGCCTCCAAGTCCACGGCAACGGCGCCAGAAAACAGCTTGATGGCTACGTGTTGGTGAACCCCAAGAGGAAGGTTATGATGTAGACAGCAGAAGTTTTCTCTTGAGAAATCTACCCAAGGTTATCAATCCAGTAGGACTTGATGATCTATCAGAAGGTTGTTGATGTTGACTCCCCCTGGCGCTAGGGAGCTTGTACCAACGTGGAATCTGCACAGACACAAACCAGAACTTTGCCCAACACGAAACAGAGAGGTTGTGAATCTCTCCGGTCTTGCAGAAACAAAGAGTTAAACGTACGGTGTGGAAAACAGCAGGAAATACAGCAAGTAACAGGAAACAGATGATTGCAGCAGGTTGTGTAAACAGTATGAGGAAATTGGACCAGGGTCCACAGTTCACTAGTGGTGTCTCTCTCAGAACAGATAACTAGCATGTTGGGTAAACAAATTACAGCTGGGCAATTGACAAATAGAGAGGGCATAACAATGCAATACATGCCAAGATGTCTACTATGAAATCTAGTTGGGCATTACAACAAAGTACATAGACCGTTATTCCAACAGCATCTATGCCTAAATAATCCACCTTCAAGGCAGCATCCGCATCTAGGCCTGGGCATTCGGTTTTAACCGAAAATTCGGTTCGGTTTATTCGGTTTCTCAGTAATTCGGGTAATGAAACTTGAGCACCGAAATAATTTCGGTTTTCTAACTAAAATATAGTTCGGTTAACAAAAATTTCGGTTCGGTGTTCGGTTTGTAACCGATACGGCGTGTATATTACTTTTCATTCTACGTCTCCGCACTTTCCAATCATGAGTTGATTTTGGGAGTGCGGAACTAGTGACAGTAGCACTGTGCTCGCCGGCCGGCAAGCCAACGACGGCATCGTCATACACGATGCCACGTATACGTGAGACTATTCTAGCTGCGTCGCGTCGGCCGGCCGGAGTGAACGGAGGCAGTGCCGCGGCGGTGAATGCCAGCTAGCTAGAATGTTACCGTGCATGCAGCTAGCTGAACAGGAAACAAAAACTATGGGTGCTTTTATTCGTGGGCTGCCAGGAAGAGATATGCGTGCTTATGCATTGGGCTGGCCTGGTGGGTTTCCTTTTGGGCTGAGAAGGGAGTACGAACGCACAACAATCGACCACCTGACAGAAGTGTTTTGCTCTGTTGAGTCTGTTTCTCGGTTTCTTCGGTCTATTCGGTTAACTCAGAGCTAAAACCGAAATTTCAAATATAAATTCGGTTTATCACATTTGTCCACCGAAATTAGTCCCGGTTAATTCGATTTCGGTTTATTCGGTTTCGGTTCCGGTTAATTCGGTTCGGTGTTCGGTTTTCGGTTTTTTATGCCCACCCCTATCCGCATCCCATTCAGTATTAAGTTGCTAACAACAGATTATTGCATGAAGTAAAGTGTGTAATGTAATCAATACAAGTGCCCTTGGACACTGCACCAATGTTTTATCCCTAGTAGCAACAGCACATCTACCATCTTAGACCTTTCTGTCACTGATCCAGATATCTAGAGACTGAACCCACTATCGAGCATAAATACCCCCTCTTGGAGTCACAAGCATCTACTTGGCCAAAGCATCTACTAGCAACGGAGAGCATGCAAGATCAAGAGCACATAGATAAACAACTTGAATAAACATGGTATCAATATTCATCGGATCCCAGCAAACACAACATCTAGCATTACAATAAGATGATCTTGATCATGTTAGGCAGCTCACAAGATCTAAACATGGAGGCACAAGGTAGAGAGACAACCATCTAGCTACTGCTATGGACCCGTAGTCCAGGGGTGGACTACTCACGCATCACTCCGGAGGCAGGCATGGTGATGTAGAGCCCTCCGGTGATGATCTCCCCTCCGGCAGGGTGCCGGGAAGAGCTTCAGAACTCCTCCGATCTGAGATTGACGATGACGGCCGCGACGGAACTTTTCGTGGAATATGATCGACCGTAATAGGGTTTTCGCGTCGCGGAGAATATATAGGCGAAGAGGCGGCGTCGGTGGCCGAGGGGGGCCACCACGCCATAGGGGGGCGCGGGCCCACCCTGGGCCGCGCCCTAGTGTGGCGTGGCCCCCTGGTGGGTCTGCTCCGACTCCCCTTTGGACTCCGTGATCTCCTCGTGATATTATTGACGATGTCTTTTGTTTCGTCCAATTCCGAGAATATTTCCTTAATAGATTTTCTGAAACCAAAAACAGCAGAAAACAGGGAACTGGCACTGTGGCATCTTGTTAATAGGTTAGTCCCAGAAAATGCATAAAAATGATATAAAGTGTAACCAAAACATGTAGCAATTGATATAATAACAGCATGGAACATCAAAAATTATAGATACGTTTGAGACGTATCAAGCATCCCCAAGCTTAGTTCCTGCTCGTCCTCGAGTAGGTAAACGATAAAAACAGATAATTTTTGAAGTGACATGCTACCAACACAATCTTTGATCAAATAACAATGTAATGCACATGATCTGAATGAAGTGATCCAAGCCAATGGTCTATAGTTTGCAAGCAAGTAAATAAAGAGTAAACATAAGTGATCACACAAGTGCAAACTTTCATGAATAACACTATAAAACATTTAGAGATATAATAGTCTAACATAATAGTTAGTTCACAGCAGCAATAATTCTCAACATGAAAGTGTTTGTATCAACACAAAGGAAGATAATAGCTTCAGCTTTTGCTTCAACTTTCAACATGTATATCATATAGATAATGTCAATGCAAAGAATATGATCAACCAAACACAAAGTTATGTAAAAACTGTTATACTGGAGTTGACAATGATGTTTGCTTAAGTAGACAGAAAGAAGTGGGAAAACTGACTCAACATAAAAGTAAAAGAATGGCCCTTCGCAGAGGGAAGCAGGGATTAACATCATGTGCTAGAGCTGTAGTTCCCGAAGGCATATAGAGAGCATAAAATATTGTTTTGTAAGGTAATGGTGTATACAGGTGTCAACAAATCAAATAGCAGGTACTTGTCATCTTCCATGGCTAACTAACTTTTAGAGCGGTTCCGAGAGTTTTTAGGACTGCACTTGTAACAAGCACTTATTGGTGACACTCCTCCCAACCATTTACTTTCCACAAACCATGGCTAACCGAATCCTCGGGTGCCCACCAACATTCACCATGGAGGAGTGTCTATTTATTTATTTATAGGGTGGACTAACCAGCTCTTTAATGCAAAATAAAAGGTGGAGAAGCAGATGAAGCTGCCAATCCTTGTAAATTAATTAGCATGGAAGATGACAAATCTCACTACTACGTCCTTATGAGCTTTTCAAGTAGTGACACAAAAAGGATAATTGTTTTGAGTAGTTAGTAGATAGCACATGAAGAAATTTACTTGGAATGGTGAAAACACCACATAATAGGTAGGTATGGTGGACACAGGTGGCATGGATTTGGCTCAAGGTTTTGGATGTACAAGAAGCATTCCCTCTTAGTACAGAGTTTAGGCTAGCAAGGTTATTATAAGCAAACATCATTATCAACTGGAATAGCAAGAGTGTACATAAAACACAAGGTTTGACGAACCATAGACTCCCACTGTCTTCCTTGTTAACACATAGCCTTCATCCAAAAATTATCTAGACTACTATGGACTTCCAATTATGCAACAGATTATTATAGCAGAAAATCCTTATAGTAGTTCTTCATTAATAGCCATTACTTACATGATGCACAAGCTTAAACATTAATTACTTGACAGCTCAAAACAATTGGCAAGCATCAAATTACTCAAGACAACGATCTAAAAAGATTCATGTAAGCATTTTATACCACTACCACATGCATAGCATTTTTCTGGTCCAACCAAACACCAATCAACTTATTTGACAACTCTCCAAACAGATATAAGTGAAGCAAGAGAGTACTTTCTTCAAAAGAAACTGAAAGCTCTAACAAGAGATACATGAAAAACTGAGAGCTAACAGCAATAACAGCAACTAGACAGGAATACTCAACAAGTATAAGTGAAGCACAAGAGTATTCTAATGAAAAAGTGGAGCGTGTCTCTCTCCCAAACATGAATGCTAGGATCCAACAAGTATAGCACAGCAAACAAAACAAAACAAACTGAAAACAAAAACACACTGACGCTCCAAGGAAGAGTACACTAGCATGAAGCAATAAAAATATAGCACCATTAGAGATGACCTGATAATTTGTAGATGAAGAAGGGGATGCCTTGGGCATCCCCAAGCTTAGATGCTTGAGTCTTCTTGAAATATGCTGGGGAGGTAAGCCTCCCCAAGCTTAAGCTCTTCACTCTTCTTGATCATGTAATATCATTCTCCTCTATCAACACTTGAAAACTTCCTTCACACCAAAACTTAACAGCTTTTCTCATTAGCAGGTTAGTGCACTAAAAGATAATACTTCAAAGTTCTAGCAAAGACAAAACTCACAAGCCAACTATTTTAAACATTAGCCACTGTTACTAGGCTCAAGTGGGCACTTTTACACGAAAAGAAACCACTTAAAAACTTGTAAAAGAGAGAATGCAAAATAAAAGACAGAATCTGTCAAACCAGAACAGTCTGTAATGACGAATTTTTTCGAGGCACTTACGATGCTCAGATGAAAACTTTTGAAATAATGAAAGTTGCGTAACATCATCAGGAACATGCACAAAAAGTTTCAGCATTTTTCGATTTTTTCTGATTTTCTACTGAATTAAACGGTGACGAACAGCAATCTGTCCCAATGCAGTCCCGAAAATAAAACCAACTTTGCATTAGTAACTCTCCTTGGCACAACAAAACAGCAAATAAAAGATACAAAGGAGTTGCTACAGAGGTAAACAAGCATCCTTGACTCAAGAAAAAAAAATAAAACAGCAAATAAAAACATGGGTTATCTCCCAGAAGTGCTTTTCTTTAATGCCTTTGAGCTAGGCATGAAGAGATGCATCAAGTATTGCCAAAAATGTTGAAATCCTCCACTCTTTCGGTGGGATCCTCTTTCTTAATTGGGAAGAAAAACTTTCGGTTGATAGGTGCAACAAACTTCATGAACCCATATTTTGCATTGATAAATCCCCCATTACTCTTCAAAAAAGATCTTCCCAAAACTATATTACTAGGAGATTTTGTAAGGATCATAAAAGTTGTAGGTATATTTTTATTTTGCATAGTAATCTCAACATTAATGATCCCTACACTTTTTATAATAGTGCCATCAGCATGAAAATGAAAAACAGGATAATCAACCATACCATCAATTTTTAACAAGTCAAACACTATCTTAGGCATGATGGACATTGTGGAACCAAGATCACAATAGGCACGAAATTTCTCACTACCAATGCTTATTTCAATAAAGGGTTCCCAATCATTTTTTAACTCAACATGAGGTGGTTCCTTAATGTGGTGGTCTAAGGTTAAGTCCTTGAGTGACTCTTCTATTTTATCAAGCCTAGTAAGCACACCTGTCTTATCCTCTTGAGGAAATTGAGCAAGTCCATTCAAAATTTTATAGGCTTTTTCTGTATCATGTTCATAGAAAGTCTCCCCCACCATAGTATCTAGAGCATTTTGGTATAAAGGTAGCAAGCCAAAGTAGAAACGTTTAATAAGAATGTCTAAGTCCATTTTAAGTTGCATCTTCCTATGCAGTTCTAACATCCTTTCCCAAGCTCCTTTAAAAGTTTCTCCACTCTCCTGTCCAAACCCAATAATTTCTCCTAAAGGGGAAACAGTAATGAAAGGACTGGAGCTAGACATGGTAACAAGCAAGTAACAACCGAAATAGTAAACTAGATGCAGGAATTTTTTTTTTGGGTTTTTGATTTTTAACAGCAAGCAAAACAAAAATAAAACAAGACAAAAAACAAAGTAAAGAGAT
Organism: Poa pratensis; assembly: GCA_947311845.1. NCBI lineage: Eukaryota > Viridiplantae > Streptophyta > Magnoliopsida > Poales > Poaceae > Poa > Poa pratensis. Next base: position 18,323,752 of record CAMZMU010000069.1, read on the forward strand.
TGGAACTGAGAGACTCCCCTTTCCAATAGCCTCCAAGTCCCCGGCAACGGCGCCAGAAAACAGCTTGATGGCTACGTGTTGGTGAACCCCAAGAGGAAGGTTATGATGTAGACAGCAGAAGTTTTCCCTTGAGAAATCTACCCAAGGTTATCAATCCAGTAGGACTTGACGATCTATCGGAAGGTTGTTGATGTTGACTCCCCCTGGCGCTAGGGAGCTTGCACCAACGTGGAATCTGCACAGACACAAACCAGAACTTTGCCCAACACGAAACAGAGAGGTTGTCAATCTCTCCGGTCTTGCAGAAACAAAGAGTTAAACGTATGGTGTGGAAAACAGCAGGAAAACAGCAAGTAACAGGAAACAGATGATTGCAGCAGGTTGTGTAAACAGTATGAGGAAATTGGACCAGGGTCCACAGTTCACTAGTGGTGTCTCTCTCAGAACAGATAACTAGCATGTTGGGTAAACAAATTACAGCTGGGCAATTGACAAATAGAGAGGGCATAACAATGCAATACATGCCAAGATGTCTACTATGAAATCTAGTTGGGCATTACAACAAAGTACATAGACCGTTATTCCAACACATCTATGCCTAAATAATCCACCTTCAAGGCAGCATCCGCATCCATTCAGTATTAAGTTGCTAACAACAGATTATTGCATGAAGTAAAGTGTGTAATGTAATCAATACAAGTGCCCTTGGACACTGCACCAATGTTTTATCCCTAGTAGCAACAGCACATCTACCATCTTAGACCTTTCTGTCACTGATCCAGATATCTAGAGACTGAACCCACTATCGAGCATAAATACCCCCTCTTGGAGTCACAAGCATCTACTTGGCCAAAGCATCTACTAGCAACGGAGAGCATGCAAGATCAAGAGCACATAGATAAACAACTTGAATAAACATGGTATCAATATTCATCGGATCCCAGCAAACACAACATCTAGCATTACAATAAGATGATCTTGATCATGTTAGGCAGCTCACAAGATCTAAACATGGAGGCACAAGGTAGAGAGACAACCATCTAGCTACTGCTATGGACCCGTAGTCCAGGGGTGGACTACTCACGCATCACTCCGGAGGCAGGCATGGTGATGTAGAGCCCTCCGGTGATGATCTCCCCTCCGGCAGGGTGCCGGGAAGAGCTTCAGAACTCCTCCGATCTGAGATTGACGATGACGGCCGCGACGGAACTTTTCGTGGAATATGATCGACCGTAATAGGGTTTTCGCGTCGCGGAGAATATATAGGCGAAGAGGCGGCGTCGGTGGCCGAGGGGGGCCACCACGCCATAGGGGGGCGCGGGCCCACCCTGGGCCGCGCCCTAGTGTGGCGTGGCCCCCTGGTGGGTCTGCTCCGACTCCCCTTTGGACTCCGTGATCTCCTCGTGATATTATTGACGATGTCTTTTGTTTCGTCCAATTCCGAGAATATTTCCTTAATAGATTTTCTGAAACCAAAAACAGCAGAAAACAGGGAACTGGCACTGTGGCATCTTGTTAATAGGTTAGTCCCAGAAAATGCATAAAAATGATATAAAGTGTAACCAAAACATGTAGCAATTGATATAATAACAACATGGAACATCAAAAATTATAGATACGTTTGAGACGTATCAACCTTCTCCACCACAGTGTACACCATGGAAAGCGAGATGTCGACATGTCCCATGGTTTTGACAACCAGCGGAGCTTCGCGCCGCACCGTCATGAAGCCACGCTCGGCCGATATATGCACGCACGACCAGATTCCATCCTATCCAGATATTCAGGAGCTTCACCAATCCGAGAAGATCTCTGATAGAAGATCCGGAACACATCTGATGGCCAGATCGAAGAGGAACAGACAGGTAGAACGCTGCTTGATGCGAGAAGAACGCTAGGACCACCACCATTATTCTGAATGCTCGCAAACCCCCACGCCGTGAGTCACCACCCAGCACGACGACAGTAGATGAGAGGGCAACCCAACTCGCATTTGCTCGTCGTCACCGGCGTGGGGCCCCAATGACCCAGATCAGAGCCCTGCAGCCCAGATTGAAGACCCGGTGACCCAGATCGTCCACCACGCAAGCCGAAGACGGCCACGGCGGCGGCGCACCACCTCCCCCTCGACACCACTCCGCCGGGATCCTCAGGGGCCAGTCAGACGGCCGCGCCGCCCCATGCCCTCAAACAGTTCACCACCTCCTCCCGTGTGACGCTGCCAAGGAAGCACCTTCCCTGCCCACCATTTTCGACGGGATGGGCGCTGCCACCGCCGCCGGCATCGGCAGCAGCAACGTCAGGAGGACTCGCCTCCGGATCCGCCCGGGAGAGGAGCGACTCGGGGACTCGGGAGGGGAGCCTCCAGAGAGAGGCGTTATCTGTAACTTTTTTGTTTTCGGTCTGAGAAATGTGATGTTCATCCATAATCCATATGGGTTTGATGCAAATGTTTCTTTTCCGAAGATTAACTATTCGTGAATTACTACACACGTGGTGCTGAAGTTATACACTATTTTCGCTCATATTTTTCAAACCAAGTTAAGTATGTGCTAGTTTCAGTTAGATGGAAATCAAAGTGTTGGATTTCCCGACACTTTCTCACACGTCTGGATTTTTTTTCATACAACTCATGCGCCATGTGATCCTGTTGTACCCACACTTGATAATAGTGGGAAATGTTTTGGGTGAATTCAGCTCATGGTTTTTTCTCAAGTTGAGGTTTTTCCAAGAGATCCCGTGTTTCTGTGTATTGTTTTGATACTGTTATTCTGAAAATCTCCCTAGACGAGACACTCTCTAAGCCTTGATGTGAACTCTCAGAATGAGAGACCTTATCTCAGCCTATGTTTGATATATACTAGTGGAATTTTGCGCGACGTCACGCCGCGCTTTTGATACTTTGTAATTTTTTATAAATTTGTAAAATAACTCCATAATTGGAGAATTTGTAGTTTGTTAGCATGTTTTAAATTTAAATCCGTAATTAGATGAAGTCCACCTAGATTGTATACAAATATTAGATATTTTGAATTGTTTTTTTAAGTTCGAATTGTTTAGATCTGTTTGTATTTTGGCATTACTAAGTACCATTTATTCTTGTGAGCATGCACATATATTTTGTAGTACCTCTAATATGATAGCAATTTGGAATATTCCAATATACTTCTATTTTGCAAATATTATTTAATTTAAGAACGTAGTTAGCGCTAAATTTTTTTTTTTGGATTCGAGTCCACAATTCGGGAATGATACTTTGTATTTTTTTATAAATTTGTAAAATAACTCCATAATTGGAGAATTTGTAGTTTGTTAGCATGTTTTAAATTTAAATCCGTAATTAGATGAAGTCCACCTAGATTGTATACAAATATTAGATATTTTGAATTGTTTTTTTTTAGTTCGAATTGTTTAGATCTGTTTGTATTTTGGCATTACTAAGTACCATTTATTCTTGTGAGCATGCACATATATTTTGTAGTACCTCTAATATGATAGCAATTTGGAATATTCCAATATACTTCTATTTTGCAGATAATATTTAATTTAAGAACGTAGTTAGTGCTAATGTTTTTCCTTTTGGATTCGAGTCCACAATTCGGGAAAGTTCAGTTATATTCCATCTAAATATTAGCTTTTTTGAATTATTTAAACATGTTCTGTGTTTTGCCATACATAGTTAGTGTTGATTTTTTCTGAGCATTTGTTATATAGTTTAGAGAATACGCAAATATTTAGCAAGTTGAAGTATTTAAATATGTTTCTATGTTGACATGAATTCTTAACTGTAATTAGAGAAAATGTATTTGAGTTGTAGGGAAATGTTGTCCAATTCAAGTTTTTTTCTGAAATGGTACGGTAAATTCGAATACTTTGCAAATTTGAATGTTCGATTATGTTTGTATGGTGGTATAAATATTTAATTTAGCTTCGTAATCAGAAGATGTGCATTATATGAGCATTTAGTAAAGTTAATATATAATCCAAGGAATTGCATCTGAATTTCATATTTAGAGAAAGCTCGCCGGAGGCGCAGCAGGGCGAGCCGGGACGCGCACCTGGGCGCGTCCGACGCGGCTCGACGCGGGGAGCCCGTGAGCGGCGGCGCCGCTTCGGCGACGTCGAAATGCGGCGGAGGGCAACGGGCGCGGCGGCGGCGATTCCCGCGCGGCCGCGGCATCCCGGCACGCGGCGCTCTGCCAGAAGGTGGAGGCGGCGATGGCGGAGCGTCCGGCGGCCTTCGATCTGTGCGGGGAGGGCTGCAGCGGCGTCGGCGATCTCCGGCCGCGCGCGCGAGAGAGATGGGGAGGGGGAGTTGTGCGTCTGTTTTGCACGGAGGTCCCTGTGTTTTGCACAATTTGCGAGTAGGTCAACTTCTACGTGAAAGGTGGACTGCGGAGCAAGCTCTGGATTAGTGAGGGGCTTTTTAAAAAAGCGTCGCGGAGATGCTGTGCGAGCCGTTGGATCGAGATTTGACGGTGCAGATCGTGGGACTGTTCAACACGGTAGCTACTGTTCCTTAGAACAGTAGCCGAGCAACCTCAGCGCGAGAATTCGCTCTGCTTTCATATAGGTAGTAATGTTTCCTCACCTGAAAAACAATGATCCGTGAGTTAATATACAAGTGCTGATAATGTTATACATTTTTTACTGTGTATGTTAGACCACGTCCACGTTGATGTGCTAATTTCAATTTGAGGGAAATCAGAGTGCCGGTTTCCTCAACCGTTTCTCACATCTTTATTTTCCCATGCTACTCATGCGCTGAGTGATCCTCGTCCCCTTCACGGTAGAAATTAATTTGATGCGGAATCAGACGACATAGAATCGACACACTCTCATTATATATAGAGGTTTGGGGGATGGGCTCGTGACTATCACTGAGCATCAATAGTTGACACAGCTAGTGTCAACTGTACCGTGTGAGTTGTCTTCAGATATTTCTTTGCAGATATAGATTAGATGACCGACATCATACCGCATTATTACAATTTGCATACAAAATGCGATCCTGGCTAAGTTCATTTGCTATGGATCTCACGAACATATATACACATTCATATTTTATTGCCTCGTGTGTCGCGTGTGACTGATATGAGGCCACACATTACAGTATGTGGTTCTGCATAAATTGACTTTGAGCTGCCACCTTTCGCTCCACAGCTAACCAAACATGATGCACGTACTGCTAATCAACAGAGTAGTAAATCTACCGACAATTAATATAAAAGGAAGCAGTGCTCGCTGTTTTCCGTCAAAAAAAAATCTACCGACAATGATTGATGGTAGCTATATAATTAGACACCTGCACTACGCACTATGAAGCAACAAGTTCCCAAAGCAGCTAAACAGATTCATCTGAGAATTCAACAGAAGAAAGGGTAGAGGGAGAGAGAGCAATGGCGGCCGAGGCACGGACATTAGAGGTTCCCACGGACGCTGAGCTGCTGCAGGCACAGGCTGATCTGTGGCGGCACAGCCTGTACTACCTCTCGTCCCTGGGGCTTCGATGCGCCGTCCAGCTTGAGATCCCGACTGCCATCCACCACCTCGGCGGGGTCACCACGCTGCCCGACCTGATGTCGGCGCTGTCCCTTCCATCGGTTAAGCTGCCGTTTCTCGGCCGCCTCATGCGCGTGCTCGTCACGTCGGGCGTCTTCGCGGCCGACAACGACCCCGAGTCCGGTGTGGAGCTGTACCGCCTCACCCCGCTGTCTCGCATCCTTGTGGACGGTGTCCAGGCGGAGGAGCACCACAGCCAGAAGTACTTTGTGCTCGGTGTCACCTCGCCGCACCACACGGAGGCGGCGCTGGGGCTGGCCGACTGGTTCAAGAAGGACATCCAGCCACCGGTGCCGTCATCCTTCGAGGACAGGCATGGGGTGCCACTCTTCGATGAGAAAACGGCCCTCCTTGACGAGGAGCTTGACGATGTTTGCAACCAAGCATTGGCTGCCCACGATAATTTGGGGATTGCTACCATACTGCGTGAGTGCGGTGACATCTTTAAGGGGGTCGAGTCTTTGACAGACTGTTGCGGTGGTGATGGTACCACGGCGAGGGCCATTGTCAAGGCTTACCCGCATCTGAAGTGCACTGTGCTGGACCTTCCGAGGTGATTAACAAAGCCCCACCTCACGACGTCATTACCTATGTTGCTGGTGACCTGTTCCACACCGTCCCATCATCTCAAGCTGTCATGCTCAAGGTATAGCATGACATATATCCTGGAAAATGAAAATATTTCAGTTTTACAACTAACTCAAGTCAACTTCATTTATTAATTATTTGATAATTATGTTTACCTTTACCCATGCATTTGTAGCTTGTCCTACACTTTTGGAGCGACGAGGATTGTGTGAAAATACTAGCTCAGTGCAGGAAAGCAATTCCTTCACGAGAGGAGGGAGGAAAGGTAATTATCATAGAAATTGTGGTTGGACCTTCCTTGGGTCCTGTAATGTTTGAAGCCCAACTCTTGATGGATATGCTCATGATGGTGAACACAAGAGGGAGTCAACGTGATGAAAATCATTGGCGTGAGCTATTCATGCAAGCGGCTTCACGGACTACAAAATTGTGAAGAAACTCGGAGCTCGATCTGTCATCGAGGTCTACCCTTAAGATGTTTTGCTCCAAGGAAATAAATAAAGGAGGTGCTTCCTTCTCTACTTAAATGTTTCATGGATCTTATTACTCATGTGTTCGATTTGTTGCTTTAAGCTCCATGTAACGTTGATTTAGAGAAGTATTAAAGCACTCGGTGTGTGTATGTGATTATCATGTATGGTGTGCACCAATAATGCCCGCTTTGGTAGTACTTATGCTGTGCCTATTGTTTATAATTTTCACATTATGTTACTTTGTAGTATCAATAATACAGTTGTTTACTTCGGGATAAATGCGAAAGTGAAGTTAAGCTTGGCCAGAAATGCATGAAACGTTGATGCAATGACTGGACCCTACTTTTTTTTAGAAAAAGGAGGACAACCCCTAGCCTCTCTAGCAGGCATGGCCAGAAAAAAAAGCAAAAAAAAAAACTGAGATCGTATGCCTATGATAAAACATCGAGACAAACCGAAAGTACATAACTCTTAGACTAAACTTTCAAGAAAGGAATAGACTCACCTAGCAAACTATATTTGAACAATACGACAAACCAAAAACGATAATGTATGGGTATTGATCGATACAAAAAAAAAATTAAACGAGGCAAAAGACTTGCCATTTTCATTAATTAAGAAGAAGTGGGAATTGGCCGGTTAATTAGCGGGAAACCGGCCTAAAACCGGTACAAACACCCTCGCCGACCGTCATGGAACACGACCATCGGGAGCGCACACACGGCCACCCTGGCTACCAAACGCAAACTGCACACAGACCGCTAGAGACGAGGTCATCGTCGAGGCAGCCCACCGACGTCATCCTCATCACTCACTCCTCGCGAGCGACTCCGACTTCCTCCAAGAAGCGACCAGCGAAGAAGACCTCATCGTAGCGGCCTCGTGAAGCCCACACTGGCCTATGCCAAACAGATGACCCTTCGTGTAGGAGACTGGCAGCTTCGATTCTGAAAACGAGCTCCGAAGAGGAAATGGGCAGGACCCGCGCCGACGAAGGTCATCAAGGTCGGACCACCCCACGCAGGTCATCGTTGCCGCTCGACATGCCGGTCAGTAGCTCCGACTTCGCAGCATAGGAACTCCAAAGATGAAGACGACTCGGACACGCTGGAACAAGAACAAAGCCTTGCCGCAACCACACCATCGCTCATCACCATTGTCGTTGCCGCGCGAGTCACCACACAGAACCGAGCACCCGCCACCAATACACACCACTGGTCCCTCCGACCAAAGCACAACTCCAAGTATGATGCCCCAAAGAGGGGAGCAACGTGGAAACGCCACCATCATCATATCCATGGATCTAGGGTTTCCCCCGGAGGTAGCAGAAGGAGATGAGAGCTTCACCTCGGCGATGCCTTCAATAAGGAAACGACCCACAAGGCGTCGCCATCACCGGCTCCGTCCATGGCCGAAGGCAAGGTATTCACCCGGGTCTGCTCCACGATCTCCAAACACCACACTGTGCAGGCCGAACCACCTTTGAAGCCCTTGTCGACGGCCAGCTCAAACCGACCCGGCAGAGCCCGCACGCGCCAGATCTGGAGGCATGCTCCAAATCCTGCACCCTGGAGCCCAAGGTTGGCCGAGACTGTGCTGCAGGAGGCCAGGGCAAGGATCCTCGCCCTTCAATCCGCACTGGAGCCGCCCGACGAAGCCAGGCGAGCTCGCACGACGCTGCAGGAGATGATGCGTCGCGGGCCGTCCAGGAACTTCGCATCCACCGCGCGCTGCCGAGGGTGCCGCTTGGGGGCCGCCGCATTCGGCGCGAGTCCGCCTCACCGCCCGAGCAGTCGAGGCGCCGCATCCGGCGCGAGGCCGCCTCACCGCCCGAGCAGTCGAGGCGCCGCCGCCATCTCTAGCCCGAGCTGGTTTCCGAGGCCGCCGCCCCGGCGTACCCGCGCCAGCACCACGCGAAGCCCTCGACTCAGGGCTCGTCGTTCTACTCGCTCCCTTTGGGAGACGAGCGCCGGCGCCACCACCGCGGCAGGAATCGGCGGCGATGGCAGCGGGGAAGGCGGGGAGGACTTCCGGTGGCTAGGGTTTGGGTGGGTCGCCCCGGGTCGCCCGCTCGGAGCGACACGGAGGGTGCGGATTTTTTTTTCTGAGTGTGCCGATACAATTATTCCATACTCGAAGGATAAGCTCACTTCAGAACACCAGCGATATCGTAAATAAAATAAGAGTGGATACAAACAATGACTAGTCGAAACTACATCAATGTTAAAAAAAATGGTGTAAATATTAACATGGGTGGTATGTCGCCACCTAGGGTTAGATACAAAAAGTGATCCTTGCTAATTTGATTGGCAGTGTGGATCTCATTAGCATATATACTTGCACATTCATATTTTATTGTCTCGTGTGTCGCGTGTGACTGATAGGGGGCACACATAACAATATGTGGTTCTGCATAAATTGTCTTTGAGCTGCCACCTTTCGCTCAACAGCTCAACCAAACATGAATGCACGTACTGCTACCCAACAGTCAACACAGCAGATAATTAAGCTGCCGACAATGTGATAGGCTAGTAGCTATATAAACACCTGCACGCGACGCACTATGAAGCAACAAGTTCCCAAAGCAAAACATTGCAGCTACACAAAGTCATCTGAGAATTGAACAAAAGGGTGTCGGGAGAGAGAGCAATGGCGGCTCAGGCACGGACATTAGAGGTTCCCACGGACGCTGAGCTGCTGCAGGCACAGGCTGATATGTGGCGCCACAGCCTGTACTACCTCTCGTCCATGGGGCTTCGATGCGCCATAAAATCAAACTCTCCCTAGCAACCAGTAGAGCCATCCACCAAATAAAATCATCAATATCGGATGACCAATTTGATGCCACAAATTTGCATTAAGAAAGTGAGCCTAGCTTTGAATGGGAGGGTGGACTGAGAAATAGGAATATATAAGCTCATACTCTGTTGTCTCGTGTGGGGCGTGAGACTGACATGCATATGAGCTGACTATGCACTTGCGTATCCATAATTCCATACTTTATATCCTCGTGAGCCGCGTGTGAGGTTTTTGAAATGTCCACCTTGCGCTCCACAGCTAATCAAACACGAATACGTATACTGCTCCACAACAGTAGCCGAGCTACGGACAGTAGCAGGCGACTGGCTATATAAGCACTTGCATGGAGCGCACTGGTAGAGCAATTCTATAAAGCAACACATAGCAACTCAGAGAAGGGAGAGAGGAGGAGAGAGAACAATGGCGACAAAAACCATTGAGGTTCCCACGGACGCTGAGCTGCTCCAGGCACAGGCTGACCTGTGGCGCCACAGCCTCTACTACCTTACATCCATGGGGCTTCGGTGCGCTGTCGAGCTTGAGATCCCGACTACCATCCACCACCTCGGCGGGGTCACCTCGCTGCCCAACCTGATGTCCACGCTGTCCCTTCCCTCGAGTAAGATGCCGTTCCTCGGCCGTCTCATGCGTGTGCTCGTCACGTCCGGCGTCTTCGCAGCCGACTCCGATTCCGGAGTGGAGCTGTACCGCCTCACCCCGCTGTCCCGCATCCTGGTGCACGGTGTCGTTGCAGACGAGCACCACAGCCAGAAGTACTTCGTACTTGGTGTCACCTGTCCGCATTACACGGAGGCGGCGTTGGGGCTGGCTGACTGGTTCAAGAAGGACCTCGAGCCACCGGTGCCGTCACCCTTCGAGGACAAGTATGGTGTGCCACTCTGCGATGAGAAAACGGCCCTCCTTGACGAGGAGCTTGACGATGTTGTCACCCAAGGCTTGGCTGCCCATGACAATTTGGGGATTGCCACCATACTGCGGGAGTGCGGTGACATCTTTAAGGGGGTTGAGTCTCTGACAGACTGTTGCGGTGGCGATGGAACAACGGCGAGGGCCCTCGTCAAGGCTTACCCGCATCTGAAGTGCACTGTGCTGGACCTTCCCAGGGTGATCGACAAAGCCCCAGCCCATGACGTCATTAACTTTGTTGCTGGCGACCTGTTCCACACCGTCCCATCATCTCAAGCTGTGATGCTCAAGGTACAACATATCATGCATTGGAAAATTATAATATTTCAGTTTTACAACTAGCCCATTCGCAATTCTTCATTTCTTAATTATATTTGCTTTTACACATTTTGTAGCTGGTGCTACACTTTTGGAGCGACGAGGATTGTGTGAAAATACTAGCTCAGTGCAGGAAAGCAATTCCTTCACGAGAGGAGGGAGGAAAGGTAATTATCATAGAAATTGTGGTTGGACCTTCCTTAGGGCCAGTAATGTTTGAAGCCCAACTCTTGATGGATATGCTCATGATGGTGAACTCGCGAGGGGGTCAACGTGATGAAAATCACTGGCGTGAGCTATTTATGCAAGCAGGGTTCACAGACTACAAAATTGTGAAGAAACTCGGAGCTCGATCCGTCATCGAGGTGTACCCTTAAGATGTTGTGCTCTAAGGATATAAATAAAGGAGGTGCTTCCTTTTCTACTAAAGTGTTTCATGGAACTTATTATGGTTCAAGTGTTGGATTTGTTGCTTTAAGGTCCATGTAACGTTGATTTAGATAAGTATTAAGGCACTGGGTGTGTATGTGCTTATCATGTATTGGTGTGCCCCAACAATGCCCGCGTTGGTATTGCTTCTGTCGTGCCTATCATGTAATATAACTGTCATAATGTATTACTTTGTATGAATAATACATTTGTTTACTTCGGGCTAAATGCAAAAATGAAATTAAGCTGGGCTAGAAATGCATGAACGTTGATGCAATGACTAGACCCAACATTTTTAAGAAAAGGAGGACAACCCATGGCCTCTCTACCGATTTATTAGTTGTTTAGCACCGCCTCCTCCGTTGTCCTACTCAACTGAGTTTCTATAAATCATATTAAATGTAGAAGGGGTTAGATAGGGATATTAAATTCCCCTCATCATAATCTGACTAATGTAGCTCAAAACTATACCAGACCTCTATTACGAAGATGGTCTTGGTCCTAATAAGTTATATGGGTTTTTTTTGTGTGGAGAGAGTTTGCAAAGCTCCTCCCTTTTGAAACACACTGGAATGGAGGATCCCTTTTTTATAAGAAAAATGGACGAAACGTGATCTTAGGGCTGAATGGCTTCACCTCTTTACTTTTGGATCAAGAAGAACATATTAGTCCATGATATCCTTTAGGTGTAGCCTTCACACAATCTCTTTCATCAACCTATGTCTAAAGAGGCTAGCTTTTCAGGAGTTTAACCGATTTAACCAGTTCTTCGGCATAAAGAGATCAATCACCTAAAGATATCTGAAAATACAACTGGGGACCATAATTTTATTTTGGGAGAGGCTCAAGTCTCACCCATTTATGGAATCCATGTTGTTTGAAAAGAAACACATAGTCTTTTTCTGGCCCTTGATTCGGAATAGGCTCAATACTAGAGTGTTGCTTTAGAGAAAAAGCGTATATCCGCCTCATTACTCATGTATCATGTGTGGATCTTGCAGAGTAGAAACCGCATATCACCTTATCTCTAGCAATTTTTCTTAGAGGTGTTGAAGATCCATAGGTCCATCTTGAAATTTTACAATTCATGGTTGGCGAACATTATTTCATCTTTCAAGCATTATTTGAACCAACTATTTTTAAGGAAGACTTCATCCTGGAAACTTGGGCTATTTGTTGAGCAAGGAATGATTATATTTTCAAACTATCATACCAACCTTTTAGATGTAGGTAAAGATTCAAAGAAAACTTGGCTTTGGTTATCCATAGAGCCACAAGAAATAAGTACTCTAATTTAAAAATTGGCAGGAGCATTGCAATTAAGTTATCTCTTTAGTTAGCGTTTTTAGGGAAATTCACTTTGACACATGGGAGCATATGCTCCTGCCGCCGAAAAAATATTTTGAAATATCGAAAATTCCGAACAAAACTTTCACACGTACATCTCGACATTCTATGAGCGCCACATGGGAGCATATGCTCCTACCATCGATATTTTGTGTGGCCTTTTTAAAAAACTATCTGTTAAAAGCTTTTTAGAACCAAAACATAGCTTCATTAACGGCGATTGCCCCTAAAACATAGCTTCATTGATTCTTCAGAGTTGCTCAGCTTTACCCACAAGATATCCACACCTATCTTGTCACTCTATCTTTATCAGATTTACTCTATCTTTTGAAGTTCCTACCTAGGAAGTTATGATCAATCAGCTCCAGGGAGCTAACTGAGCAAGTGACAACTCCGCGATCCAGGGTTTGACTGTACTCCCTTTGTGACTCCTCGAGATGAGGGCTTTCACTTAATTGCTTATGCGGGGCTCCATAGAAAAGGAACGGCAAGGCATTCTATAGTTGTCCACTGGATAGAGCACGCTACTAGGCCAGGTATGATGAGGCAAACAAGTGGTTCAGCGGGTTTTATATTTCTCACCTCGCACGAGGTTCTTGGCCCTATGTTTCCACGAGTAAGGCAATCCATAGATTACCCTTACTCTACGAACTGGTATGGATACACGGTCAATACATGAAAGGTCCCATAATCTCTGACCCCCAACCGTCGACAATTATTTTTCAAACTTCATGCTCCAAGATTTAATCTAGGATCATCAACATGTTTTGTAATATAGCCTCATTATTCTAAACTACTCGCAAGTGATATTCTTACTAGATTTCCAGGTAAACATTGTCAATGGAAGCAATCAGGCTTATTGATGTTTAGGCATTAAAATGCATGTATTCAAAAGTAGGTAATTAAATATCATGCAGGAAATAAATATCTAAGCTAGTAAATATTTATCATTGGTGGCATGTGGGATCAACATGGTAAAGGAAATGTGACTTGCCTACTATCCCGCACGTGTTTTGGTCTTCCGGTTGAGTTCGTCTTCACCTCATACTCCCTGCTCATATATATGTACTCTTCATCCTATTGCAAATAAGATCCAAACATAAATAAGTTCCAGCTCACAAAATGCAAGCTACGAATAAAATACAATTAATTTTGAAACTAGAACTAAAGAATAAACAACAGCATTCAGATACATGGTATAAGGGAAGTGTGAGTGAGATTTATGGTGTTGGCTGAAACTAGAAGAATGCTTCAAATTAGTTGGGCTAGACTTTCATTTGCCAAGTTGCGTTCTATTGGATTGGCCTCAAGGAAAAGCAAGCTAGATGGGCTAACTGAATAAGGCTTAACAAAGCTCTTCGGGTTCAGAACTAACGAACAGAAGGTTCAGTTCACGTTCAGCAGAACAGAGGATTTTGGCTGCTATGAAATCGACGATTGCGTTGCCGGCGAGACTCGCCAGCTGCAACAGAGGGTATGGACGCGACCAGGAGAACACGTGGGTTCCATTTTTGTGAAGAAAGGTAACATATGCTAGAGGTGACAAGGTCGGCCATGGCAGTGTCATTGGACTTCCCTGAGTTCTACCTGATAGAGGAAGAAGCTGATGGACACTTGCTACAGAACAACAGCAGGTACAACAACGGCCTTAGGAAATCTGAGAAAAATTAGAGAGGATTGAGCTCGACGAAACCGAGCAAGAAATGCACTGACCCAAGATTTATAGAATGGTGGAGTCGGTTCAGCTGGAGCCTGGAGGTCGGTACAATGGGACGCTGGTTGCTTGAGGCGGTTTCAGTTGATGCGGATGAGCCTTCTGATGCGTCTCCTCCAGCGCATCATCGTCGGGCTTCTCGGCGCTGAGAGAGGGCTAAGCTGTGACGGCGGCGGCGGCGGCGCACAGCTACATAAGCATCTGTGATGTCCTTGGGGAAAAGGTTCAGACTTGGGTTATTGGGCTCCTTTTTTTTTAGACTTGGTTATTGGGCTCCTGGGATAGAGAAAAGTGATACAAAGGAAAAAGGCCTAAAAAGTCAGAAATGGGCTGTAAGGGAGATAGAGCAAGAAAAAAGAAAGTAAAACTTTGAAGTTGCAAAACGAATTTCTGTTTAATAAATTTTCAGTGTTGTTACAACTATAGTGTACAAATTAATTTATGGGTTAGGATCCAGCAACATGCATATATGTTCATATCTTAGAGAAGATGAGCTATCTTAGTGTTAAAAACGTTCAGTTGGAGGGGTTTAAAAACGACTAATTAGTTTAGATGGTCAGGGGTCAGCAACGGTCCAGAGAGTGGCACTCATGTTAGCCTTCAGCCTTCACGTTTGGGCAGACGATAACCGGTACTTCTACGACCCGCCTAGACCCTGGCACGAGACCGTCTCTGCGCTGGTAGTGTTGATGGCACGAATTATGACGAGTGTACAACACGTTTCTTGTCTTTCGTGCCATCATGCCAATGTGTTTCACTACTACATCCGCATCGTTCTTTGCAAAACCTACCGGAGGACCGGTCAAAACCGAGCTACCCTTTATAAGGGCAGCCTCATTCCATCCAAAAGACGATTAACTAATCGATTATTTTAGTTTAGTTTAGGGTCTATTTTCCATGTGTGTTCAGTTCCCGCTGGAAATGACATGTCATGACATCTAAAAGTATACATTTTATGATGAATCTATTTCTATGTTTTAATCATTTTATATGAAGATATTATATCTTTTTACCTAAAAGATATTACATTTTACACTAACATTTTTACCTAAAAGATATTACATTTTACACTAACATGCCTTGATAAGTCTGTGATTAAACATTTTTATTATGTGTGTTGATAATCATGTGACCCTCACTTGGTCCCAATCCTCTAGTCTCCACTATGATCTTCTTGAGCATCTCCACCAAGGCTGCCACCCTCCCAATAGGCCTATTGAGGCACCGGTACCAAATCGGCGTCCAACTGTCCTCACGATAGTACACCGTTGTCCGACGCTTCCCAACAAACTGACTGGCACTCTCACGCCAACCCCGATGATTGGGGACCTATTGGGAGTGACGGACAATGCTGGCAAAGGGCGTCGCGTCGAATCGGCACACGTCATGTGCACTATAGTGCACGTGCGCGGCAAGCAATCGACTGAATTGTTTGTGGCTACCACGCTTTGTGTATTGGGTGGGCACACCTACGGACAATCGATCCACTCACATAATCTTATGTGGCTACAGCAGGCACGGTTGTGTGGGTGGTAGCCACAAAAGATACTATGAGTGAGTTATCTACCGTGGCATGGACATTTGCGAGTCATGTCTAAGGAAACTCCATTAGGGCTCACGTCCCTAATGTGTCGGCGTCTCCAATAACAATCTATACCAACGATGTTGCCTGGCACTCAACGGGAACATTTACAGCCCATCATGCTCATAGGCGGTCAGCTCGCTCAGATCCAAGCTGCATCTTCGCAACACTTGGCTGATTTAGGCCGACTTGGCTACGATTAGTAAACTACCATAGAAACTTCCATGAAAATCAGAACTATAAGAGAACCACGAAAAATTTGATGGTCTATTCCGAAGAAGGACCGCGTCGGCCTGTATGTGTTCGTATGACATCTTACTCGAATATGCTTGTGGTGCTTTCTGGGTATTAATGTGTACCGTCTGGTCAACGCAGATGACAAATTTGATAATGACAGGTTTTCTGTCTCATATTGAACGATGCCGTGGTCACACGGGAACCGTAAACATGACATGAGTATAGACAGATGAACATAGGATCATCTTTTTCGTTTAGCTGTAGTTTTTCATTAGAAATATAATGTATTGAATTTCTACATAATTTATTATGCTCTAAAAAGTACTGCCTGATCGATGTGACTCGTCTTTTTCAAGGATTGTTATAAGTACACGCATAGACCTTTACATGCTTTATTTTCTAGAACTTTCTTACATTTAGAAAAAAATATACATCACACCCAAAAGCATCTTTGTGCTCCTGGGTACACCTTGGAATTTCTGTGAAATGTCATTGATTTCATACAGGAGGACGCATGTCACACTTTTTTTTTTGGACAGCTACGCATGTCACACTCATTTCTCAGGTTCGCGCCCATGCCCATCATTCATTTTGCATGGCAAAGAAAAAGCATGACACATTCTAATTAAATCGCACCAAGCAACAAAATGAAAACACTGTACTTGCCGTAGGGATCGGAGTATCTCCTTTTCTTTTAATCCAGATTATACTAAAAGCAACTAAACATACAGCTAAACATGTAAAAGTGATTCAATAAGGTGTGCATTTCGTAATTCACTGCAATGTCAAATGTAGTCTAAATGCATAGACTATTCTTGTTTATTTGATATGGTATAAATAATCTTAAAATGAATGTTTTCTAGCAAGGAGTGACTAATTAATCCTAGGTCGACTTAGGAATAATTATTTCTCAGTAAACATTCATATATTTTTTTACAACAAGGATCCGGAACTATCATAAAAGTTCACACCGGAAGTAAAAATCACTCCACACAAAATAAAATTACATCGATATTTTTGGACACCAATTAGTACCGCCGCCAAAGCAAGCTGTCCCGCTCCTTTCCGGAGCCTCCAGATAGCAGTGATCGTATGATTTCCCTCCATCCCCAACGCCACCGGCAAGATCGTTGCCGACGTGGTGGACGAGGAAACGGGGAAACCTCATTCTTGTTTTGCACAATGTTGTCGTAGCGACCATATCATCGTTGTTTATTGACAAAACCCTGATTTTAAGGACCTAACTACGATGTCAATTGCAGGTCCGAGGTTTCTAGCCCCTCCCGTCACCGGAGCAGCAAGCAGAGGAGGCGGGGACCGATCGATTGTCAGACGGTGTAGATGGGCAGTGGCTAGGATTTCTTCTCCGTTTAGGCATTTTTTTGTGTGGTCAGATTCTGGTGTGTTCAAATTGTTTTAGTAAAATTCATATCCAATAAAAAAAATCGTTATTATCTCAGTTTTCACATTCTTAGTATCGACATAGAAATAGTTATTCCACTCTAAGAAAATAATTGGGAGTTGCTCATAATCTGGTGTATTTGCTCGTTGTTTCTATTTAAAAAATGGCCTCTCCAAATGAATACGATTGTACTACTCAAATAATTAACCAATGACATACCCAAATAGTACACGTTGGAATATTTTCCGTCTCATCACCGTAGGCGATCTGCGGGGAAGCGTAGCACTATCCATCTTTTTCTCGTGTACACACTCTCCCTGACTCCCAGTCTCTTGCAACCAGTTCCTTCCAACCAACTTAACTGCAGATGCATCCGCTCTTTCCATCTTGGCCTCAGTCCTCACTCCATGTCCGCATCTCTTGACTCTTCCTTGGCCGCCCGCTTCCACCCCCTATCATCATCGTCACTCTCATGAGAAAAATCATTTGGCTGCTCAAAGGTACGCGCGATCGATCAGCGAATCTCTCTGCCAAGTTCTTGACTATTTGTCCTTGTCGAGTTATTACTTATGTTTCTCTTCACCGTATCTTCCTCCCCTAGAATTTTTCTCATATTTCTCAGTAATCAGAGAAGGTCTAATTGTTTCTTTTATGATTAGAAAACACACTGATTAGCGATAGTAGGAGCTGGATATTTCTGATACTGTTCTTGGGGTTGCTCGCAGCATTGGTTAATTAGGAGGGAAGAAGAGATACAGAGGCCAGCGATCAATGGAGATCGAGGAAGACGACTCCGGAGAGACGGTGCCGGAGAAGGAGGCTCCCGGTGTAAGCACGGTGGCGATCGCGGTGAGCCGGAGCAGGAGCAGCAGGCACGCGCTCAAGTGGGCCCTCGACAAGTTCGTGCCCGGAGGCCAGGTCCTCTTCCGGATCCTACATGTCCGCCCGCCCATCACCATGGTGCCTACTCCAAGTTAGTACTGTTCTTTCTTTCTCCTCTGTCTCTCCGCTGCTGCATATTTCCTCTGAATTTGCAGTTTTTGGTGTCTGAACGAGAAAGGAAAAAATATGCTTTTATTTAGGCAAAATATCAATGAGATATCTGCTCTCCATAACTTGAATAAAACCGCGATGAAGGAAGCCTGTGTTTATCTGTCAGTTTCAATCATTCATCTTGCCAGTTGCACCATCTATGGACATTTTTATGGTTACAGTGTCACACGTTCACACCTACCCGAGTACCAACTGCAGAGTACAGAGTTTGTTCTTTGTCGTACTGCATTATTAGGTTGATGAATATGAATTCTAGAGTCTTTGTTGTACTAAGTGTAGGCAATATTTAATTAAAAGTGTACCTGCTGCTATTTGGTGAAAATTCAGAAAACACTGACATGCTCTTCTTCATCTTATGGCAGTGGGCAATTACATCCCAATCTCACAAGTGCGAGACGATGTAGCATCTGCATACAGGGAAGAGCTGGAATGGCAAGCAAGGAATATGTTGCTTCCATTCAAGAAGATGTGTGCTCAGAGACAGGTTAATCGGCTTGCATAATTGTCTGATTTAGCATACGACTTGTGGTCAATACTGATAGTAATATATATATATATATTTTTTACTGTATTTGACCAACAGGTGGAAGCTGAAGCTGTTTTACTTGAATCTGACGATGTGCCTTCTGCTATAAGCGAAGAAATCAACAAATTTAATATCAGCAAGTTGGTCTTAGGTTCTTCATCGAAAAGCATATTCCGACGGTATATTCTGATTGGTGATGTCTCAGTATATTAGTCTGGAAAATATTCCCCATAATCAATATTTAAGCTACCGTACTATGAAGAAATAGTCAGGAAAGCTTAAGCATTTGGTAGGATGATCAATGCTCTCTCTCATTTAATTCACCAGCTACCGGCCTAACAGTGAAAGTCACACTGCAACTATACTGATTATGGGGAAATTCTGCAGAAATTGTAGGATGAGCAATTCTTCACCAAAAAACGCAGAGTACTGCACGGATTGCACTAGTTACCTGTTCCTTTACCATTGCCCACATTTTTCTTTAATTATCTACTGAAAGAAGTAGTACAATATTTTAGCTGTGGTCCGGCTTAACTAGGATTATGCATTAAGAGACACTTTTATACGAAAATATAACTAAACAAGATTGTCTGCAATTATGAGAAGAAAACATTGTCTGCTATAATAATCATGTGGTCAACATCGTTAACTATTTCAGGAAGCTCAAAGTAAGCAAGATTGCATCCAAAATCTCAGAATGCATTCCAAGCTTCTGTACAGCATACATCATCTCAAAAGGCAAACTGTCATTCGTGCACTCAGCTACATCTGATACCTGTGAAACACCCAAGTCTATATCTTCTTCAACTGTTTCTTCTCCTAGCTCCAGAAGTCTTTCCTCCGGTGCACGCTCAGGTAATACTCAAGTATGAAAAAAATTGTCTTCTGAAATTTGTTAGTTTGTGCGATTATCAAATAATACGAAACAATTTCTCCTTGCTAAAATAATTTTAACTAGTTATAATTACTATGTATTAATAAGTAGAAGTACCAAAATTTCAGGAATATAAAGTGTATTAATCTAATAAGATTATGTCTACTGCAGACTGGGTTCAGAGAAATGAAATGGAAAATGTTTCAATCCACCAGACTTCTCTGTCATCTCAGCATGATCATGCACTCGCATACGCAAACAAGTTTTCTAACAGGGGAGCTAGCTCTTCAGGCAGTGCTGGCAGCGAGATCTCTTACCAGGATGACACGACCCTGATAACAAATTCACACTCGATCACATCCGCAGCACAGTTCAGCAGTAGGAACAGTAGTAATTCACTTCAAAATAGTTTTGGAAAAGATAGTTTCCCGGATAGCTCAGATCTGCAGGCAGCAGTTTCAGAGATTGCAACAAGTCTGAAGCATTCGCATGACAAGGTAGCAACTTCATCCTTCTAAATGAAAACAGTATTTCACTCTCTTCCATACAAAAAGTTATTTTTTTCGATAATGAATAGTTCACTTCTGGTCGAGATGCACAGACAAAGTAAAATATACTACTTGAAAGCTAGCATGTTTATCCTTAAATTTTTGTTGCCAAACAGGATGACCTGAAGCTTGAAATCGAGAATATCAAAGTCAAATTGCGACATCTTCAGAAGCTTCATGAAGTTGCTCAGAATGAATCGGTTGTCTCCCCTCAGAAAGTAATGTTTATTCCCCAGCACAAACCAAAAGTGTGTAGTAACCTACAATGTGTTAACTGTTTCTTGCTGAATCTTTGCTGTTAGTTAAAGAGCAACTTGGAAATTCAGCGCGTCGAGGATGAAGGTAAGCTTGGAGATATTGACCTGACAGAAGAAATAGTCAGGAGATTGGTAAGGCAAATGGAGAGAGAAGAACATGAGGTGACCAATAGAGAATCTCAACTCAGCCAAGGCTCCTCTAAAAGGGAAGCAACACAGACTAATGGTAACCTGCAAGGTGCTGGTGAGAACAAAACAGGGCAGAAAATTGTCGGGCAATGTTTTTCTGAATATAATAGGTACTCATGGGACCAGATACAAGCCGCAACTTCATCGTTTTCGAGTGATCTTGTGATCGGGAAGGGAACATATGGAACAGTCTACAAGGCAAAGTTTCAGCATACAGTTGCAGCAGTGAAAGTTCTGAACTCCTTTGAAGGTTGTGGATCTCAGCAGTTGCAGCAGGAGGTACTACATGACAACAAATTGAGAAATTTTATGACACTTCCAAGTTAAGGGGTGTTTAACTAACAAACTGAGAAATATTAAAATACTCCCAAGTTAATAAAAGCCATAACTTTTGGATAAACCAATGACTCATACCAGCTATCACCTCTTAATATCAAAGTTCATCGAAATGAGAAAGTGCATAAAATTTCCAACAGAACTAACTCAATGATAAATAAAGATGACTACAATTATTTTAATTAAAATATTTGGGCATTCCTGGTTAAATATAGTTCTTGCAAAACCCATTCAACCCGTTAAGAAAAAAATCTAATCTCTAACAACGATAATATATGAGAGTATTTGTTGAATCCTTTTTGTACAGCAGAGTATTTGTTGAATCTTAGATATGTCGAAAAGCGGTAATTAAATCCATTTAAGGCCTTTCATTCATTTCCTTCCGAAAACATGCACTTGCCAACTCTCTATGTTTATCCTTGACCAAGGGACGGCTGAGATCAAATATTCCTCCTTCACCTTAGAAGGTAACTGGAGCATATCAAAACTGCTTAACATTTTATTTATGTTGAGGGGATCTGGGGATTGTCAACAAAATTATCTTCTGTGAACTAAAAAACTCCAAACAAAATGCATGGATTTCACCTACAAATAAATGCAAGGATTTCATCAAATAAGTTTAGCACACTGCACACATTAGACACTTAACTTGAACAGAAATTTTCAGTTTAGTCCTTTATAAATGGACTTACACCAGTAATTCATAAGCATGTTTTTTTCTGAAATGATCAGTTTTGCAACTACTGCTCATCTCATCTTGGTGCAGCTTGACGTGCTGGGCAAAATCAGGCACCCTCACCTGCTGCTTCTGCTGGGCGCGTGCCCGGAGCGCGGCTGCGTGGTGTACGAGCACATGGAGAACGGCAGCCTGGACGACATGCTCAACCACCGCCGGAACAACACGCCGCCGCTCGCCTGGTACGACCGCATCCGGATCGCCTGGGAGGTGGCCACCGCCGTCGCGTTCCTCCACAGCGCCAAGCCGGACCCCATCATCCATCGCGACCTGAAGCCGGCCAACATCCTGCTCGACCGCAACCTCGCCAGCAAGGTCGGCGACGTCGGCCTCTCGACAGCACTGCTCCACCCAGCGGCCGGAGCCACAGGAGGAGGAGGCCCGCATCCGTCGTTGACAATGGTCAAGAACACGGCACCGGTGGGCACATTCTGCTACATCGACCCAGAGTACCAGCGCACCGGCGCCGTGTCGGCGAAGTCCGACGTGTATGCGCTCGGAGTCGTGGTGCTGCAGTTGCTGACCGGGAGGACGTCGCCTCTGGGGCTCGCCCACGCCGTCGAGACCGCGCTGGATGAAGGCGGCGGCGCCTTTGTGGACATGTTGGACGATGCCGCCGGGGAGTGGCCGCTGGAGGAGGCGCGGGAGCTGGCGGCGCTGGCTCTCCGTTGCGCCGAGATGCGGCGTAGGGACCGACCCGGGCTGCGCGAGCACGTCCTGCCGGCGCTGGAGCGGATCAAGGGTGTCGCTGCCAAGGCTGCTCTTCTTCTCCGATCAGTGCCTGCGGCAGCTCCGGGCCATTTCATCTGCCCCATTCTTCAAGAGGTGATGGTGGATCCTGTTGTCGCTTCCGACGGGTACACGTACGACCGGAAGGCGATCGAGATGTGGCTGAGCATGAAGAACAAGTCGCCGATGACGAACCTAAGGTTGCAGAGCAGGAGTCTCATACCCAACCACTCGCTCCGGTCGGCAATCATGGATTGGAGGTCCAGGAGCAAATGATGGTGCCCATTTTGGTCATCCGAGAGACCGAGACACACAATGTGGCAAATTGATGGGTTTTTTTCTTTTTTTCGATAAAGGGATTTTATTACTTAAGAGTATTAAGCATTACACCCGGGCTCTGCATAATTAGGATGCACACAGCCCCAACAAGTTCCAAAGTTCCGAAGTATGCGAAAATAAAAAAAAAGCGAATTACATATCATGATGAGAAATTTGTAAAGACGCCAATGGTGGTGGAGGGTCGATCCGGAAATTATGTGGCCATCCATGCTGGGAGAATAACTCCCTTGCCGCAGCCTCCAAACGCGACGACACCTTCAAAAACAGCTCTCGGTGCTCCACACGCTGCAGGGCCAAGCATGATCGGAGCGTAGCTGTGCATCGGTAGATAACCTGCATAACAGAAGAATTTTTATCATTAAAAATCTTGTCATTTCTACATAGTCATAGCGACCAAATAACTGCAATCGCTCCCACCCTAATAAGTAGTTTAAACCTAGAATCAACCCCGTTTAGCCAATTGCCGAAAATGTTTGCAACGCTGCGCGGGGGATATAAGGTAGAACCTATCTGGATAGCTGATCATATAGACCTAGCAAAATCGCACTGGAAGAATAAGTGTTTAATGGTCTCGTCATGACTACAGAAAACACACTTTCTACTCCCGTGCCAATTGCGTTTGGCAAGGTTATCTTTTGTAAGAATTACACCTCGACGAAGATACCACGCAAACACCTTCGTTTTTAGCGGAATCTTCATCTTCCAAATTTTCTTATTAGTATCCACTGGAACTTCGGGCTGGATTAAACCTCTATACATAGAATCAACCGAGAATTTATCATTCTTAGTGAGATTCCATCAAATTTTATCTGGGTCTTCCGTCAACTAGACAGTGTCCAACCGGAGAAGCAAGTCATTCCAAGATGCTTGTCTAGCCCCTAATAGACTTCTTCTGAATGATACATTTGGTGGGGAAGTACAATGGGGTTTTTTCTTTGTTAGCACGATTTGAAGTTTTTGCTGATCTGTTTTTCTTATTTTAGCTTTTGTGTAGAACTAGTCTTGAAAATATAGTTTTTTTTGTTGTGCAGCCATATCGAAATGTGAATAAAAAATATTTGAAATGACTCTCAGCTACGACTTGCGTCGAACTAGTCTTGACAAATATACATTTTTTTTGTCGTGCAGCTATATGGTAATGTGAATAAAACCTGGCTCCTAAGCTCATAGTGCTCTGCTTTCTTTTTTTAGAACTCATAGAGCTCCGTTCAATGATTTTTGGTAAGGTGTGTATTTTGTGGAATGACATCAAGTCTGTTCACAAATAGCACAAGCATTTAGAATTCGACGTTTATGAAAGACGGCAACATGCTAAAGGGACATTTGCACTAATATTTTCAGCTTTCAGCTTCGACTAACACCTCATGTCGTGTCTCTTTTACCAATGGCCCCAGCCTCTAACAAAACCCACAATACTATTTAGGGATTAATTAGTTCAGTATTTTGGTTAATTAGTTCAGTAATTTGGTTAATTAGTTTAGAGAAACATCAACCTAATTAGTTTACGAACTCTGGAAGATCAAACTTAGTTTACAAACACTGCTACGTGATTAAAATTCAAACAAACTTCAGATATTTTGCCCTGCGTGCAAACTTGCAGCTTTATGTTCTTCTCTCTGTTATTTATGCAGCCTAATACCATTTGATTACAGATAAACTGAAAGCCAAAAATGGGCATGTCTGAGCTAACCGGACGTGCCATCCCACGACCACTCGTCCAGCTCCCTAGATCACCTCCATGACCAAATGATCTGGTGCAATCCCACAATATGCACACGGCAGCCTAACAACTAGCTAAACCGAAGGAAGAAAAGATCATGGCACAAACAACCTCATGCACATGCCGTATTATTTGCTAAACGAAAACTAAGCTAAGCTAGGTGTAGGCATCAGGATTATCAGATGCAACACAGATTTACATACGTAGCTTTAATTTTACTCGCAGCCATGGAGGTAGGAAGATAAGTAAAAAAAAACTTTATTTCGCAAGATAATATTACTAGTCAAACTGTTCAAACCTCCACAGGGCCAGCTTCCGAAAGGTTTGGAGAGAGCAATTAAGAGACTTGCTTCACAGTCTGGGCAAGGTTTCACGGAGTTTAGAAACGAAGTCCATTTCATTGCCCAGCTCCGGAACACAAATTTGATTAGGTTGTTGGGATGTTGCTTGCAGGGAGAGGAGAAAATATTGATCTACGAGTATTTGGCAAATAAAAGCTTGGACTTCTTTATCTTCGGTATACTCCTTGCAGCCTACTGTTACAAATTAAGGTTATTTCTGGCCGCTAATACATAAATTGTTAACTAATGCGCAGATGAAACTAAAAGAACTTTATTAAAATGCATTAAAAGGAAAGCGATTATCGAAGGGATAGCACAAGGACTTCTATATTTTCATAAAAATTCTCGTTTGCGTGCATACATAGAGATCTTACAGCAAGCAAAAACATTCTTTTGGACAGTGAAATGAATCCTAAAATATCAGATTTTGGGCTTGCAAAAATATTCTGCTCTAATGATACTGAAGGGAACACAAAAAAGGATTGCTGGGACATAGTAAACACTTCTTACAAATTAGTCTAAACTACACAAGTCAGCTAAATACAAAAATTTGATGAAAACTATTTTTCCCTTAAATGTTTAGTGTCCCGAGTATGCTTCAGAGGGTCCCTTCTCAATCAAATCTGATATATTCAGCGTTGGTGTCCTAATTCTTGAGATCATCGATGGAAAACGAAACTCATGTTTCCATCAATTTGTGGACTTCTTTAACCTTCTAGGGTATGTAAGTATTTTATGTATACATCATGTAAATTTACTTCGATTATCTAATATGATTATTTAATATGTATCTAAACTTCTGCAAGACATGGAAGCTGTCGAAAGAGGAAAGATGGCTTGAGTTTGTCGATGGATCACTAGTTTCAGAGTTTCACGCATTAGAGACGATGAGGTGTATCAAGGTCGCCTTGTTGTGTGCAAGAGAATGCAGCTGATAGACCCACCAAAACAAGTGTAGTTGCTATGTTAAGCAGAAAAGGTATGACCCTGGCTGAACCTAAGCATCCAGCGTATTTCCACATAAGGGTAGCAGCCACCTAGTTTTAATGATGCGACAGTGTCTGCAGCCACTAAAGACTAAAGTTTTGACGGAAATATACACATAGCTTTGGTTAAAATTGGCACAATTCATAGCAGTGCCTGCATCCCCAAAACTAAATTTCCCGAAACTAGCTAACCTCACGACTGTCGAAGAACGGACGGGCCGTGGGCCGTCCTGCCTATACAAAACGAAAGGCTAAACTAAACACACAAGAAGAAGAGTTGGCACTGCATAGGCAAATCCTATATAACGCCCGTTAGGGGAAATCCTATTCTACGCCCAACGCACAGTTTAGCACGAAAACGCATACCACTCCGATCGGGATAAGTGGGCCGGCCCAGTTACTGTGGCTATCCTGTTCTTTGGTTCGTGATAAGTGGGCCGGTCCTTGTACGGGATAAATAAGGTTTTTCTGGCTGGTTTTTTCAGTTCGGTTTTTTGGACATATTTTTCTGTTGGTTCACTAGAACATTTTTTTCGACACGAACATTGTTTCAAATTCATAAACCATTTTTCAAATTAAATACCAATATTTTAAAATTCATGAACTTTTTAAAATTTCGGACATCTTAGTTGTGAACAGTTATTCAAATTCATGAATCAATTTTCATATCTTTTTCTTCCGTATTTCTGGGCCTTTTCCTTTCTTTATTCCAATATTTAAATTCATGAACATTTGTTTTCCAATTCATGAACTATTTTGAAATACAGGACATTTGACATTCATGAACCTTTTTTTCAAATTCATGAACCATTTTCAAAATCATGAACATTTTTTATGAACTTTTTTGAAATTCATGAACATTGTTTTGTGAAACATATTTAAATTCATGAACATTTTCTCGTGAACCATTTTCAAATTAATGAACCATATTTAAATTCATGAACATTTTTAGTGAACCATTTTCAAATTAATGAACCATATTTAAATTCATGAACACTTTTTCATGAACCACTTTTAAGTTCATGAATATTTTTGAATTCACAACATTAACATTTTCTAAGTTTATCTAAAACTAAGGTGCATCCAGTTTTGAAATTCATGTGTTAATTAACTAAATAAAAACAAAAGAAATAGTAAAGTGCACGAAAACATACGCGACTAAGCAGTCTAGCGGTAATTAAATGAGCCTGGCCCACAGGAGCACGTCGGGTGTGCGTATGCTCGATTCCTGACGCTATAAGCGTGGAATAAGAGCTCCTGCCCTTTAGCGGCGCGAATCGACCGCGCCGCTAACGGGGACCTACTGCTGGGCCGGCCCATTTCGTTGGCGTTGGTTTTTTCCTATTTTCCTTCTTTTTTATTCTATGTTTTCCTTTTTTTCCTTTCTTTTTTCTTATATTACTTTTTCTTTTATTCTTTTATTCTTAACTTTTTGTGATTTAAAAAATGTTGTACACTTTTTGAATGTGAACAAATTTGAATTTCAACATTTTTCAAATCTAAATATATTATAATTAGAAAAAAATAAATGTGAACAAATTTTGAATTTGACTAGTTTTAAAATGTGAACAACCTTCGGATTTGAACAATTCTCGAATGCGAACATTTTCAAAACTGAACAATTTTAAATTTGATCAATTTTTGAATGTGAACTAATTTCGGATTTGAACAATTTTCACATGTAAACAACTTCCAAATTTGAATAATTTTTAACGTGAACAATTTTTGAATTTAATTTTTTTAAAATTTAAGCATGTTTTAATTTGGACAATTTTCAGAAGTGAACAAATTTCGAATTTGAACATTCTCAAATTTGGATATTTTCGAAAATCTAAAAAAAATACAAATCAAAAAGTGAAAATAAAATAAAATTCAAAAAGAAAACGTGCAAAATAATATAAAGACAAGCAAAAAAAGAACTGAAAAAAAATAAGAGAAAAGGAAAAAAAGGAAAACTTCGCCGAATGGGCCGGCCCAGCAGCAGCGGGCACCCTTCAGGCGGTACTAGCGCGAAGCGCCGCCTGTGGGCAATGTATATGATCTACCCACTCCATAGGTCGTGAAAAGGCTCGGTATCGCCCGGCTGATTCAGGCATAGAAGACCCAAAATCCTGGCTTTTTCTACAGAAATAGTGAGAATGGTTTTCCACTTCTTCCTCATGTCACTGTTTTTTGGTTTTTTATTTAGTTTTCTCATGGCTCTCTTTTATGTTATTTTTTATTTGAACATGTCTACTTTTTTCAAATTCTTCGGACATACTTTTTTTTGTTTTCCTTTCCAAAGATTTTTGTGCTAATCTTTGACACTAATTTTATTTTAGAATTTCAATTTTCCCTATTTCTTGACATTTTGTTCCTCTTAGTCTGAATTTGTTTTTCCCTTGTAGTTGTAATTTGTCCACAGGCGTCAAAACTTGATCCAAATTTTGTGTTCCGATTATAGTGGGTATATATTACGACGATGTTCGAAATTTGTTCAACTTGGTCAAAAGTTATTTTCAGCTTGTAGTTATGATTATTTACACATGTGACTAAAAATTTGTTCCGCTTAGTCGTGATTTGTTTTGCATATTAAATTTGACTCCACTTGGTTGAAACGTTGTATTCCAGTCATAGTAATTATTTGTTCGGATGCGCTAAAATATGTGTTTCGCTGGGCTAATTTTTTCTTCTCAGTGCATATGTGATTTGTTTCGTGATTTTGCTAAAAGTTTTCTCCACTTGATACAAAAATTTGTAGTCATAATTTTGTTACTCTTATGGTCAGGATTTGTTCTAGAACAACTCTCCCTAGGCGATCATGAGATTGAAGAGCCGGAGTGTGATGTCAAACAACTTGCCCCCCTCGGCGATCATGGCTTCGTGGCTCATGAACCATTTTGGGCAGTCTTCATCGGCATCGATCCCCGCAGTGTGCCATCTACCACATCTGATTTCGGATATCCCTAGTAATTTCCTCGTGAAAATTGTTTGTTGCCTATTCACGATATTGTTAAAGGTGTCCCCTCTAATACAAAAAAAAAATCGCGAGAGCTGGTTTATTTTTTATTAGAGAAGCTGCCAGCAAACTGAATATTGTATGCCGAGGCTGAGCTATAATTTGCTTTAGACGTCAGCGTCCATTCAATCTGATCTTCAGCATTGCCCAAGGCCACATCTTGCAATCTAATCCACAAAGCTTTGGTGTCCTAATTATTGAGATCATTGATGGAAAACGAAACTCATGTTTCCATCAATTTGGGGATTTCTTTAACCTTCTAGGGCATGTAAGTATTTTCTGTATACATCATGTAAATTTACTTCGATTATCTAATATGATTATTTAATATGTATCTAAACTTCAGAGTTTCACGCATTAGAGACGATGAGGTGTATCAAGGTCGCCTTGTTGTGTGCAAGAGAATGCAGCTGATAGACCCACCACAACAAGTGTAGTTGCTATGTTAAGCAGAAAAGGTATGACCCTGGCTGGCTGCCTGAACCTAAGCATCCAGCGTATTTCCACATAAGGGTAGCAGCCACTTAGTTTTAATGATGCGACAGCGTCTGCAGCCACTAAAGTTCTGACGGAAATATACACATAGCTTTGGTTAAAATTGGCACGATTCATAGCAGTGGTTCCATCCCCAAAACAAAATTTCCCGAAACTAGCTAACCTCACAAGATGGATAGATTCGATTGGAGTAAACGAAATCACGGGCTACCTGTCTGTCATCTTCGGGCCGCCTCAACGCGATCTCGACACCGCATTGGCCTCCAAGCGCCGTTGCCGGTCGCCGCTGTCGACGACCACCACCAGATCCGTTGAGGAACAGCTGCCGGAGGTTGCTGCGGCGGCGCTACGCTGGTCACAGCGCTCGTCGCTTCTGCTGGCCGGAACGAGCGAGCGAGAGAATCTCTGGAAGAAGAACGGCGGACGGGCCGTGGGCCGTCCTGCCTATACAAAAGCAAAGCCTAGAACACACAAAAAGAAGAGTTTGCACTGCATAGGTCGTGAAAAGGCTCGGTATCGCCCGGCTGATTCAGGCCTAAAAGACCCAAAAGCCTGGCTGTTTCTACATAAGTAGTGTGAATGGTTTTGCACTTCTTCCTCGTGTCTCTGTTTTTTGGTTTTTCATTTACTTTTTCTCATGGCTCTCTTTTAAGTTAGTTTTTTTTTTGAACATGTCTACTTTTTTCAAAATCTTCCGACATAACTTTTTTTTGTTTTCCTCCCCAGAGATTTATGTGCTAATCCTTGACACTAATTATATTTTAGAATTTCCCGATTTCTTAACATTTGTTCCTCTTATAGTCTGAATATGTTTTTCTCTTGTATTTGTGATTTGTCCACGGGCGTCAAAACTTGATCCAATTTTTTTGTTCCGATTATAGTCGGTATATATTACGACGATGTTAGATTTTTTTTCACTTGGTCAGAAATTATTTTCCGCTTGTAGTTGTGATTATTTACAATTTTTTTTTGTAGTTTTAAAATGTGAACAACCTTCGGATTTGAACAATTCTCGAATGTGAACATTTTCAAAACTGAACAATTTTCGAATGTGAACAAATTTCGGATTTGAAATTTTTTCACATGTCAACAACTTCCAAATTTGAATAATTTTTAATGTGAACAATTTTCAAATTTAAGCATTTTTAATTTGGACAATTTTCAGAAGTGAACAAATTTCGAATTTGAACATTTACAAATTTGGATATTTTCTAAAATCTAAAAAAAATCAAATCTAACTTTTTTTTCAAAAATAAAAAAAAAGTGAAAATAAAATAAAATTCGGAAAGAAAACGTGCAAAATAATAAAAAGACAAGCAAAAAAAGAAATGGAAAAAACATAAGAGAAAAGGGAAAAAAGGAAAATTTCGCCGAATGGGCCGGCCCATTAGCGGGCGCCCTTCAGGCGGTACTAGCGCGAAGCGCCGCCTGCGGGCAATGTATATGATCTACCCACTCCATAGGTCGTGTAAAGGCTCGGTATCGCCCGGCTGATTCAGGCATAGAAGACCCAAAAGCCTGGCTTTTTCTACAGAAGTAGTGAGAATGGTTTTCCACTTCTTCCTCATGTGACTGTTTTTTGGTTTTTTTATTTAGATTTCTCATGGCTCTCTTTTATGTTAGTTTTTTATTTGAACATGTCTACTTTTTTCAAAATCTTCGGACATACTTTTTTTTGTTTTCGTTCCTAAAGATTTTTGTGCTAATCCTTGACACTAATTTTATTTTAGAATTTCAATTTTCCCTATTTCTTAACATTTTGTTCCTCGTAGTCTGAATTTGTTTTTCTCTTGTAGTTGTAATTTGTCCACGGGCGTCAAAACTTGATCCAATTTTTTGTTCCGATTATAGTGGGTATATATTACGACGATGTTAGAAATTTGTTCAACTTGGTCAAAAGTTATGTTCAGTTTGTAGTTATGATTATTTACACATGTGACTAAAAATTTGTTCCGCTTAGTCGTGCTTTGTTTTGCATATTAAATTTGACTCCACTTGGTTGAAACGTTGTATTCCAGTCATAGTAATTATTTGTTCGGATGCGCTAAAATATGTGTTTCGCTGGGCTAATTTTTTCTTCTCAGTGCACAGGTGATTTGTTTCGTGATCACTAGTTAGGTCAGCTCTCCCTCTTCCACCTGATCGACTTCACAAGTTGGTGTGGCTTGTAACGATTGAACTGAATAGCAG
This sequence comes from Poa pratensis, assembly GCA_947311845.1. NCBI lineage: Eukaryota > Viridiplantae > Streptophyta > Magnoliopsida > Poales > Poaceae > Poa > Poa pratensis. The sequence goes on from CAMZMU010000069.1 coordinate 18,355,447, forward strand.
GAAGCAAGCCAGGTCAGCTTTCGTTAAACTTTGATGGCCGAGGATCGCGTAGAGATACAACTGTCGGTCCAAAACAAGTTGCCCCCAGGTCCAACATGCTCTAATCATCATAGTGTAATGACGATCCGATCCCCTAATGCATGATCTGGCCGTGACTTTAGTCCGTCACTTTGTCTGCGGAGCGATTAGCTTTTGATTAAAGTTTTGGTGAGTGTGTGTGTGCAGGCTCGTAATTAAACCTGTGCACGGACGGTTGTCTGAAAACTATACTCGATCGATCGTATGATGGCGAAATGTGGCATGTGGGTCGTCCTCCCGCGCGTTTAATTAAACAAGTTGCGAGATGTTATAGGTCACTTGCGAAATGTGCGCGCGGTCGTGAACGACGAACGCGTCTCGCATGCATGCATGCATGCATGCATGCAGGTCGCGCGCGCACGTACGTGCAGAAATGGATCGGTGAGTCGACTCGGAAAAAGGATGTCTCGCGCGTGTGTGTACCAGCTAGCTGCTCGGCGACGCGGAAGTACACGCGATTGCGGAACGTACAACAATCACCTCACGCTCCCTCGTTCGCGCCGCATCGATCCTCAACTTTTCACGGACGGAAATCCGATTCGTACGAGACGACGTCAGCCGTTGAAATAATTAATTAGTACGTACTCACTCCGTTCCAATTTAATTGACTTGATATACATCACATGTGGATGTATCTAGACATGTTACATGCCTAGATACATCCACATGTGGTGCATAGCAAGTCGATTAAATTGGAACGGAGGGAGTACTACTATAAACCAGTACACTATGCAAAACTTTCTAAATTTGAACTTTGAAGGCGTATGTAAGAACTCTTCTTCTCCATCTCACATAATGTTGAACACGCAACAAAAACTAGCCTAGTCTAGAGAGAAACAACAGTAATTTGTTCTCGCGTGTACTCCCTCCGTTCGGAAAAGGATGTCACAAAAATGGTATTTTTGTGACATCCTTTTCCGCACGGAGGGAGTAGTATCTAGCATGCAACCTCCTCCTAGCTAGTACGATGGAGAAAGACGTCCAAGTTGATCTGGAACCCAACCCTACCGTCCAAGTGTTAACAGACTACCTCCACCTCACCAATCACTTGACTCAGCTGCACCTAAACCCCACAGTTGCTGACACCATTCGCTGGAAGTGGACGGCCAACGGCGTTTACAGTGCAAGATCAGCATACCAGTTCCAATTTCTCACCTCCACCCTTTCAAACTTCAACCAGTTGATCTGGAACACCAAAATTCCTCCCAAAATCCAATTCTTTGCCCGGCTTGCTATCCAGGGAAGGTGCTCTACGGCTGATATTCTCCTCAAGAAACATATTCAATGCAACCCTGTTTGTTCCCTCTGTCACATCCACCCGGAAACTGCTGTTCACTTGCTTGGACAGTGCTCTTTCAACGCTCCGGAGGGACGGAATCCATAAGAATCTTGCGTGGTTCCCTAACATTTGTATACATGTGGGGTGGAATGTTGAAATAGCCAAAACCCAGCCCCCAAGTGTGACCCTCTTCACGGACGTCACTTATCCCACGTGATGCTAATGAACTTACAGTGGGAATAAATTCCCACGTCAGGTCGACCAGAGGGAATCTTGTGATCACATGTGTTCAAACTTGCTTTTCCATGTTCTTATGGCCTACCCTAACACAACCAAGTAAAATAGACCAAGTTTGAACCACCGCTTGACCGTGGTCAAAGGGGTAGACGGAGACGGTCAGAGGGGTAGGGCGTCGCCTGAAACATCGCTTACGAGGGTCCGAATCCCTCTGATTCTTGCGTGGTTCCCTAACATATGTACAAAAGTGTGGTGGAATATTGAAATAGCCAAACCCCAACCCCCAAGCGCATCCTCTTCGCAGGGGTCACTTATCCCGCGGGAAGGTTATGAACTTATAGCGGGAAACTCCCGCGTGGAGTCGACGGGAGGGAATCTTGTGATCACATGTGCTCAAATTTGGTTTCCATGTTACGATGGCCTATCATAACACGACAAGTAAAAAAAAAGTCTATTGTTCAACCGCCATTTGACCACGGTCAAAGGGGTAGACAGCCAATCAAAGGGCTAGGGTTTCGGTTCCAAACATCGCTTCGGAGGGACAGAATCCTTATGAATCTTGCGTGGTTCCCTAACATTTGTATAAAAGTGTGGTGAAATGTTGAAATAGTCAAAACCCAGTCCCCAAGCATGACCCTCTTCACGGACGTCACTTATCCCGCGTGATGGTAATGAACTTACAGTGGGAATAAATTCCCACGTCAGGTCGACCAGAGGGAATCTTGTGATCACATATGTTCAAACTTGCTTTTCCATTTTCCTATGGCCTACCCTAACACAACCAAGTAAAATAGACTATTTTTGAACCGCCGCTTGACCGCGGTCAAAGGGGTAGACGGAGGCGGTCAAAGGGGTAGGGTTTCGCCCGAAACGGCGCTTACGAGGGTCGAAATCCCGTTGATTCTTGCGTGGTTCCCTAACATATGTATAAAAGTGTGGTGGAATATTGAAATAGCCAAACCCCAGCCCCCAAGCGCAATCCTCTTCACAGGTGTCACTTTTCCCGCGGGAAGGTTATGAACTTATAGCGGGAAACTCCCACGTGAAGTCGACTGGAGGGAATCTTGTGATCACATGTGCTCAAATTTGGTTTCCATGTTACGATGGCCTACCATAACACTGCAAGTAAAAAAAGTCTATTGTTCAACCGCCATTTGACCACGGTCAAAGGGGTAGACGGCCAATCAAAGGGCTAGGGTTTCGGTTCCAAACATCGCTTCGGAGGGACGGAATCCTTATGAATCTTGCGTGGTTCCCTAAAATTTGTGTAAAAGTGTGGTGGAATGTTGAAATAGCCAAAACCCAGCCCCCAAGTGTAGTGATGCGTCATCTCCTGATTCGAGATTGACTTTTTTTATACTATCAGCGACTCAATAACGTTAGCAGTTGAAGTTTTTAAAAAGGTTAGTAGTACATTAAGATTTTCAATATCCTCAAGGCAATTAAGATTTGTTCTCAACTGAATTAAGAGGCCGTTTGCAACACACGGGAAGTCTGCTAGTGATTATAATGCACATACAGTCGTAAGCATGCAAGACACGTGTTTGGATCACGAGATGAGGACGGTCAGGTTTGATAACCATTCAGCCTGCGGAGGAGGCACACAGATTGCTCACGCCCGGAGGCGCAGCTTACACACCTGACGATCTCCATCCATCCATAAACCAAGAACACACCTTAGCACTAGCTAGGATATCAAAATTCCAACACAAGCGCATCAGTCAGAAAGCCAAGCATCGATAGACCATAAACAAGCCTTTTATGCCATGATGCCATATGGAGATGAACATGAAGCTAGCGTTGCCTAATGGTAGAGAACTACGGTGGACTCTCTCCCTTCCTCTCCCTCTCTTCAACACAACATACACGCACACTTGCATCTCGCACGGTGACGCTTGGAGCTGACGGCGCCATAAGCGATGGTCGCTGACTCCAACCTCATATGCTGCCCCTCAGGCGACGACGTTGCACCGTCGCTGGAGCTGACAGTGTGCAACCGCTGCGGCCTTCATCGCCATGACGATGTCTACACACCACCATGGATCATGCCGGAAACGATGAGGTCAGGGTGGTGCCGGCGTGCAGCCCGCCGCGGCACCGCCATCTCCCTTTCGCGACTATGGCGTCGGGGCTGCTGGCGTACAGCCCGGCTTCATCTCCACTTCCGCGACGTCAACCGTCAGGGTCGGGTCGGGTCTGCTCCCGGCGCGCACACTGACGCCATCATCACCACCGCGGATCATGTTGGAGATGCCGACGGGCGACGAAACATCTTACCCACCGTCTCGCACAGCTGGGACGTTGTCAGGCTCCAGGAGAGAAGAAGATGATGGTGGCGCTGGCGCACGCTACAGCCGGTGCTCACTGCGTCATGCCTATTGGTGGGCAGACCAAGAAAATAAGATACGAAGACAAGTGCATGCAGGGCTGCGGGTCAAGCTAGCTGTGCATCGCAATCATGCATACATCGGACGCTGTGTCGTCCGCGCGCGATGCCCGTCGTGGAGGCCATTTCCTGCGATCTCCGGGGCTGTCGGAGGCGCCCCCGTCGAGGACATCGGACGCTGCGGGAGCCTGGACCATGATCAATGGCCGTGTGTGCCAGCTGCTCGCTGCTCGGCGCCAAGCTGGCTTCATCAAACCTCTACGTAGGCTCCAAGCTGGCTTCATCAAACCTCTACGTAGGCTCCAAGCTGGCTTCATCAAACCTCTACGTAGGCTCCAAGCTGGCTTCATCAATGGCCGTCATGTCGTCCGCGGCTTACCATTGGATCTGCCTGACGTCGTCCGCAAACGACGACACCAATTACGTCACCACCACCTTGAGAGCCATCCAAGACGGAGCGACGCCTGTGCTAGCTGCCCAAAGGTGGCCCGAGGCGGGCGCACCGTCGAGGCGATGCGAAATGGCACCTCTGACACTACTACTAGCCCGAGTATGTGAAACGGCGTCTTTTTTTTCAAAATGGGGAGTCATAGCCTCTGCATCGAAGTGATGCATACGGCCGCTTTATTAACTTATTGCAGAAGTGTAAAAAGTCTTTTACAAACCAAGGATCACAAAGGGTCGATACATGTATCAACCAACGGAAAATAACAAAGCAAACATAAATCTTCATAGCGCAATTCTCTTCTCAAAACGTCAGCCCGATCGGTTGTAGAAATCCACGGCGTCCTTGACTAACGCCAACTTGGCGTCAAGCCAAGATGAGGCGCCGACCAAATCGGCTATATATGTTGACCCGTACGCACGGCGTCGGTGTCACATCGTTGCCGATCTCCGCCAACAACATACTCCCAGGAGAGTCATATCCCATGCGCTAATTGCGGTGCGTGTACCGACGAGTACATGGGCTCTGCCGCAACTCACGTACACCACCATCACATCATGCATGGAGAATTCGAAGCGAAGACGACTTATGGTGTGACCGCGGGAGTAATTAACCGGGTGCCTTTCGAGGCCCCGAGAATCAGGCAATAACCATAATCAGAATAGCCGCGCTAGCAGACCACAAAGCGCATTCTATCAGGGATCTTGTACTTTGTTTCTAGAAAAGAGATTAATAAATTATACACCCTTCTGTTTACTGTTTTTATTGTGTATTACGGTACATTGACACCGTCCCGTATTTTTTTTGTTTAACCTGGCGCATCAGCGAAAAATGCTTCCACTGTAATCCGAAGTAACTATCGCTGGAGATGTTTCTCCGTGTCAAACAACATTAATAAATATTATGTCACGTGTCCTTATTTATGCATGCACTAATAGCTATTCCCTCTGTTCCAAATTAATTGACTTTCATATATCTACATTTGGATGTACCTAGACATGTTACATGTACATATGCATCCAAATGTAGATATATGGCATCCAAATGTAGATATATGGCATCCAAATGTAGATATGTGGAAGTCATTTAATTTGGAATGTAGGGACTATTACCTATCATGAACGGTAGGTCAACATATTTTTCCGTGGGCTGTAACTTCAGCATACTAGATATATATATTTTTTTTTTGCGAAGGAGGAAGCTGCACTAATTCCTCACTCTTACAGAGAGATCCAGCAAGAAAGCAAAATTACAAGAAATACCACTGGATCCCGGCGTCGGTGACGAAGCAGATGCCGTCGATGGCGCGCCGCTGCGAAGCTCCCCAACCTTGGATCGCCTGGAGCCACCACACGCAGACGGGAAGTCGTCGATCGCCGGCTCCGAAGAGCCTACACCAGAGCTCGCCGCCGTTGCCGCGAAGAACCAACACAGCAACCTCCAGATCTTCAACATCCAGGTTCGCCGCTGACCCGAACCTGGCCGTGGTGATACGAACTCGACGGATCCGCGAATCCTCGAGCTCGAGAAGTCGGCCGCGAGGCAGAGGAGCTCCAGAGAGCACCGCGCCAGAGGGGATCACCGCCGACACCAAAAACCGAACCTGCAGCTCCATCTCCTCCCGAGCGCCGCCGGCCGGTGAACTACCAGGACCTACACTATGTACACACCGTGGGACGGGCTTCCCCCACCCTCCCGCCACCGGAGCGGCCGACGGAGGGGGAGAACCCACGTCCCACCGGCGAGCGAGGTGGTTCGGCAGTCGACTCTCAAAAATCGCCCCTCGGGCACTGTAGCGGAGCGAGGGGATGAGGGCGACTCTCTGCTGCTAGATATAGTTGAGTCGCATTTAGTGGACTTAGAACTCTTGGGGGGGAGGGAGGGGGTTGGGTTGTCGGGAAGTTAATGAGTCAACCCGAGAGTTCTAACTGCACTAAATTTGACTCAACAATGTTAGAACTCTCGGGTTTCATGTTAGCAAAAAAGAACTCTCGGGAAGTCAGTCTCCGTGGCTTGTACTTTTGACGGCCCTTTCTCCAAACGCGCACATGAAAAAACTTTGTCTCGTATCATAAAATTAGAGCGCAATAAACCACACGTCTTCACCATCAGAAGAACAAAGATTATGGCGCGTGTCCTTAAATTATACATGGAATGCTAGATTTTAGATTTACCTACCATGGGATGGTAGATGAAGTATTATACTATTATTATGTGGGCCGTGAATCGTATATAGACACTCCGATCTATAAGATTTTAGTGGTGTTGAAAGGCTCTCAGGAAGTTAGGTTTTCCATGGCTTGCAATTTCTGCGAAACACCGTGAAAGTTTTCATGGCCCTATCGCGTATGGGAAAAAAATCATCACCTAGCATAGAATCAACACCCTGGTAACATGCGGCGACAAAATTTATACACCTCACTTAAATTCATTCAACATAAGCAGACACAATTTGACAACAATTGCATCTACTCTTTGTACAACTGGCTACATCAATCAGTATCAAAATTGCAAGCATTAGAAAATTGGACAACAATTCCCTAGCAAGGAGCAGCAAAATTGAAGCCACTATAGCTAAATTACAGTTCATGGGCAGGCACTAGCAGTTCTTTCTAAATTGGACAACAATTTTCTAGCAAGCCTCGCTGCCCTGCTCTCCGACCTCCATGGCAGCACAGCAGCATGGAGGAGCGCTCGCTGCTCGCGCCTCCTGTCCACGGCGACCAACCTCCACCACAACGCCCTCTACCTCAACTGCAGCGGCGCCCCTACTCCACATCCTGTGCGGCGGCACGACACGTGGGCGCGACAGCGGTTTCGGCCTATGATGAAAAAGTAGAGCGAGCGCATATCGGTGGTGGCGGGAGGACTCTTTCTATGTTTCCTATTGGGCGCTTGCTGGACTTTGCTCTAATATTGTACCCACATGCATGGAGCATTGGAGGTATAGCTATAGCTATAGCTAGTACTGCATGTAATCACATGTGTCTACGTGAGGAAGGTAGCGCCAAAACTAAAAATTTCGGAAGAGCACCGCAGTCGCCGCCAAAACAGAATTTCGGAGGAGCGCCCGCCAAAACAAATTTGAGAAGAGTGCCCGCCAAAGTGGATTTTCGGGAGCGCCTTGCCAGTTGCCATTCATTTTTGATTTCGGAAGAGCGCCAAAATTTCGTTTTGGGCTGAGCGGGAATTTGGGTCCAAACTCCATACGCAGAAGACAAAATTTTGTTGGGCAGCAGACCAGAACTCCACCATCTTCTCCTCCCAGCGACACCACCTCCCCGATCCCCTTTTGCCGCCGCCTCGTCGCCGGTAGAATCCGGCCAACTCCGGCGACTCCCCGATATGCAGACCACCGCTCCGGCACCAGATCCTCCTCCTCTCCCGATTCCACGGTGTGGAACCACCGAATCGCCGCCCACCTCAAACCCTAACTCAGATGCAGGGGCATGGCAGGCGGAGTGGCGGGAGGGCTAGGTGGCCGTCGGCGGCGAGGCTACTGCTCGCGCGCCTCCGTGTTCTAGGCCGGCGTCGAGAAGCTCGCCATCGAACTCTGTTCTCCCAGTTCCCGATGCGGTCCACGAGGCTGCACTTGGCCATCGTCTCCCGCAGCAGCACCTCGGCCGTCCGGCACCGGGGCGTGAACGTCGGGCACGACGAAGAGAACGTGGTCCGGTGAGCAGCTGAAGGACGCTGCGGCTGGGAGGACGTCTCCGCCTCCTGTACGTACTGCTCCTGTCTCTTTTCTCTGTCAGATTAGATTATTTTGTAGGATGCATCTCAACTTCTGTGAGGTTCCGATGTGTTCTTGGATTCCTAGGCAGTGAATGAAAGAATTACCTGTGCGTCTCCTTTTGAATCTGAGCACAGTTTGATCGTCATCTGTGGAACACGTTTTCCTACGCAAAATTGAACTTGTGGGTGTGGGGGACAAGACCATGTTCAGTGTTGTTGTTAGATTCGTTGGCAACAAACACAAATAACATTTTATTTTCCTTACCCTCAACAATCTCTATCTGAATCTTTATTTTGTGTGGCAGAAATCTGCCTCGTGTGCAGCTTCGAGCCTAATCTTGCCCAGCATTGGGAAGCTCAGCAAGGTCCAGAGACTGTAAGATTTGTTACAACAAATTACCCATTTACCTTCATGTAGGGTGCCTGTGACAATCTCTGAAACAATCTGCACTTTTTCCACGTTTTTGCTTTCAGATCTCTGCACCAGAACAACTTGCATGGTTTCCTTCCAATGGAGATCAAGAACTGCACCCAGCTTGGGCAATGTATGCTACTCTTATCTGGTAGACATGTACTAGTTCAGTATATGTCCGCTGAACTGAAATGTGAGTGTTTGCCTCTCTAGTTTGTATCAATTAGTACTAATGTATGTGTTAGAAATTTGGAACTACATGTTTTTAGTGACCTAGTGCATTTCTTCCATGAGCATTGTTTGTTGTCTATGTCTAACTTGAAACTTTGTAACTGCAATGTACTAGGTATGCTTGTATGTGAAAACTTGGGAACCTTAGGTTCTCAATTGTCAAATATTGGAGGCCTTTTCATGATCTGAACTAGATATGCTTGTATACGAAAAAAGTTTGTTCTAAACTGTTAAATATGAATTCTTAATTCCAATTGTTTTGTTGTATGCAGGCAGTGTCAAGCTGCACGCCTCAAGGCCCACCACGGAGACCTCGACGCTGTTGATCAGGAGCTCGTCGACATCGCCACCCAAAGGTGATTTTTTTCTTTGGCCGTGCTCGAATTGATTGCTGCCATGCTATGGAGTATTGTTCTTCATGGTGCTCTGGGTCATGACCGCCAATATTGGTTTGTGGTGATGATTACTTTCATGCTATTTAGTTGCTAGGCTTTATAATTACTAGAAAGTTGATCTCTGGTCCAGGGCTATTAGTCAATGCAAGTCATGATTTTTCTGTTACCATGTCCTTGTCAGGTGTCCAAGTTGTAAACTTGTGATGACATAAGATGTGAGTTATCTTCTTTTATTGCAAATCACGTAATGTCTTTGAGAGCAAGAACTCACATCTTCTTTTTTAATGTAAATTGTTGTAGTGTTGATGTCAAAATCTTTCTACTGTTTGGAATATAAAGTGTGCTCATTTTTAGGTCTGTTTGCAATCTTATCGTCTATCCAAATCATGTTATATAGCAACAACATGTACTTCTTTTATTATGGTCTAATCTAATGTTGTATTTTTATTGGTGACGTGACACTAACCAAGACAACAGTTCTAGAAACTAACTAACAACAAAAGTTCCAGGAAGTTATTAAGCCAATTTTTACTAAGAATTGAGCACCCACTATAAACATTTCATTAGAAAAGTTTTATTAAGTTAATTATTGATCCGTTCCTGATGCTTGTTCCAAAATTGGATGCCATCTTCCAATTGTCAAGGAGTTTTTTCAAGGCTATAGTATCATGGTCTCTTGTCACTTCTGCTGTTGAATACTATTAATATCTAGTGTCCACGTTGTGCAGGAGCTAGCCCTCAAGGCCCACCACGGTGAGATCGAAGCTGTTCAGGAGCTCGTTAACATCGGCACCTACAGGTCAATTTTTTTTTCTTTACAGGCACTCAAATGATTGCTGCCATGCTATCCAGTAGTGTCTGTGCAAGTTCCCCATTAATTTTTTCACCTGTAAATAGCCATGCCACTTGATTAGATGATCATAACAATGTACTGTTAGACTACATGACAAAATATGGATTTTTGGCGCCCATTCTGGCTATCTTTTCTCAAAATTTGATAACTCATCAAGAGGCACATGCTTATTTCAATCTGGCTATTAGCAGCATCTTCGAAAAGGTTAACTTGTCCTTGGTGTCCCTCAAAACTGAAAACGAGCACAGGTGCTTCATCTTTACAGAGGGGGTTCTGATGCTTTATGTGGAACTTCAAATTTATGTATGTTCAGGCCTACGGTGGTTCATCTTTTGTTATTTCTGGTAATAATTATGTTTAGAGAATACCACTAAGACAAAGATGCTTAGGTGAATGTTCTAATGCTAGTATTTCGGACAAGCCACTGTAATTTTGATGGTTTTGTGCTGTTGGCCTAAGTTTACTTGTATTTGGTTCTGAACGCCAGTAGTTGGTAATGTGTGGGATTGCTTAGGGAGGAATGGCTCTATTCAAGTCCAATAATTGTGGATACAATTCTTGTCTTTAATTGTGTTTTAGTGAAATCAGTTATTGTTGCTGTATTTGTTAATTTGATGTGGTAGTTGTTGTCTTAGGAGAGGAAGTCTGGCGAGTAGTGCTATGTACATGCATATGTATGAAATTTCTTGCCCCTGCTGTGCTGCTTTGGGGTTTCCAAGTTGAGAATTATCAATTGATATCACACACGTATGCATACAGGTGAAAATCATGCTGTAGTTGGCTGTCATTCTGGTGCTGAAAAACAATTTGCGTTCTTGTACTGCCCACTATTTCCTGATAGCCCGGAAACTGTGATAGTAATGCAACATATGTTGGGTTATATAATTTAGTAGAACATTGTGAATTTGTGATGCTCTTGTTGGGTGTTAGAAGAACATACTGCTGTTTGGTTTGAATAAATAATGTACTTTGTCCTGTTGGCTGTTGTTACAAGATGAGTAATGCATGCATGAATCTGTCTTGTCATGTTGATTTAGCTAAACGTGATATTTGAATGAATGCAGGTAATGCCTTTGAGTTTTTCATGGCTTTGTGACAAGCTCCATCTGGTCTGGCTCCGGCAGTGGCTAGTGTATGTAGTCTCTGGCGCTCTGTGACTTTGATCTACTTCATCTCTTATAGGTGTATGTGATCTGTGGTTGCTGGTTATTGGTCTGATCCTATTTATCTTGTCCCTGGATAGTAGTTTTTAACCTGCTTGGTTGCAGTTGCTTTATTATGGTTGTTGAGAAAGGAAACCTTGTGCTAGTCATGATATTCAGTATGATCAGATATCTCATGTCTTGAAAGCTATCCCCCTTTTCTGATTACAAACAATCACTAGGTGAATCGTTGATATGTGCTTTAGTTTACCTCCCTCCCAAAAGAGATGTATTCATTTATTTCGATATCATCAAAAGGAGGATTGTGATTTCTTTTTTCTTTGTTTCAACTCAACTATAGGACCATTTGTTGTCCTTATTGTAGTTGATAAACATGTTTGTGAAGTATGTTTACATCATAACCTTTCTATAACTTTGACTGGATTTCTGGACATGAATAGGTATTCTTGCCAAGTAGATAGCTGAACTCCAGAAAGTTATATGCAGGTTCAGAAAAAGGACTAGAATCCAGAGCACTAGTGTCACGTTGCGCACTAAAGAGTTATTTTCAAGCCAGCCTTTTAGGTTACTTTTGTAGGTCAAGGATGTACATATAGTTCTTAATATCTCATAATATCTAACCTTCCTTTCTATGATTTCACGTTGTCGCTGCAGGTTATTAGGGGAACAGTCCATGGTTCGATGTTTCCAGTTGAACCTGGGCCATGTACGTATATATGTTTCTAGCTAGGTAAATGAATTGGTGCACTATGCAAATTTAACTTTGAAGCCACGTGGTAATTTCAAAAAAAAAACTTTGAAGCCACGTGGTCGCCCCCTTGTGTGGTATGCGGACGACGGCGTTGGGCCCAAAAGCAGCGTCAATGAGTTACTCGTCGCAGTTGGTGCTCACTTGTCCATGACTTTGGCGACGAGCTCAGCCTGTCTCCCTCAAGTGCTGAATTTGTGTATGTATTGGCTTGCTGTAGTGAAGATTTCGTTTGAATTTTAGTCTCGGATATGGTGATGAGTTAAACTTGTACAATTGCGGATTCATTGTTTCCAGTTGAAGCCGTACACAACAACTCTTCACCATCTTACATACACCAACCATGCAGAAAATTAGTCCAGACAATAATTTGCTCCCTCATTTAGGGTTGAATACATTAGTATGATGCAAAACTTGAACTTTCAAGGTGTACGTAAGAACTCTTCTTCAACATCTTACATAATGTTGAAGATATACATGTCGATTGTACAAATTTAATCGAGAGAGAAACAATGTTAAAAAGTACGGAATTGACAAGGTAATAAACAAAAGCAAAAAGTTGTACATGTCATAGATAACTAATTTTCGTAGCTAGGTATATAAACCAGTACACTATGCAAAACTTTCTAAATTTGAACTTTGAAGGCGTATGTAAGAACTCTTCTTCTCCATCTCACATAATGTTGAACACGCAAAAAAAACTAGCCTAGTCTAGAGAGAAACAGCAGTAATTTGCTCTCACGTGTAGTACTCCGTATCTAGCATGCAACCTCCTCCTAGCTAGTAGGATGGAGAAAGACGTCTCTAGGATCATAAATAATAGATACACGGAAACCGAGTAGACATCTCACTCAATTGATTGTCTGTGGTAGCTGGCGACACATAACATGCCTAGTTTAGCTGGAGCACTTGCCAGGTCACCAATCCAAGCCACAACCCATCATGGCCGTCCACCATTTTCAAAAGAGAGACCAGATTGTATCTTCTTCCCGTGCTCGCCTCCAACCTGCCCTCTATAAATCCTAGTCCAGCGTCACAAGCCGCGTGCGGTATGCGCGTGACTTGTGACTTTGGACTTGGCGAGGCGGAGGCGGAGGCCCGCATCCGTCGTTGACAATGGTCAATAACACGGCACCGGTGGGCACATTCTGCTACATCGACCCAGAGTACCAGCGCACCGGCGTCGTGTCGGCCAAGTCCGACGTGTACGCGCTCGGAGTCGTGGTGCTGCAGTTGCTGACCGGGAGGACGTCGCCTCTGGGGCTCGCCCACGCCGTCGAGACCGCGCTGGATGAAGGCGGCGGCGCCTTTGCGGACATGCTGGACGATGCCGCCGGGGAGTGGCCGCTGGAGGAGGCGCGGGAGCTGGCGGCGCTGGCGCTCCGGTGCGCCGAGATGCGGCGTAGGGACCGACCCGGGCTGCGCGAGCACGTCCTGCCTGCGCTGGAGCGGATCAAGGGTGTCGCTGCCACCTTCCAGTCCCGTTAGGTACCCTCTAACACAGGAGCACGTCGGGTGTGCGTATGCTCGATTCCTGACGCTATAAATGTGGAATAAGAGCTCCCGCCCTTTAGCGGCGCGAATCGGCCGCGCCGCTAACGGTGACGTACTGCTGGGCTGGCCCATTTCGTTGGTGTTGGTTTTTTCCTATTTTCCTTCTTTTTTCTTCTATGTTTTCCTTTCTTTTTTCTTATTACTTTTTCTTTTATTCTTTTATTCTTAGCTTTTTGTGAAAAGGCTCGGTATCGCCCGGCTGATTCAGTCATAGAAGACCCAAAAGCCTACACGTCGAGCGAGTAGTGACGCGACGCATGCGGAGTGGCATTACCTCGTAAATAGAGATGAGATAGAGGGGTGGATGGATATACCGCTTCGATTCCTCAACCAGAAGCTCGGGAAACTGCTCCGAGGCAGTTTCTCCCCACCGCATGTAAACTTGCTTCTCGGCAGTTTCTCGGTCCAGGAATCTGGACACTTCTTTTCAGCTTATGGTTTTGGTAGCTAGAAGCAGGCTCATAAGCCCAAAAGAAGTCACCCTTAGTCGCTTCTGCTGGCCGGAACGAGCGAGCGAGAGAATCTCTGGAAGAAGAATGGACGGGCCGTGGGCCGTCCTGCCTATACAAAATGAAAGGCTAAACTAAACACACAAGAAGAAGAGTTGGCACTGCATAGGCAATAACGCCCGTTAGGGGAGATCCTTTTCTACGCCCAACGCACAGTTTAGCACGAAAACGCATACCACTCCGATCGGGATAAGTGGTCCGGCCCAGTTACGGTGGCTATCATGTTCATTGGTTCGCGATAAGTGGTCCGGTCATTGTACGGGATAAATAAGGTTTTTCTGGCGGGTTTTTTTTCAGTTCGGTTTTTTGGACATATTTTTCTGTTGGTTCACTAGAACATTTTTTTCGACCCGAACATTTTTTCAAATTCATAAACCATTTTTAAATTAATTACCAATATTTTAAAATTCATGAACTTTTTAAAATTTTGGACATCTTACTTGTGAACAATTATTCAAATTCATGAATCAATTTTCATATCTTTTTCTTCCGTATTTCTGGGCCTTTTCCTTTCTTTATTCCAATTTTTAAATTCATGAACATTTGTTTTCCAATTCGTGAACTATTTTGAAATACAGGACATTTGACATTGATGAACCATTTTTTCAAATTCATGAACTATTTTCAAAATCATGAACATTTATATGAACTTTTTTGAAATTCATGAACATTGTTTTGTGAAACATATTTAAATTCATGAACATTTTCTCGTGAACCATTTTCAAATTAATGAACCATATTTAAATTCATGAATGTTTTTTAGTGAACCATTTTCAAATTAATAAACCATATTTAAATTCATGAACACTTTTTCGTGAACCACTTTTAAGTTCATGAATATTTTTTAATTCACAACATTAACATTTTCTAAGTTTATCTAAAACTAACGGTGCATCCAGTTTTGAAATTAATATGCTAATTAACTAAATAAAAACAAAAGAAATAGTAAAGTGCACGAAACGTACGCGACTAAGCAATCCAATGGTAATTAAATGAGCCTGGCCCACAGGAGCACGTCGGGTGTGCGTATGCTCGATTCCTGACGCTATAAGCGTGGAATAAGAGCTCCCGCCCTTTAGCGGCGCGAATCGGCCGCGCCACTAACGGGGACCTACTGCTGGGCCAGCCCATTTCGTTGGCGTTGGTTTCTTTTCCTTTTTTTCTTCTCTGTTTTCCTTTTTTCGTTTCTTTTTTCTTATTACTTTTTCTTTTATTCTTAACTTTTTGCGATTTTAAAAACTGTTGTACACTTTTTGAATGTGAACAAATTTTAAATTTCAACATTTTTCAAATCTGAATATATTATAATTAGAAAAAAATAAATGAGAACAAATTTTTAATTTGACTAGTTTTAAAATGTGAACAACCTTCGGATTTGAACAATTTTTACATGTCAACAACTTCCAAATTTGAATAATTTTTAACGTGAACAATTTTCGAATTTTAATTTTTTCAAATTTAAGCATTTTTTAATTTGGACAATTTTCAGAAGTGAACAAATTTTGAATTTGAAGATTTTCAAATTTGGATATTTTCGAAAATCTAAAAAAATTCAAATCTAACTTTTTTTCAAAAATGAAAAAAAGTGAAAATAAAATAAAATTTGAAAAGAAAATGTGCAAAATAATAAAAATACCAGCAAAAAAGAAATGAAAAAAACATAAGAGAAAAAGAAAAAAAAGAAAAAATCGCCGAATGGGCCAACCCAATAGCGGGCGCCCTTCAGGCGGTACAAGCGCGAAGCGCCGCCTGCGGGCAATGTATATGATCTACCCACTCCATAGGTCGTGAAAAGGCTGTTTCAGGCATAGAAGACCCAAAAACCTGGCTTTTTCTACAGAAGTAGTGAGAATGGTTTTCCACTTCTTCCTCATGTCACTGTTTTTTGTTTTTTTATTTAGTTTTCTCATGGCTCTCTTTTATGTTAGTTTTTTATTTGAACATGTCTACTTTTTTTCAAAATCTTCGAATATACTTTTTTTTGTTTTCCTTCCCAAAGATTTTTGTGCTAATCCTTGACACTAATTTTATTTTAGAATTTCAATTTTCCCTATTTCTTAACATTTTGTTCCTCTTAGTCTGAATTTGTTTTTCTCTTGTAGTTGTAATTTGTCCACAGGCGTCAAAACTTGATCCAATTTTTTTGTTCCGATTATAGTGGGTATATATTACGACGATGTTAGAAATTTGTTCAACTTGGTCAAAAGTTATGTTCAGCTTGTAGTTATGATTATTTACACATGTGACTAAAAATTTGTTCCGCTTAGTCGTGCTTTGTTTTGCATATTAAATTTGACTCCACTTGGTTGAAACGTTGTATTCCAGTCATAGTAATTATTTGTTCGGATGCGCTAAAATATGTGTTTCGCTGGGCTAATTTTTTCTTCTCAGTGCATATGTGATTTGTCTGCAGTGTCTGCAGCGTATTTCCACATAAGATTGTTTCATGCCGGCCTAGTTAGGTCAGCTCTCCCTCTTCCACCTGATCGACTTCACAAGTTGGTGTGGCTTGCGACGATGAACTGAAAAGCAGGAAGCAAGCCAGGTCAGCTTTGGTTAAACTTTGAGCGCCGAGGATCGCGTAGAGATACAACTGTCGGTCCAAAACAAGTTGCCCCAGGTGCTAGCTAGGGTAATCATCATAGTGTAATGACGATCCGATCCCCTAATGCATGCATGATCTCGCCGTGACTTTAGTCCGTCACTTTGTCTGCAGAGCGATTAGCTTTTGATTAAAGTTTAATTAAACAAGTTGCGAGATGTTAGGTCAGTTTCAAACACACCATCCAGCTCGATCGCATGCAGCAGGCAGGTCGTGAAGGACGAACGCGTCTCGCATGCAGGTCGCGGAACGAGGCGCAGAAATGGAACGACCGACGCGACGCGACGCGATGGATCGATGAGTCGAGTTCCCTCGGAAAAAGGATGGATGCGTCTCGCGCGTGTGTGTAGCTGCTCATCGCGCGGGCGGAAGTACACGTACGTGCATGGCGCACGTCCGTCCGTCCCGGCAGATTGCGGAACGTACAGCGAGGCGAGAGCAACGTATGCCCTACGCACGTCCTGCTTCTGCACTTTTTTTACTATTCTTCACTCGCGCGCTTTTTCACGGACGGAATTGGTGCGAAATCCGACTATTCGCCTTTTCCCAACCCGGCCATGATAACACAACCATGTTTATCCCACGTGATAACATGTGAGGTCACATGTGTTCAAACTTGCTTTTCCATGTTTTTATGGCCTACCCTAACACAACCAAGTAAAATAGACCAATTTTGAACCACCGCTTGACCGTGGTCAAAGGGGTAGACGGAGACGGTCAGAGGGGTAGGGCGTCGCCTGAAACATCGCTTACGAGGGTCGGAATCCCTCTGATTCTTGCGTGGTTCCCTAACATATGTACAAAAGTGTGGTGGAATATTGAAATAGCCAAACCCCAACCCCCAAGCGCATCCTCTTCGCAGGGGTCACTTATCCCGCGGGAAGGTTATGAACTTATAGCGGGAAACTCCCGCGTGGAGTCGACGGGAGGGAATCTTGTGATCACATGTGCTCAAATTTGGTTTCCATGTTACGATGGCCTATCATAACACGACAAGTAAAAAAAAGTCTATTGTTCAACCGCCATTTGACCACGGTCAAAGGGGTAGACAGCCAATCAAAGGGCTAGGGTTTCGGTTCCAAACATCGCTTCGGAGGGACAGAATCCTTATGAATCTTGCGTGGTTCCCTAACATTTGTATAAAAGTGTGGTGAAATGTTGAAATAGTCAAAACCCAGCCCCCAAGCATGACCCTCTTCACGGACATCACTTATCCCGCGTGATGGTAATGAACTTACAGTGGGAATAAATTCCCACGTCAGGTCGACCAGAGGGAATCTTGTGATCACATATGTTCAAACTTGCTTTTCCATTTTCCTATGGCCTACCCTAACACAACCAAGTAAAATAGACTATTTTTGAACCGCCGCTTGACCGCGGTCAAAGGGGTAGACGGAGGCGGTCAAAGGGGTAGGGTTTCGCCCGAAACGGCGCTTACGAGGGTCGAAATCCCTTTGATTCTTGCGTGGTTCCCTAACATATGTATAAAAGTGTGGTGGAATATTGAAATAGCCAAACCCCAGCCCCCAAGCGCAATCCTCTTCACAGGTGTCACTTATCCCGCGGGAAGGTTATGAACTTATAGCGGGAAACTCCCACGTGAAGTCGACTGGAGGGAATCTTGTGATCACATGTGCTCAAATTTGGTTTCCATGTTACGATGGCCTACCATAACACTGCAAGTAAAAAAAAGTCTATTGTTCAACCGCCATTTGACCACGGTCAAAGGGGTAGACGGCCAATCAAAGGGCTAGGGTTTCGGTTCCAAACATCGCTTCGGAGGGACGGAATCCTTATGAATCTTGCGCGGTTCCCTAAAATTTGTATAAAAGTGTGGTGGAATGTTGAAATAGCCAAAACCCAGCCCCCAAGTGTAGTGATGCGTCATCTCCTGATTCGAGATTGACTTTTTTTATACTATCAGCGACTCAATAACGTTAGCAGTTGAAGTTTTTTAAAAAGGTTAGTAGTACATTAAGATTTTCAATATCCTCAAGGCAATTAAGATTTGTTCTCAACTGAATTAAGAGGCCGTTTGCAACACACGGGAAGTCTGCTAGTGATTATAATGCACATACAGTCGTAAGCATGCAAGACACGTGTTTGTTTACCGTCCTATTTGTCCTACGCTAATTTGTTCGTGTAAAACTTACAGATGCCCCGTTAACATGTTGATGGATCTTAAAAGTGGAGGGATTAAATTAGTGCTCAACAAATGACACATTTATATATGAATCATATATACGCAGGCATTCACTAGATCGATCTTGGTCCACTGGTTCTGCATGGATATGTGACTATATGAGCATTTGCGCTAGCTAGCTAGGATGCATCAAGTTCAGCTAGCAGCAAACCGGCTACATGCATGTAGCTGATCATGGATTATGTATCGATCGGATCACGAGATGAGGACGGTCAGGTTTGATAACCATTCAGCCTGCGGAGGAGGCACACAGATTGCTCACGCCCGGAGGCGCAGCTTACACACCTGACGATCTCCATCCATCCATAAACCAAGAACACACCTTAGCACTAGCTAGGATATCAAAATTCCAACACAAGCGCATCAGTCAGAAAGCCAAGCATCGATAGACCATAAACAAGCCTTTTATGCCATGATGCCATATGGAGATGAACATGAAGCTAGCGTTGCCTAATGGTGATTGGTGAGAACTACGGTGGACTCTCTCCCTTCCTCTCCCTCTCTTCAACACAACATACACGCACACTTGCATCTCGCACGGTGACGCTTGGAGCTGACGGCGCCATAAGCGATGGTCGCTGACTCCAACCTCATATGCTGCCCCTCAGGCGACGACGTTGCACCGTCGCTGGAGCTGACAGCGTGCAACCGCTGCGGCCTTCATCGCCATGACGATGTCTACACCACCATGGATCATGCCGGAAACGATGAGGTCAGGGTGGTGCCGGCGTGCAGCCCGCCGCGGCACCGCCATCTCCCTTTCGCCACTACGGCGTCGGGGCTGCTGGCGTACAGCCCGGCTTCATCTCCACTTCCGCGACGTCAGCCGTCAGGGCCGGGTCGGGTCTGCTCCCGGCGCGCACACTGACGCCATCATCACCACCGCGGATCATGTTGGAGATGCCGACGGGCGACGAAACATCTTACCCACCATCTCGCACAGCTGGGACGTTGTCATGCTCCAGGAGAGAAGAAGATGGTGGCGCTGGCGCACGCTACAGCCGGTGCTCACTGCGTCATGCCTATTGGTGGGCAGACCAAGAAAATAAGATACGAAGACAAGTGCATGCAGGGCTGCGGGTCAAGCTAGCTGTGCATCGCAATCATGCATACATCGGACGCTCTGTCGTCCGCGCGCGATGCCCGTCGTGGAGGCCATTTCCTGCGATCTCCGGGGCTGTCGGAGGCGCCCCCGTCGAGGACATCGGACGCTGCGGGAGCCTGGACCATGATCAATGGCCGTGTGTGCCAGCTGCTCGCTGCTCGGCGCCAAGCTGGCTTCATCAAACCTCTACGTAGGCTCCAAGCTGGCTTCATCAATGGCCGTCATGTCGTCCGCGGCTTACCATTGGATCTGCCTGACGTCGTCCGCAAACGACGACACCAATTACGTCACCACCACCTTGAGAGCCATCCAAGACGGAGCGACGCCTGTGCTAGCTGCCAAAGGTGGCCCGAGGCGGGCGCACCGTCGAGGCGATGCGAAATGGCACCTCTGACACTACTACTAGCCCGAGCATGTGAAACGGCGTCCTTGACTTTTTTTTTCGAAAAGGGGAGTCCCAGCCTCTGCATCGAAGTGATGCATACAGTCACTTTATTAACTTATTGTAGAAGTGTAAAAAGTCTTTTACAAATCACGGATCACAAAGGGTCGATAAATGTATCAACCAACGGAAAATAACAAAGCAAACATAAATCTTCATAGCGCAATTCTCTTCTCAAAACGCCAGCCCGATCGGTTGTAGAAATCCACGGCGTCCTTGACTAACGCCAACTTGGCGTCAAGCCAAGATGAGGCGCCGACCGAATCGGCTATATATGTTGACCCGTACGCACGGCGTCGGTGTCACATCGTTGCCGATCTCCGCCAACAACATACTCCCAGGAGAGTCATATCCCATGCGCTAATTGCGGTGCGTGTACCGACGAGTACATGGGCTCTGCCGCAACTCACGTACACCACCATCACATCATGCATGGAGAATTCGAAGCGAAGACGACTTATGGTGTGACCGCGGGAGTAATTAACCGGGTGCCTTTCGAGGCCCTGAGAATCAGGCAATAACCATAATCAGAATAGCCGCGCTAGCAGACCACAAAGCGCATTCTATCAGGGATCTTGTACTTTGTTTCTAGAAAAGAGATTAATAAATTATACACCCTTCTGTTTACTGTTTTTATTGTGTATTACGGTACATTGACACCGTCCCGTATTTTTTTTTGTTTAACCTGGCGCATCAGCGAAAAATGCTTCCACTGTAATCTGAAGTAACTATCGCTGGAGATATTTTTCCGTGTCAAACAACATTAATAAATATTATGTCACGTGTCCTTATTTATGCATGCACTAATAGCTATTCCCTTTGTTCCAAATTAATTGACTTTCATATATCTACATTTGGATGTACCTAGACATGTTACATGTACATATGCATCCAAATGTAGATATATGGCATCCAAATGTAGATATGTGGAAGTCATTTAATTTGGAACGGAGGGAGTATTACCTATCATGAACGGTAGGTCAACATATTTTTTCGTGGGCTGTAACTTCAGCATACTAGATATAGTTGAGTCGCATTTAGTGGACTTAGAACTCTTGTGGGGGGGGGGGGGGGGGGGGGGGGGGAGGGGGTTGGGTTGTCGGGAAGTTAATGAGTCAACCCGAGAGTTCTAACTGCACTAAATTTGACTCAACAATGTTAGAACTCTCGGGTTTCATGTTAGCAAAAAAGAACTCTCGGGAAGTCAGTCTCCGTGGCTTGTACTTTTGACGGCCCTTTCTCCAAACGCGCACATGAAAAAAACTTTGTCTCATATCATAAAATTAGAGCGCAATAAACCACACGTCTTCACCATCAGAAGAACAAAGATTATGGCGCGTGTCCTTAAATTATACATGGAATGCTAGATTTTAGATTTACCTACCATGGGATGGTAGATGAAGTATTATACTATTATTATGTGGGCCGTGAATCGTATATAGACACTCCGATCTATAAGATTTTAGTGGTGTTGAAAGGCTCTCAGGAAGTTAGGTTTTCCATGGCTTGCAATTTCTGCGAAACACCGTGAAAGTTTTCATGGCCCTATCGCGTATGGGAAAAAAATCATCACCTAGCATAGAATCAACACCCCTGGTAACATGCGGCGACAAAATTTATACACCTCACTTAAATTCATTCAACATAAGCAGACACAATTTGACAACAATTGCATCTACTCTTTGTACAACTGGCTACATCAATCAGTATCAAAATTGCAAGCATTAGCAAAATTGGTCAACAATTCCCTAGCAAGGAGCAGCAAAATTGAAGCCACTATAGCTAAATTACAGTTCATGGGCAGGCACTAGCAGTTCTTTCTAAATTGGACAACAATTTTCTAGCAAGCCTCGCTGCCCTGCTCTCCGACCTCCATGGCAGCACAGCAGCATGGAGGAGCGCTCGCTGCTCGCGCCTCCTGTCCACGGCGACCAACCTCCACCACAACGCCCTCTACCTCAACTGCAGCGGCGCCCCTACTCCACATCCTGTGCGGCGGCACGACACGTGGGCGCGACAGCGGTTTCGGCCTATGATGAAAAAGTAGAGCGAGCGCATATCGGTGGTGGCGGGAGGACTCTTTCTATGTTTCCTATTGGGCGCTTGCTGGACTTTGCTCTAATATTGTACCCACATGCATGGAGCATTGGAGGTATAGCTATAGCTATAGCTAGTACTGCATGTAATCACATGTGTCTACGTGAGGAAGGTAGCGCCAAAACTAAAAATTTCGGAAGAGCACCGCAGTCGCCGCCAAAACAGAATTTCGGAGGAGCGCCCGCCAAAACAAATTTGAGAAGAGTGCCCGCCAAAGTGGATTTTCGGGAGCGCCTTGCCAGTTGCCATTCATTTTTGATTTCGGAAGAGCGCCGAAATTTCGTTTTGGGCTGAGCGGGAATTTGGGTCCAAACTCCATACGCAGAAGACAAAATTTTGTTGGGCAGCAGACCAGAACTCCACCATCTTCTCCTCCCAGCGACACCACCTCCCCGATCCCCTTTTGCCGCCGCCTCGTCGCCGGTAGAATCCGGCCAACTCCGGCGACTCCCCGATATGCAGACCACCGCTCCGGCACCAGATCCTCCTCCTCTCCCGATTCCACGGTGTGGAACCACCGAATCGCCGCCCCACCTCAAACCCTAACTCAGATGCAGGGGCATGGCAGGCGGAGTGGCGGGAGGGCTAGGTGGCCGTCGGCGGCGAGGCTACTGCTCGCGCGCCTCCGTGTTCTAGGCCGGCGTCGAGAAGCTCGCCATCGAACTCTGTTCTCCCAGTTCCCGATGCGGTCCACGAGGCTGCACTTGGCCATCGTCTCCCGCAGCAGCACCTCGGCCGTCCGGCACCGGGGCGTGAACGTCGGGCACGACGAAGAGAACGTGGTCCGGTGAGCAGCTGAAGGACGCTGCGGCTGGGAGGACGTCTCCGCCTCCTGTACGTACTGCTCCTGTCTCTTTTCTCTGTCAGATTAGATTATTTTGTAGGATGCATCTCAACTTCTGTGAGGTTCCGATGTGTTCTTGGATTCCTAGGCAGTGAATGAAAGAATTACCTGTGCGTCTCCTTTTGAATCTGAGCACAGTTTGATCGTCATCTGTAGAACACGTTTTCCTACGCAAAATTGAACTTGTGGGTGTGGGGGACAAGACCATGTTCAGTGTTGTTGTTAGATTCGTTGGCAACAAACACAAATAACATTTTATTTTCCTTACCCTCAACAATCTCTATCTGAATCTTTATTTTGTGTGGCAGAAATCTGCCTCGTGTGCAGCTTCGAGCCTAATCTTGCCCAGCATTGGGAAGCTCAGCAAGGTCCAGAGACTGTAAGATTTGTTACAACAAATTACCCATTTACCTTCATGTAGGGTGCCTGTGACAATCTCTGAAACAATCTGCACTTTTTCCACGTTTTTGCTTTCAGATCTCTGCACCAGAACAACTTGCATGGTTTCCTTCCAATGGAGATCAAGAACTGCACCCAGCTTGGGCAATGTATGCTACTCTTATCTGGTAGACATGTACTAGTTCAGTATATGTCCGCTGAACTGAAATGTGAGTGTTTGCCTCTCTAGTTTGTATCAATTAGTACTAATGTATGTGTTAGAAATTTGGAACTACATGTTTTTAGTGACCTAGTGCATTTCTTCCATGAGCATTGTTTGTTGTCTATGTCTAACTTGAAACTTTGTAACTGCAATGTACTAGGTATGCTTGTATGTGAAAACTTGGGAACCTTAGGTTCTCAATTGTCAAATATTGGAGGCCTTTTCATGATCTGAACTAGATATGCTTGTATACGAAAAAAGTTTGTTCTAAACTGTTAAATATGAATTCTTAATTCCAATTGTTTTGTTGTATGCAGGCAGTGTCAAGCTGCACGCCTCAAGGCCCACCACGGAGACCTCGACGCTGTTGATCAGGAGCTCGTCGACATCGCCACCCAAAGGTGATTTTTTTCTTTGGCCGTGCTCGAATTGATTGCTGCCATGCTATGGAGTATTGTTCTTCATGGTGCTCTGGGTCATGACCGCCAATATTGGTTTGTGGTGATGATTACTTTCATGCTATTTAGTTGCTAGGCTTTATAATTACTAGAAAGTTGATCTCTGGTCCAGGGCTATTAGTCAATGCAAGTCATGATTTTTCTGTTACCATGTCCTTGTCAGGTGTCCAAGTTGTAAACTTGTGATGACATAAGATGTGAGTTATCTTCTTTTATTGCAAATCACGTAATGTCTTTGAGAGCAAGAACTCACATCTTCTTTTTTAGTGTAAATTGTTGTAGTGTTGATGTCAAAATCTTTCTACTGTTTGGAATATAAAGTGTGCTCATTTTTAGGTCTGTTTGCAATCTTATTGTCTATCCAAATCATGTTATATAGCAACAACATGTACTTCTTTTATTATGCTCTAATCTAATGTTGTATTTTTATTGGTGACGTGACACTAACCAAGACAACAGTTCTAGAAACTAACTAACAACAAAAGTTCCAGGAAGTTATTAAGCCAATTTTTACTAAGAATTGAACACCCACTATAAACATTTCATTAGAAAAGTTTTATTAAGTTAATTATTGATCCGTTCCTGATGCTTGTTCCAAAATTGGATGCCATCTTCCAATTGTCAAGGAGTTTTTTCAAGGCTATAGTATCATGGTCTCTTGTCACTTCTGCTGTTGAATACTATTAATATCTAGTGTCCACGTTGTGCAGGAGCTAGCCCTCAAGGCCCACCACGGTGAGATCGAAGCTGTTCAGGAGCTCGTTAACATCGGCACCTACAGGTCAATTTTTTTTTCTTTACAGGCACTCAAATGATTGCTGCCATGCTATCCAGTAGTGTCTGTGCAAGTTCCCCATTAATTTTTTCACCTGTAAATAGCCATGCCACTTGATTAGATGATCATAACAATGTACTGTTAGACTACATGACAAAATATGGATTTTTGGCGCCCATTCTGGCTATCTTTTCTCAAAATTTGATAACTCATCAAGAGGCACATGCTTATTTCAATCTGGCTATTAGCAGCAGCTTCGAAAAGGTTAACTTGTCCTTGGTGTCCCTCAAAACTGAAAACGAGCACAGGTGCTTCATCTTTACAGAGGGGGTTCTGATGCTTTATGTGGAACTTCAAATTTATGTATGTTCAGGCCTACGGTGGTTCATCTTTTGTTATTTCTGGTAATAATTATGTTTAGAGAATACCACTAAGACAAAGATGCTTAGGTGAATGTTCTAATGCTAGTATTTCGGACAAGCCACTGTAATTTTGATGGTTTTGTGCTGTTGGCCTAAGTTTACTTGTATTTGGTTCTGAACGCCACTAGTTGGTAATGTGTGGGATTGCTTAGGGAGGAATGGCTCTATTCAAGTCCAATAATTGTGGATACAATTCTTGTCTTTAATTGTGTTTTAGTGAAATCAGTTATTGTTGTTGTATTTGTTAATTTGATGTGGTAGTTGTTGTCTTAGGAGAGGAAGTCTGGCGAGTAGTGCTATGTACATGCATATGTATGAAATTTCTTGCCCCTGCTGTGCTGCTTTGGGGTTTCCAAGTTGAGAATTATCAATTGATATCACACACGTATGCATACAGGTGAAAATCATGCTGTAGTTGGCTGTCATTCTGGTGCTGAAAAACAATTTGCGTTCTTGTACTGCCCACTATTTCCTGATAGCCCGGAAACTGTGATAGTAATGCAACATATGTTGGGTTATATAATTTAGTAGAACATTGTGAATTTGTGATGCTCTTGTTGGGTGTTAGAAGAACATACTGCTGTTTGGTTTGAATAAATAATGTACTTTGTCCTGTTGGCTGTTGTTACAAGATGAGTAATGCATGCATGAATCTGTCTTGTCATGTTGATTTAGCTAAACGTGATATTTGAATGAATGCAGGTAATGCCTTTGAGTTTTTCATGGCTTTGTGACAAGCTCCATCTGGTCTGGCTCCGGCAGTGGCTAGTGTATGTAGTCTCTGGCGCTCTGTGACTTTGATCTACTTCATCTCTTATAGGTGTATGTGATCTGTGGTTGCTGGTTATTGGTCTGATCCTATTTATCTTGTCCCTGGATAGTAGTTTTTAACCTGCTTGGTTGCAGTTGCTTTATTATGGTTGTTGAGAAAGGAAACCTTGTGCTAGTCATGATATTCAGTATGATCAGATATCTCATGTCTTGAAAGCTATCCCCCTTTTCTGATTACAAACAATCACTAGGTGAATCGTTGATATGTGCTTTAGTTTACCTCCCTCCCAAAAGAGATGTATTCATTTATTTCGATATCATCAAAAGAGAGGATTGTGATTTCTTTTTTCTTTGTTTCAACTCAACTATAGGACCATTTGTTGTCCTTATTGTAGTTGATAAACATGTTTGTGAAGTATGTTTACATCATAACCTTTCTATAACTTTGACTGGATTTCTGGACATGAATAGGTATTCTTGCCAAGTAGATAGCTGAACTCCAGAAAGTTATATGCAGGTTCAGAAAAAGGACTAGAATCCAGAGCAGTAGTGTCACGATTGCGCAAGAGTTATTTTCAGTTAGCCAGCCTTTTAGGTTACTTTTGTAGGTCAAGGATGTACATATAGTTCTTAATATCTCATAATATCTAACCTTCCTTTCTATGATTTCACGTTGTCGCTGCAGGTTATTAGGGGAACAGTCCATGGTTCGATGTTTCCAGTTGAACCTGGGCCATGTACGTATATATGTTTCTAGCTAGGTAAATGAATTGGTGCCCTATGCAAATTTAACTTTGAAGCCACGTGGTAATTTCAAAAAAAAAACTTTGAAGCCACGTGGTCGCCCCCTTGTGTGGTATGCGGACGACGGCGTTGGGCCCAAAAGCAGCGTCAATGAGTTACTCGTCGCAGTTGGTGCTCACTTGTCCATGACTTTGGCGACGAGCTCAGCCTGTCTCCCTCAAGTGCTGAATTTGTGTATGTATTGGCTTGCTGTAGTGAAGATTTCGTTTGAATTTTAGTCTCGGATATGGTGATGAGTTAAACTTGTACAATTGCGGATTCATTGTTTCCAGTTGAAGCCGTACACAACAACTCTTCACCATCTTACATACACCAACCATGCAGAAAATTAGTCCAGACAATAATTTGCTCCCTCATTTAGGGTTGAATACATTAGTATGATGCAAAACTTGAACTTTCAAGGTGTACGTAAGAACTCTTCTTCAACATCTTACATAATGTTGAAGATATACATGTCGATTGTACAAATTTAATCGAGAGAGAAACAATGTTAAAAAGTACGGAATTGACAAGGTAATAAACAAAAGCAAAAAGTTGTACATGTCATAGATAACTAATTTTCGTAGCTAGGTATATAAACCAGTACACTATGCAAAACTTTCTAAATTTGAACTTTGAAGGCGTATGTAAGAACTCTTCTTCTCCATCTCACATAATGTTGAACACGCAAAAAAAACTAGCCTAGTCTAGAGAGAAACAGCAGTAATTTGCTCTCACGTGTAGTACTCCGTATCTAGCATGCAACCTCCTCCTAGCTAGTAGGATGGAGAAAGACGTCTCTAGGATCATAAATAATAGATACACGGAAACCGAGCAGACATCTCACTCAATTGATTGTCTGCGGTAGCTGGCGACACATAACATGCCTAGTTTAGCTGGAGCACTTGCCAGGTCACCAATCCAAGCCACAACCCATCATGGCCGTCCACCATTTTCGAAAGAGAGACCAGATTGTTTCTTCTTCCCGTGCTCGCCTCCAACCTGCCCTCTATAAATCCTAGTCCAGCGTCACAAGCCGCGTGCGGTATGCGCGTGACTTGTGACTTTGGACTTGGCGAGGCGGAGGCGGAGGCCCGCATCCGTCGTTGACAATGGTCAATAACACGGCACCGGTGGGCACATTCTGCTACATCGACCCAGAGTACCAGCGCACCGGCGTCGTGTCGGCCAAGTCCGACGTGTACGCGCTCGGAGTCGTGGTGCTGCAGTTGCTGACCGGGAGGACGTCGCCTCTGGGGCTCGCCCACGCCGTCGAGACCGCGCTGGATGAAGGCGGCGGCGCCTTTGCGGACATGCTGGACGATGCCGCCGGGGAGTGGCCGCTGGAGGAGGCGCGGGAGCTGGCGGCGCTGGCGCTCCGGTGCGCCGAGATGCGGCGTAGGGACCGACCCGGGCTGCGCGAGCACGTCCTGCCTGCGCTGGAGCGGATCAAGGGTGTCGCTGCCACCTTCCAGTCCCGTTAGGTACCCTCTAACACAGGAGCACGTCGGGTGTGCGTATGCTCGATTCCTGACGCTATAAATGTGGAATAAGAGCTCCCGCCCTTTAGCGGCGCGAATCGGCCGCGCCGCTAACGGTGACGTACTGCTGGGCTGGCCCATTTCGTTGGTGTTGGTTTTTTCCTATTTTCCTTCTTTTTTCTTCTATGTTTTCCTTTCTTTTTTCTTATTACTTTTTCTTTTATTCTTTTATTCTTAGCTTTTTGTGAAAAGGCTCGGTATCGCCCGGCTGATTCAGTCATAGAAGACCCAAAAGCCTACACGTCGAGCGAGTAGTGACGCGACGCATGCGGAGTGGCATTACCTCGTAAATAGAGATGAGATAGAGGGGTGGATGGATATACCGCTTCGATTCCTCAACCAGAAGCTCGGGAAACTGCTCCGAGGCAGTTTCTCCCCACCGCATGTAAACTTGCTTCTCGGCAGTTTCTCGGTCTAGGAATCTGGACACTTCTTTTCAGCTTATGGGTTTTGGTAGCTAGAAGCAGGCTCATAAGCCCAAAAGAAGTCACCCTTAGTCGCTTCTGCTGGCCGGAACGAGCGAGCGAGAGAATCTCTGGAAGAAGAACGGACGGGCCGTGGGCCGTCCTGCCTATACAAAATGAAAGGCTAAACTAAACACACAAGAAGAAGAGTTGGCACTGCATAGGCAATAACGCCCGTTAGGGGAGATCCTTTTCTACGCCCAACGCACAGTTTAGCACGAAAACGCATACCACTCCGATCGGGATAAGTGGTCCGGCCCAGTTACGGTGGCTATCATGTTCATTGGTTCGCGATAAGTGGTCCGGTCATTGTACGGGATAAATAAGGTTTTTCTGGCGGGTTTTTTTTCAGTTCGGTTTTTTGGACATATTTTTCTGTTGGTTCACTAGAACATTTTTTTCGACCCGAACATTTTTTCAAATTCATAAACCATTTTTTAAATTAATTACCAATATTTTAAAATTCATGAACTTTTTAAAATTTTGGACATCTTACTTGTGAACAATTATTCAAATTCATGAATCAATTTTCATATCTTTTTCTTCCGTATTTCTGGGCCTTTTCCTTTCTTTATTCCAATTTTTAAATTCATGAACATTTGTTTTCCAATTCGTGAACTATTTTGAAATACAGGACATTTGACATTGATGAACCATTTTTTCAAATTCATGAACTATTTTCAAAATCATGAACATTTATATGAACTTTTTTGAAATTCATGAACATTGTTTTGTGAAACATATTTAAATTCATGAACATTTTCTCGTGAACCATTTTCAAATTAATGAACCATATTTAAATTCATGAATGTTTTTTAGTGAACCATTTTCAAATTAATAAACCATATTTAAATTCATGAACACTTTTTCGTGAACCACTTTTAAGTTCATGAATATTTTTTAATTCACAACATTAACATTTTCTAAGTTTATCTAAAACTAACGGTGCATCCAGTTTTGAAATTAATATGCTAATTAACTAAATAAAAACAAAAGAAATAGTAAAGTGCACGAAACGTACGCGACTAAGCAATCCAATGGTAATTAAATGAGCCTGGCCCACAGGAGCACGTCGGGTGTGCGTATGCTCGATTCCTGACGCTATAAGCGTGGAATAAGAGCTCCCGCCCTTTAGCGGCGCGAATCGGCCGCGCCACTAACGGGGACCTACTGCTGGGCCAGCCCATTTCGTTGGCGTTGGTTTCTTTTCCTTTTTTTCTTCTCTGTTTTCCTTTTTTCGTTTCTTTTTTCTTATTACTTTTTCTTTTATTCTTAACTTTTTGCGATTTTAAAAACTGTTGTACACTTTTTGAATGTGAACAAATTTTAAATTTCAACATTTTTCAAATCTGAATATATTATAATTAGAAAAAAATAAATGAGAACAAATTTTTAATTTGACTAGTTTTAAAATGTGAACAACCTTCGGATTTGAACAATTTTTACATGTCAACAACTTCCAAATTTGAATAATTTTTAACGTGAACAATTTTCGAATTTTAATTTTTTCAAATTTAAGCATTTTTTAATTTGGACAATTTTCAGAAGTGAACAAATTTTGAATTTGAAGATTTTCAAATTTGGATATTTTCGAAAATCTAAAAAAATTCAAATCTAACTTTTTTTCAAAAATGAAAAAAAGTGAAAATAAAATAAAATTTGAAAAGAAAATGTGCAAAATAATAAAAATACCAGCAAAAAAGAAATGAAAAAAACATAAGAGAAAAAGAAAAAAAAGAAAAATCGCCGAATGGGCCAACCCAATAGCGGGCGCCCTTCAGGCGGTACAAGCGCGAAGCGCCGCCTGCGGGCAATGTATATGATCTACCCACTCCATAGGTCGTGAAAAGGCTGTTTCAGGCATAGAAGACCCAAAAACCTGGCTTTTTCTACAGAAGTAGTGAGAATGGTTTTCCACTTCTTCCTCATGTCACTGTTTTTTGTTTTTTTATTTAGTTTTCTCATGGCTCTCTTTTATGTTAGTTTTTTATTTGAACATGTCTACTTTTTTTCAAAATCTTCGAATATACTTTTTTTTGTTTTCCTTCCCAAAGATTTTTGTGCTAATCCTTGACACTAATTTTATTTTAGAATTTCAATTTTCCCTATTTCTTAACATTTTGTTCCTCTTAGTCTGAATTTGTTTTTCTCTTGTAGTTGTAATTTGTCCACAGGCGTCAAAACTTGATCCAATTTTTTTGTTCCGATTATAGTGGGTATATATTACGACGATGTTAGAAATTTGTTCAACTTGGTCAAAAGTTATGTTCAGCTTGTAGTTATGATTATTTACACATGTGACTAAAAATTTGTTCCGCTTAGTCGTGCTTTGTTTTGCATATTAAATTTGACTCCACTTGGTTGAAACGTTGTATTCCAGTCATAGTAATTATTTGTTCGGATGCGCTAAAATATGTGTTTCGCTGGGCTAATTTTTTCTTCTCAGTGCATATGTGATTTGTCTGCAGTGTCTGCAGCGTATTTCCACATAAGATTGTTTCATGCCGGCCTAGTTAGGTCAGCTCTCCCTCTTCCACCTGATCGACTTCACAAGTTGGTGTGGCTTGCGACGATGAACTGAAAAGCAGGAAGCAAGCCAGGTCAGCTTTGGTTAAACTTTGAGCGCCGAGGATCGCGTAGAGATACAACTGTCGGTCCAAAACAAGTTGCCCCCAGGTGCTAGCTAGGGTAATCATCATAGTGTAATGACGATCCGATCCCCTAATGCATGCATGATCTCGCCGTGACTTTAGTCCGTCACTTTGTCTGCAGAGCGATTAGCTTTTGATTAAAGTTTAATTAAACAAGTTGCGAGATGTTAGGTCAGTTTCAAACACACCATCCAGCTCGATCGCATGCAGCAGGCAGGTCGTGAAGGACGAACGCGTCTCGCATGCAGGTCGCGGAACGAGGCGCAGAAATGGAACGACCGACGCGACGCGACGCGATGGATCGATGAGTCGAGTTCCCTCGGAAAAAGGATGGATGCGTCTCGCGCGTGTGTGTAGCTGCTCATCGCGCGGGCGGAAGTACACGTACGTGCATGGCGCACGTCCGTCCGTCCCGGCAGATTGCGGAACGTACAGCGAGGCGAGAGCAACGTATGCCCTACGCACGTCCTGCTTCTGCACTTTTTTTACTATTCTTCACTCGCGCGCTTTTTCACGGACGGAATTGGTGCGAAATCCGACTATTCGCCTTTTCCCAACCCGGCCAGCTCCATCGGGCGTGAGTTGGATGGGCATGCACGAGACGACGTTGGCCGTTGAAATTTGTTCTCGCGTGTTCTCCCTCCGTTCGGAAAAGGATGTCACAAAAATGGTCTATCTATAGTTCATTTTTGTGACATCCTTTTCCGCACGGAGGGAGTAGTATCTAGCATGCAACCTCCTCCTAGCTAGTACGATGGAGAAAGACGTCCAAGTTGATCTCGAACCCAACCCTACCGTCCAAGTGTTAACAGACTACCTCCACCTCACCAATCACTTGACTCAGCTGCACCTAAACCCCACAGTTGCTGACACCATTCGCTGGAAGTGGACGGCCAATGGCGTTTACCGTGCAAGATCAGCATACCAGTTCCAATTTCTCACCTCCACCCTTTCAAACTTCAACCAGTTGATCTGGAACACCAAAATTCCTCCCAAAATCCAATTCTTTGCCCGGCTTGCTATCCAGGGAAGGTGCTCTACGGCTGATATTCTCCTCAAGAAACATATTCAATGCAACCCTGTTTGTTCCCTCTGTCACATCCACCCGGAAACTGCTGTTCACTTGCTTGGACACTGCTCTTTCAACGCTCCGGAGGGACGGAATCCATAAGAATCTTGCGTGGTTCCCTAACATTTGTATACATGTGGGGTCGAATGTTGAAATAGCCAAAACCCAGCCCCAAGTGTGACCCTCTTCACGGACGTCACTTATCCCACGTGATGCTAATGAACTTACAGTGGGAATAAATTCCCACGTCAGGTCGACCAGAGGGAATCTTGTGATCACATGTGTTCAAACTTGCTTTTCCATGTTCTTATGGCCTACCCTAACACAACCAAGTAAAATAGACCAATTTTGAACCACCGCTTGACCGTGGTCAAAGGGGTAGACGGAGACGGTCAGAGGGGTAGGGCGTCGCCTGAAACATCGCTTACGAGGGTCGGAATCCCTCTGATTCTTGCGTGGTTCCCTAACATATGTACAAAAGTGTGGTGGAATATTGAAATAGCCAAACCCCAACCCCCAAGCGCATCCTCTTCGCAGGGGTCACTTATCCCGCGGGAAGGTTATGAACTTATAGCGGGAAACTCCCGCGTGGAGTCGACGGGAGGGAATCTTGTGATCACATGTGCTCAAATTTGGTTTCCATGTTACGATGGCCTATCATAACACGACAAGTAAAAAAAAGTCTATTGTTCAACCGCCATTTGACCACGGTCAAAGGGGTAGACAGCCAATCAAAGGGCTAGGGTTTCGGTTCCAAACATCGCTTCGGAGGGACAGAATCCTTATGAATCTTGCGTGGTTCCCTAACATTTGTATAAAAGTGTGGTGAAATGTTGAAATAGTCAAAACCCAGCCCCCAAGCATGACCCTCTTCACGGACGTCACTTATCCCGCGTGATGGTAATGAACTTACAGTGGGAATAAATTCCCACGTCAGGTCGACCAGAGGGAATCTTGTGATCACATATGTTCAAACTTGCTTTTCCATTTTCCTATGGCCTACCCTAACACAACCAAGTAAAATAGACTATTTTTGAACCGCCGCTTGACCGCGGTCAAAGGGGTAGACGGAGGCGGTCAAAGGGGTAGGGTTTCGCCCGAAACGGCGCTTACGAGGGTCGAAATCCCTTTGATTCTTGCGTGGTTCCCTAACATATGTATAAAAGTGTGGTGGAATATTGAAATAGCCAAACCCCAGCCCCCAAGCGCAATCCTCTTCACAGGTGTCACTTATCCCGCGGGAAGGTTATGAACTTATAGCGGGAAACTCCCACGTGAAGTCGACTGGAGGGAATCTTGTGATCACATGTGCTCAAATTTGGTTTCCATGTTACGATGGCCTACCATAACACTGCAAGTAAAAAAAGTCTATTGTTCAACCGCCATTTGACCACGGTCAAAGGGGTAGCCGGCCAATCAAAGGGCTAGGGTTTCGGTTCCAAACATCACTTCGGAGGGAAGGAATCCTTATGAATCTTGCGTGGTTCCCTAAAATTTGTATAAAAGTGTGGTGGAATGTTGAAATAGCCAAAACCCAGCCCCCAAGTGTAGTGATGCGTCATCTCCTGATTCGAGATTGACTTTTTTTATACTATCAGCGACTCAATAACGTTAGCAGTTGAAGTTTTTTAAAAAGGTTAGTAGTACATTAAGATTTTCAATATCCTCAAGGCAATTAAGATTTGTTCTCAACTGAATTAAGAGGCCGTTTGCAACACACGGGAAGTCTGCTAGTGATTATAATGCACATAAAGTCGTAAGCATGCAAGACACGTGTTTGTTTACCGTCCTATTTGTCCTACGCTAATTTGTTCGTGTAAAACTTACAGATGCCCCGTTAACATGTTGATGGATCTTAAAAGTGGAGGGATTAAATTAGTGCTCAACAAATGACACATTTATATATGAATCATATATACGCAGGCATTCACTAGATCGATCTTGGTCCACTGGTTCTGCATGGATATGTGACTATATGAGCATTTGCGCTAGCTAGCTAGGATGCATCAAGTTCAGCTAGCAGCAAACCGGCTACATGCATGTAGCTGATCATGGATTATGTATCGATCGGATCACGAGATGAGGACGGTCAGGTTTGATAACCATTCAGCCTGCGGAGGAGGCACACAGATTGCTCACGCCCGGAGGCGCAGCTTACACACCTGACGATCTCCATCCATCCATAAACCAAGAACACACCTTAGCACTAGCTAGGATATCAAAATTCCAACACAAGCGCATCAGTCAGAAAGCCAAGCATCGATAGACCATAAACAAGCCTTTTATGCCATGATGCCATATGGAGATGAACATGAAGCTAGCGTTGCCTAATGGTGATTGGTGAGAACTACGGTGGACTCTCTCCCTTCCTCTCCCTCTCTTCAACACAACATACACGCACACTTGCATCTCGCACGGTGACGCTTGGAGCTGACGGCGCCATAAGCGATGGTCGCTGACTCCAACCTCATATGCTGCCCCTCAGGCGACGACGTTGCACCGTCGCTGGAGCTGACAGCGTGCAACCGCTGCGGCCTTCATCGCCATGACGATGTCTACACCACCATGGATCATGCCGGAAACGATGAGGTCAGGGTGGTGCCGGCGTGCAGCCCGCCGCGGCACCGCCATCTCCCTTTCGCCACTACGGCGTCGGGGCTGCTGGCGTACAGCCCGGCTTCATCTCCACTTCCGCGACGTCAGCCGTCAGGGCCGGGTCGGGTCTGCTCCCGGCGCGCACACTGACGCCATCATCACCACCGCGGATCATGTTGGAGATGCCGACGGGCGACGAAACATCTTACCCACCATCTCGCACAGCTGGGACGTTGTCATGCTCCAGGAGAGAAGAAGATGGTGGCGCTGGCGCACGCTACAGCCGGTGCTCACTGCGTCATGCCTATTGGTGGGCAGACCAAGAAAATAAGATACGAAGACAAGTGCATGCAGGGCTGCGGGTCAAGCTAGCTGTGCATCGCAATCATGCATACATCGGACGCTCTGTCGTCCGCGCGCGATGCCCGTCGTGGAGGCCATTTCCTGCGATCTCCGGGGCTGTCGGAGGCGCCCCCGTCGAGGACATCGGACGCTGCGGGAGCCTGGACCATGATCAATGGCCGTGTGTGCCAGCTGCTCGCTGCTCGGCGCCAAGCTGGCTTCATCAAACCTCTACGTAGGCTCCAAGCTGGCTTCATCAATGGCCGTCATGTCGTCCGCGGCTTACCATTGGATCTGCCTGACGTCGTCCGCAAACGACGACACCAATTACGTCACCACCACCTTGAGAGCCATCCAAGACGGAGCGACGCCTGTGCTAGCTGCCAAAGGTGGCCCGAGGCGGGCGCACCGTCGAGGCGATGCGAAATGGCACCTCTGACACTACTACTAGCCCGAGCATGTGAAACGGCGTCCTTGACTTTGTTTTTTTCGAAAAGGGGAGTCCCAGCCTCTGCATCGAAGTGATGCATACAGTCACTTTATTAACTTATTGTAGAAGTGTAAAAAGTCTTTTACAAATCACGGATCACAAAGGGTCGATAAATGTATCAACCAACGGAAAATAACAAAGCAAACATAAATCTTCATAGCGCAATTCTCTTCTCAAAACGCCAGCCCGATCGGTTGTAGAAATCCACGGCGTCCTTGACTAACGCCAACTTGGCGTCAAGCCAAGATGAGGCGCCGACCGAATCGGCTATATATGTTGACCCGTACGCACGGCGTCGGTGTCACATCGTTGCCGATCTCCGCCAACAACATACTCCCAGGAGAGTCATATCCCATGCGCTAATTGCGGTGCGTGTACCGACGAGTACATGGGCTCTGCCGCAACTCACGTACACCACCATCACATCATGCATGGAGAATTCGAAGCGAAGACGACTTATGGTGTGACCGCGGGAGTAATTAACCGGGTGCCTTTCGAGGCCCTGAGAATCAGGCAATAACCATAATCAGAATAGCCGCGCTAGCAGACCACAAAGCGCATTCTATCAGGGATCTTGTACTTTGTTTCTAGAAAAGAGATTAATAAATTATACACCCTTCTGTTTACTGTTTTTATTGTGTATTACGGTACATTGACACCATCCCGTATTTTTTTTTGTTTAACCTGGCGCATCAGCGAAAAATGCTTCCACTGTAATCTGAAGTAACTATCGCTGGAGATATTTTTCCGTGTCAAACAACATTAATAAATATTATGTCACGTGTCCTTATTTATGCATGCACTAATAGCTATTCCATTTGTTCCAAATTAATTGACTTTCATATATCTACATTTGGATGTACCTACACTACAACAAGAACGTACCTACAGCAATACATACTCGGCAACGCGTTGAACAGTCGTTGCAAAGTTTTATCCTAGATACAGATGCATGTGTTGTAGCCAAAATCTGTTGTCCATTCTAAAGATTGTTAAGCCCAGCCCACTAAGCGCACGTTTTGTTAACTCCACCAGGCATGAAGCCACGAACGCACCCCCGCACCTGCAGTCTCACTCCTGGCCTCCCACAAACCTAGCCGCCTCCCTCTCACCTCTCAATACGCTCGTTTATCGGCGAGCAGGGCCTCCCTCGCCGGCGATCAGTGGCGTCGGTAGTGCAGCTTGCCTCCTTCTATGAGATCCCTAACTCGGGGAAACGCTCGTGCGGGATCAGGACTACTGCATGACGAGGAGGTTTGTCAACAAAGAGCCACGGCGGCGGCCAGTACTGGCGGCGGTGAATCAGTTTCAGGTGTGCGGCGACGCAGGTGCACGAACATGGTCCGCGCTCAAGATGCAATTTATCTTTCCCCCTGTCAGATTTCCATCTCCTCTCTCCTTGCTTGACCTGTGTTCAGAAATTTTGTGCATCCTTATAAGTCTGACGACGCTAGAGGCAGCAGCTCAGGCCTTAGTGGAACATCTAATACTGCTTTTCTCATGGGCAGGCATTAGGGAAGGTGCGCATCAGCAGCAACAACAAGTAGAAGGACGACCTTGCAGGTATTGATTCGTCCCTTTTGTAAATTTACGTCATATATCCAATACTCGTTTCTGACATTTATGTTATCTGCTGAACATATCGTTATCTGTTTTGTTTCTCATTTCTTGTGCTAGATCTTCATGCCTTTGATCCTGCAGGGTTATAGATGAATGAGACTGGGTATTCAGTATTTCCTTATGATTAATACTTCCTGCCCTTAATCTGCAGGGTTATAGTGTTGACACCAGGAACGTTGGAACATGTCATATTTTACTGGGATGCTACATTACCTCCCCGATCCCCTTTTGCCGCAGACCAGAACTCCACCATCTTCTCCTCCCAGCGACACCACCTCCCCGATCCCCTTTTGCCGCCGCCTCGTCGCCGGTAGAATCCGGCCAACTCCGGCGACTCCCCGATATGCAGACCACCGCTCCGGCACCAGATCCTCCTCCTCTCCCGATTCCACGGTGTGGAACCACCGAATCGCCGCCCCACCTCAAACCCTAACTCAGATGCCGGGGCATGGCAGGCGGAGTGGCGGGAGGGCTAGGTGGCCGTCGGCGGCGAGGCTACTGCTCGCGCGCCTCTGTGTTCTAGGCCGGCGTCGAGAAGCTCGCCATCGAACTCTGTTCTCCCAGTTCCCGATGCGGTCCACGAGGCTGCACTTGGCCATCGTCTCCCGCAGCAGCACCTCGGCCGTCCGGCACCGGGGCGTGAACGTCGGGCACGACGAAGAGAACGTGGTCCGGTGAGCTGCTGAAGGACGCTGCGGCTGGGAGGACGTCTCCGCCTCCTGTACGTACTGCTCCTGTCTCTTTTCTCTGTCAGATTAGATTATTTTGTAGGATGCATCTCAACTTCTGTGAGGTTCCGATGTGTTCTTGGATTCCTAGGCAGTGAATGAAAGAATTACCTGTGCGTCTCCTTTTGAATCTGAGCACAGTTTGATCGTCATCTGTGGAACACGTTTTCCTACGCAAAATTGAACTTGTGGGTGTGGGGGACAAGACCATGTTCAGTGTTGTTGTTAGATTCGTTGGCAACAAACACAAATAACATTTTATTTTCCTTACCCTCAACAATCTCTATCTGAATCTTTATTTTGTGTGGCAGAAATCTGCCTCGTGTGCAGCTTCGAGCCTAATCTTGCCCAGCATTGGGAAGCTCAGCAAGGTCCAGAGACTGTAAGATTTGTTACAACAAATTACCCATTTACCTTCATGTAGGGTGCCTGTGACAATCTCTGAAACAATCTGCACTTTTTCCACGTTTTTGCTTTCAGATCTCTGCACCAGAACAACTTGCATGGTTTCCTTCCAATGGAGATCAAGAACTGCACCCAGCTTGGGCAATGTATGCTACTCTTATCTGGTAGACATGTACTAGTTCAGTATATGTCCGCTGAACTGAAATGTGAGTGTTTGCCTCTCTAGTTTGTATCAATTAGTACTAATGTATGTGTTAGAAATTTGGAACTACATGTTTTTAGTGACCTAGTGCATTTCTTCCATGAGCATTGTTTGTTGTCTATGTCTAACTTGAAACTTTGTAACTGCAATGTACTAGGTATGCTTGTATGTGAAAACTTGGGAACCTTAGGTTCTCAATTGTCAAATATTGGAGGCCTTTTCATGATCTGAACTAGATATGCTTGTATACGAAAAAAGTTTGTTCTAAACTGTTAAATATGAATTCTTAATTCCAATTGTTTTGTTGTATGCAGGCAGTGTCAAGCTGCACGCCTCAAGGCCCACCACGGAGACCTCGACGCTGTTGATCAGGAGCTCGTCGACATCGCCACCCAAAGGTGATTTTTTTCTTT
This sequence comes from Poa pratensis, assembly GCA_947311845.1. Classification (NCBI taxonomy): domain Eukaryota; kingdom Viridiplantae; phylum Streptophyta; class Magnoliopsida; order Poales; family Poaceae; genus Poa; species Poa pratensis. The sequence goes on from CAMZMU010000069.1 coordinate 18,395,095, forward strand.
GGCCGTGCTCGAATTGATTGCTGCCATGCTATGGAGTATTGTTCTTCATGGTGCTCTGGGTCATGACCGCCAATATTGGTTTGTGGTGATGATTACTTTCATGCTATTTAGTTGCTAGGCTTTATAATTACTAGAAAGTTGATCTCTGGTCCAGGGCTATTAGTCAATGCAAGTCATGATTTTTCTGTTACCAAGTTGTAAACTTGTGATGACATAAGATGTGAGTTATCTTCTTTTATTGCAAATCACGTAATGTCTTTGAGAGCAAGAACTCACATCTTCTTTTTTAATGTAAATTGTTGTAGTGTTGATGTCAAAATCTTTCTACTGTTTGGAATATAAAGTGTGCTCATTTTTAGGTCTGTTTGCAATCTTATCGTCTATCCAAATCATGTTATATAGCAACAACATGTACTTCTTTTATTATGGTCTAATCTAATTTGTATTTTTATTGGTGACGTGACACTAACCAAGACAACAGTTCTAGAAACTAACTAACAACAAAAGTTCCAGGAAGTTATTAAGCCAATTTTTACTAAGAATTGAGCACCCACTATAAACATTTCATTAGAAAAGTTTTATTAAGTTAATTATTGATCCGTTCCTGATGCTTGTTCCAAAATTGGATGCCATCTTCCAATTGTCAAGGAGTTTTTTCAAGGCTATAGTATCATGGTCTCTTGTCACTTCTGCTGTTGAATACTATTAATATCTAGTGTCCACGTTGTGCAGGAGCTAGCCCTCAAGGCCCACCACGGTGAGATCGAAGCTGTTCAGGAGCTCGTTAACATCGGCACCTACAGGTCAATTTTTTTTTCTTTACAGGCACTCAAATGATTGCTGCCATGCTATCCAGTAGTGTCTGTGCAAGTTCCCCATTAATTTTTTCACCTGTAAATAGCCATGCCACTTGATTAGATGATCATAACAATGTACTGTTAGACTACATGACAAAATATGGATTTTTGGCGCCCATTCTGGCTATCTTTTCTCAAAATTTGATAACTCATCAAGAGGCACATGCTTATTTCAATCTGGCTATTAGCAGCATCTTCGAAAAGGTTAACTTGTCCTTGGTGTCCCTCAAAACTGAAAACGAGCACAGGTGCTTCATCTTTACAGAGGGGGTTCTGATGCTTTATGTGGAACTTCAAATTTATGTATGTTCAGGCCTACGGTGGTTCATCTTTTGTTATTTCTGGTAATAATTATGTTTAGAGAATACCACTAAGACAAAGATGCTTAGGTGAATGTTCTAATGCTAGTATTTCGGACAAGCCACTGTAATTTTGATGGTTTTGTGCTGTTGGCCTAAGTTTACTTGTATTTGGTTCTGAACGCCAGTAGTTGGTAATGTGTGGGATTGCTTAGGGAGGAATGGCTCTATTCAAGTCCAATAATTGTGGATACAATTCTTGTCTTTAATTGTGTTTTAGTGAAATCAGTTATTGTTGCTGTATTTGTTAATTTGATGTGGTAGTTGTTGTCTTAGGAGAGGAAGTCTGGCGAGTAGTGCTATGTACATGCATATGTATGAAATTTCTTGCCCCTGCTGTGCTGCTTTGGGGTTTCCAAGTTGAGAATTATCAATTGATATCACACACGTATGCATACAGGTGAAAATCATGCTGTAGTTGGCTGTCATTCTGGTGCTGAAAAACAATTTGCGTTCTTGTACTGCCCACTATTTCCTGATAGCCCGGAAACTGTGATAGTAATGCAACATATGTTGGGTTATATAATTTAGTAGAACATTGTGAATTTGTGATGCTCTTGTTGGGTGTTAGAAGAACATACTGCTGTTTGGTTTGAATAAATAATGTACTTTGTCCTGTTGGCTGTTGTTACAAGATGAGTAATGCATGCATGAATCTGTCTTGTCATGTTGATTTAGCTAAACGTGATATTTGAATGAATGCAGGTAATGCCTTTGAGTTTTTCATGGCTTTGTGACAAGCTCCATCTGGTCTGGCTCCGGCAGTGGCTAGTGTATGTAGTCTCTGGCGCTCTGTGACTTTGATCTACTTCATCTCTTATAGGTGTATGTGATCTGTGGTTGCTGGTTATTGGTCTGATCCTATTTATCTTGTCCCTGGATAGTAGTTTTTAACCTGCTTGGTTGCAGTTGCTTTATTATGGTTGTTGAGAAAGGAAACCTTGTGCTAGTCATGATATTCAGTATGATCAGATATCTCATGTCTTGAAAGCTATCCCCCTTTTCTGATTACAAACAATCACTAGGTGAATCGTTGATATGTGCTTTAGTTTACCTCCCTCCCAAAAGAGATGTATTCATTTATTTCGATATCATCAAAAGAGAGGATTGTGATTTCTTTTTTCTTTGTTTCAACTCAACTATAGGACCATTTGTTGTCCTTATTGTAGTTGATAAACATGTTTGTGAAGTATGTTTACATCATAACCTTTCTATAACTTTGACTGGATTTCTGGACATGAATAGGTATTCTTGCCAAGTAGATAGCTGAACTCCAGAAAGTTATATGCAGGTTCAGAAAAAGGACTAGAATCCAGAGCACTAGTGTCACGTTGCGCACTAAAGAGTTATTTTCAGTTAGCCAGCCTTTTAGGTTACTTTTGTAGGTCAAGGATGTACATATAGTTCTTAATATCTCATAATATCTAACCTTCCTTTCTATGATTTCACGTTGTCGCTGCAGGTTATTAGGGGAACAGTCCATGGTTCGATGTTTCCAGTTGAACCTGGGCCATGTACGTATATATGTTTCTAGCTAGGTAAATGAATTGGTGCACTATGCAAATTTAACTTTGAAGCCACGTGGTAATTTCAAAAAAAAAACTTTGAAGCCACGTGGTCGCCCCCTTGTGTGGTATGCGGACGACGGCGTTGGGCCCAAAAGCAGCGTCAATGAGTTACTCGTCGCAGTTGGTGCTCACTTGTCCATGACTTTGGCGACGAGCTCAGCCTGTCTCCCTCAAGTGCTGAATTTGTGTATGTATTGGCTTGCTGTAGTGAAGATTTCGTTTGAATTTTAGTCTCGGATATGGTGATGAGTTAAACTTGTACAATTGCGGATTCATTGTTTCCAGTTGAAGCCGTACACAACAACTCTTCACCATCTTACATACACCAACCATGCAGAAAATTAGTCCAGACAATAATTTGCTCCCTCATTTAGGGTTGAATACATTAGTATGATGCAAAACTTGAACTTTCAAGGTGTACGTAAGAACTCTTCTTCAACATCTTACATAATGTTGAAGATATACATGTCGATTGTACAAATTTAATCGAGAGAGAAACAATGTTAAAAAGTACGGAATTGACAAGGTAATAAACAAAAGCAAAAAGTTGTACATGTCATAGATAACTAATTTTCGTAGCTAGGTATATAAACCAGTACACTATGCAAAACTTTCTAAATTTGAACTTTGAAGGCGTATGTAAGAACTCTTCTTCTCCATCTCACATAATGTTGAACACGCAAAAAAAACTAGCCTAGTCTAGAGAGAAACAGCAGTAATTTGCTCTCACGTGTAGTACTCCGTATCTAGCATGCAACCTCCTCCTAGCTAGTAGGATGGAGAAAGACGTCTCTAGGATCATAAATAATAGATACACGGAAACCGAGTAGACATCTCACTCAATTGATTGTCTGTGGTAGCTGGCGACACATAACATGCCTAGTTTAGCTGGAGCACTTGCCAGGTCACCAATCCAAGCCACAACCCATCATGGCCGTCCACCATTTTCAAAAGAGAGACCAGATTGTATCTTCTTCCCGTGCTCGCCTCCAACCTGCCCTCTATAAATCCTAGTCCAGCGTCACAAGCCGCGTGCGGTATGCGCGTGACTTGTGACTTTGGACTTGGCGAGGCGGAGGCGGAGGCCCGCATCCGTCGTTGACAATGGTCAATAACACGGCACCGGTGGGCACATTCTGCTACATCGACCCAGAGTACCAGCGCACCGGCGTCGTGTCGGCCAAGTCCGACGTGTACGCGCTCGGAGTCGTGGTGCTGCAGTTGCTGACCGGGAGGACGTCGCCTCTGGGGCTCGCCCACGCCGTCGAGACCGCGCTGGATGAAGGCGGCGGCGCCTTTGCGGACATGCTGGACGATGCCGCCGGGGAGTGGCCGCTGGAGGAGGCGCGGGAGCTGGCGGCGCTGGCGCTCCGGTGCGCCGAGATGCGGCGTAGGGACCGACCCGAGCTGCGCGAGCACGTCCTGCCTGCGCTGGAGCGGATCAAGGGTGTCGCTGCCACCTTCCAGTCCCGTTAGGTACCCTCTAACACAGGAGCACGTCGGGTGTGCGTATGCTCGATTCCTGACGCTATAAATGTGGAATAAGAGCTCCCGCCCTTTAGCGGCGCGAATCGGCCGCGCCGCTAACGGTGACGTACTGCTGGGCTGGCCCATTTCGTTGGTGTTGGTTTTTTCCTATTTTCCTTCTTTTTTCTTCTATGTTTTCCTTTCTTTTTTCTTATTACTTTTTCTTTTATTCTTTTATTCTTAGCTTTTTGTGAAAAGGCTCGGTATCGCCCGGCTGATTCAGTCATAGAAGACCCAAAAGCCTAGCTTTTTCTACAGAAGTAGTGAGAATGGTTTTCCACTTCTTCCTCATGTCACTGTTTTTTGGTTTTTTATTTAGTTTTCTCATGGCTCTCTTTATGTTAGTTTTTTATTTGAACATCTCTACTTTTTTTCAAACTCTTCGGACATACTTTTTTTTGTTTTCCTTTCCAAAGATTTTTGTGCTAATCCTTGACACTAATTTTATTTTAGAATTTCAATTTTCCCTATTTCTTAACATTTTGTTCCTCTTAGTCTGAATTTGTTTTTCTCTTGTAGTTGTAATTTGTCCACAGGCGTCAAAACTTGATCCAATTTTTTTGTTCCGATTATAGTGGGTATATATTACGACGATGTTAGAAATTTGTTCAACTTGGTCAAAAGTTATGTTCAGCTTGTAGTTATGATTATTTACACATGTGACTAAAAATTTGTTCCGCTTAGTCGTGCTTTGTTTTGCATATTAAATTTGACTCCACTTGGTTGAAACGTTGTATTCCAGTCATAGTAATTATTTGTTCGGATGCGCTAAAATATGTGTTTCGCTGGGCTAATTTTTTCTTCTCAGTGCATATGTGATTTGTCTGCAGTGTCTGCAGCGTATTTCCACATAAGATTGTTTCATGCCGGCCTAGTTAGGTCAGCTCTCCCTCTTCCACCTGATCGACTTCACAAGTTGGTGTGGCTTGCGACGATGAACTGAAAAGCAGGAAGCAAGCCAGGTCAGCTTTGGTTAAACTTTGAGCGCCGAGGATCGCGTAGAGATACAACTGTCGGTCCAAAACAAGTTGCCCCCAGGTGCTAGCTAGGGTAATCATCATAGTGTAATGACGATCCGATCCCCTAATGCATGCATGATCTCGCCGTGACTTTAGTCCGTCACTTTGTCTGCAGAGCGATTAGCTTTTGATTAAAGTTTAATTAAACAAGTTGCGAGATGTTAGGTCAGTTTCAAACACACCATCCAGCTCGATCGCATGCAGCAGGCAGGTCGTGAAGGACGAACGCGTCTCGCATGCAGGTCGCGGAACGAGGCGCAGAAATGGAACGACCGACGCGACGCGACGCGATGGATCGATGAGTCGAGTTCCCTCGGAAAAAGGATGGATGCGTCTCGCGCGTGTGTGTAGCTGCTCATCGCGCGGGCGGAAGTACACGTACGTGCATGGCGCACGTCCGTCCGTCCCGGCAGATTGCGGAACGTACAGCGAGGCGAGAGCAACGTATGCCCTACGCACGTCCTGCTTCTGCACTTTTTTTACTATTCTTCACTCGCGCGCTTTTTCACGGACGGAATTGGTGCGAAATCCGACTATTCGCCTTTTCCCAACCCGGCCAGCTCCATCGGGCGTGAGTTGGATGGGCATGCACGAGACGACGTTGGCCGTTGAAATTTGTTCTCGCGTGTTCTCCCTCCGTTCGGAAAAGGATGTCACAAAAATGGTCTATCTATAGTTCATTTTTGTGACATCCTTTTCCGCACGGAGGGAGTAGTATCTAGCATGCAACCTCCTCCTAGCTAGTACGATGGAGAAAGACGTCCAAGTTGATCTCGAACCCAACCCTACCGTCCAAGTGTTAACAGACTACCTCCACCTCACCAATCACTTGACTCAGCTGCACCTAAACCCCACAGTTGCTGACACCATTCGCTGGAAGTGGACGGCCAATGGCGTTTACCGTGCAAGATCAGCATACCAGTTCCAATTTCTCACCTCCACCCTTTCAAACTTCAACCAGTTGATCTGGAACACCAAAATTCCTCCCAAAATCCAATTCTTTGCCCGGCTTGCTATCCAGGGAAGGTGCTCTACGGCTGATATTCTCCTCAAGAAACATATTCAATGCAACCCTGTTTGTTCCCTCTGTCACATCCACCCGGAAACTGCTGTTCACTTGCTTGGACACTGCTCTTTCAACGCTCCGGAGGGACGGAATCCATAAGAATCTTGCGTGGTTCCCTAACATTTGTATACATGTGGGGTCGAATGTTGAAATAGCCAAAACCCAGCCCCCAAGTGTGACCCTCTTCACGGACGTCACTTATCCCACGTGATGCTAATGAACTTACAGTGGGAATAAATTCCCACGTCAGGTCGACCAGAGGGAATCTTGTGATCACATGTGTTCAAACTTGCTTTTCCATGTTCTTATGGCCTACCCTAACACAACCAAGTAAAATAGACCAATTTTGAACCACCGCTTGACCGTGGTCAAAGGGGTAGACGGAGACGGTCAGAGGGGTAGGGCGTCGCCTGAAACATCGCTTACGAGGGTCGGAATCCCTCTGATTCTTGCGTGGTTCCCTAACATATGTACAAAAGTGTGGTGGAATATTGAAATAGCCAAACCCCAACCCCCAAGCGCATCCTCTTCGCAGGGGTCACTTATCCCGCGGGAAGGTTATGAACTTATAGCGGGAAACTCCCGCGTGGAGTCGACGGGAGGGAATCTTGTGATCACATGTGCTCAAATTTGGTTTCCATGTTACGATGGCCTATCATAACACGACAAGTAAAAAAAAAGTCTATTGTTCAACCGCCATTTGACCACGGTCAAAGGGGTACACAGCCAATCAAAGGGCTAGGGTTTCGGTTCCAAACATCGCTTCGGAGGGACAGAATCCCTATGAATCTTGCGTGGTTCCCTAACATTTGTATAAAAGTGTGGTGAAATGTTGAAATAGTCAAAACCCAGCCCCCAAGCATGACCCTCTTCACGGACATCACTTATCCCGCGTGATGGTAATGAACTTACAGTGGGAATAAATTCCCACGTCAGGTCGACCAGAGGGAATCTTGTGATCACATATGTTCAAACTTGCTTTTCCATTTTCCTATGCGTCATCTCCTGATTCGAGATTGACTTTTTTTATACTATCAGCGACTCAATAACGTTAGCAGTTGAAGTTTTTTAAAAAGGTTAGTAGTACATTAAGATTTTCAATATCCTCAAGGCAATTAAGATTTGTTCTCAACTGAATTAAGAGGCCGTTTGCAACACACGGGAAGTCTGCTAGTGATTATAATGCACATAAAGTCGTAAGCATGCAAGACACGTGTTTGTTTACCGTCCTATTTGTCCTACGCTAATTTGTTCGTGTAAAACTTACAGATGCCCCGTTAACATGTTGATGGATCTTAAAAGTGGAGGGATTAAATTAGTGCTCAACAAATGACACATTTATATATGAATCATATATACGCAGGCATTCACTAGATCGATCTTGGTCCACTGGTTCTGCATGGATATGTGACTATATGAGCATTTGCGCTAGCTAGCTAGGATGCATCAAGTTCAGCTAGCAGCAAACCGGCTACATGCATGTAGCTGATCATGGATTATGTATCGATCGGATCACGAGATGAGGACGGTCAGGTTTGATAACCATTCAGCCTGCGGAGGAGGCACACAGATTGCTCACGCCCGGAGGCGCAGCTTACACACCTGACGATCTCCATCCATCCATAAACCAAGAACACACCTTAGCACTAGCTAGGATATCAAAATTCCAACACAAGCGCATCAGTCAGAAAGCCAAGCATCGATAGACCATAAACAAGCCTTTTATGCCATGATGCCATATGGAGATGAACATGAAGCTAGCGTTGCCTAATGGTGATTGGTGAGAACTACGGTGGACTCTCTCCCTTCCTCTCCCTCTCTTCAACACAACATACACGCACACTTGCATCTCGCACGGTGACGCTTGGAGCTGACGGCGCCATAAGCGATGGTCGCTGACTCCAACCTCATATGCTGCCCCTCAGGCGACGACGTTGCACCGTCGCTGGAGCTGACAGCGTGCAACCGCTGCGGCCTTCATCGCCATGACGATGTCTACACCACCATGGATCATGCCGGAAACGATGAGGTCAGGGTGGTGCCGGCGTGCAGCCCGCCGCGGCACCGCCATCTCCCTTTCGCCACTACGGCGTCGGGGCTGCTGGCGTACAGCCCGGCTTCATCTCCACTTCCGCGACGTCAGCCGTCAGGGCCGGGTCGGGTCTGCTCCCGGCGCGCACACTGACGCCATCATCACCACCGCGGATCATGTTGGAGATGCCGACGGGCGACGAAACATCTTACCCACCATCTCGCACAGCTGGGACGTTGTCATGCTCCAGGAGAGAAGAAGATGGTGGCGCTGGCGCACGCTACAGCCGGTGCTCACTGCGTCATGCCTATTGGTGGGCAGACCAAGAAAATAAGATACGAAGACAAGTGCATGCAGGGCTGCGGGTCAAGCTAGCTGTGCATCGCAATCATGCATACATCGGACGCTCTGTCGTCCGCGCGCGATGCCCGTCGTGGAGGCCATTTCCTGCGATCTCCGGGGCTGTCGGAGGCGCCCCCGTCGAGGACATCGGACGCTGCGGGAGCCTGGACCATGATCAATGGCCGTGTGTGCCAGCTGCTCGCTGCTCGGCGCCAAGCTGGCTTCATCAAACCTCTACGTAGGCTCCAAGCTGGCTTCATCAATGGCCGTCATGTCGTCCGCGGCTTACCATTGGATCTGCCTGACGTCGTCCGCAAACGACGACACCAATTACGTCACCACCACCTTGAGAGCCATCCAAGACGGAGCGACGCCTGTGCTAGCTGCCAAAGGTGGCCCGAGGCGGGCGCACCGTCGAGGCGATGCGAAATGGCACCTCTGACACTACTACTAGCCCGAGCATGTGAAACGGCGTCCTTGACTTTTTTTTTCGAAAAGGGGAGTCCCAGCCTCTGCATCGAAGTGATGCATACAGTCACTTTATTAACTTATTGTAGAAGTGTAAAAAGTCTTTTACAAATCACGGATCACAAAGGGTCGATAAATGTATCAACCAACGGAAAATAACAAAGCAAACATAAATCTTCATAGCGCAATTCTCTTCTCAAAACGCCAGCCCGATCGGTTGTAGAAATCCACGGCGTCCTTGACTAACGCCAACTTGGCGTCAAGCCAAGATGAGGCGCCGACCGAATCGGCTATATATGTTGACCCGTACGCACGGCGTCGGTGTCACATCGTTGCCGATCTCCGCCAACAACATACTCCCAGGAGAGTCATATCCCATGCGCTAATTGCGGTGCGTGTACCGACGAGTACATGGGCTCTGCCGCAACTCACGTACACCACCATCACATCATGCATGGAGAATTCGAAGCGAAGACGACTTATGGTGTGACCGCGGGAGTAATTAACCGGGTGCCTTTCCAGGCCCTGAGAATCAGGCAATAACCATAATCAGAATAGCCGCGCTAGCAGACCACAAAGCGCATTCTATCAGGGATCTTGTACTTTGTTTCTAGAAAAGAGATTAATAAATTATACACCCTTCTGTTTACTGTTTTTATTGTGTATTACGGTACATTGACACCGTCCCGTATTTTTTTTTTTTAACCTGGCGCATCAGCGAAAAATGCTTCCACTGTAATTTGAAGTAACTATCGCTGGAGATATTTTTCCGTGTCAAACAACATTAATAAATATTATGTCACGTGTCCTTATTTATGCATGCACTAATAGCTATTCCCTTTGTTCCAAATTAATTGACTTTCATATATCTACATTTGGATGTACCTAGACATGTTACATGTACATATGCATCCAAATGTAGATATATGGCATCCAAATGTAGATATGTGGAAGTCATTTAATTTGGAACGGAGGGAGTATTACCTATCATGAACGGTAGGTCAACATATTTTTTCGTGGGCTGTAACTTCAGCATACTAGATATAGTTGAGTCGCATTTAGTGGACTTAGAACTCTTGTGGGGGGGGGGGGGGGGGGGGGGGGGAGGGAGGGGGTTGGGTTGTCGGGAAGTTAATGAGTCAACCCGAGAGTTCTAACTGCACTAAATTTGACTCAACAATGTTAGAACTCTCGGGTTTCATGTTAGCAAAAAAGAACTCTCGGGAAGTCAGTCTCCGTGGCTTGTACTTTTGACGGCCCTTTCTCCAAACGCGCACATGAAAAAAACTTTGTCTCATATCATAAAATTAGAGCGCAATAAACCACACGTCTTCACCATCAGAAGAACAAAGATTATGGCGCGTGTCCTTAAATTATACATGGAATGCTAGATTTTAGATTTACCTACCATGGGATGGTAGATGAAGTATTATACTATTATTATGTGGGCCGTGAATCGTATATAGACACTCCGATCTATAAGATTTTAGTGGTGTTGAAAGGCTCTCAGGAAGTTAGGTTTTCCATGGCTTGCAATTTCTGCGAAACACCGTGAAAGTTTTCATGGCCCTATCGCGTATGGGAAAAAAATCATCACCTAGCATAGAATCAACACCCTGGTAACATGCGGCGACAAAATTTATACACCTCACTTAAATTCATTCAACATAAGCAGACACAATTTGACAACAATTGCATCTACTCTTTGTACAACTGGCTACATCAATCAGTATCAAAATTGCAAGCATTAGCAAAATTGGTCAACAATTCCCTAGCAAGGAGCAGCAAAATTGAAGCCACTATAGCTAAATTACAGTTCATGGGCAGGCACTAGCAGTTCTTTCTAAATTGGACAACAATTTTCTAGCAAGCCTCGCTGCCCTGCTCTCCGACCTCCATGGCAGCACAGCAGCATGGAGGAGCGCTCGCTGCTCGCGCCTCCTGTCCACGGCGACCAACCTCCACCACAACGCCCTCTACCTCAACTGCAGCGGCGCCCCTACTCCACATCCTGTGCGGCGGCACGACACGTGGGCGCGACAGCGGTTTCGGCCTATGATGAAAAAGTAGAGCGAGCGCATATCGGTGGTGGCGGGAGGACTCTTTCTATGTTTCCTATTGGGCGCTTGCTGGACTTTGCTCTAATATTGTACCCACATGCATGGAGCATTGGAGGTATAGCTATAGCTATAGCTAGTACTGCATGTAATCACATGTGTCTACGTGAGGAAGGTAGCGCCAAAACTAAAAATTTCGGAAGAGCACCGCAGTCGCCGCCAAAACAGAATTTCGGAGGAGCGCCCGCCAAAACAAATTTGAGAAGAGTGCCCGCCAAAGTGGATTTTCGGGAGCGCCTTGCCAGTTGCCATTCATTTTTGATTTCGGAAGAGCGCCGAAATTTCGTTTTGGGCTGAGCGGGAATTTGGGTCCAAACTCCATACGCAGAAGACAAAATTTTGTTGGGCAGCAGACCAGAACTCCACCATCTTCTCCTCCCAGCGACACCACCTCCCCGATCCCCTTTTGCCGCCGCCTCGTCGCCGGTAGAATCCGGCCAACTCCGGCGACTCCCCGATATGCAGACCACCGCTCCGGCACCAGATCCTCCTCCTCTCCCGATTCCACGGTGTGGAACCACCGAATCGCCGCCCCACCTCAAACCCTAACTCAGATGCAGGGGCATGGCAGGCGGAGTGGCGGGAGGGCTAGGTGGCCGTCGGCGGCGAGGCTACTGCTCGCGCGCCTCCGTGTTCTAGGCCGGCGTCGAGAAGCTCGCCATCGAACTCTGTTCTCCCAGTTCCCGATGCGGTCCACGAGGCTGCACTTGGCCATCGTCTCCCGCAGCAGCACCTCGGCCGTCCGGCACCGGGGCGTGAACGTCGGGCACGACGAAGAGAACGTGGTCCGGTGAGCAGCTGAAGGACGCTGCGGCTGGGAGGACGTCTCCGCCTCCTGTACGTACTGCTCCTGTCTCTTTTCTCTGTCAGATTAGATTATTTTGTAGGATGCATCTCAACTTCTGTGAGGTTCCGATGTGTTCTTGGATTCCTAGGCAGTGAATGAAAGAATTACCTGTGCGTCTCCTTTTGAATCTGAGCACAGTTTGATCGTCATCTGTGAACACGTTTTCCTACGCAAAATTGAACTTGTGGGTGTGGGGGACAAGACCATGTTCAGTGTTGTTGTTAGATTCGTTGGCAACAAACACAAATAACATTTTATTTTCCTTACCCTCAACAATCTCTATCTGAATCTTTATTTTGTGTGGCAGAAATCTGCCTCGTGTGCAGCTTCGAGCCTAATCTTGCCCAGCATTGGGAAGCTCAGCAAGGTCCAGAGACTGTAAGATTTGTTACAACAAATTACCCATTTACCTTCATGTAGGGTGCCTGTGACAATCTCTGAAACAATCTGCACTTTTTCCACGTTTTTGCTTTCAGATCTCTGCACCAGAACAACTTGCATGGTTTCCTTCCAATGGAGATCAAGAACTGCACCCAGCTTGGGCAATGTATGCTACTCTTATCTGGTAGACATGTACTAGTTCAGTATATGTCCGCTGAACTGAAATGTGAGTGTTTGCCTCTCTAGTTTGTATCAATTAGTACTAATGTATGTGTTAGAAATTTGGAACTACATGTTTTTAGTGACCTAGTGCATTTCTTCCATGAGCATTGTTTGTTGTCTATGTCTAACTTGAAACTTTGTAACTGCAATGTACTAGGTATGCTTGTATGTGAAAACTTGGGAACCTTAGGTTCTCAATTGTCAAATATTGGAGGCCTTTTCATGATCTGAACTAGATATGCTTGTATACGAAAAAAGTTTGTTCTAAACTGTTAAATATGAATTCTTAATTCCAATTGTTTTGTTGTATGCAGGCAGTGTCAAGCTGCACGCCTCAAGGCCCACCACGGAGACCTCGACGCTGTTGATCAGGAGCTCGTCGACATCGCCACCCAAAGGTGATTTTTTTCTTTGGCCGTGCTCGAATTGATTGCTGCCATGCTATGGAGTATTGTTCTTCATGGTGCTCTGGGTCATGACCGCCAATATTGGTTTGTGGTGATGATTACTTTCATGCTATTTAGTTGCTAGGCTTTATAATTACTAGAAAGTTGATCTCTGGTCCAGGGCTATTAGTCAATGCAAGTCATGATTTTTCTGTTACCATGTCCTTGTCAGGTGTCCAAGTTGTAAACTTGTGATGACATAAGATGTGAGTTATCTTCTTTTATTGCAAATCACGTAATGTCTTTGAGAGCAAGAACTCACATCTTCTTTTTTAATGTAAATTGTTGTAGTGTTGATGTCAAAATCTTTCTACTGTTTGGAATATAAAGTGTGCTCATTTTTAGGTCTGTTTGCAATCTTATGTCTATCCAAATCATGTTATATAGCAACAACATGTACTTCTTTTATTATGTCTCTAATCTAATGTTGTATTTTTATTGGTGACGTGACACTAACCAAGACAACAGTTCTAGAAACTAACTAACAACAAAAGTTCCAGGAAGTTATTAAGCCAATTTTTACTAAGAATTGAACACCCACTATAAACATTTCATTAGAAAAGTTTTATTAAGTTAATTATTGATCCGTTCCTGATGCTTGTTCCAAAATTGGATGCCATCTTCCAATTGTCAAGGAGTTTTTTCAAGGCTATAGTATCATGGTCTCTTGTCACTTCTGCTGTTGAATACTATTAATATCTAGTGTCCACGTTGTGCAGGAGCTAGCCCTCAAGGCCCACCACGGTGAGATCGAAGCTGTTCAGGAGCTCGTTAACATCGGCACCTACAGGTCAATTTTTTTTTCTTTACAGGCACTCAAATGATTGCTGCCATGCTATCCAGTAGTGTCTGTGCAAGTTCCCCATTAATTTTTTCACCTGTAAATAGCCATGCCACTTGATTAGATGATCATAACAATGTACTGTTAGACTACATGACAAAATATGGATTTTTGGCGCCCATTCTGGCTATCTTTTCTCAAAATTTGATAACTCATCAAGAGGCACATGCTTATTTCAATCTGGCTATTAGCAGCAGCTTCGAAAAGGTTAACTTGTCCTTGGTGTCCCTCAAAACTGAAAACGAGCACAGGTGCTTCATCTTTACAGAGGGGGTTCTGATGCTTTATGTGGAACTTCAAATTTATGTATGTTCAGGCCTACGGTGGTTCATCTTTTGTTATTTCTGGTAATAATTATGTTTAGAGAATACCACTAAGACAAAGATGCTTAGGTGAATGTTCTAATGCTAGTATTTCGGACAAGCCACTGTAATTTTGATGGTTTTGTGCTGTTGGCCTAAGTTTACTTGTATTTGGTTCTGAACGCCACTAGTTGGTAATGTGTGGGATTGCTTAGGGAGGAATGGCTCTATTCAAGTCCAATAATTGTGGATACAATTCTTGTCTTTAATTGTGTTTTAGTGAAATCAGTTATTGTTGTTGTATTTGTTAATTTGATGTGGTAGTTGTTGTCTTAGGAGAGGAAGTCTGGCGAGTAGTGCTATGTACATGCATATGTATGAAATTTCTTGCCCCTGCTGTGCTGCTTTGGGGTTTCCAAGTTGAGAATTATCAATTGATATCACACACGTATGCATACAGGTGAAAATCATGCTGTAGTTGGCTGTCATTCTGGTGCTGAAAAACAATTTGCGTTCTTGTACTGCCCACTATTTCCTGATAGCCCGGAAACTGTGATAGTAATGCAACATATGTTGGGTTATATAATTTAGTAGAACATTGTGAATTTGTGATGCTCTTGTTGGGTGTTAGAAGAACATACTGCTGTTTGGTTTGAATAAATAATGTACTTTGTCCTGTTGGCTGTTGTTACAAGATGAGTAATGCATGCATGAATCTGTCTTGTCATGTTGATTTAGCTAAACGTGATATTTGAATGAATGCAGGTAATGCCTTTGAGTTTTTCATGGCTTTGTGACAAGCTCCATCTGGTCTGGCTCCGGCAGTGGCTAGTGTATGTAGTCTCTGGCGCTCTGTGACTTTGATCTACTTCATCTCTTATAGGTGTATGTGATCTGTGGTTGCTGGTTATTGGTCTGATCCTATTTATCTTGTCCCTGGATAGTAGTTTTTAACCTGCTTGGTTGCAGTTGCTTTATTATGGTTGTTGAGAAAGGAAACCTTGTGCTAGTCATGATATTCAGTATGATCAGATATCTCATGTCTTGAAAGCTATCCCCCTTTTCTGATTACAAACAATCACTAGGTGAATCGTTGATATGTGCTTTAGTTTACCTCCCTCCCAAAAGAGATGTATTCATTTATTTCGATATCATCAAAAGAGAGGATTGTGATTTCTTTTTTCTTTGTTTCAACTCAACTATAGGACCATTTGTTGTCCTTATTGTAGTTGATAAACATGTTTGTGAAGTATGTTTACATCATAACCTTTCTATAACTTTGACTGGATTTCTGGACATGAATAGGTATTCTTGCCAAGTAGATAGCTGAACTCCAGAAAGTTATATGCAGGTTCAGAAAAAGGACTAGAATCCAGAGCAGTAGTGTCACGATTGCGCAAGAGTTATTTTCAGTTAGCCAGCCTTTTAGGTTACTTTTGTAGGTCAAGGATGTACATATAGTTCTTAATATCTCATAATATCTAACCTTCCTTTCTATGATTTCACGTTGTCGCTGCAGGTTATTAGGGGAACAGTCCATGGTTCGATGTTTCCAGTTGAACCTGGGCCATGTACGTATATATGTTTCTAGCTAGGTAAATGAATTGGTGCCTATGCAAATTTAACTTTGAAGCCACGTGGTAATTTCAAAAAAAAAACTTTGAAGCCACGTGGTCGCCCCCTTGTGTGGTATGCGGACGACGGCGTTGGGCCCAAAAGCAGCGTCAATGAGTTACTCGTCGCAGTTGGTGCTCACTTGTCCATGACTTTGGCGACGAGCTCAGCCTGTCTCCCTCAAGTGCTGAATTTGTGTATGTATTGGCTTGCTGTAGTGAAGATTTCGTTTGAATTTTAGTCTCGGATATGATGATGAGTTAAACTTGTACAATTGCGGATTCATTGTTTCCAGTTGAAGCCGTACACAACAACTCTTCACCATCTTACATACACCAACCATGCAGAAAATTAGTCCAGACAATAATTTGCTCCCTCATTTAGGGTTGAATACATTAGTATGATGCAAAACTTGAACTTTCAAGGTGTACGTAAGAACTCTTCTTCAACATCTTACATAATGTTGAAGATATACATGTCGATTGTACAAATTTAATCGAGAGAGAAACAATGTTAAAAAGTACGGAATTGACAAGGTAATAAACAAAAGCAAAAAGTTGTACATGTCATAGATAACTAATTTTCGTAGCTAGGTATATAAACCAGTACACTATGCAAAACTTTCTAAATTTGAACTTTGAAGGCGTATGTAAGAACTCTTCTTCTCCATCTCACATAATGTTGAACACGCAAAAAAAACTAGCCTAGTCTAGAGAGAAACAGCAGTAATTTGCTCTCACGTGTAGTACTCCGTATCTAGCATGCAACCTCCTCCTAGCTAGTAGGATGGAGAAAGACGTCTCTAGGATCATAAATAATAGATACACGGAAACCGAGCAGACATCTCACTCAATTGATTGTCTGCGGTAGCTGGCGACACATAACATGCCTAGTTTAGCTGGAGCACTTGCCAGGTCACCAATCCAAGCCACAACCCATCATGGCCGTCCACCATTTTCGAAAGAGAGACCAGATTGTTTCTTCTTCCCGTGCTCGCCTCCAACCTGCCCTCTATAAATCCTAGTCCAGCGTCACAAGCCGCGTGCGGTATGCGCGTGACTTGTGACTTTGGACTTGGCGAGGCGGAGGCGCTCAAGTGAGCGAGCGGCGTTGATTCCATCTCCGGCGGCAGCTAGCTAGCTCTTCTCACGGCGGTGGCGACCAGCTCCAAGCGACCGAGCGGCGTCGATTCCTTGCAGTGGAGGCGCTGCTGGAGATTGGTAAGGCAAATGGAGAGAGAAGAACATGAGGTGACCAATAGAGAATCTCAACTCAGCCAAGGCTCCTCTAAAAGGGAAGCAACACAGACTAATGGTAACCTGCAAGGTGCTGGTGAGAACAAAACAGGGCAGAAAATTGTCGGGCAATGTTTTTCTGAGTATAATAGGTACTCATGGGAGCAGATACAAGCCGCGACTTCATCGTTTTCGAGTGATCTTGTGATCGGGAAGGGAACATATGGAACAGTCTACAAGGCAAAGTTTCAGCATACAGTTGCAGCAGTGAAAGTTCTGAACTCCTTTGAAGGTTGTGGATCTCAGCAGTTGCAGCAGGAGGTACTACATGGCAACAAATTGAGAAATTTTATGACACTTCCAAGTTAAGGGGTGTTTAACTAACAAAAACTGAGAAATATTAAAATACTCCCAAGTTAATAAATATAGTTGATCTAATTGCAGAGTATTCCTGGTTAAATATAGTTCTTGCAAAACCCATTCAACCCGTTAAGAAAAAAATTTAATCTCTAACAACGATAATATATGAGAGTATTTGTTGAATCCTTTTTTTTACAGCAGAGTATTTGTTGAATCTTAGATATGTCGAAAAGCGGTAATTAAATCCATTTAAGGCCTTTCATTCATTTCCTTCCGAAAACATGCACTTGCCAACTCTCTATGTTTATCCTTGACCAAGGGACGGCTGAGATCAAATATTCCTCCTCCACCTTAGAAGATAACTGGAGCATATCAAAACTGCGCAACATTTTAGTTATGTTGAGGGGATCTGGGGATTGTCAACAAAATTATCTTCTGTGAACTAAAAAACTCCAAACAAAATGCATGGATTTCACCTACAAATAAATGCAAGGATTTCATCAAATAAGTTTAGCACACTGCACACATTAGACACTTAACTTGAACAGAAATTTTCAGTTTAGTCCTTTATAAATGGCCACCGCCGTCGCGTTCCTCCACAGCGCCAAGCCGGACCCCATCATCCATCGCGACCTGAAGCCGGCCAACATCCTGCTCGACCGCAACCTCGCCAGCAAGGTCGGCGACGTCGGCCTCTCGACTGCACTGCTCCACCCAGCGGCCGGAGCCACAGGAGGAGGAGGCCCGCATCCGTCGTTGACAATGGTCAAGAACACGGCACCGGTGGGCACATTCTGCTACATCGACCCAGAGTACCAGCGCACCGGCGCCGTGTCGGCCAAGTCTGACGTGTACGCGCTCGGAGTCGTGGTGCTGCAGTTGCTGACCGGGAGGACGTCGCCTCTGGGGCTCGCCCACGCCGTCGAGACCGCGCTGGATGAAGGCGGCGGCGCCTTTGCGGACATGCTGGACGATGCCGCCGGGGAGTGGCCGCTGGAGGAGGCGCGGGAGCTGGCGGCGCTGGCGCTCCGGTGCGCCGAGATGCGGCGTAGGGACCGACCCGGGCTGCCGAGCACGTCCTGCCGGCGCTGGAGCGGATCAAGGGTGTCGCTGCCAAGGCTGCTCTTCTTCTCCGATCAGTGCCTGCGGCAGCTCCGGGCCATTTCATCTGCCCCATTCTTCAAGAGGTGATGGTGGATCCTGTTGTCGCTTCCGACGGGTACACGTACGACCGGAAGGCGATCGAACTGTGGCTGAGCATGAAGAACAAGTCGCCGATGACGAACCTAAGGTTGCAGAGCAGGAGTCTCATACCCAACCACTCGCTCAGGTCGGCAATCATGGATTGGAGGCCCAGGAGCAAATGATGGTGGCCATTTTGGTCATCTCAGCTACGACTTGCGTCGAACTAGTCTTGACAAATATACATTTTTTTTGTCGTGCAGCTATATGGTAATGTGAATAAAACCTGGCTCCTAAGCTCATAGTGCTCTGCTTTCTTTTTTTAGAACTCATAGAGCTCCGTTCAATGATTTTTGGTAAGGTCTGTATTTTGTGGAATGACATCAAGTCTGTTCACAAATAGCACAAGCATTTAGAATTCGACGTTTATGAAAGACGGCAACATGCTAAAGGGACATTTGCACTAATATTTTTCAGCTTTCAGCTTCTACTAACACCTCATGTCGTGTCTCTTTTGCCAATGGCCCCAGCCTCTAGCAAAACCTACAATACTATTTAGGGATTAATTAGTTCAGTATTTTGGTTAATTAGTTCAGTAATTTGGTTAATTAGTTTAGAGAAACATCAACCTAATTAGTTTACGAACTCTGGAAGATCAAACTTAGTTTACAAACACTGCTACGTGATTAAAATTCAAACAAACTTCAGATATTTTGCCCTGCGTGCAAACTTGCAGCTTTATGTTCTTCTCTCTGTTATTTATGCAGCCTAATACCATTTGATTACAGATAAACTGAAAGCCAAAAATGGGCATGTCTGAGCTAACCGGACGTGCCATCCCACGACCACTCGTCCAGCTCCCTACATCACCTCCATGACCAAATGATCTGGTGCAATCCCACAATATGCACACGGCAGCCTAACAACTAGCTAAACCGAAGGAAGAAAAGATCATGGCACAAACAACCTCATGCACATGCCGTATTATTTGCTAAACGAAAACTAAGCTAAGCTAGGTGTAGGCATCAGGATTATCAGATGCAACACAGATTTACATACGTAGCTTTAATTTTACTCGCAGCCATGGAGGTAGGAAGATAAGTAAAAAAAAACTTTATTTCGCAAGATAATATTACTAGTCAAACTGTTCAAACCTCCACAGGGCCAGCTTCCGAAAGGTTTGGAGAGAGCAATTAAGAGACTTGCTTCACAGTCTGGGCAAGGTTTCACGGAGTTTAGAAACGAAGTCCATTTCATTGCCCAGCTCCGGAACACAAATTTGATTAGGTTGTTGGGATGTTGCTTGCAGGGAGAGGAGAAAATATTGATCTACGAGTATTTGGCAAATAAAAGCTTGGACTTCTTTATCTTCGGTATACTCCTTGCAGCCTACTGTTACAAATTAAGGTTATTTCTGGCCGCTAATACATAAATTGTTAACTAATGTGCAGATGAAACTAAAAGAACTTTATTAAAATGCATTAAAAGGAAAGCGATTATCGAAGGGATAGCACAAGGACTTCTATATTTTCATAAAAATTCTCGTTTGCGTGCATACATAGAGATCTTACAGCAAGCAAAAACATTCTTTTGGACAGTGAAATGAATCCTAAAATATCAGATTTTGGGCTTGCAAAAATATTCTGCTCTAATGATACTGAAGGGAACACAAAAAAGGATTGCTGGGACATAGTAAACACTTCTTACAAATTAGTCTAAACTACACAAGTCAGCTAAATACAAAAATTTGATGAAAACTATTTTTCCCTTAAATGTTTAGTGTCCCGAGTATGCTTCAGAGGGTCCCTTCTCAATCAAATCTGATATATTCAGCGTTGGTGTCCTAATTCTTGAGATCATCGATGGAAAACGAAACTCATGTTTCCATCAATTTGGGACTTCTTTAACCTTCTAGGGTATGTAAGTATTTTATGTATACATCATGTAAATTTACTTCGATTATCTAATATGATTATTTAATATGTATCTAAACTTCTGCAAGACATGGAAGCTGTCGAAAGAGGAAAGATGGCTTGAGTTTGTCGATGGATCACTAGTTTCAGAGTTTCACGCATTAGAGACGATGAGGTGTATCAAGGTCGCCTTGTTGTGTGCAAGAGAATGCAGCTGATAGACCCACCAAAACAAGTGTAGTTGCTATGTTAAGCAGAAAAGGTATGACCCTGGCTGAACCTAAGCATCCAGCGTATTTCCACATAAGGGTAGCAGCCACCTAGTTTTAATGATGCGACAGTGTCTGCAGCCACTAAAGACTAAAGTTTTGACGGAAATATACACATAGCTTTGGTTAAAATTGGCACAATTCATAGCAGTGCCTGCATCCCCAAAACTAAATTTCCCGAAACTAGCTAACCTCACGACTGTCGAAGAACGGACGGGCCGTGGGCCGTCCTGCCTATACAAAACGAAAGGCTAAACTAAACACACAAGAAGAAGAGTTGGCACTGCATAGGCAAATCCTATATAACGCCCGTTAGGGGAAATCCTATTCTACGCCCAACGCACAGTTTAGCACGAAAACGCATACCACTCCGATCGGGATAAGTGGGCCGGCCCAGTTACTGTGGCTATCCTGTTCTTTGGTTCGTGATAAGTGGGCCGGTCCTTGTACGGGATAAATAAGGTTTTTCTGGCTGGTTTTTTCAGTTCGGTTTTTTGGACATATTTTTCTGTTGGTTCACTAGAACATTTTTTTCGACACGAACATTGTTTCAAATTCATAAACCATTTTTCAAATTAAATACCAATATTTTAAAATTCATGAACTTTTTAAAATTTCGGACATCTTAGTTGTGAACAGTTATTCAAATTAATGAATCAATTTTCATATCTTTTTCTTCCGTATTTCTGGGCCTTTTCCTTTCTTTATTCCAATTTTAAATTCATGAACATTTGTTTTCCAATTCATGAACTATTTTGAAATACAGGACATTTGACATTCATGAACCTTTTTTTCAAATTCATGAACCATTTTCAAAATCATGAACATTTTTTATGAACTTTTTTGAAATTCATGAACATTGTTTTCTGAAACATATTTAAATTCATGAACATTTTCTCGTGAACCATTTTCAAATTAATGAACCATATTTAAATTCATGAACATTTTTAGTGAACCATTTTCAAATTAATGAACCATATTTAAATTCATGAACACTTTTTCATGAACCACTTTTAAGTTCATGAATATTTTTGAATTCACAACATTAACATTTTCTAAGTTTATCTAAAACTAAGGTGCATCCAGTTTTGAAATTCATGTGTTAATTAACTAAATAAAAACAAAAGAAATAGTAAAGTGCACGAAAACATACGCGACTAAGCAGTCTAGCGGTAATTAAATGAGCCTGGCCCACAGGAGCACGTCGGGTGTGCGTATGCTCGATTCCTGACGCTATAAGCGTGGAATAAGAGCTCCTGCCCTTTAGCGGCGCGAATCGACCGCGCCGCTAACGGGGACCTACTGCTGGGCCGGCCCATTTCGTTGGCGTTGGTTTTTTCCTATTTTCCTTCTTTTTTATTCTATGTTTTCCTTTTTTTCCTTTCTTTTTTCTTATATTACTTTTTCTTTTATTCTTTTATTCTTAACTTTTTGTGATTTAAAAAAATGTTGTACACTTTTTGAATGTGAACAAATTTGAATTTCAACATTTTTCAAATCTAAATATATTATAATTAGAAAAAAATAAATGTGAACAAATTTTGAATTTGACTAGTTTTAAAATGTGAACAACCTTCGGATTTGAACAATTCTCGAATGTGAACATTTTCAAAACTGAACAATTTTAAATTTGATCAATTTTTGAATGTGAACTAATTTCGGATTTGAACAATTTTCACATGTAAACAAATTCCAAATTTGAATAATTTTTAACGTGAACAATTTTTGAATTTAATTTTTTTAAAATTTAAGCATGTTTTAATTTGGACAATTTTCAGAAGTGAACAAATTTCGAATTTGAACATTCTCAAATTTGGATATTTTCGAAAATCTAAAAAAATACAAATCAAAAAGTGAAAATAAAATAAAATTCAAAAAGAAAACGTGCAAAATAATATAAAGACAAGCAAAAAAAGAACTGAAAAAAATAAGAGAAAAGGAAAAAAAGGAAAACTTCGCCGAATGGGCCGGCCCAGCAGCAGCGGGCACCCTTCAGGCGGTACTAGCGCGAAGCGCCGCCTGTGGGCAATGTATATGATCTACCCACTCCATAGGTCGTGAAAAGGCTCGGTATCGCCCGGCTGATTCAGGCATAGAAGACCCAAAATCCTGGCTTTTTCTACAGAAGTAGTGAGAATGGTTTTCCACTTCTTCCTCATGTCACTGTTTTTTGTTTTTTTATTTAGTTTTCTCATGGCTCTCTTTTATGTTAGTTTTTTATTTGAACATGTCTACTTTTTTCAAAATCTTCGAATATACTTTTTTTTGTTTTCCTTCCCAAAGATTTTTGTGCTAATCCTTGACACTAATTTTATTTTAGAATTTCAATTTTCCCTATTTCTTAACATTTTGTTCCTCTTAGTCTGAATTTGTTTTTCTCTTGTAGTTGTAATTTGTCCACAGGCGTCAAAACTTGATCCAATTTTTTTGTTCCGATTATAGTGGGTATATATTACGACGATGTTAGAAATTTGTTCAACTTGGTCAAAAGTTATGTTCAGCTTGTAGTTATGATTATTTACACATGTGACTAAAAATTTGTTCCGCTTAGTCGTGCTTTGTTTTGCATATTAAATTTGACTCCACTTGGTTGAAACGTTGTATTCCAGTCATAGTAATTATTTGTTCGGATGCGCTAAAATATGTGTTTCGCTGGGCTAATTTTTTCTTCTCAGTGCATATGTGATTTGTCTGCAGTGTCTGCAGCGTATTTCCACATAAGATTGTTTCATGCCGGCCTAGTTAGGTCAGCTCTCCCTCTTCCACCTGATCGACTTCACAAGTTGGTGTGGCTTGCGACGATGAACTGAAAAGCAGGAAGCAAGCCAGGTCAGCTTTGGTTAAACTTTGAGCGCCGAGGATCGCGTAGAGATACAACTGTCGGTCCAAAACAAGTTGCCCCCAGGTGCTAGCTAGGGTAATCATCATAGTGTAATGACGATCCGATCCCCTAATGCATGCATGATCTCGCCGTGACTTTAGTCCGTCACTTTGTCTGCAGAGCGATTAGCTTTTGATTAAAGTTTAATTAAACAAGTTGCGAGATGTTAGGTCAGTTTCAAACACACCATCCAGCTCGATCGCATGCAGCAGGCAGGTCGTGAAGGACGAACGCGTCTCGCATGCAGGTCGCGGAACGAGGCGCAGAAATGGAACGACCGACGCGACGCGACGCGATGGATCGATGAGTCGAGTTCCCTCGGAAAAAGGATGGATGCGTCTCGCGCGTGTGTGTAGCTGCTCATCGCGCGGGCGGAAGTACACGTACGTGCATGGCGCACGTCCGTCCGTCCCGGCAGATTGCGGAACGTACAGCGAGGCGAGAGCAACGTATGCCCTACGCACGTCCTGCTTCTGCACTTTTTTTACTATTCTTCACTCGCGCGCTTTTTCACGGACGGAATTGGTGCGAAATCCGACTATTCGCCTTTTCCCAACCCGGCCAGCTCCATCGGGCGTGAGTTGGATGGGCATGCACGAGACGACGTTGGCCGTTGAAATTTGTTCTCGCGTGTTCTCCCTCCGTTCGGAAAAGGATGTCACAAAAATGGTCTATCTATAGTTCATTTTTGTGACATCCTTTTCCGCACGGAGGGAGTAGTATCTAGCATGCAACCTCCTCCTAGCTAGTACGATGGAGAAAGACGTCCAAGTTGATCTCGAACCCAACCCTACCGTCCAAGTGTTAACAGACTACCTCCACCTCACCAATCACTTGACTCAGCTGCACCTAAACCCCACAGTTGCTGACACCATTCGCTGGAAGTGGACGGCCAATGGCGTTTACCGTGCAAGATCAGCATACCAGTTCCAATTTCTCACCTCCACCCTTTCAAACTTCAACCAGTTGATCTGGAACACCAAAATTCCTCCCAAAATCCAATTCTTTGCCCGGCTTGCTATCCAGGGAAGGTGCTCTACGGCTGATATTCTCCTCAAGAAACATATTCAATGCAACCCTGTTTGTTCCCTCTGTCACATCCACCCGGAAACTGCTGTTCACTTGCTTGGACACTGCTCTTTCAACGCTCCGGAGGGACGGAATCCATAAGAATCTTGCGTGGTTCCCTAACATTTGTATACATGTGGGGTCGAATGTTGAAATAGCCAAAACCCAGCCCCCAAGTGTGACCCTCTTCACGGACGTCACTTATCCCACGTGATGCTAATGAACTTACAGTGGAAATAAATTCCCACGTCAGGTCGACCAGAGGGAATCTTGTGATCACATGTGTTCAAACTTGCTTTTCCATGTTCTTATGGCCTACCCTAACACAACCAAGTAAAATAGACCAATTTTGAACCACCGCTTGACCGTGGTCAAAGGGGTAGACGGAGACGGTCAGAGGGGTAGGGCGTCGCCTGAAACATCGCTTACGAGGGTCGGAATCCCTCTGATTCTTGCGTGGTTCCCTAACATATGTACAAAAGTGTGGTGGAATATTGAAATAGCCAAACCCCAACCCCCAAGCGCATCCTCTTCACAGGGGTCACTTATCCCGCGGGAAGGTTATGAACTTATAGCGGGAAACTCCCGCGTGGAGTCGACGGGAGGGAATCTTGTGATCACATGTGCTCAAATTTGGTTTCCATGTTACGATGGCCTATCATAACACGACAAGTAAAAAAAAGTCTATTGTTCAACCGCCATTTGACCACGGTCAAAGGGGTAGACAGCCAATCAAAGGGCTAGGGTTTCGGTTCCAAACATCGCTTCGGAGGGACAGAATCCTTATGAATCTTGCGTGGTTCCCTAACATTTGTATAAAAGTGTGGTGAAATGTTGAAATAGTCAAAACCCAGCCCCCAAGCATGACCCTCTTCACGGACGTCACTTATCCCGCGTGATGGTAATGAACTTACAGTGGGAATAAATTCCCACGTCAGGTCGACCAGAGGGAATCTTGTGATCACATATGTTCAAACTTGCTTTTCCATTTTCCTATGGCCTACCCTAACACAACCAAGTAAAATAGACTATTTTTGAACCGCCGCTTGACCGCGGTCAAAGGGGTAGACGGAGGCGGTCAAAGGGGTAGGGTTTCGCCCGAAACGGCGCTTACGAGGGTCGAAATCCCTTTGATTCTTGCGTGGTTCCCTAACATATGTATAAAAGTGTGGTGGAATATTGAAATAGCCAAACCCCAGCCCCCAAGCGCAATCCTCTTCACAGGTGTCACTTATCCCGCGGGAAGGTTATGAACTTATAGCGGGAAACTCCCACGTGAAGTCGACTGGAGGGAATCTTGTGATCACATGTGCTCAAATTTGGTTTCCATGTTACGATGGCCTACCATAACACTGCAAGTAAAAAAAGTCTATTGTTCAACCGCCATTTGACCACGGTCAAAGGGGTAGCCGGCCAATCAAAGGGCTAGGGTTTCGGTTCCAAACATCACTTCGGAGGGAAGGAATCCTTATGAATCTTGCGTGGTTCCCTAAAATTTGTATAAAAGTGTGGTGGAATGTTGAAATAGCCAAAACCCAGCCCCCAAGTGTAGTGATGCGTCATCTCCTGATTCGAGATTGACTTTTTTTATACTATCAGCGACTCAATAACGTTAGCAGTTGAAGTTTTTTAAAAAGGTTAGTAGTACATTAAGATTTTCAATATCCTCAAGGCAATTAAGATTTGTTCTCAACTGAATTAAGAGGCCGTTTGCAACACACGGGAAGTCTGCTAGTGATTATAATGCACATAAAGTCGTAAGCATGCAAGACACGTGTTTGTTTACCGTCCTATTTGTCCTACGCTAATTTGTTCGTGTAAAACTTACAGATGCCCCGTTAACATGTTGATGGATCTTAAAAGTGGAGGGATTAAATTAGTGCTCAACAAATGACACATTTATATATGAATCATATATACGCAGGCATTCACTAGATCGATCTTGGTCCACTGGTTCTGCATGGATATGTGACTATATGAGCATTTGCGCTAGCTAGCTAGGATGCATCAAGTTCAGCTAGCAGCAAACCGGCTACATGCATGTAGCTGATCATGGATTATGTATCGATCGGATCACGAGATGAGGACGGTCAGGTTTGATAACCATTCAGCCTGCGGAGGAGGCACACAGATTGCTCACGCCCGGAGGCGCAGCTTACACACCTGACGATCTCCATCCATCCATAAACCAAGAACACACCTTAGCACTAGCTAGGATATCAAAATTCCAACACAAGCGCATCAGTCAGAAAGCCAAGCATCGATAGACCATAAACAAGCCTTTTATGCCATGATGCCATATGGAGATGAACATGAAGCTAGCGTTGCCTAATGGTGATTGGTGAGAACTACGGTGGACTCTCTCCCTTCCTCTCCCTCTCTTCAACACAACATACACGCACACTTGCATCTCGCACGGTGACGCTTGGAGCTGACGGCGCCATAAGCGATGGTCGCTGACTCCAACCTCATATGCTGCCCCTCAGGCGACGACGTTGCACCGTCGCTGGAGCTGACAGCGTGCAACCGCTGCGGCCTTCATCGCCATGACGATGTCTACACCACCATGGATCATGCCGGAAACGATGAGGTCAGGGTGGTGCCGGCGTGCAGCCCGCCGCGGCACCGCCATCTCCCTTTCGCCACTACGGCGTCGGGGCTGCTGGCGTACAGCCCGGCTTCATCTCCACTTCCGCGACGTCAGCCGTCAGGGCCGGGTCGGGTCTGCTCCCGGCGCGCACACTGACGCCATCATCACCACCGCGGATCATGTTGGAGATGCCGACGGGCGACGAAACATCTTACCCACCATCTCGCACAGCTGGGACGTTGTCATGCTCCAGGAGAGAAGAAGATGGTGGCGCTGGCGCACGCTACAGCCGGTGCTCACTGCGTCATGCCTATTGGTGGGCAGACCAAGAAAATAAGATACGAAGACAAGTGCATGCAGGGCTGCGGGTCAAGCTAGCTGTGCATCGCAATCATGCATACATCGGACGCTCTGTCGTCCGCGCGCGATGCCCGTCGTGGAGGCCATTTCCTGCGATCTCCGGGGCTGTCGGAGGCGCCCCCGTCGAGGACATCGGACGCTGCGGGAGCCTGGACCATGATCAATGGCCGTGTGTGCCAGCTGCTCGCTGCTCGGCGCCAAGCTGGCTTCATCAAACCTCTACGTAGGCTCCAAGCTGGCTTCATCAATGGCCGTCATGTCGTCCGCGGCTTACCATTGGATCTGCCTGACGTCGTCCGCAAACGACGACACCAATTACGTCACCACCACCTTGAGAGCCATCCAAGACGGAGCGACGCCTGTGCTAGCTGCCAAAGGTGGCCCGAGGCGGGCGCACCGTCGAGGCGATGCGAAATGGCACCTCTGACACTACTACTAGCCCGAGCATGTGAAACGGCGTCCTTGACTTTGTTTTTTTCGAAAAGGGGAGTCCCAGCCTCTGCATCGAAGTGATGCATACAGTCACTTTATTAACTTATTGTAGAAGTGTAAAAAGTCTTTTACAAATCACGGATCACAAAGGGTCGATAAATGTATCAACCAACGGAAAATAACAAAGCAAACATAAATCTTCATAGCGCAATTCTCTTCTCAAAACGCCAGCCCGATCGGTTGTAGAAATCCACGGCGTCCTTGACTAACGCCAACTTGGCGTCAAGCCAAGATGAGGCGCCGACCGAATCGGCTATATATGTTGACCCGTACGCACGGCGTCGGTGTCACATCGTTGCCGATCTCCGCCAACAACATACTCCCAGGAGAGTCATATCCCATGCGCTAATTGCGGTGCGTGTACCGACGAGTACATGGGCTCTGCCGCAACTCACGTACACCACCATCACATCATGCATGGAGAATTCGAAGCGAAGACGACTTATGGTGTGACCGCGGGAGTAATTAACCGGGTGCCTTTCGAGGCCCTGAGAATCAGGCAATAACCATAATCAGAATAGCCGCGCTAGCAGACCACAAAGCGCATTCTATCAGGGATCTTGTACTTTGTTTCTAGAAAAGAGATTAATAAATTATACACCCTTCTGTTTACTGTTTTTATTGTGTATTACGGTACATTGACACCATCCCGTATTTTTTTTTGTTTAACCTGGCGCATCAGCGAAAAATGCTTCCACTGTAATCTGAAGTAACTATCGCTGGAGATATTTTTCCGTGTCAAACAACATTAATAAATATTATGTCACGTGTCCTTATTTATGCATGCACTAATAGCTATTCCATTTGTTCCAAATTAATTGACTTTCATATATCTACATTTGGATGTACCTACACTACAACAAGAACGTACCTACAGCAATACATACTCGGCAACGCGTTGAACAGTCGTTGCAAAGTTTTATCCTAGATACAGATGCATGTGTTGTAGCCAAAATCTGTTGTCCATTCTAAAGATTGTTAAGCCCAGCCCACTAAGCGCACGTTTTGTTAACTCCACCAGGCATGAAGCCACGAACGCACCCCCGCACCTGCAGTCTCACTCCTGGCCTCCCACAAACCTAGCCGCCTCCCTCTCACCTCTCAATACGCTCGTTTATCGGCGAGCAGGGCCTCCCTCGCCGGCGATCAGTGGCGTCGGTAGTGCAGCTTGCCTCCTTCTATGAGATCCCTAACTCGGGGAAACGCTCGTGCGGGATCAGGACTACTGCATGACGAGGAGGTTTGTCAACAAAGAGCCACGGCGGCGGCCAGTACTGGCGGCGGTGAATCAGTTTCAGGTGTGCGGCGACGCAGGTGCACGAACATGGTCCGCGCTCAAGATGCAATTTATCTTTCCCCCTGTCAGATTTCCATCTCCTCTCTCCTTGCTTGACCTGTGTTCAGAAATTTTGTGCATCCTTATAAGTCTGACGACGCTAGAGGCAGCAGCTCAGGCCTTAGTGGAACATCTAATACTGCTTTTCTCATGGGCAGGCATTAGGGAAGGTGCGCATCAGCAGCAACAACAAGTAGAAGGACGACCTTGCAGGTATTGATTCGTCCCTTTTGTAAATTTACGTCATATATCCAATACTCGTTTCTGACATTTATGTTATCTGCTGAACATATCGTTATCTGTTTTGTTTCTCATTTCTTGTGCTAGATCTTCATGCCTTTGATCCTGCAGGGTTATAGATGAATGAGACTGGGTATTCAGTATTTCCTTATGATTAATACTTCCTGCCCTTAATCTGCAGGGTTATAGTGTTGACACCAGGAACGTTGGAACAGGTCATATTTTACTGGGATGCTACATTACCTCCCCGATCCCCTTTTGCCGCAGACCAGAACTCCACCATCTTCTCCTCCCAGCGACACCACCTCCCCGATCCCCTTTTGCCGCCGCCTCGTCGCCGGTAGAATCCGGCCAACTCCGGCGACTCCCCGATATGCAGACCACCGCTCCGGCACCAGATCCTCCTCCTCTCCCGATTCCACGGTGTGGAACCACCGAATCGCCGCCCCACCTCAAACCCTAACTCAGATGCCGGGGCATGGCAGGCGGAGTGGCGGGAGGGCTAGGTGGCCGTCGGCGGCGAGGCTACTGCTCGCGCGCCTCTGTGTTCTAGGCCGGCGTCGAGAAGCTCGCCATCGAACTCTGTTCTCCCAGTTCCCGATGCGGTCCACGAGGCTGCACTTGGCCATCGTCTCCCGCAGCAGCACCTCGGCCGTCCGGCACCGGGGCGTGAACGTCGGGCACGACGAAGAGAACGTGGTCCGGTGAGCTGCTGAAGGACGCTGCGGCTGGGAGGACGTCTCCGCCTCCTGTACGTACTGCTCCTGTCTCTTTTCTCTGTCAGATTAGATTATTTTGTAGGATGCATCTCAACTTCTGTGAGGTTCCGATGTGTTCTTGGATTCCTAGGCAGTGAATGAAAGAATTACCTGTGCGTCTCCTTTTGAATCTGAGCACAGTTTGATCGTCATCTGTGGAACACGTTTTCCTACGCAAAATTGAACTTGTGGGTGTGGGGGACAAGACCATGTTCAGTGTTGTTGTTAGATTCGTTGGCAACAAACACAAATAACATTTTATTTTCCTTACCCTCAACAATCTCTATCTGAATCTTTATTTTGTGTGGCAGAAATCTGCCTCGTGTGCAGCTTCGAGCCTAATCTTGCCCAGCATTGGGAAGCTCAGCAAGGTCCAGAGACTGTAAGATTTGTTACAACAAATTACCCATTTACCTTCATGTAGGGTGCCTGTGACAATCTCTGAAACAATCTGCACTTTTTCCACGTTTTTGCTTTCAGATCTCTGCACCAGAACAACTTGCATGGTTTCCTTCCAATGGAGATCAAGAACTGCACCCAGCTTGGGCAATGTATGCTACTCTTATCTGGTAGACATGTACTAGTTCAGTATATGTCCGCTGAACTGAAATGTGAGTGTTTGCCTCTCTAGTTTGTATCAATTAGTACTAATGTATGTGTTAGAAATTTGGAACTACATGTTTTTAGTGACCTAGTGCATTTCTTCCATGAGCATTGTTTGTTGTCTATGTCTAACTTGAAACTTTGTAACTGCAATGTACTAGGTATGCTTGTATGTGAAAACTTGGGAACCTTAGGTTCTCAATTGTCAAATATTGGAGGCCTTTTCATGATCTGAACTAGATATGCTTGTATACGAAAAAAGTTTGTTCTAAACTGTTAAATATGAATTCTTAATTCCAATTGTTTTGTTGTATGCAGGCAGTGTCAAGCTGCACGCCTCAAGGCCCACCACGGAGACCTCGACGCTGTTGATCAGGAGCTCGTCGACATCGCCACCCAAAGGTGATTTTTTTCTTTGGCCGTGCTCGAATTGATTGCTGCCATGCTATGGAGTATTGTTCTTCATGGTGCTCTGGGTCATGACCGCCAATATTGGTTTGTGGTGATGATTACTTTCATGCTATTTAGTTGCTAGGCTTTATAATTACTAGAAAGTTGATCTCTGGTCCAGGGCTATTAGTCAATGCAAGTCATGATTTTTCTGTTACCAAGTTGTAAACTTGTGATGACATAAGATGTGAGTTATCTTCTTTTATTGCAAATCACGTAATGTCTTTGAGAGCAAGAACTCACATCTTCTTTTTTAATGTAAATTGTTGTAGTGTTGATGTCAAAATCTTTCTACTGTTTGGAATATAAAGTGTGCTCATTTTTAGGTCTGTTTGCAATCTTATCGTCTATCCAAATCATGTTATATAGCAACAACATGTACTTCTTTTATTATGGTCTAATCTAATTTGTATTTTTATTGGTGACGTGACACTAACCAAGACAACAGTTCTAGAAACTAACTAACAACAAAAGTTCCAGGAAGTTATTAAGCCAATTTTTACTAAGAATTGAGCACCCACTATAAACATTTCATTAGAAAAGTTTTATTAAGTTAATTATTGATCCGTTCCTGATGCTTGTTCCAAAATTGGATGCCATCTTCCAATTGTCAAGGAGTTTTTTCAAGGCTATAGTATCATGGTCTCTTGTCACTTCTGCTGTTGAATACTATTAATATCTAGTGTCCACGTTGTGCAGGAGCTAGCCCTCAAGGCCCACCACGGTGAGATCGAAGCTGTTCAGGAGCTCGTTAACATCGGCACCTACAGGTCAATTTTTTTTTCTTTACAGGCACTCAAATGATTGCTGCCATGCTATCCAGTAGTGTCTGTGCAAGTTCCCCATTAATTTTTTCACCTGTAAATAGCCATGCCACTTGATTAGATGATCATAACAATGTACTGTTAGACTACATGACAAAATATGGATTTTTGGCGCCCATTCTGGCTATCTTTTCTCAAAATTTGATAACTCATCAAGAGGCACATGCTTATTTCAATCTGGCTATTAGCAGCATCTTCGAAAAGGTTAACTTGTCCTTGGTGTCCCTCAAAACTGAAAACGAGCACAGGTGCTTCATCTTTACAGAGGGGGTTCTGATGCTTTATGTGGAACTTCAAATTTATGTATGTTCAGGCCTACGGTGGTTCATCTTTTGTTATTTCTGGTAATAATTATGTTTAGAGAATACCACTAAGACAAAGATGCTTAGGTGAATGTTCTAATGCTAGTATTTCGGACAAGCCACTGTAATTTTGATGGTTTTGTGCTGTTGGCCTAAGTTTACTTGTATTTGGTTCTGAACGCCAGTAGTTGGTAATGTGTGGGATTGCTTAGGGAGGAATGGCTCTATTCAAGTCCAATAATTGTGGATACAATTCTTGTCTTTAATTGTGTTTTAGTGAAATCAGTTATTGTTGCTGTATTTGTTAATTTGATGTGGTAGTTGTTGTCTTAGGAGAGGAAGTCTGGCGAGTAGTGCTATGTACATGCATATGTATGAAATTTCTTGCCCCTGCTGTGCTGCTTTGGGGTTTCCAAGTTGAGAATTATCAATTGATATCACACACGTATGCATACAGGTGAAAATCATGCTGTAGTTGGCTGTCATTCTGGTGCTGAAAAACAATTTGCGTTCTTGTACTGCCCACTATTTCCTGATAGCCCGGAAACTGTGATAGTAATGCAACATATGTTGGGTTATATAATTTAGTAGAACATTGTGAATTTGTGATGCTCTTGTTGGGTGTTAGAAGAACATACTGCTGTTTGGTTTGAATAAATAATGTACTTTGTCCTGTTGGCTGTTGTTACAAGATGAGTAATGCATGCATGAATCTGTCTTGTCATGTTGATTTAGCTAAACGTGATATTTGAATGAATGCAGGTAATGCCTTTGAGTTTTTCATGGCTTTGTGACAAGCTCCATCTGGTCTGGCTCCGGCAGTGGCTAGTGTATGTAGTCTCTGGCGCTCTGTGACTTTGATCTACTTCATCTCTTATAGGTGTATGTGATCTGTGGTTGCTGGTTATTGGTCTGATCCTATTTATCTTGTCCCTGGATAGTAGTTTTTAACCTGCTTGGTTGCAGTTGCTTTATTATGGTTGTTGAGAAAGGAAACCTTGTGCTAGTCATGATATTCAGTATGATCAGATATCTCATGTCTTGAAAGCTATCCCCCTTTTCTGATTACAAACAATCACTAGGTGAATCGTTGATATGTGCTTTAGTTTACCTCCCTCCCAAAAGAGATGTATTCATTTATTTCGATATCATCAAAAGAGAGGATTGTGATTTCTTTTTTCTTTGTTTCAACTCAACTATAGGACCATTTGTTGTCCTTATTGTAGTTGATAAACATGTTTGTGAAGTATGTTTACATCATAACCTTTCTATAACTTTGACTGGATTTCTGGACATGAATAGGTATTCTTGCCAAGTAGATAGCTGAACTCCAGAAAGTTATATGCAGGTTCAGAAAAAGGACTAGAATCCAGAGCACTAGTGTCACGTTGCGCACTAAAGAGTTATTTTCAGTTAGCCAGCCTTTTAGGTTACTTTTGTAGGTCAAGGATGTACATATAGTTCTTAATATCTCATAATATCTAACCTTCCTTTCTATGATTTCACGTTGTCGCTGCAGGTTATTAGGGGAACAGTCCATGGTTCGATGTTTCCAGTTGAACCTGGGCCATGTACGTATATATGTTTCTAGCTAGGTAAATGAATTGGTGCACTATGCAAATTTAACTTTGAAGCCACGTGGTAATTTCAAAAAAAAAACTTTGAAGCCACGTGGTCGCCCCCTTGTGTGGTATGCGGACGACGGCGTTGGGCCCAAAAGCAGCGTCAATGAGTTACTCGTCGCAGTTGGTGCTCACTTGTCCATGACTTTGGCGACGAGCTCAGCCTGTCTCCCTCAAGTGCTGAATTTGTGTATGTATTGGCTTGCTGTAGTGAAGATTTCGTTTGAATTTTAGTCTCGGATATGGTGATGAGTTAAACTTGTACAATTGCGGATTCATTGTTTCCAGTTGAAGCCGTACACAACAACTCTTCACCATCTTACATACACCAACCATGCAGAAAATTAGTCCAGACAATAATTTGCTCCCTCATTTAGGGTTGAATACATTAGTATGATGCAAAACTTGAACTTTCAAGGTGTACGTAAGAACTCTTCTTCAACATCTTACATAATGTTGAAGATATACATGTCGATTGTACAAATTTAATCGAGAGAGAAACAATGTTAAAAAGTACGGAATTGACAAGGTAATAAACAAAAGCAAAAAGTTGTACATGTCATAGATAACTAATTTTCGTAGCTAGGTATATAAACCAGTACACTATGCAAAACTTTCTAAATTTGAACTTTGAAGGCGTATGTAAGAACTCTTCTTCTCCATCTCACATAATGTTGAACACGCAAAAAAAACTAGCCTAGTCTAGAGAGAAACAGCAGTAATTTGCTCTCACGTGTAGTACTCCGTATCTAGCATGCAACCTCCTCCTAGCTAGTAGGATGGAGAAAGACGTCTCTAGGATCATAAATAATAGATACACGGAAACCGAGTAGACATCTCACTCAATTGATTGTCTGTGGTAGCTGGCGACACATAACATGCCTAGTTTAGCTGGAGCACTTGCCAGGTCACCAATCCAAGCCACAACCCATCATGGCCGTCCACCATTTTCAAAAGAGAGACCAGATTGTATCTTCTTCCCGTGCTCGCCTCCAACCTGCCCTCTATAAATCCTAGTCCAGCGTCACAAGCCGCGTGCGGTATGCGCGTGACTTGTGACTTTGGACTTGGCGAGGCGGAGGCGGAGGCCCGCATCCGTCGTTGACAATGGTCAATAACACGGCACCGGTGGGCACATTCTGCTACATCGACCCAGAGTACCAGCGCACCGGCGTCGTGTCGGCCAAGTCCGACGTGTACGCGCTCGGAGTCGTGGTGCTGCAGTTGCTGACCGGGAGGACGTCGCCTCTGGGGCTCGCCCACGCCGTCGAGACCGCGCTGGATGAAGGCGGCGGCGCCTTTGCGGACATGCTGGACGATGCCGCCGGGGAGTGGCCGCTGGAGGAGGCGCGGGAGCTGGCGGCGCTGGCGCTCCGGTGCGCCGAGATGCGGCGTAGGGACCGACCCGGCTGCGCGAGCACGTCCTGCCTGCGCTGGAGCGGATCAAGGGTGTCGCTGCCACCTTCCAGTCCCGTTAGGTACCCTCTAACACAGGAGCACGTCGGGTGTGCGTATGCTCGATTCCTGACGCTATAAATGTGGAATAAGAGCTCCCGCCCTTTAGCGGCGCGAATCGGCCGCGCCGCTAACGGTGACGTACTGCTGGGCTGGCCCATTTCGTTGGTGTTGGTTTTTTCCTATTTTCCTTCTTTTTTCTTCTATGTTTTCCTTTCTTTTTTCTTATTACTTTTTCTTTTATTCTTTTATTCTTAGCTTTTTGTGAAAAGGCTCGGTATCGCCCGGCTGATTCAGTCATAGAAGACCCAAAAGCCTAGCTTTTTCTACAGAAGTAGTGAGAATGGTTTTCCACTTCTTCCTCATGTCACTGTTTTTTGGTTTTTTATTTAGTTTTCTCATGGCTCTCTTTATGTTAGTTTTTTATTTGAACATCTCTACTTTTTTTCAAACTCTTCGGACATACTTTTTTTTGTTTTCCTTTCCAAAGATTTTTGTGCTAATCCTTGACACTAATTTTATTTTAGAATTTCAATTTTCCCTATTTCTTAACATTTTGTTCCTCTTAGTCTGAATTTGTTTTTCTCTTGTAGTTGTAATTTGTCCACAGGCGTCAAAACTTGATCCAATTTTTTTGTTCCGATTATAGTGGGTATATTTACGACGATGTTAGAAATTTGTTCAACTTGGTCAAAAGTTATGTTCAGCTTGTAGTTATGATTATTTACACATGTGACTAAAAATTTGTTCCGCTTAGTCGTGCTTTGTTTTGCATATTAAATTTGACTCCACTTGGTTGAAACGTTGTATTCCAGTCATAGTAATTATTTGTTCGGATGCGCTAAAATATGTGTTTCGCTGGGCTAATTTTTTCTTCTCAGTGCATATGTGATTTGTTTCGTGATTTTGCTAAAAGTTTTCTCCACTTGATACAAAAATTTGTAGTCATAATTTGTTACTCTTATGGTCAGGATTTTGTCTGCAGCGTATTTCCACATAAGATTGTTTCATGCCGGCCTAGTTAGGTCAGCTCTCCCTCTTCCACCTGATCGACTTCACAAGTTGGTGTGGCTTGCGACGATGAACTGAAAAGCAGGAAGCAAGCCAGGTCAGCTTTGGTTAAACTTTGAGCGCCGAGGATCGCGTAGAGATACAACTGTCGGTCCAAAACAAGTTGCCCCCAGGTGCTAGCTAGGGTAATCATCATAGTGTAATGACGATCCGATCCCTAATGCATGCATGATCTCGCCGTGACTTTAGTCCGTCACTTTGTCTGCAGAGCGATTAGCTTTTGATTAAAGTTTAATTAAACAAGTTGCGAGATGTTAGGTCAGTTTCAAACACACCATCCAGCTCGATCGCATGCAGCAGGCAGGTCGTGAAGGACGAACGCGTCTCGCATGCAGGTCGCGGAACGAGGCGCAGAAATGGAACGACCGACGCGACGCGACGCGATGGATCGATGAGTCGAGTTCCCTCGGAAAAAGGATGGATGCGTCTCGCGCGTGTGTGTAGCTGCTCATCGCGCGGGCGGAAGTACACGTACGTGCATGGCGCACGTCCGTCCGTCCCGGCAGATTGCGGAACGTACAGCGAGGCGAGAGCAACGTATGCCCTACGCACGTCCTGCTTCTGCACTTTTTTTACTATTCTTCACTCGCGCGCTTTTTCACGGACGGAATTGGTGCGAAATCCGACTATTCGCCTTTTCCCAACCCGGCCATGATAACACAACCATGTTTATCCCACGTGATAACATGTGAGGTCACATGTGTTCAAACTTGCTTTTCCATGTTTTTATGGCCTACCCTAACACAACCAAGTAAAATAGACCAATTTTGAACCACCGCTTGACCGTGGTCAAAGGGGTAGACGGAGACGGTCAGAGGGGTAGGGCGTCGCCTGAAACATCGCTTACGAGGGTCGGAATCCCTCTGATTCTTGCGTGGTTCCCTAACATATGTACAAAAGTGTGGTGGAATATTGAAATAGCCAAACCCCAACCCCCAAGCGCATCCTCTTCGCAGGGGTCACTTATCCCGCGGGAAGGTTATGAACTTATAGCGGGAAACTCCCGCGTGGAGTCGACGGGAGGGAATCTTGTGATCACATGTGCTCAAATTTGGTTTCCATGTTACGATGGCCTATCATAACACGACAAGTAAAAAAAAGTCTATTGTTCAACCGCCATTTGACCACGGTCAAAGGGGTAGACAGCCAATCAAAGGGCTAGGGTTTCGGTTCCAAACATCGCTTCGGAGGGACAGAATCCTTATGAATCTTGCGTGGTTCCCTAACATTTGTATAAAAGTGTGGTGAAATGTTGAAATAGTCAAAACCCAGCCCCCAAGTGTAGTGATGCGTCATCTCCTGATTCGAGATTGACTTTTTTTATACTATCAGCGACTCAATAACGTTAGCAGTTGAAGTTTTTTAAAAAGGTTAGTAGTACATTAAGATTTTCAATATCCTCAAGGCAATTAAGATTTGTTCTCAACTGAATTAAGAGGCCGTTTGCAACACACGGGAAGTCTGCTAGTGATTATAATGCACATACAGTCGTAAGCATGCAAGACACGTGTTTGTTTACCGTCCTATTTGTCCTACGCTAATTTGTTCGTGTAAAACTTACAGATGCCCCGTTAACATGTTGATGGATCTTAAAAGTGGAGGGATTAAATTAGTGCTCAACAAATGACACATTTATATATGAATCATATATACGCAGGCATTCACTAGATCGATCTTGGTCCACTGGTTCTGCATGGATATGTGACTATATGAGCATTTGCGCTAGCTAGCTAGGATGCATCAAGTTCAGCTAGCAGCAAACCGGCTACATGCATGTAGCTGATCATGGATTATGTATCGATCGGATCACGAGATGAGGACGGTCAGGTTTGATAACCATTCAGCCTGCGGAGGAGGCACACAGATTGCTCACGCCCGGAGGCGCAGCTTACACACCTGACGATCTCCATCCATCCATAAACCAAGAACACACCTTAGCACTAGCTAGGATATCAAAATTCCAACACAAGCGCATCAGTCAGAAAGCCAAGCATCGATAGACCATAAACAAGCCTTTTATGCCATGATGCCATATGGAGATGAACATGAAGCTAGCGTTGCCTAATGGTGATTGGTGAGAACTACGGTGGACTCTCTCCCTTCCTCTCCCTCTCTTCAACACAACATACACGCACACTTGCATCTCGCACGGTGACGCTTGGAGCTGACGGCGCCATAAGCGATGGTCGCTGACTCCAACCTCATATGCTGCCCCTCAGGCGACGACGTTGCACCGTCGCTGGAGCTGACAGCGTGCAACCGCTGCGGCCTTCATCGCCATGACGATGTCTACACCACCATGGATCATGCCGGAAACGATGAGGTCAGGGTGGTGCCGGCGTGCAGCCCGCCGCGGCACCGCCATCTCCCTTTCGCCACTACGGCGTCGGGGCTGCTGGCGTACAGCCCGGCTTCATCTCCACTTCCGCGACGTCAGCCGTCAGGGCCGGGTCGGGTCTGCTCCCGGCGCGCACACTGACGCCATCATCACCACCGCGGATCATGTTGGAGATGCCGACGGGCGACGAAACATCTTACCCACCATCTCGCACAGCTGGGACGTTGTCATGCTCCAGGAGAGAAGAAGATGGTGGCGCTGGCGCACGCTACAGCCGGTGCTCACTGCGTCATGCCTATTGGTGGGCAGACCAAGAAAATAAGATACGAAGACAAGTGCATGCAGGGCTGCGGGTCAAGCTAGCTGTGCATCGCAATCATGCATACATCGGACGCTCTGTCGTCCGCGCGCGATGCCCGTCGTGGAGGCCATTTCCTGCGATCTCCGGGGCTGTCGGAGGCGCCCCCGTCGAGGACATCGGACGCTGCGGGAGCCTGGACCATGATCAATGGCCGTGTGTGCCAGCTGCTCGCTGCTCGGCGCCAAGCTGGCTTCATCAAACCTCTACGTAGGCTCCAAGCTGGCTTCATCAATGGCCGTCATGTCGTCCGCGGCTTACCATTGGATCTGCCTGACGTCGTCCGCAAACGACGACACCAATTACGTCACCACCACCTTGAGAGCCATCCAAGACGGAGCGACGCCTGTGCTAGCTGCCAAAGGTGGCCCGAGGCGGGCGCACCGTCGAGGCGATGCGAAATGGCACCTCTGACACTACTACTAGCCCGAGCATGTGAAACGGCGTCCTTGACTTTTTTTTTTCGAAAAGGGGAGTCCCAGCCTCTGCATCGAAGTGATGCATACAGTCACTTTATTAACTTATTGTAGAAGTGTAAAAAGTCTTTTACAAATCACGGATCACAAAGGGTCGATAAATGTATCAACCAACGGAAAATAACAAAGCAAACATAAATCTTCATAGCGCAATTCTCTTCTCAAAACGCCAGCCCGATCGGTTGTAGAAATCCACGGCGTCCTTGACTAACGCCAACTTGGCGTCAAGCCAAGATGAGGCGCCGACCGAATCGGCTATATATGTTGACCCGTACGCACGGGTCGGTGTCACATCGTTGCCGATCTCCGCCAACAACATACTCCCAGGAGAGTCATATCCCATGCGCTAATTGCGGTGCGTGTACCGACGAGTACATGGGCTCTGCCGCAACTCACGTACACCGCCATCACATCATGCATGGAGAATTCGAAGCGAAGACGACTTATGGTGTGACCGCGGGAGTAATTAACCGGGTGCCTTTCGAGGCCCTGAGAATCAGGCAATAACCATAATCAGAATAGCCGCGCTAGCAGACCACAAAGCGCATTCTATCAGGGATCTTGTACTTTGTTTCTAGAAAAGAGATTAATAAATTATACACCCTTCTGTTTACTGTTTTTATTGTGTATTACGGTACATTGACACCGTCCCGTATTTTTTTTTGTTTAACCTGGCGCATCAGCGAAAAATGCTTCCACTGTAATCTGAAGTAACTATCGCTGGAGATATTTTTCCGTGTCAAACAACATTAATAAATATTATGTCACGTGTCCTTATTTATGCATGCACTAATAGCTATTCCCTTTGTTCCAAATTAATTGACTTTCATATATCTACATTTGGATGTACCTAGACATGTTACATGTACATATGCATCCAAATGTAGATATATGGCATCCAAATGTAGATATGTGGAAGTCATTTAATTTGGAACGGAGGGAGTATTACCTATCATGAACGGTAGGTCAACATATTTTTTCGTGGGCTGTAACTTCAGCATACTAGATATAGTTGAGTCGCATTTAGTGGACTTAGAACTCTTGTGGGGGGGGGGGGGGGGGGGGGAGGGAGGAGGGGGTTGGGTTGTCGGGAAGTTAATGAGTCAACCCGAGAGTTCTAACTGCACTAAATTTGACTCAACAATGTTAGAACTCTCGGGTTTCATGTTAGCAAAAAAGAACTCTCGGGAAGTCAGTCTCCGTGGCTTGTACTTTTGACGGCCCTTTCTCCAAACGCGCACATGAAAAAAACTTTGTCTCATATCATAAAATTAGAGCGCAATAAACCACACGTCTTCACCATCAGAAGAACAAAGATTATGGCGCGTGTCCTTAAATTATACATGGAATGCTAGATTTTAGATTTACCTACCATGGGATGGTAGATGAAGTATTATACTATTATTATGTGGGCCGTGAATCGTATATAGACACTCCGATCTATAAATTTTAGTGGTGTTGAAAGGCTCTCAGGAAGTTAGGTTTTCCATGGCTTGCAATTTCTGCGAAACACCGTGAAAGTTTTCATGGCCCTATCGCGTATGGGAAAAAAATCATCACCTAGCATAGAATCAACACCCCTGGTAACATGCGGCGACAAAATTTATACACCTCACT
This sequence comes from Poa pratensis, assembly GCA_947311845.1. NCBI lineage: Eukaryota > Viridiplantae > Streptophyta > Magnoliopsida > Poales > Poaceae > Poa > Poa pratensis. Next base: position 18,436,903 of record CAMZMU010000069.1, read on the forward strand.
TAAATTCATTCAACATAAGCAGACACAATTTGACAACAATTGCATCTACTCTTTGTACAACTGGCTACATCAATCAGTATCAAAATTGCAAGCATTAGCAAAATTGGTCAACAATTCCCTAGCAAGGAGCAGCAAAATTGAAGCCACTATAGCTAAATTACAGTTCATGGGCAGGCACTAGCAGTTCTTTCTAAATTGGACAACAATTTTCTAGCAAGCCTCGCTGCCCTGCTCTCCGACCTCCATGGCAGCACAGCAGCATGGAGGAGCGCTCGCTGCTCGCGCCTCCTGTCCACGGCGACCAACCTCCACCACAACGCCCTCTACCTCAACTGCAGCGGCGCCCCTACTCCACATCCTGTGCGGCGGCACGACACGTGGGCGCGACAGCGGTTTCGGCCTATGATGAAAAAGTAGAGCGAGCGCATATCGGTGGTGGCGGGAGGACTCTTTCTATGTTTCCTATTGGGCGCTTGCTGGACTTTGCTCTAATATTGTACCCACATGCATGGAGCATTGGAGGTATAGCTATAGCTATAGCTAGTACTGCATGTAATCACATGTGTCTACGTGAGGAAGGTAGCGCCAAAACTAAAAATTTCGGAAGAGCACCGCAGTCGCCGCCAAAACAGAATTTCGGAGGAGCGCCCGCCAAAACAAATTTGAGAAGAGTGCCCGCCAAAGTGGATTTTCGGGAGCGCCTTGCCAGTTGCCATTCATTTTTGATTTCGGAAGAGCGCCGAAATTTCGTTTTGGGCTGAGCGGGAATTTGGGTCCAAACTCCATACGCAGAAGACAAAATTTTGTTGGGCAGCAGACCAGAACTCCACCATCTTCTCCTCCCAGCGACACCACCTCCCCGATCCCCTTTTGCCGCCGCCTCGTCGCCGGTAGAATCCGGCCAACTCCGGCGACTCCCCGATATGCAGACCACCGCTCCGGCACCAGATCCTCCTCCTCTCCCGATTCCACGGTGTGGAACCACCGAATCGCCGCCCCACCTCAAACCCTAACTCAGATGCAGGGGCATGGCAGGCGGAGTGGCGGGAGGGCTAGGTGGCCGTCGGCGGCGAGGCTACTGCTCGCGCGCCTCCGTGTTCTAGGCCGGCGTCGAGAAGCTCGCCATCGAACTCTGTTCTCCCAGTTCCCGATGCGGTCCACGAGGCTGCACTTGGCCATCGTCTCCCGCAGCAGCACCTCGGCCGTCCGGCACCGGGGCGTGAACGTCGGGCACGACGAAGAGAACGTGGTCCGGTGAGCAGCTGAAGGACGCTGCGGCTGGGAGGACGTCTCCGCCTCCTGTACGTACTGCTCCTGTCTCTTTTCTCTGTCAGATTAGATTATTTTGTAGGATGCATCTCAACTTCTGTGAGGTTCCGATGTGTTCTTGGATTCCTAGGCAGTGAATGAAAGAATTACCTGTGCGTCTCCTTTTGAATCTGAGCACAGTTTGATCGTCATCTGTAGAACACGTTTTCCTACGCAAAATTGAACTTGTGGGTGTGGGGGACAAGACCATGTTCAGTGTTGTTGTTAGATTCGTTGGCAACAAACACAAATAACATTTTATTTTCCTTACCCTCAACAATCTCTATCTGAATCTTTATTTTGTGTGGCAGAAATCTGCCTCGTGTGCAGCTTCGAGCCTAATCTTGCCCAGCATTGGGAAGCTCAGCAAGGTCCAGAGACTGTAAGATTTGTTACAACAAATTACCCATTTACCTTCATGTAGGGTGCCTGTGACAATCTCTGAAACAATCTGCACTTTTTCCACGTTTTTGCTTTCAGATCTCTGCACCAGAACAACTTGCATGGTTTCCTTCCAATGGAGATCAAGAACTGCACCCAGCTTGGGCAATGTATGCTACTCTTATCTGGTAGACATGTACTAGTTCAGTATATGTCCGCTGAACTGAAATGTGAGTGTTTGCCTCTCTAGTTTGTATCAATTAGTACTAATGTATGTGTTAGAAATTTGGAACTACATGTTTTTAGTGACCTAGTGCATTTCTTCCATGAGCATTGTTTGTTGTCTATGTCTAACTTGAAACTTTGTAACTGCAATGTACTAGGTATGCTTGTATGTGAAAACTTGGGAACCTTAGGTTCTCAATTGTCAAATATTGGAGGCCTTTTCATGATCTGAACTAGATATGCTTGTATACGAAAAAAGTTTGTTCTAAACTGTTAAATATGAATTCTTAATTCCAATTGTTTTGTTGTATGCAGGCAGTGTCAAGCTGCACGCCTCAAGGCCCACCACGGAGACCTCGACGCTGTTGATCAGGAGCTCGTCGACATCGCCACCCAAAGGTGATTTTTTTCTTTGGCCGTGCTCGAATTGATTGCTGCCATGCTATGGAGTATTGTTCTTCATGGTGCTCTGGGTCATGACCGCCAATATTGGTTTGTGGTGATGATTACTTTCATGCTATTTAGTTGCTAGGCTTTATAATTACTAGAAAGTTGATCTCTGGTCCAGGGCTATTAGTCAATGCAAGTCATGATTTTTCTGTTACCATGTCCTTGTCAGGTGTCCAAGTTGTAAACTTGTGATGACATAAGATGTGAGTTATCTTCTTTTATTGCAAATCACGTAATGTCTTTGAGAGCAAGAACTCACATCTTCTTTTTTAGTAAATTGTTGTAGTGTTGATGTCAAAATCTTTCTACTGTTTGGAATATAAAGTGTGCTCATTTTTAGGTCTGTTTGCAATCTTATTGTCTATCCAAATCATGTTATATAGCAACAACATGTACTTCTTTTATTATGCTCTAATCTAATGTTGTATTTTTATTGGTGACGTGACACTAACCAAGACAACAGTTCTAGAAACTAACTAACAACAAAAGTTCCAGGAAGTTATTAAGCCAATTTTTACTAAGAATTGAACACCCACTATAAACATTTCATTAGAAAAGTTTTATTAAGTTAATTATTGATCCGTTCCTGATGCTTGTTCCAAAATTGGATGCCATCTTCCAATTGTCAAGGAGTTTTTTCAAGGCTATAGTATCATGGTCTCTTGTCACTTCTGCTGTTGAATACTATTAATATCTAGTGTCCACGTTGTGCAGGAGCTAGCCCTCAAGGCCCACCACGGTGAGATCGAAGCTGTTCAGGAGCTCGTTAACATCGGCACCTACAGGTCAATTTTTTTTTCTTTACAGGCACTCAAATGATTGCTGCCATGCTATCCAGTAGTGTCTGTGCAAGTTCCCCATTAATTTTTTCACCTGTAAATAGCCATGCCACTTGATTAGATGATCATAACAATGTACTGTTAGACTACATGACAAAATATGGATTTTTGGCGCCCATTCTGGCTATCTTTTCTCAAAATTTGATAACTCATCAAGAGGCACATGCTTATTTCAATCTGGCTATTAGCAGCAGCTTCGAAAAGGTTAACTTGTCCTTGGTGTCCCTCAAAACTGAAAACGAGCACAGGTGCTTCATCTTTACAGAGGGGGTTCTGATGCTTTATGTGGAACTTCAAATTTATGTATGTTCAGGCCTACGGTGGTTCATCTTTTGTTATTTCTGGTAATAATTATGTTTAGAGAATACCACTAAGACAAAGATGCTTAGGTGAATGTTCTAATGCTAGTATTTCGGACAAGCCACTGTAATTTTGATGGTTTTGTGCTGTTGGCCTAAGTTTACTTGTATTTGGTTCTGAACGCCACTAGTTGGTAATGTGTGGGATTGCTTAGGGAGGAATGGCTCTATTCAAGTCCAATAATTGTGGATACAATTCTTGTCTTTAATTGTGTTTTAGTGAAATCAGTTATTGTTGTTGTATTTGTTAATTTGATGTGGTAGTTGTTGTCTTAGGAGAGGAAGTCTGGCGAGTAGTGCTATGTACATGCATATGTATGAAATTTCTTGCCCCTGCTGTGCTGCTTTGGGGTTTCCAAGTTGAGAATTATCAATTGATATCACACACGTATGCATACAGGTGAAAATCATGCTGTAGTTGGCTGTCATTCTGGTGCTGAAAAACAATTTGCGTTCTTGTACTGCCCACTATTTCCTGATAGCCCGGAAACTGTGATAGTAATGCAACATATGTTGGGTTATATAATTTAGTAGAACATTGTGAATTTGTGATGCTCTTGTTGGGTGTTAGAAGAACATACTGCTGTTTGGTTTGAATAAATAATGTACTTTGTCCTGTTGGCTGTTGTTACAAGATGAGTAATGCATGCATGAATCTGTCTTGTCATGTTGATTTAGCTAAACGTGATATTTGAATGAATGCAGGTAATGCCTTTGAGTTTTTCATGGCTTTGTGACAAGCTCCATCTGGTCTGGCTCCGGCAGTGGCTAGTGTATGTAGTCTCTGGCGCTCTGTGACTTTGATCTACTTCATCTCTTATAGGTGTATGTGATCTGTGGTTGCTGGTTATTGGTCTGATCCTATTTATCTTGTCCCTGGATAGTAGTTTTTAACCTGCTTGGTTGCAGTTGCTTTATTATGGTTGTTGAGAAAGGAAACCTTGTGCTAGTCATGATATTCAGTATGATCAGATATCTCATGTCTTGAAAGCTATCCCCCTTTTCTGATTACAAACAATCACTAGGTGAATCGTTGATATGTGCTTTAGTTTACCTCCCTCCCAAAAGAGATGTATTCATTTATTTCGATATCATCAAAAGAGAGGATTGTGATTTCTTTTTTCTTTGTTTCAACTCAACTATAGGACCATTTGTTGTCCTTATTGTAGTTGATAAACATGTTTGTGAAGTATGTTTACATCATAACCTTTCTATAACTTTGACTGGATTTCTGGACATGAATAGGTATTCTTGCCAAGTAGATAGCTGAACTCCAGAAAGTTATATGCAGGTTCAGAAAAAGGACTAGAATCCAGAGCAGTAGTGTCACGATTGCGCAAGAGTTATTTTCAGTTAGCCAGCCTTTTAGGTTACTTTTGTAGGTCAAGGATGTACATATAGTTCTTAATATCTCATAATATCTAACCTTCCTTTCTATGATTTCACGTTGTCGCTGCAGGTTATTAGGGGAACAGTCCATGGTTCGATGTTTCCAGTTGAACCTGGGCCATGTACGTATATATGTTTCTAGCTAGGTAAATGAATTGGTGCCTATGCAAATTTAACTTTGAAGCCACGTGGTAATTTCAAAAAAAAAACTTTGAAGCCACGTGGTCGCCCCCTTGTGTGGTATGCGGACGACGGCGTTGGGCCCAAAAGCAGCGTCAATGAGTTACTCGTCGCAGTTGGTGCTCACTTGTCCATGACTTTGGCGACGAGCTCAGCCTGTCTCCCTCAAGTGCTGAATTTGTGTATGTATTGGCTTGCTGTAGTGAAGATTTCGTTTGAATTTTAGTCTCGGATATGATGATGAGTTAAACTTGTACAATTGCGGATTCATTGTTTCCAGTTGAAGCCGTACACAACAACTCTTCACCATCTTACATACACCAACCATGCAGAAAATTAGTCCAGACAATAATTTGCTCCCTCATTTAGGGTTGAATACATTAGTATGATGCAAAACTTGAACTTTCAAGGTGTACGTAAGAACTCTTCTTCAACATCTTACATAATGTTGAAGATATACATGTCGATTGTACAAATTTAATCGAGAGAGAAACAATGTTAAAAAGTACGGAATTGACAAGGTAATAAACAAAAGCAAAAAGTTGTACATGTCATAGATAACTAATTTTCGTAGCTAGGTATATAAACCAGTACACTATGCAAAACTTTCTAAATTTGAACTTTGAAGGCGTATGTAAGAACTCTTCTTCTCCATCTCACATAATGTTGAACACGCAAAAAAAACTAGCCTAGTCTAGAGAGAAACAGCAGTAATTTGCTCTCACGTGTAGTACTCCGTATCTAGCATGCAACCTCCTCCTAGCTAGTAGGATGGAGAAAGACGTCTCTAGGATCATAAATAATAGATACACGGAAACCGAGCAGACATCTCACTCAATTGATTGTCTGCGGTAGCTGGCGACACATAACATGCCTAGTTTAGCTGGAGCACTTGCCAGGTCACCAATCCAAGCCACAACCCATCATGGCCGTCCACCATTTTCGAAAGAGAGACCAGATTGTTTCTTCTTCCCGTGCTCGCCTCCAACCTGCCCTCTATAAATCCTAGTCCAGCGTCACAAGCCGCGTGCGGTATGCGCGTGACTTGTGACTTTGGACTTGGCGAGGCGGAGGCGCTCAAGTGAGCGAGCGGCGTTGATTCCATCTCCGGCGGCAGCTAGCTAGCTCTTCTCACGGCGGTGGCGACCAGCTCCAAGCGACCGAGCGGCGTCGATTCCTTGCAGTGGAGGCGCTGCTGGAGATTGGTAAGGCAAATGGAGAGAGAAGAACATGAGGTGACCAATAGAGAATCTCAACTCAGCCAAGGCTCCTCTAAAAGGGAAGCAACACAGACTAATGGTAACCTGCAAGGTGCTGGTGAGAACAAAACAGGGCAGAAAATTGTCGGGCAATGTTTTTCTGAGTATAATAGGTACTCATGGGAGCAGATACAAGCCGCGACTTCATCGTTTTCGAGTGATCTTGTGATCGGGAAGGGAACATATGGAACAGTCTACAAGGCAAAGTTTCAGCATACAGTTGCAGCAGTGAAAGTTCTGAACTCCTTTGAAGGTTGTGGATCTCAGCAGTTGCAGCAGGAGGTACTACATGGCAACAAATTGAGAAATTTTATGACACTTCCAAGTTAAGGGGTGTTTAACTAACAAAAACTGAGAAATATTAAAATACTCCCAAGTTAATAAATATAGTTGATCTAATTGCAGAGTATTCCTGGTTAAATATAGTTCTTGCAAAACCCATTCAACCCGTTAAGAAAAAAATTTAATCTCTAACAACGATAATATATGAGAGTATTTGTTGAATCCTTTTTTTTACAGCAGAGTATTTGTTGAATCTTAGATATGTCGAAAAGCGGTAATTAAATCCATTTAAGGCCTTTCATTCATTTCCTTCCGAAAACATGCACTTGCCAACTCTCTATGTTTATCCTTGACCAAGGGACGGCTGAGATCAAATATTCCTCCTCCACCTTAGAAGATAACTGGAGCATATCAAAACTGCGCAACATTTTAGTTATGTTGAGGGGATCTGGGGATTGTCAACAAAATTATCTTCTGTGAACTAAAAAACTCCAAACAAAATGCATGGATTTCACCTACAAATAAATGCAAGGATTTCATCAAATAAGTTTAGCACACTGCACACATTAGACACTTAACTTGAACAGAAATTTTCAGTTTAGTCCTTTATAAATGGCCACCGCCGTCGCGTTCCTCCACAGCGCCAAGCCGGACCCCATCATCCATCGCGACCTGAAGCCGGCCAACATCCTGCTCGACCGCAACCTCGCCAGCAAGGTCGGCGACGTCGGCCTCTCGACTGCACTGCTCCACCCAGCGGCCGGAGCCACAGGAGGAGGAGGCCCGCATCCGTCGTTGACAATGGTCAAGAACACGGCACCGGTGGGCACATTCTGCTACATCGACCCAGAGTACCAGCGCACCGGCGCCGTGTCGGCCAAGTCTGACGTGTACGCGCTCGGAGTCGTGGTGCTGCAGTTGCTGACCGGGAGGACGTCGCCTCTGGGGCTCGCCCACGCCGTCGAGACCGCGCTGGATGAAGGCGGCGGCGCCTTTGCGGACATGCTGGACGATGCCGCCGGGGAGTGGCCGCTGGAGGAGGCGCGGGAGCTGGCGGCGGTGGCGCTCCGGTGCGCCGAGATGCGGCGTAGGGACCGACCCGGGCTGCGCGAGCACGTCCTGCCGGCGCTGGAGCGGATCAAGGGTGTCGCTGCCAAGGCTGCTCTTCTTCTCCGATCAGTGCCTGCGGCAGCTCCGGGCCATTTCATCTGCCCCATTCTTCAAGAGGTGATGGTGGATCCTGTTGTCGCTTCCGACGGGTACACGTACGACTGGAAGGCGATCGAGATGTGGCTGAGCATGAAGAACAAGTCGCCGATGACGAACCTAAGGTTGCAGAGCAGGATCTCATACCCAACCACTCGCTCCGGTCGGCAATCATGGATTGGAGGTCCAGGAGCAAATGATGGGGCCATTTTGGTCATCCGAGAGACCGAGACACACAATGTGGCAAATTGATGGGGTTTTTTTTTCGATAAAGGGATTTTATTACTTAAGAGTATTAAGCATTACACCCGGGCTCTGCATAATTAGGATGCACACAGCCCCAACAAGTTCCAAAGTTTCGAAGTATGCGAAAATAAAAAAAGACGAATTACATATCATGATGAGAAATTTGTAAAGACGCCAATGGTGGTGGAGGGTCGATCCGGAAATTATGTGGTCATCCATGCTGGGAGAATAACTCCCTCGCCGCAGCCTCCAAACGCGACGACACCTTCAAAAACAGCTCTCGGTGCTCCACACGCTGCAGGGCCAAGCATGATCGGAGCGTAGCTGTGCATCGGTAGATAACCTGCATAATAAAGAATTTTTATCATTAAAAATCTTGTCATTTCTACATAGCATAGCGACCAAATAACTGCAATCGCTCCCACCCTAATAAGTAGTTTAAATCTAGAATCAACCCCGTTTAGCCAATTGCCGAAAATGTTTGCAACGCTGCGCGGGGGATATAAGAGAACCTATCTGGATAGCTGATCATATAGACCTAGCAAACTCGCACTGGAAGAATAAGTGTTTAATGGTCTCATCATGACTACAGAAAACACACTTTCTACTCCCGTGCCAATTGCGTTTGGCAAGGTTATCTTTTGTAAGAATTACATCTCGACGAAGATACCACGCAAACACCTTCGTTTTTAGTGGAATCTTCATCTTCCAAATTTTCTTATTAGTATCCACTGGAACTTCGGGCTGGATTAAAGCTCTCTACATAGAATCAACCGAGAATTTATCATTCTTAGTGAGATTCCATCAAATTTTATCTGGGTCTTCCGTCAACTATAGAGTCCAACCGGAGAAGCAAGTCCATTCCAAGATGCTTGTCTAGCCCCTAATAGACTTCTTTGAACGATACATTTGGTGGGGAAGTACAATGGTTTTTTTTCTTTGTTAGCACGATTTGAAGTTTTTGCTGATCTGTTTTTCTTATTTTAGCTTTTGTGTAGAACTAGTCTTGAAAATATAGTTTTTTTTGTTGTGCAGCCATATCGAAATGTGAATAAAAAATATTTGAAATGACTCTCAGCTACGACTTGCGTCGAACTAGTCTTGACAATATACATTTTTTTTGTCGTGCAGCTATATGGTAATGTGAATAAAACCTGGCTCCTAAGCTCATAGTGCTCTGCTTTCTTTTTTTAGAACTCATAGAGCTCCGTTCAATGATTTTTGGTAAGGTGTGTATTTTGTGGAATGACATCAAGTCTGTTCACAAATAGCACAAGCATTTAGAATTCGACGTTTATGAAAGACGGCAACATGCTAAAGGGACATTTGCACTAATATTTTTCAGCTTTCAGCTTCGACTAACACCTCATGTCGTGTCTCTTTTGCCAATGGCCCCAGCCTCTAACAAAACCCACAATACTATTTAGGGATTAATTAGTTCAGTATTTTTGGTTAATTAGTTCAGTAATTTGGTTAATTAGTTTAGAGAAACATCAACCTAATTAGTTTACGAACTCTGGAAGATCAAACTTAGTTTACAAACACTGCTACGTGATTAAAATTCAAACAAACTTCAGATATTTTGCCCTGCGTGCAAACTTGCAGCTTTATGTTCTTCTCTCTGTTATTTATGCAGCCTAATACCATTTGATTACAGATAAACTGAAAGCCAAAAATGGGCATGTCTGAGCTAACCGGACGTGCCATCCCACGACCACTCGTCCAGCTCCCTAGATCACCTCCATGACCAAATGATCTGGTGCAATCCCACAATATGCACACGGCAGCCTAACAACTAGCTAAACCGAAGGAAGAAAAGATCATGGCACAAACAACCTCATGCACATGCCGTATTATTTGCTAAACGAAAACTAAGCTAAGCTAGGTGTAGGCATCAGGATTATCAGATGCAACACAGATTTACATACGTAGCTTTAATTTTACTCGCAGCCATGGAGGTAGGAAGATAAGTAAAAAAAAACTTTATTTCGCAAGATAATATTACTAGTCAAACTGTTCAAACCTCCACAGGGCCAGCTTCCGAAAGGTTTGGAGAGAGCAATTAAGAGACTTGCTTCACAGTCTGGGCAAGGTTTCACGGAGTTTAGAAACGAAGTCCATTTCATTGCCCAGCTCCGGAACACAAATTTGATTAGGTTGTTGGGATGTTGCTTGCAGGGAGAGGAGAAAATATTGATCTACGAGTATTTGGCAAATAAAAGCTTGGACTTCTTTATCTTCGGTATACTCCTTGCAGCCTACTGTTACAAATTAAGGTTATTTCTGGCCGCTAATACATAAATTGTTAACTAATGCGCAGATGAAACTAAAAGAACTTTATTAAAATGCATTAAAAGGAAAGCGATTATCGAAGGGATAGCACAAGGACTTCTATATTTTCATAAAAATTCTCGTTTGCGTGCATACATAGAGATCTTACAGCAAGCAAAAACATTCTTTTGGACAGTGAAATGAATCCTAAAATATCAGATTTTGGGCTTGCAAAAATATTCTGCTCTAATGATACTGAAGGGAACACAAAAAAGGATTGCTGGGACATAGTAAACACTTCTTACAAATTAGTCTAAACTACACAAGTCAGCTAAATACAAAAATTTGATGAAAACTATTTTTCCCTTAAATGTTTAGTGTCCCGAGTATGCTTCAGAGGGTCCCTTCTCAATCAAATCTGATATATTCAGCGTTGGTGTCCTAATTCTTGAGATCATCGATGGAAAACGAAACTCATGTTTCCATCAATTTGTGGACTTCTTTAACCTTCTAGGGTATGTAAGTATTTTATGTATACATCATGTAAATTTACTTCGATTATCTAATATGATTATTTAATATGTATCTAAACTTCTGCAAGACATGGAAGCTGTCGAAAGAGGAAAGATGGCTTGAGTTTGTCGATGGATCACTAGTTTCAGAGTTTCACGCATTAGACACGATGAGGTGTATCAAGGTCGCGTTGTTGTGTGCAAGAGAATGCAGCTGATAGACCCACCAAAACAAGTGTAGTTGCTATGTTAAGCAGAAAAGATATGACCCTGCCTGAACCTAAGCATCCAGCGTATTTCCACATAAGGGTAGCAGCCACCTAGTTTTAATGATGCGACAGTGTCTGCAGCCACTAAAGACTAAAATTCTGACGGAAATATACACATAGCTTTGGTTAAAATTGGCACAATTCATAGCAGTGGCTCCATCCCCAAAACTAAATTTCCCGAAACTAGCTAACCTCACGACTGTCGACGACCACCACCAGATCCATTGAGGGACAGCTGCCGGAGGTTGCTGCGGCGGCGCTACGCTGGTCAGAGCACTCTCTTAGGGTGACTTCTTTTGGGCTTATGCTTATGCATAAGCCTGCTTATAGATTCCGGTGTGTAGAAACTGCGGTGGGCAGAAACTTCAGAAACTCCTCGGGGACTTCTTTTGGGCTTCTACTATTTCGGCTTATTTGATGTGATGACTTGTGAAATGTCTTATATGCCCCTAGTTTCATATATGCATTAAATAAAGCGTTTAAATCTTACGTGCACTAAATAACTTCTCAAAAATACATATATGTGTATATAAATACATCTACGTACTGCTTGTATCCGCCCAACCAGAAAATAAAGAAAGATCATTTTTCCCATCGTAGTGTAATGTGAGGACTGGTTAGCTAATCAATAGATAACGTGGCTAACTGGCTACTCCTTGCTTGGTACCCTAGTCAGTAAATAAATAAGTTATCGATACATGCGCATCTCGCTGCAACGCTTAGTACGCATGCACGGCGCGAGCGAACGGCTGGAGGGATCGAGCGAGTAGTGACGCGACGCATGCGGAGTGGCATTACCTCGTAAATAGAGATGAGATAGAGGGGTGGATGGATATACCGCTTCGATTCCTCAACCAGAAGCTCGGGAAACTGCTCCGAGGCAGTTTCTCCCCACCGCATGTAAACTTGCTTCTCGGTAGTTTCTCGGTCCAGGAATCTGGACACTTCTTTTCAGCTTATGGGTTTTGGTAGCTAGAAGCAGGCTCATAAGCCCAAAACAAGTCACCCTTAGTCGCTTCTGCTGGCCGGAACGAGCGAGCGAGAGAATCTCTGGAAGAAGAACGGACGGGCCGTGGGCCGTCCTGCCTATACAAAATGAAAGGCTAAACTAAACACACAAGAAGAAGAGTTGGCACTGCATAGGCAATAACGCCCGTTAGGGGAGATCCTTTTCTACGCCCAACGCACAGTTTAGCACGAAAACGCATACCACTCCGATCGGGATAAGTGGTCCGGCCCAGTTACGGTGGCTATCATGTTCATTGGTTCGCGATAAGTGGTCCGGTCATTGTACGGGATAAATAAGGTTTTTCTGGCGGGTTTTTTTTCAGTTCGGTTTTTTGGACATATTTTTCTGTTGGTTCACTAGAACATTTTTTTCGACCCGAACATTTTTTCAAATTCATAAACCATTTTTTAAATTAATTACCAATATTTTAAAATTCATGAACTTTTTAAAATTTTGGACATCTTACTTGTGAACAATTATTCAAATTCATGAATCAATTTTCATATCTTTTTCTTCCGTATTTCTGGGCCTTTTCCTTTCTTTATTCCAATTTTTAAATTCATGAACATTTGTTTTCCAATTCGTGAACTATTTTGAAATACAGGACATTTGACATTGATGAACCATTTTTTCAAATTCATGAACTATTTTCAAAATCATGAACATTTATATGAACTTTTTTGAAATTCATGAACATTGTTTTGTGAAACATATTTAAATTCATGAACATTTTCTCGTGAACCATTTTCAAATTAATGAACCATATTTAAATTCATGAATGTTTTTTAGTGAACCATTTTCAAATTAATAAACCATATTTAAATTCATGAACACTTTTTCGTGAACCACTTTTAAGTTCATGAATATTTTTTAATTCACAACATTAACATTTTCTAAGTTTATCTAAAACTAACGGTGCATCCAGTTTTGAAATTAATATGCTAATTAACTAAATAAAAACAAAAGAAATAGTAAAGTGCACGAAACGTACGCGACTAAGCAATCCAATGGTAATTAAATGAGCCTGGCCCACAGGAGCACGTCGGGTGTGCGTATGCTCGATTCCTGACGCTATAAGCGTGGAATAAGAGCTCCCGCCCTTTAGCGGCGCGAATCGGCCGTGCCACTAACGGGGACCTACTGCTGGGCCAGCCCATTTCGTTGGCGTTGGTTTCTTTTCCTTTTTTTCTTCTCTGTTTTCCTTTTTTCGTTTCTTTTTTCTTATTACTTTTTCTTTTATTCTTAACTTTTTGCGATTTTAAAAACTGTTGTACACTTTTTGAATGTGAACAAATTTTAAATTTCAACATTTTTCAAATCTGAATATATTATAATTAGAAAAAAATAAATGAGAACAAATTTTTAATTTGACTAGTTTTAAAATGTGAACAACCTTCGGATTTGAACAATTTTTACATGTCAACAACTTCCAAATTTGAATAATTTTTAACGTGAACAATTTTCGAATTTTAATTTTTTCAAATTTAAGCATTTTTTAATTTGGACAATTTTCAGAAGTGAACAAATTTTGAATTTGAAGATTTTCAAATTTGGATATTTTCGAAAATCTAAAAAAATTCAAATCTAACTTTTTTTCAAAAATGAAAAAAAGTGAAAATAAAATAAAATTTGAAAAGAAAATGTGCAAAATAATAAAAATACCAGCAAAAAAGAAATGAAAAAACATAAGAGAAAAAGAAAAAAAAGAAAAAATCGCCGAATGGGCCAACCCAATAGCGGGCGCCCTTCAGGCGGTACAAGCGCGAAGCGCCGCCTGCGGGCAATGTATATGATCTACCCACTCCATAGGTCGTGAAAAGGCTGTTTCAGGCATAGAAGACCCAAAAACCTGGCTTTTTCTACAGAAGTAGTGAGAATGGTTTTCCACTTCTTCCTCATGTCACTGTTTTTTGTTTTTTTATTTAGTTTTCTCATGGCTCTCTTTTATGTTAGTTTTTTATTTGAACATGTCTACTTTTTTTCAAAATCTTCGAATATACTTTTTTTTGTTTTCCTTCCCAAAGATTTTTGTGCTAATCCTTGACACTAATTTTATTTTAGAATTTCAATTTTCCCTATTTCTTAACATTTTGTTCCTCTTAGTCTGAATTTGTTTTTCTCTTGTAGTTGTAATTTGTCCACAGGCGTCAAAACTTGATCCAATTTTTTTGTTCCGATTATAGTGGGTATATATTACGACGATGTTAGAAATTTGTTCAACTTGGTCAAAAGTTATGTTCAGCTTGTAGTTATGATTATTTACACATGTGACTAAAAATTTGTTCCGCTTAGTCGTGCTTTGTTTTGCATATTAAATTTGACTCCACTTGGTTGAAACGTTGTATTCCAGTCATAGTAATTATTTGTTCGGATGCGCTAAAATATGTGTTTCGCTGGGCTAATTTTTTCTTCTCAGTGCATATGTGATTTGTCTGCAGTGTCTGCAGCGTATTTCCACATAAGATTGTTTCATGCCGGCCTAGTTAGGTCAGCTCTCCCTCTTCCACCTGATCGACTTCACAAGTTGGTGTGGCTTGCGACGATGAACTGAAAAGCAGGAAGCAAGCCAGGTCAGCTTTGGTTAAACTTTGAGCGCCGAGGATCGCGTAGAGATACAACTGTCGGTCCAAAACAAGTTGCCCCCAGGTGCTAGCTAGGGTAATCATCATAGTGTAATGACGATCCGATCCCCTAATGCATGCATGATCTCGCCGTGACTTTAGTCCGTCACTTTGTCTGCAGAGCGATTAGCTTTTGATTAAAGTTTAATTAAACAAGTTGCGAGATGTTAGGTCAGTTTCAAACACACCATCCAGCTCGATCGCATGCAGCAGGCAGGTCGTGAAGGACGAACGCGTCTCGCATGCAGGTCGCGGAACGAGGCGCAGAAATGGAACGACCGACGCGACGCGACGCGATGGATCGATGAGTCGAGTTCCCTCGGAAAAAGGATGGATGCGTCTCGCGCGTGTGTGTAGCTGCTCATCGCGCGGGCGGAAGTACACGTACGTGCATGGCGCACGTCCGTCCGTCCCGGCAGATTGCGGAACGTACAGCGAGGCGAGAGCAACGTATGCCCTACGCACGTCCTGCTTCTGCACTTTTTTTACTATTCTTCACTCGCGCGCTTTTTCACGGACGGAATTGGTGCGAAATCCGACTATTCGCCTTTTCCCAACCCGGCCATGATAACACAACCATGTTTATCCCACGTGATAACATGTGAGGTCACATGTGTTCAAACTTGCTTTTCCATGTTTTTATGGCCTACCCTAACACAACCAAGTAAAATAGACCAATTTTGAACCACCGCTTGACCGTGGTCAAAGGGGTAGACGGAGACGGTCAGAGGGGTAGGGCGTCGCCTGAAACATCGCTTACGAGGGTCGGAATCCCTCTGATTCTTGCGTGGTTCCCTAACATATGTACAAAAGTGTGGTGGAATATTGAAATAGCCAAACCCCAACCCCCAAGCGCATCCTCTTCGCAGGGGTCACTTATCCCGCGGGAAGGTTATGAACTTATAGCGGGAAACTCCCGCGTGGAGTCGACGGGAGGGAATCTTGTGATCACATGTGCTCAAATTTGGTTTCCATGTTACGATGGCCTATCATAACACGACAAGTAAAAAAAAGTCTATTGTTCAACCGCCATTTGACCACGGTCAAAGGGGTAGACAGCCAATCAAAGGGCTAGGGTTTCGGTTCCAAACATCGCTTCGGAGGGACAGAATCCTTATGAATCTTGCGTGGTTCCCTAACATTTGTATAAAAGTGTGGTGAAATGTTGAAATAGTCAAAACCCAGCCCCCAAGCATGACCCTCTTCACGGACATCACTTATCCCGCGTGATGGTAATGAACTTACAGTGGGAATAAATTCCCACGTCAGGTCGACCAGAGGGAATCTTGTGATCACATATGTTCAAACTTGCTTTTCCATTTTCCTATGGCCTACCCTAACACAACCAAGTAAAATAGACTATTTTTGAACCGCCGCTTGACCGCGGTCAAAGGGGTAGACGGAGGCGGTCAAAGGGGTAGGGTTTCGCCCGAAACGGCGCTTACGAGGGTCGAAATCCCTTTGATTCTTGCGTGGTTCCCTAACATATGTATAAAAGTGTGGTGGAATATTGAAATAGCCAAACCCCAGCCCCCAAGCGCAATCCTCTTCACAGGTGTCACTTATCCCGCGGGAAGGTTATGAACTTATAGCGGGAAACTCCCACGTGAAGTCGACTGGAGGGAATCTTGTGATCACATGTGCTCAAATTTGGTTTCCATGTTACGATGGCCTACCATAACACTGCAAGTAAAAAAAAGTCTATTGTTCAACCGCCATTTGACCACGGTCAAAGGGGTAGACGGCCAATCAAAGGGCTAGGGTTTCGGTTCCAAACATCGCTTCGGAGGGACGGAATCCTTATGAATCTTGCGCGGTTCCCTAAAATTTGTATAAAAGTGTGGTGGAATGTTGAAATAGCCAAAACCCAGCCCCCAAGTGTAGTGATGCGTCATCTCCTGATTCGAGATTGACTTTTTTTATACTATCAGCGACTCAATAACGTTAGCAGTTGAAGTTTTTTAAAAAGGTTAGTAGTACATTAAGATTTTCAATATCCTCAAGGCAATTAAGATTTGTTCTCAACTGAATTAAGAGGCCGTTTGCAACACACGGGAAGTCTGCTAGTGATTATAATGCACATACAGTCGTAAGCATGCAAGACACGTGTTTGTTTACCGTCCTATTTGTCCTACGCTAATTTGTTCGTGTAAAACTTACAGATGCCCCGTTAACATGTTGATGGATCTTAAAAGTGGAGGGATTAAATTAGTGCTCAACAAATGACACATTTATATATGAATCATATATACGCAGGCATTCACTAGATCGATCTTGGTCCACTGGTTCTGCATGGATATGTGACTATATGAGCATTTGCGCTAGCTAGCTAGGATGCATCAAGTTCAGCTAGCAGCAAACCGGCTACATGCATGTAGCTGATCATGGATTATGTATCGATCGGATCACGAGATGAGGACGGTCAGGTTTGATAACCATTCAGCCTGCGGAGGAGGCACACAGATTGCTCACGCCCGGAGGCGCAGCTTACACACCTGACGATCTCCATCCATCCATAAACCAAGAACACACCTTAGCACTAGCTAGGATATCAAAATTCCAACACAAGCGCATCAGTCAGAAAGCCAAGCATCGATAGACCATAAACAAGCCTTTTATGCCATGATGCCATATGGAGATGAACATGAAGCTAGCGTTGCCTAATGGTGATTGGTGAGAACTACGGTGGACTCTCTCCCTTCCTCTCCCTCTCTTCAACACAACATACACGCACACTTGCATCTCGCACGGTGACGCTTGGAGCTGACGGCGCCATAAGCGATGGTCGCTGACTCCAACCTCATATGCTGCCCCTCAGGCGACGACGTTGCACCGTCGCTGGAGCTGACAGCGTGCAACCGCTGCGGCCTTCATCGCCATGACGATGTCTACACCACCATGGATCATGCCGGAAACGATGAGGTCAGGGTGGTGCCGGCGTGCAGCCCGCCGCGGCACCGCCATCTCCCTTTCGCCACTACGGCGTCGGGGCTGCTGGCGTACAGCCCGGCTTCATCTCCACTTCCGCGACGTCAGCCGTCAGGGCCGGGTCGGGTCTGCTCCCGGCGCGCACACTGACGCCATCATCACCACCGCGGATCATGTTGGAGATGCCGACGGGCGACGAAACATCTTACCCACCATCTCGCACAGCTGGGACGTTGTCATGCTCCAGGAGAGAAGAAGATGGTGGCGCTGGCGCACGCTACAGCCGGTGCTCACTGCGTCATGCCTATTGGTGGGCAGACCAAGAAAATAAGATACGAAGACAAGTGCATGCAGGGCTGCGGGTCAAGCTAGCTGTGCATCGCAATCATGCATACATCGGACGCTCTGTCGTCCGCGCGCGATGCCCGTCGTGGAGGCCATTTCCTGCGATCTCCGGGGCTGTCGGAGGCGCCCCCGTCGAGGACATCGGACGCTGCGGGAGCCTGGACCATGATCAATGGCCGTGTGTGCCAGCTGCTCGCTGCTCGGCGCCAAGCTGGCTTCATCAAACCTCTACGTAGGCTCCAAGCTGGCTTCATCAATGGCCGTCATGTCGTCCGCGGCTTACCATTGGATCTGCCTGACGTCGTCCGCAAACGACGACACCAATTACGTCACCACCACCTTGAGAGCCATCCAAGACGGAGCGACGCCTGTGCTAGCTGCCAAAGGTGGCCCGAGGCGGGCGCACCGTCGAGGCGATGCGAAATGGCACCTCTGACACTACTACTAGCCCGAGCATGTGAAACGGCGTCCTTGACTTTTTTTTTTCGAAAAGGGGAGTCCCAGCCTCTGCATCGAAGTGATGCATACAGTCACTTTATTAACTTATTGTAGAAGTGTAAAAAGTCTTTTACAAATCACGGATCACAAAGGGTCGATAAATGTATCAACCAACGGAAAATAACAAAGCAAACATAAATCTTCATAGCGCAATTCTCTTCTCAAAACGCCAGCCCGATCGGTTGTAGAAATCCACGGCGTCCTTGACTAACGCCAACTTGGCGTCAAGCCAAGATGAGGCGCCGACCGAATCGGCTATATATGTTGACCCGTACGCACGGCGTCGGTGTCACATCGTTGCCGATCTCCGCCAACAACATACTCCCAGGAGAGTCATATCCCATGCGCTAATTGCGGTGCGTGTACCGACGAGTACATGGGCTCTGCCGCAACTCACGTACACCACCATCACATCATGCATGGAGAATTCGAAGCGAAGACGACTTATGGTGTGACCGCGGGAGTAATTAACCGGGTGCCTTTCGAGGCCCTGAGAATCAGGCAATAACCATAATCAGAATAGCCGCGCTAGCAGACCACAAAGCGCATTCTATCAGGGATCTTGTACTTTGTTTCTAGAAAAGAGATTAATAAATTATACACCCTTCTGTTTACTGTTTTTATTGTGTATTACGGTACATTGACACCGTCCCGTATTTTTTTTTGTTTAACCTGGCGCATCAGCGAAAAATGCTTCCACTGTAATCTGAAGTAACTATCGCTGGAGATATTTTTCCGTGTCAAACAACATTAATAAATATTATGTCACGTGTCCTTATTTATGCATGCACTAATAGCTATTCCCTTTGTTCCAAATTAATTGACTTTCATATATCTACATTTGGATGTACCTAGACATGTTACATGTACATATGCATCCAAATGTAGATATATGGCATCCAAATGTAGATATGTGGAAGTCATTTAATTTGGAACGGAGGGAGTATTACCTATCATGAACGGTAGGTCAACATATTTTTTCGTGGGCTGTAACTTCAGCATACTAGATATAGTTGAGTCGCATTTAGTGGACTTAGAACTCTTGTGGGGGGGGGGGGGAGGGAGGGGGTTGGGTTGTCGGGAAGTTAATGAGTCAACCCGAGAGTTCTAACTGCACTAAATTTGACTCAACAATGTTAGAACTCTCGGGTTTCATGTTAGCAAAAAAGAACTCTCGGGAAGTCAGTCTCCGTGGCTTGTACTTTTGACGGCCCTTTCTCCAAACGCGCACATGAAAAAAACTTTGTCTCATATCATAAAATTAGAGCGCAATAAACCACACGTCTTCACCATCAGAAGAACAAAGATTATGGCGCGTGTCCTTAAATTATACATGGAATGCTAGATTTTAGATTTACCTACCATGGGATGGTAGATGAAGTATTATACTATTATTATGTGGGCCGTGAATCGTATATAGACACTCCGATCTATAAGATTTTAGTGGTGTTGAAAGGCTCTCAGGAAGTTAGGTTTTCCATGGCTTGCAATTTCTGCGAAACACCGTGAAAGTTTTCATGGCCCTATCGCGTATGGGAAAAAAATCATCACCTAGCATAGAATCAACACCCCTGGTAACATGCGGCGACAAAATTTATACACCTCACTTAAATTCATTCAACATAAGCAGACACAATTTGACAACAATTGCATCTACTCTTTGTACAACTGGCTACATCAATCAGTATCAAAATTGCAAGCATTAGCAAAATTGGTCAACAATTCCCTAGCAAGGAGCAGCAAAATTGAAGCCACTATAGCTAAATTACAGTTCATGGGCAGGCACTAGCAGTTCTTTCTAAATTGGACAACAATTTTCTAGCAAGCCTCGCTGCCCTGCTCTCCGACCTCCATGGCAGCACAGCAGCATGGAGGAGCGCTCGCTGCTCGCGCCTCCTGTCCACGGCGACCAACCTCCACCACAACGCCCTCTACCTCAACTGCAGCGGCGCCCCTACTCCACATCCTGTGCGGCGGCACGACACGTGGGCGCGACAGCGGTTTCGGCCTATGATGAAAAAGTAGAGCGAGCGCATATCGGTGGTGGCGGGAGGACTCTTTCTATGTTTCCTATTGGGCGCTTGCTGGACTTTGCTCTAATATTGTACCCACATGCATGGAGCATTGGAGGTATAGCTATAGCTATAGCTAGTACTGCATGTAATCACATGTGTCTACGTGAGGAAGGTAGCGCCAAAACTAAAAATTTCGGAAGAGCACCGCAGTCGCCGCCAAAACAGAATTTCGGAGGAGCGCCCGCCAAAACAAATTTGAGAAGAGTGCCCGCCAAAGTGGATTTTCGGGAGCGCCTTGCCAGTTGCCATTCATTTTTGATTTCGGAAGAGCGCCGAAATTTCGTTTTGGGCTGAGCGGGAATTTGGGTCCAAACTCCATACGCAGAAGACAAAATTTTGTTGGGCAGCAGACCAGAACTCCACCATCTTCTCCTCCCAGCGACACCACCTCCCCGATCCCCTTTTGCCGCCGCCTCGTCGCCGGTAGAATCCGGCCAACTCCGGCGACTCCCCGATATGCAGACCACCGCTCCGGCACCAGATCCTCCTCCTCTCCCGATTCCACGGTGTGGAACCACCGAATCGCCGCCCCACCTCAAACCCTAACTCAGATGCAGGGGCATGGCAGGCGGAGTGGCGGGAGGGCTAGGTGGCCGTCGGCGGCGAGGCTACTGCTCGCGCGCCTCCGTGTTCTAGGCCGGCGTCGAGAAGCTCGCCATCGAACTCTGTTCTCCCAGTTCCCGATGCGGTCCACGAGGCTGCACTTGGCCATCGTCTCCCGCAGCAGCACCTCGGCCGTCCGGCACCGGGGCGTGAACGTCGGGCACGACGAAGAGAACGTGGTCCGGTGAGCAGCTGAAGGACGCTGCGGCTGGGAGGACGTCTCCGCCTCCTGTACGTACTGCTCCTGTCTCTTTTCTCTGTCAGATTAGATTATTTTGTAGGATGCATCTCAACTTCTGTGAGGTTCCGATGTGTTCTTGGATTCCTAGGCAGTGAATGAAAGAATTACCTGTGCGTCTCCTTTTGAATCTGAGCACAGTTTGATCGTCATCTGTAGAACACGTTTTCCTACGCAAAATTGAACTTGTGGGTGTGGGGGACAAGACCATGTTCAGTGTTGTTGTTAGATTCGTTGGCAACAAACACAAATAACATTTTATTTTCCTTACCCTCAACAATCTCTATCTGAATCTTTATTTTGTGTGGCAGAAATCTGCCTCGTGTGCAGCTTCGAGCCTAATCTTGCCCAGCATTGGGAAGCTCAGCAAGGTCCAGAGACTGTAAGATTTGTTACAACAAATTACCCATTTACCTTCATGTAGGGTGCCTGTGACAATCTCTGAAACAATCTGCACTTTTTCCACGTTTTTGCTTTCAGATCTCTGCACCAGAACAACTTGCATGGTTTCCTTCCAATGGAGATCAAGAACTGCACCCAGCTTGGGCAATGTATGCTACTCTTATCTGGTAGACATGTACTAGTTCAGTATATGTCCGCTGAACTGAAATGTGAGTGTTTGCCTCTCTAGTTTGTATCAATTAGTACTAATGTATGTGTTAGAAATTTGGAACTACATGTTTTTAGTGACCTAGTGCATTTCTTCCATGAGCATTGTTTGTTGTCTATGTCTAACTTGAAACTTTGTAACTGCAATGTACTAGGTATGCTTGTATGTGAAAACTTGGGAACCTTAGGTTCTCAATTGTCAAATATTGGAGGCCTTTTCATGATCTGAACTAGATATGCTTGTATACGAAAAAAGTTTGTTCTAAACTGTTAAATATGAATTCTTAATTCCAATTGTTTTGTTGTATGCAGGCAGTGTCAAGCTGCACGCCTCAAGGCCCACCACGGAGACCTCGACGCTGTTGATCAGGAGCTCGTCGACATCGCCACCCAAAGGTGATTTTTTTCTTTGGCCGTGCTCGAATTGATTGCTGCCATGCTATGGAGTATTGTTCTTCATGGTGCTCTGGGTCATGACCGCCAATATTGGTTTGTGGTGATGATTACTTTCATGCTATTTAGTTGCTAGGCTTTATAATTACTAGAAAGTTGATCTCTGGTCCAGGGCTATTAGTCAATGCAAGTCATGATTTTTCTGTTACCATGTCCTTGTCAGGTGTCCAAGTTGTAAACTTGTGATGACATAAGATGTGAGTTATCTTCTTTTATTGCAAATCACGTAATGTCTTTGAGAGCAAGAACTCACATCTTCTTTTTTAGTGTAAATTGTTGTAGTGTTGATGTCAAAATCTTTCTACTGTTTGGAATATAAAGTGTGCTCATTTTTAGGTCTGTTTGCAATCTTATTGTCTATCCAAATCATGTTATATAGCAACAACATGTACTTCTTTTATTATGCTCTAATCTAATGTTGTATTTTTATTGGTGACGTGACACTAACCAAGACAACAGTTCTAGAAACTAACTAACAACAAAAGTTCCAGGAAGTTATTAAGCCAATTTTTACTAAGAATTGAACACCCACTATAAACATTTCATTAGAAAAGTTTTATTAAGTTAATTATTGATCCGTTCCTGATGCTTGTTCCAAAATTGGATGCCATCTTCCAATTGTCAAGGAGTTTTTTCAAGGCTATAGTATCATGGTCTCTTGTCACTTCTGCTGTTGAATACTATTAATATCTAGTGTCCACGTTGTGCAGGAGCTAGCCCTCAAGGCCCACCACGGTGAGATCGAAGCTGTTCAGGAGCTCGTTAACATCGGCACCTACAGGTCAATTTTTTTTTCTTTACAGGCACTCAAATGATTGCTGCCATGCTATCCAGTAGTGTCTGTGCAAGTTCCCCATTAATTTTTTCACCTGTAAATAGCCATGCCACTTGATTAGATGATCATAACAATGTACTGTTAGACTACATGACAAAATATGGATTTTTGGCGCCCATTCTGGCTATCTTTTCTCAAAATTTGATAACTCATCAAGAGGCACATGCTTATTTCAATCTGGCTATTAGCAGCAGCTTCGAAAAGGTTAACTTGTCCTTGGTGTCCCTCAAAACTGAAAACGAGCACAGGTGCTTCATCTTTACAGAGGGGGTTCTGATGCTTTATGTGGAACTTCAAATTTATGTATGTTCAGGCCTACGGTGGTTCATCTTTTGTTATTTCTGGTAATAATTATGTTTAGAGAATACCACTAAGACAAAGATGCTTAGGTGAATGTTCTAATGCTAGTATTTCGGACAAGCCACTGTAATTTTGATGGTTTTGTGCTGTTGGCCTAAGTTTACTTGTATTTGGTTCTGAACGCCACTAGTTGGTAATGTGTGGGATTGCTTAGGGAGGAATGGCTCTATTCAAGTCCAATAATTGTGGATACAATTCTTGTCTTTAATTGTGTTTTAGTGAAATCAGTTATTGTTGTTGTATTTGTTAATTTGATGTGGTAGTTGTTGTCTTAGGAGAGGAAGTCTGGCGAGTAGTGCTATGTACATGCATATGTATGAAATTTCTTGCCCCTGCTGTGCTGCTTTGGGGTTTCCAAGTTGAGAATTATCAATTGATATCACACACGTATGCATACAGGTGAAAATCATGCTGTAGTTGGCTGTCATTCTGGTGCTGAAAAACAATTTGCGTTCTTGTACTGCCCACTATTTCCTGATAGCCCGGAAACTGTGATAGTAATGCAACATATGTTGGGTTATATAATTTAGTAGAACATTGTGAATTTGTGATGCTCTTGTTGGGTGTTAGAAGAACATACTGCTGTTTGGTTTGAATAAATAATGTACTTTGTCCTGTTGGCTGTTGTTACAAGATGAGTAATGCATGCATGAATCTGTCTTGTCATGTTGATTTAGCTAAACGTGATATTTGAATGAATGCAGGTAATGCCTTTGAGTTTTTCATGGCTTTGTGACAAGCTCCATCTGGTCTGGCTCCGGCAGTGGCTAGTGTATGTAGTCTCTGGCGCTCTGTGACTTTGATCTACTTCATCTCTTATAGGTGTATGTGATCTGTGGTTGCTGGTTATTGGTCTGATCCTATTTATCTTGTCCCTGGATAGTAGTTTTTAACCTGCTTGGTTGCAGTTGCTTTATTATGGTTGTTGAGAAAGGAAACCTTGTGCTAGTCATGATATTCAGTATGATCAGATATCTCATGTCTTGAAAGCTATCCCCCTTTTCTGATTACAAACAATCACTAGGTGAATCGTTGATATGTGCTTTAGTTTACCTCCCTCCCAAAAGAGATGTATTCATTTATTTCGATATCATCAAAAGAGAGGATTGTGATTTCTTTTTTCTTTGTTTCAACTCAACTATAGGACCATTTGTTGTCCTTATTGTAGTTGATAAACATGTTTGTGAAGTATGTTTACATCATAACCTTTCTATAACTTTGACTGGATTTCTGGACATGAATAGGTATTCTTGCCAAGTAGATAGCTGAACTCCAGAAAGTTATATGCAGGTTCAGAAAAAGGACTAGAATCCAGAGCAGTAGTGTCACGATTGCGCAAGAGTTATTTTCAGTTAGCCAGCCTTTTAGGTTACTTTTGTAGGTCAAGGATGTACATATAGTTCTTAATATCTCATAATATCTAACCTTCCTTTCTATGATTTCACGTTGTCGCTGCAGGTTATTAGGGGAACAGTCCATGGTTCGATGTTTCCAGTTGAACCTGGGCCATGTACGTATATATGTTTCTAGCTAGGTAAATGAATTGGTGCCTATGCAAATTTAACTTTGAAGCCACGTGGTAATTTCAAAAAAAAAACTTTGAAGCCACGTGGTCGCCCCCTTGTGTGGTATGCGGACGACGGCGTTGGGCCCAAAAGCAGCGTCAATGAGTTACTCGTCGCAGTTGGTGCTCACTTGTCCATGACTTTGGCGACGAGCTCAGCCTGTCTCCCTCAAGTGCTGAATTTGTGTATGTATTGGCTTGCTGTAGTGAAGATTTCGTTTGAATTTTAGTCTCGGATATGATGATGAGTTAAACTTGTACAATTGCGGATTCATTGTTTCCAGTTGAAGCCGTACACAACAACTCTTCACCATCTTACATACACCAACCATGCAGAAAATTAGTCCAGACAATAATTTGCTCCCTCATTTAGGGTTGAATACATTAGTATGATGCAAAACTTGAACTTTCAAGGTGTACGTAAGAACTCTTCTTCAACATCTTACATAATGTTGAAGATATACATGTCGATTGTACAAATTTAATCGAGAGAGAAACAATGTTAAAAAGTACGGAATTGACAAGGTAATAAACAAAAGCAAAAAGTTGTACATGTCATAGATAACTAATTTTCGTAGCTAGGTATATAAACCAGTACACTATGCAAAACTTTCTAAATTTGAACTTTGAAGGCGTATGTAAGAACTCTTCTTCTCCATCTCACATAATGTTGAACACGCAAAAAAAACTAGCCTAGTCTAGAGAGAAACAGCAGTAATTTGCTCTCACGTGTAGTACTCCGTATCTAGCATGCAACCTCCTCCTAGCTAGTAGGATGGAGAAAGACGTCTCTAGGATCATAAATAATAGATACACGGAAACCGAGCAGACATCTCACTCAATTGATTGTCTGCGGTAGCGGCGACACATAACATGCCTAGTTTAGCTGGAGCACTTGCCAGGTCACCAATCCAAGCCACAACCCATCATGGCCGTCCACCATTTTCGAAAGAGAGACCAGATTGTTTCTTCTTCCCGTGCTCGCCTCCAACCTGCCCTCTATAAATCCTAGTCCAGCGTCACAAGCCGCGTGCGGTATGCGCGTGACTTGTGACTTTGGACTTGGCGAGGCGGAGGCGCTCAAGTGAGCGAGCGGCGTTGATTCCATCTCCGGCGGCAGCTAGCTAGCTCTTCTCACGGCGGTGGCGACCAGCTCCAAGCGACCGAGCGGCGTCGATTCCTTGCAGTGGAGGCGCTGCTGGAGATTGGTAAGGCAAATGGAGAGAGAAGAACATGAGGTGACCAATAGAGAATCTCAACTCAGCCAAGGCTCCTCTAAAAGGGAAGCAACACAGACTAATGGTAACCTGCAAGGTGCTGGTGAGAACAAAACAGGGCAGAAAATTGTCGGGCAATGTTTTTCTGAGTATAATAGGTACTCATGGGAGCAGATACAAGCCGCGACTTCATCGTTTTCGAGTGATCTTGTGATCGGGAAGGGAACATATGGAACAGTCTACAAGGCAAAGTTTCAGCATACAGTTGCAGCAGTGAAAGTTCTGAACTCCTTTGAAGGTTGTGGATCTCAGCAGTTGCAGCAGGAGGTACTACATGGCAACAAATTGAGAAATTTTATGACACTTCCAAGTTAAGGGGTGTTTAACTAACAAAAACTGAGAAATATTAAAATACTCCCAAGTTAATAAATATAGTTGATCTAATTGCAGAGTATTCCTGGTTAAATATAGTTCTTGCAAAACCCATTCAACCCGTTAAGAAAAAAATTTAATCTCTAACAACGATAATATATGAGAGTATTTGTTGAATCCTTTTTTTTACAGCAGAGTATTTGTTGAATCTTAGATATGTCGAAAAGCGGTAATTAAATCCATTTAAGGCCTTTCATTCATTTCCTTCCGAAAACATGCACTTGCCAACTCTCTATGTTTATCCTTGACCAAGGGACGGCTGAGATCAAATATTCCTCCTCCACCTTAGAAGATAACTGGAGCATATCAAAACTGCGCAACATTTTAGTTATGTTGAGGGGATCTGGGGATTGTCAACAAAATTATCTTCTGTGAACTAAAAAACTCCAAACAAAATGCATGGATTTCACCTACAAATAAATGCAAGGATTTCATCAAATAAGTTTAGCACACTGCACACATTAGACACTTAACTTGAACAGAAATTTTCAGTTTAGTCCTTTATAAATGGCCACCGCCGTCGCGTTCCTCCACAGCGCCAAGCCGGACCCCATCATCCATCGCGACCTGAAGCCGGCCAACATCCTGCTCGACCGCAACCTCGCCAGCAAGGTCGGCGACGTCGGCCTCTCGACTGCACTGCTCCACCCAGCGGCCGGAGCCACAGGAGGAGGAGGCCCGCATCCGTCGTTGACAATGGTCAAGAACACGGCACCGGTGGGCACATTCTGCTACATCGACCCAGAGTACCAGCGCACCGGCGCCGTGTCGGCCAAGTCTGACGTGTACGCGCTCGGAGTCGTGGTGCTGCAGTTGCTGACCGGGAGGACGTCGCCTCTGGGGCTCGCCCACGCCGTCGAGACCGCGCTGGATGAAGGCGGCGGCGCCTTTGCGGACATGCTGGACGATGCCGCCGGGGAGTGGCCGCTGGAGGAGGCGCGGGAGCTGGCGGCGCTGGCGCTCCGGTGCGCCGAGATGCGGCGTAGGGACCGACCCGGGCTGCCCGAGCACGTCCTGCCGGCGCTGGAGCGGATCAAGGGTGTCGCTGCCAAGGCTGCTCTTCTTCTCCGATCAGTGCCTGCGGCAGCTCCGGGCCATTTCATCTGCCCCATTCTTCAAGAGGTGATGGTGGATCCTGTTGTCGCTTCCGACGGGTACACGTACGACCGGAAGGCGATCGAACTGTGGCTGAGCATGAAGAACAAGTCGCCGATGACGAACCTAAGGTTGCAGAGCAGGAGTCTCATACCCAACCACTCGCTCAGGTCGGCAATCATGGATTGGAGGCCCAGGAGCAAATGATGGTGGCCATTTTGGTCATCTCAGCTACGACTTGCGTCGAACTAGTCTTGACAAATATACATTTTTTTTGTCGTGCAGCTATATGGTAATGTGAATAAAACCTGGCTCCTAAGCTCATAGTGCTCTGCTTTCTTTTTTTAGAACTCATAGAGCTCCGTTCAATGATTTTTGGTAAGGTCTGTATTTTGTGGAATGACATCAAGTCTGTTCACAAATAGCACAAGCATTTAGAATTCGACGTTTATGAAAGACGGCAACATGCTAAAGGGACATTTGCACTAATATTTTTCAGCTTTCAGCTTCTACTAACACCTCATGTCGTGTCTCTTTTGCCAATGGCCCCAGCCTCTAGCAAAACCTACAATACTATTTAGGGGTTAATTAGTTCAGTATTTTGGTTAATTAGTTCAGTAATTTGGTTAATTAGTTTAGAGAAACATCAACCTAATTAGTTTACGAACTCTGGAAGATCAAACTTAGTTTACAAACACAGCTACTTGATTAAAATTCAAACAAACTTCAGATATTTTGCCCTGCGTGCAAACTTGCAGCTTTATATTCTTCTCTCTGTTATTTATGCAGCCTAATACCATTTGATTACAGATAAACTGAAAGCCAAAAATGGGCATGTCTGAGCTAACCAGACGTGCCATCCCACGAACACTCGTCCAGCTCCCTACATCACCTCCATGACCAAATGATCTGGTGCAATCCCACAATATGCACACGGCAGCCTAACAACTAGCTAAACCGAAGGAAGAAAAGATCATGGCACAAACAACCTCATGCACATGCTGTTGTAGGCATCAGGATTATCAGATGCTTTTTTTTTAATAAGGATTATCAGATGCAACACAGATTTACATACGTAGCTTTAATTTTACTCGCAATCATGGAGGTAGGAAGATAAGTAAAAAACTTTATTTAGCAAGATAATATTACTAGTCAAACTCTTCAAACCTCCACAGGGCCAGCTTCCGAAAGGTTTGGAGAGAGCAATTAAGAGACTTGCTTCACAGTCTGGGCAAGGTTTCACGGAGTTTAGAAACGAAGTCCATTTCATTGCCCAGCTCCGGAACAAAAATTTGGTTAGGTTGTTGGGATGTTGCTTGCAGGGAGAGGAGAAAATATTGATCTATGAGTATTTGCCAAATAAAAGCTTGGACTTCTTTATCTTCTGTATACTCCTTGCAGCCTACTGTTACAAATTAAGGTTATTTCTGGCCGCTAATACATAAATTGTTAACTAATGTGCAGATGAAACTAACAGAGCTTTATTAAAATGCATTAAAAGGAAAGCGATTATCGAAGGGATAGCACAAGGACTTCTATATATTCATAAAAAATCTCGTTTGCGTGCATACATAGAGATCTTACAGCAAGCAACATTCTTTTGGACAGTGAAATGAATCCTAAAATATCAGATTTTGTGTTTGCAAAAATATTCTGCTCTAATGATACTGAAGGGAACACAAAAAAGGATTGCTGAGACATAGTAAACACTTCTTACAAATTAGTCTATCCTACACAAGTCAGCTAAATACAAAAATTTGATGAAAACTATTTTTCCCTTAAATATTTAGTGTCCCGAGTATGCTTCAGAGGGTCCCTTCTCAATCAAATCTGATATATTCTTTTTGAAGAATTACGGCAGGTGTTCTGCCAACGCATTTAGGCCTTGTTTACTCCAAAGGTTTTTTAGGGGATGGGAAGAGTGGGGATGGGAGGAGATTTGGTGAACACCCAATCCTCACAAATCCACACAAATACTCTTCCCCTACAATACACTAGCATGGACTAGATTTTTGTGTTAGGCAAAAATGAGATGGTTGGTAGGGGATATTTGGGGATTATCCCCTCTCATCCCCTAAAATACACTAGAAGTAAACAAATTAGTGGGGATTTTCCGAGATCCGGGATAATCCCCTCCCATTCCCTAAAATACACTAGAGGTAAACAAGGCCTTAAGGAGAAAGAATAAGGTTTAGTTTACAAGCTAGAGAGGATCTAGCAAATAACAGAGAATAAAAAAACACAAGAAAACAGCAAAGCAGCGAGGCTGCCAAGGTCGACAATTAATTACTCGCCACCGTTCGCCTCCAAAGGCGCCTCCAAGACCTGAGCAGCTCGCCTTCCTGCCAGGTAGGTTCCTAGTAGGAGAAGGTCATCTCTGATGAAGTCCACGACCTGAGCATCCGTGGCCACAACCTGCTGGAAAATACGTCGGCAACACTCTTTCCACACATGCCACACACCATAGATGGCCACCATCAGTTCGTCTTTTGTTAGCGCTGCTCCCATGAACAGCCACCAATCCACCAGCGAGGAGAATTGCTGTGAATGAATCGCAAGGACTGGTTGGTTCGTCCACTGAGCCAGTAAGTGCCAAACTGAAAGAGCAAAAGGGCAGTTTAGAGCTAAGTGTGTGGCGGTCTCCTGTTCCTGATCACAGAAAGTACAACAATCTCCATGGTCGATTCCTCTCAACTGAAGCTTGTCATCAGTGAGAACTCTCTGCCTAAGCCAAAGCCACATGAAAATTTTGCATTTCGGTTGCACCTTGCACTTCCACAATTTGTTGAAGTCAATGCTAGAGAAGCTGCCAGCAAACTGAATATTGTATGCCGAGGCTGAGCTATAATTTGCTTTAGACGTCAGCGTCCATTCAATCTGATCTTCAGCATTGCCCAAGGCCACATCTTGCAATCTAATCCACAACGCTTTGGTGTCCTAATTATTGAGATCATTGATGGAAAACGAAACTCATGTTTCCATCAATTTGGGGATTTCTTTAACCTTCTAGGGCATGTAAGTATTTTCTGTATACATCATGTAAATTTACTTCGATTATCTAATATGATTATTTAATATGTATCTAAACTTCAGAGTTTCACGCATTAGAGACGATGAGGTGTATCAAGGTCGCCTTGTTGTGTGCAAGAGAATGCAGCTGATAGACCCACCACAACAAGTGTAGTTGATATGTTAAGCAGAAAAGGTATGACCCTGGCTGGCTGCCTGAACCTAAGCATCCAGCGTATTTCCACATAAGGGTAGCAGCCACCTAGTTTTAATGATGCGACAGCGTCTGCAGCCACTAAAGTTCTGACGGAAATATACACATAGCTTTGGTTAAAATTGGCACGATTCATAGCAGTGGTTCCATCCCCAAAACAAAATTTCCCGAAACTAGCTAACCTCACAAGATGGATAGATTCGATTGGAGTAAACGAAATCACGGGCTACCTGTCTGTCATCTTCGGACCGCCTCAACGCGATCTCGACACCGCATTGGCCTCCAAGCGCCGTTGCCGGTCGCCGCTGTCGACGACCACCACCAGATCCGTTGAGGAACAGCTGCCGGAGGTTGCTGCGGCGGCGCTACGCTGGTCACAGCGCTCGTCGCTTCTGCTGGCCGGAACGAGCGAGCGAGAGAATCTCTGGAAGAAGACGGCGGACGGGCCGTGGGCCGTCCTGCCTGTACAAAAGCAAAGCCTAGAACACACAAAAAGAAGAGTTTGCACTGCATAGGTCGTGAAAAGGCACGGTATCGCCCGGCTGATTCAGGCCTAGAAGACCCAAAAGCCTGGCTTTTTCTACATAAGTAGTGTGAATGGTTTTGCACTTCTTCCTCGTGTCTCTGTTTTTTGGTTTTTCATTTACTTTTTCTCATGGATCTCTTTTAAGTTAGTTTTTTTTTTGAACATGTCTACTTTTTTCAAAATCTTCCGACATAACTTTTTTTTGTTTTCCTCCACAGAGATTTATGTGCTAATCCTTGACACTAATTATATTTTAGAATTTCCCGATTTCTTAACATTTGTTCCTCTTATAGTCTGAATATGTTTTTCTCTTGTATTTGTGATTTGTCCACGGGCGTCAAAACTTGATCCAATTTTTTTGTTCCGATTATAGTCGGTATATATTACGACGATGTTAGATTTTTTTTCACTTGTTCAGAAATTATTTTCCGCTTGTAGTTGTGATTATTTACAAAAAAAATTGTAGTTTTAAAATGTGAACAACCTTCGGATTTGAACAATTCTCGAATGTGAACATTTTCAAAACTGAACAACTTTCGAATGTGAACAAATTTCGGATTTGAAATTTTTTCACATGTCAACAACTTCCAAATTTGAATAATTTTTAATGTGAATTTTTTTCAAATTTAAGCATTTTTTAATTTGGACAATTTTCAGAAGTGAACAAATTTCGAATTTGAACATTTACAAATTTGGATATTTTCGAAAATCTAAAAAAATTCAAATCTAACTTTTTTTTCAAAAATAAAAAAAGGTGAAAATAAAATAAAATTCGGAAAGAAAACGTGCAAAATAATAAAAAGACAAGCAAAAAAAAAAGAAATGGAAACAACATAAGAGAAAAGGGAAAAAAAAGGAAAATTTCGCCGAATGGGCCGGCCCATTAGCGGGCGCCCTTCAGGCGGTACTAGCGCGAAGCGCCGCCTGCGGGCAATGTATATGATCTACCCACTCCATAAGTCGTGAAAAGGCTCGGTATCGCCCGGCTGATTCAGGCATAGAAGACCCAAAAGTCTGGCTTTTTCAACAGAAGTAGTGAGAATGGTTTTCCACTTCTTCCTCATGTCACTGTTTTTTGGTTTTTTTATTTAGTTTTCTCATGGCTCTCTTTTATGTTAGTTTTTTATTTGAACATGTCTACTTTTTTCAAATCTTCGGACATATTTTTTTTTGTTCCTAAAGATTTTTGTGCTAATCCTTGACACTAATTTTATTTTAGAATTTCAATTTTCCCTATTTCTTAACATTTTGTTCCTCGTAGTCTGAATTTGTTTTTCTCTTGTAGTTGTAATTTGTCCACATGCGTCAAAACTTGATCCAGTTTTTTTGTTCCGATTATAGTGGGTATATATTACGACGATGTTAGAAATTTGTTCAACTTGGTCAAAAGTTATGTTCAGCTTGTAGTTATGATTATTTACACATGTGACTAAAATTTGTTCCGCTTAGTCGTGCTTTGTTTTGCATATTAAATTTGACTCCACTTGGTTGAAACGTTGTATTCCAGTCATAGTAATTATTTGTTCGGATGCGCTAAAATATGTGTTCCGCTGGGCTAATTTTTTCTTCTCAGTGCATAGGTGATTTTGTTTCAAGTTTGCTAAAAGTTTTCTCCACTTGATACAAAAATTTGTTTTGCCCGTAGTCATGATTCGTTTGATGCCCGTAGTCATAATTTTGTTAGTCTTACGGTCAGGATTTGTTCTAGAACAACTCTCCCTAGGCGATCATGAGATTGAAGAGCCGGAGTGTGATGTCAAACAACTTGCTCCGCTAGGCGATCGTGGCTTTGTGGCTCATGAACCATTTTGGACATTCTGCGTCGGCATCGATCCCACAGTGTGCCATCTACCACATCTGATTTCGGATATCCCTAGTAATTTCCTCGTGAAATGTGTTTGTTGCCTATTCACGATATTGTTAAAGGTGTCCCCTCTAATACAAAAAACTCGCGAGAGCTGGTTTATTTTTTACATGTACCTGAACCATTAGGTACGGCTCAGTTCAGTTGGATCCTCAAGTTTTGTCATCTGGATAGTGCAAATTAGCAGATACTAGTAGCTTTCAAGCTAAGAAAAACAGACACATAGCTTGTCTAGCAAAAAAAAAGAGAGCAGATGTCAAGTACTTTGAATTTGTTTCTCTTTGGAGCCATCAAATCATGCCGGCCGTGTTCACCAGTTAGGTCAGCTCTCCCTCTTCCACCTGATCGACTTCACAAGTTGGTGTGGCTTGCGACGATGAACTGAAAAGCAGGAAGCAAGCCAGGTCAGCTTTCATTAAACTTTGAGCGCCGAGGATCGCGTAGAGATACAACTGTCGGTCCAAAACAAGTTGCCCCCAGGTCCAACATGCTCTAATCATCATAGTGTAATGACGATCCGATCCCCTAATGCATGATCTGGCCGTGACTTTAGTCCGTCACTTTGTCTGCGGAGCGATTAGCTTTTGATTAAAGTTTTCGTGAGGCGGGCGCATGTGTGTGTGCAGGCTCGTAAACCTGTGCACGGTTGTCTGAAAACTATACTCGTATGATGGCGAAATGTGGCATGTGGGTCGTCCTTCCGTTTAAACAACTTGCAAGATGTTAGGTCAGTTTCAAACACACCATGAGAAGAAGGGGAAAAAATCGTTCTTTTCCAATCATTTTGCTCCATTTTCTGTTGAGTTAAACGCTAACAAAGATACACATATGAGATCGGGGGCGTGCAAGTACGCGTTAACCTCAACCCTGCCTTTTCTGAATGCAAAAACTAATGAATGAAAGAGAAGGACATGGCTCCAAATAATACTCTTGTTGGAGAAGAACCGTGAAAAAAGATGTGAAAGATTTCATTATTTTCATCCATCAATCATCAATTAGTAGTAGCAGTAGTACAAATCAATCAAGCTGTTACCTGTTCAAAAAAAAAATCAAGCTGTTAATCCACCAACCGGCAGGGGTTTGGTGGATCGGTACACGCCGTCCAGGAAAAGCAGACAGCCATTCTTCGCTTTGCTTAACTGTTTCTGTTTTTGTTCATCGGTCGATTCAGAAAGAAGAAGAAAAACTCAAACCGAATTAACCAAAACCAAATCATCGATCACTAGTTGAGTAGCAACAACTAATTACCCAAACCAAAACAAATCTCCTGGTGGTGGCGATCGGCCAGTTAATGGATTTAATTAATTGACCGGATCGCCTGAAATCTCCTAATTAATCGCTTGGATCCCGCGGGCGTGCGTGCAACGGCGGCGAGAGATCTCAGAAGAGTTCTCTGGTGACAAGCGGCTGCGCGGCGCCGTTCCACGCGCCCTGTTGTCTGGTCGGCCGGTCTCCGGCGGCCGGGAAGAACTGGCAGTGGCTGGGCAGGACGTTGGCGGCGTTAGATTTGGGGTGGTATTGCTGCTGCTGCTGGTGCTGGTTAGGCGTCTGTTGCTGCGTCTGCGGAATGGCCGGTCCCGAGGCGAGGGCGGTGGCGGCGACGCGGCGGCAGGAGGGGCACATGGTGAGCGTGGCGGCGGGGGATGCCTGGTGGGCCGCGGAGGAAGGCGCGGCCTTTAGCGCCCTGAGCTCGGCGACCTCCTTCTCGAGGCGCTTGTTCTGGTCGGCGAGCTGCTCGCACCATCGCTTCATGTACTCGCAGTCCACCTCCGTCTGCTTGAGCTTGGTCCTCGCCCGGCGGTTCTGGAACCACACCTCCACCTGGCGCGGCCGCAGCCCCAGCCTGTTCGCCAGCGCCGTCTTTTGCTTCTGCGAGAGAGAAAAACGCCGATCAGCTCAATGCGATCGATCGCCATGGACGGACGGACGAACAGGTGGCGCGATCGATCCACGGAGGAGGATGGAGGAGATGGGACTTACGGGGTTGAGCGTGCTGTGCGTCTTGAAGCACTCCTCGAGGACGGCGGCCTGGTCCTTTGATAGCCTCAGCTTCTTGCGCCCCCGGCGCCGTCCCGCCGTCGTCCTCCTCGTCGCTGGCGGCCCCGGCGCCGCGAGACACGCCGGAGCCGGTGCGCTCCAGGCCCCTCTTGGTCCCGCTGACGCCGCTCTCGGGCGACGTGGACGTCCGCCCCGGCTCCTGCTGCGGGTACGCGGCACCGGTGGCGGCGACGACGGAGCTGAGCGCGGCGTTCCAGTGGGAGGCCGGGGAGGAGGAGGCGGTGGTGGTGGAGGAGGTGAGGCTGCCCTGCGACGCCAGCCCGAGGCCAAGGCCCAGGTCCAGGCCGAGACCGCCCGCGCTGCGTGGCATCATGGTATCTATCCCCGATCCGATCTGAGAGCTGAAGGAATGATCGATGGGTGGTGCTCGTCGTGCTCGGTGGTGGCGATGTGATGATCTGGTTCTGGTTCTGGCCTGGGCATGCGGCGGCGGGGGGAGTGGGGTTATAAATAGGAGGAGGCAAATGATGAGCTGTCCGATGCGGAGGTGGATCTCCTCGCAGTGCAGTGGTGGCAGCATCCAATTATTCATTGTCGAGATCGAGAAAAATAATCCTAGCATTGATCAGTTTCTTTCGTTGCTCCCGCGCCACTCGCTGGTCTCATCATAGCGCGCGGCCAGCCATGTGTGCGTGCATGCTCGGTCTCGATTGACCCGGTCGGTCCGGCTCCCCCTCTCGGCTCACTCCAGGCCGAGCCGAGCCAGTATGTTCTATCCTTGGGCTCAGCTAGTATTTTTTTACTAAATGACCCTTAATCGAACATTAAGCTAATTATAGCCCTTCCCAAAACTTTCGCTCAGATATGGCCCTTTTCTGAAAAGTCATATGCTAAGTCTTTGCAAAAAAGTTAGAGGCTCTGAAAATGTCAGAAAACACCATACGGATTGGCGTACGCTCAACTACTTGCCATGTGGGCGTGCGGCTGCATGGCTGGCCAATATGTGAGCGTGCGGGACTCGGATGCGGGTGCGACAAGGTTCGTGCGTTCGCCCAGGGGCGGAGGCAGGATCTCAGCTAAAGGGGGGCCGGCGATGGTAATCTGCACATAAGGGGGGCCGGGCAAGCTGATTGGGCAGATTATTAGACACATAATCACATGTTTTCATGGCTTAACCAAGGATTTTTTGCATGTTACACCGTGTCATAGGGGGGGCCAGGGCCCTGCTGGTCCCCCCTAGCTTCGCCACTGCGTTCCCCTGTCTTCCTTGGAGCTTTGCTTGATCAATCTAGACAGTGTTACATATGATGCTTAATTATGGAACTAAACAAACCGTTCCTAGCTAGCTAGCTAGTATGTGCATTGCACGTTAACCTGTTGCGGAACTGAACCGGCCTCCTCTTTTCTGCTCTGCCGTCGACATAGCTACGCCTCTTTTCGCTATCCTATAGGTCATCGACATATATTCTAGAGAAATCGGGAAGAAAATGTGGATTATTGGCGAAAAGCTAGTTATCTCTTTTAAAATTAAAACTATATTTGCAAGTTTTAGAAAAAAAATCAAAAAAAATGTCGATACAGTCATCCACCTCCTTTGATGGCCCCGGTAAGGCATAGATGTTCCTTGAGAGCACACACTATAGGAGCTACATAACTATCCAGTCTTGCCTGATTAACATTGATCCACATGCATCCGTTAAAAATTACATGTCATTCCTGCAACTCCAGAGCCTCCTCGAGACATCAGAATCGCATGTACTGAAAGAAACAACAGTTTTATGATTCAACTACTGCTTAGCAACACACGGCTAAAGTTAGCAACAACTAGACATAAAACTAACAAAATTTGACAAGATATATCTAGCCCCACCACATCAAAAGGAAAAGTGATGTCCAGATTCAAGGTCTATGCAAAATCACATATTCTAGAGTTTTTTTTTTCATATTTCTCTTGCCAAAATTGTCTCTAGTCAATTAGTCATTATTTTGTTTGAGCCATCAACCACGGAAAAATGTAATTACTGGGAGAGCACTAATAATTTCTAGGTTATTAGCACATAATCCAAAGTAACATCCCTCAAGTTAACTATTCTATACAAGTAGCTAGCGGAATAGACACCTTTAGATTCATATCCCAAATATGCTTACCTTTTCCGTGTGTATAAATAATGCCCTAGGCAATGGCATCCATAACATGCAATTGTTGCATAATTTTGGGATTAAAATCCCACAAAATGCATCTAATTAGGTTTGAATACACACATCCAGCACACTCTAACCAGTCTCATTTGACAATAAATGTACCGAAATTGAATTACTAAAGGAGGAGACCCAAACCACCAACCTTCCCAAAACCTGGCTCTTCTGGCATTTCCTATTTTCCACATAGCCATTTCATAGCCCTAGATGACTATGTTACTCCTTTCCAAAAGAAGCAATCATGATTTCTTTGCTACAAATAATGTTGGGGCTTTCCATGACATTTGGCTTTCACTACTTGTCTCTACCTTTTGAACCGGGATCCCATGAGATAGATATTGATATCTTACAAATTAGGGATTCCTAGACCCTCCATATTACTTCTTCGTACGCATTGATTGTCAATTGGTCAAATGTATTTTGTGGTGAGCCTTCCAATTACAATTTTATGTCTGTGTATTTTTTTTGAAAGATCCAGCAATTGCTGGCTTTCGATGTATTAGCAGAGGGAAAACGTAAACAATCGTACATAGTTGTCGCCCCGGCCGAAATTATGTCCGGAGGCGAGCAGAAAAAAGAAAAGAAAGGAAAAACATAGGGCGACGAGCCAGCCATCCTCGTGACTCTTTCGTCACCCCTGCAATGCAGAACCACGACCTTGCCTCGTAGAACCATGGTCGCCACGCTTCCTGAGGCCGCTGCCTCGGCGTACGTCCATCGTCTGGGGCCGCCGCCCCGACATCCACTGCCCAGACTCCCGAGCCACCACACGACCGCCGCAAGACCGACGCACCGCGAGAGATAAGGCGCTCCAAGGTGGCGCCTCGAAGAAGGTAACGACGTGCTCGTCGCCGCCGCCCACTCTAGAGGACTTTAGGTTTGTGTATGAAGAAGGGCAATTGCCCACTTAGAAAATCTAAAGAATGACAACAAATAAATGGGAATTCTAGCAGAGACAAGAACTGATCAATGTGCTTCTACAACTACAAGGAAGCAAGGTCCTCTCCAACTAGCTATCCTGCTAAGCAAACTATCGGTACGAAATGTTAGACCCACACTGAGTGAGTGATGATCATGTTTTAACAAGAAAAAGCTGTGAACTCAATTGATGCACCAGACACATCTTTTGATCATTATACACTTGTTCCATATGTACCAAAACCAACAACGAATGTGCTTGTGGCCTAGTGACAATAGCGTGGTGCGTGTGTATCCCTTGGATTGTCGGAAAAATAATAATACCACACAGAGCATGGCCTTTTCTATGTATGTTTAAGTGAGATTCAGACTGATTCCGCAGCTGGCCAGGATCCTTGTATAGGAGGGGCGCCTTGTTATCCCCTACAGGTATGTTGGATCTTACTGCTGACCAGTTCAAGCATATGGATCCTCCATCGCCATCACAGCTCAAAAACTATGAGACCGATTGATCTGGCCAAGAACGGCCAACGAATGGTTCTCGCCGATCGCAGCAACGCCGATTCCTAGGAGCGAAACCCGCGAGCAAGCATTTGCATGGACGTGGTGTATACGCCAAGGGTCGATTATTCTGGAAGATGAGGAAGAAGAGGTCAATGCGCCAATGAAACTCGCGTCGGGATTCCTGGGGCGGTAGCCTGTCCGTGTTCCCTGCCAAAGCAACTGTTCTTGTAGCTCGCTTCCAATCGCAATCGGTGTCGTTGTTCTTAGGCCAGACGATAGGTTTAAGTAAGGATTAACATACTGGGGTCTAGACTAATTGTATTGCTAATCAACCAGGTGTCCAATTTAATACATATTTGCACGAATCCTGCGATTTGTTGCTAAACGTACACGGGCGAAGTCGACAGCCATGATAAACCTTCCTACGATTTTTTGCTTAAGATAAGATGCCACGAGAAGAGGAAAACTACACTACAGCGATGTAAATGTGGTCATCTTGTAGCTGGGATCTTGGATGCATATTTCCATCTAGTGATGATCCTGTTTGGCTGTTTTCCAATTTCATTTTCATGATGCATGGTCTTGATTGTGCTAGCTACAAAGAAAAAACACTTTGAATCTTCGCACATGTCTTTTCCTTTTTACAGTAGTATATTCGGACTAGTTAGTCTCCCACCATTATTTCTCCGGTTCTGTTAACAGGCATCTCCAGGCAGTACTTCAGCGATGCAGTGTACAGTAAGCAGAGTAAGTCGAGCCGGCTCGAACTTGATCGGCTCCCATAGGCCGAGCCGCGTAGCCGGGGCAGAACAAGAAAAAAAACGAAGGCCCATGATTTCCAGCGCACCGAGCCCTCTGTGGTGGGGCCCACTTGGGTGGACGGAAGATTGCGAAGGTGGAAAAATAAGACAGCGGATGGCCCACCGGCCCGGCCGTGCGCCTCGCTTTGCCGGCACTTTTCCTGACATCACCCACAACCTCCCCGCAATCATTGGGGAACTCCAATCAGTCCACTGCTCTACTTAAACTATACTTCTCTGTTTATTTTTAATTCCCAATTCACACCTTCAACCCTGAAATACTCCTTCACAAATATTTTTCATAAAATTCACTCCTCCAACCCTGAAATACACTTTGAGAACTATTTTCATAAAATAACGTCTGAAATAAAAAAAATAAAAGATGACTAAACTCTACATTTAGTTCACCAATTTATTTGAGGTGGATTGCATTATTCACTTTTAATTTCCAGCCTTTTCCAAGCTACTACTATCTTTGTTTCTGGACGGATGCTATCTGATCCGATCTCCTGAACCAACTCAATTACACCAACCTACCTCACCCCATGTTGGAGGGAATTATTGGATGGGCCATGCCTGCCTCCCAGTCCATAGTGGTTGTTCTTGTTCCTCCTCCACTCACTCCCGCAACTGCAAAAATGCCTCGCACTTTTG
The DNA here is from genome assembly GCA_947311845.1 of Poa pratensis. Lineage (NCBI taxonomy): Eukaryota > Viridiplantae > Streptophyta > Magnoliopsida > Poales > Poaceae > Poa > Poa pratensis. The sequence continues at coordinate 18,477,647 of CAMZMU010000069.1, forward strand.
GCCTGATGCACCATATGATTGGCATCCTCAGTTAAGTTTGCGCGTTGTATTACTGTTTGTTAGTACTAACAAATAGCACCCGAGTATTATTTTTCTTAAGAACACATGACTTTTTCTGCACCCTGCATTTTTATATAGTAGTTTGTGGATGTTTGAAAAAAAATGTGGACAATAGATTCTGGTTTAATTTTGTGGGTTGAGCAGCGCATAATATTTTCAGCTAAAAGTTGGGCTATTGATTATGAGCCACACCTAGTTAAGCAAAGTGGTCTTGTATAAGAAATAGGGATAAGAGGATTAATCATGAAATTTTGTGGGTTGGGCAGCGCATAATATTTTCAGCTAAAAGTTGGGCTATTGTTTATGTATCTTGGCATGACAGGGAGGACATGACCAGTCTTGTACTGAAAGCTGCATCAAGAGCAGATGGGGTGTTTGAATAATAAGCGCTCGATCGGCCGGGGTGTGCACTTAGCTAGCTAGGGTGGCGTTCAAGTCCCCTAGCTAGATGTTGTTGTCGGGCCAAGTGGGTGCTTAATTATTCTATCCTCGAATTATTAATTAGGCACACAAGCTACTACTGCTGCTTACCCTACCGATTTCATTGCATATGCTTGAGGAGTGATGAGCACTAATTTGTTTTCATGAGCAAACATTTGTTTATCGCAAGTAGGAGCGGGGCTAAATCATTCGTTAAGAAAAAGATGAGCGCCATTCCACAGTTTAAGAAATGCGCCATCGGTGGCTGGTTGGGGATTGAGCGATTTTGTTAAACCGAAAGCACTTGGGCGAGTAGTATGGTTTTTGATAGCAGTATGGCGGAGTAGTATCAGGTGCCAATAATTTGTTTGGTGATTGATGAGCTGCCACCGTCTCCATCGGCGCGAGAATGAGTACAGGGATTCATACACATCCTGAAAAAAAAATCACAAGCAGAGTGAGTGGGCAGGACACATGGTGGAGGTGACATGAAATGGGCTCACGTGCGGGCAATGACGGGAGACCATCTGGGCCGTGGGGAGGCCCACATGTACGAGGGTGGCGGGGACTGGCCATGTGCCGGCCTCGTGGTCGTGCTCTAATCATTCCCGCCCCCACTTGTGCCGCTGGCTCAAGCTTATCATTGATTATTATTGGATGGGTGGACCGCTGCGTCGATCGGGCGGTTCTTCTTCCGTTGGTTGGACAGCCCGGCCGGGACGACGTCTTGCTGCATTGCTCCATCATTGGTAGCTGCTCATCCATGCTCCTCCTACAAACATAGAATTGTCGTGTATTCGGCTAGCCAAGCTTAGAAAGTGGTGATAATTAAGCTGGTCTGTCAAAAGAAAGTAGTTACTCGCTCCGATCCATATTAATTGTCGCTGACCGACACACTATAATATGTATGTATGGATACATATGATCCACTTTCAATTAATATATATTTGAAGATATACTATCATAGTCTTCTACACAATGACGTTTTGACCCGTAGGGAGAGCAACTTACATTCACGAACCGGCCGGTGGGAGGATTGAAGCTTTGGTCATCGACCAAGAGCAAATTGCCTCAAGATGCAAAGGAATAGGATCCCACCTCCCTGTGTCAGGAATCCTGACTCGGGAAGGAACATTAATTACCCACAGCGTGCTTGGTAGTAGAACAAAAGTTAGTTGGGGGTATATAATTGGAGGCGGTGCGGTGCGTGTATAAACGTGAAATGTACGAACGAACATTAATCAACAACTAGTAGTGGTAGCTAGTCGTCGATCTTAAGTAGCTAGGCCAGCATGCAACGTGAAGGCCAGCTCGGCGTTCGTTCGTTAGCTTCCCGGCCGCTGCGATCGATGGATCGCGCGCGAATGATCCATCGGGTGGAGTCGTTGCGTACAGTTGTACGTGCACCGGCCGGCCGGGCCAGAGATATATCGTCTCGCACTCTCGCATACGAATAATTGGAGCTAGCTAGCTACGTGACGGACGGTCCATCGATTCGAATCATTCCACTTTCGAGATGTTAACTTGGATTAACGTTGGCAAGATGGTTAAGAGGGTGGTTGTATCGATGCCTAACTCACCAGAGTTCAAACCATAGGTTTGACGCTGGTGATTCTTATTTAAGGCGGAATATTCTTCAGTGGGAGGCGACGTTCCCGTCGACAGCGAGACGCCCGTGGTGACTTCGTCAATCTCAAGACTCGACCCGCCGACTCGGTCTCTCGAAGGTACTCATAGAGGTAGGGTGTGCGTGCGTGCGTTCATAAGGGTGAGCATGTGCGCGTGTATATGAGCGCCTGCGTTGTACTGTGTTTCATAAAAAAAAATTAGATTAACGCACGCATGGATCAATGTAACTACCCTTTTGACATGTAAAATAAATTTTACGCCAAATTAAACAGACACATTGAGTTCAGAAGACTATATATAGATCGATGAATTTGCGCACAACACGGGTGAATCGACCCCGTTCTCGGATGCTTCAAGTAATTATTCTCTCCACTGCCACTGACAATGTCAACCTCGAGCGCTCCTAATCGGTCGACATGTCGGACCAAAACACGCCTTGCAAGTTGCAAACAAGGAAGCGTACTACTCTACATGGCGTTCCCGCATCAGGTCCACTTGTTCTTTCATTGCCAATAATGCATGCTACCCCATGCAACCTTAGCTTACCGCCGCCGGTAGCTAGCTACCCGTATTGATTTGGCCGACATGGCCGTGCTGTCAAAGTCGAGATCGATCAACTTGCTGTTTACAAATGCCATATGCATGCAGATGCAGGGTGCACTGCCTTTCCGTAGGTTGGATCCCAACCGGTCGGTCGGTAACTAACTGCTGATCGAATTATTCCAGGTGCACATGCATGGCTCCTCCCCTGCATGTGATGCTACTAATCATTTCCTCTCATGCGTCCTGCCTCAGATCGATCCATCAAATAATTATACGCTTCTGTTGTGGGCGTATAGATTATCTCAATTATTGCGTACGTGCAGGGAGGAAGCTGCGGCTAAGCTACCATGGGCTGCTGTACTTTGCAGCCAACATGACAGTATGAAATGAATTTTGTAAAGGATATACTACATATGCTTCAAATGATCCATTACTAGCGGTTGATAGACTGATTATAGTGGTAATGGTCCAATGGAATCAGCATTGATCCGTATGCAGATACACCTGCAAAATTAGGCATGTTGTGCACGTATATTTGCTTTATTTTTGCCTCTTATTTTTAGAAAGGAAACCCACATTGCGAACAAAAAAAGACAAATTATTTATTATCAAACCCTTCTTCTTTGATTTTTTTTTTATGTATTATATTTGTTTCGGGTAACGAGCAGGAGCACTGCCTTTCATTAAAAGAGATGAGAGTTGACCCCTGTTTATTAGAAAAACTTGAGGAAAACCTAATACAAAGAGCACGAGCACCAACGGCCGGCCGACGAAGCAAAAAGAACCATAGAAAAATGCACCACCTAAATAAACCAGCACAACAAAATGGAAGCTGCCGAAGGAACACCACCACTCGTGTCGTGCCCTCACGGCACCCTCGATCGAGTAAACCACATCCGGCATGGCATGATCATGGAAGGGCGGGAAGGCACTGATAGGCTCCCGGAGGAGCACGAAAGACGCCTCACGAAGCATCGCACCCTCAAACCACCGACTCCACCATAGTTGAAGGAGACATAAAGCAACCAGATAAAGGAGGAGCTGGGTTAGGCCGCGCCGACAATGAAGCGGGAGAAAGCGCACCACTAGAACCCCACGCCCTAGGGACGGAGTTAGGATTAGCAGAAGAAGGGGGCCAAATGAAAACTAAACTAATTGGAGGGGGCCATGTAGTCAATTTCTCACAAATTTAGGGATCAAAACGTGTGGGGGGGGGGGGGGGGGGGGGAGGGGGTTTCACAAAAATTTCCAGCATAGGGGGGGCCATGGCCCCTGCCCGCACCTCTCTGGCTTTGTCCCTGCACGCCTCCCCAGAGCTCCTCCGGGACCGCCGCAATCTGAGACAGATGTCCCGACTTCCAGCCATCTCACCACGCCCTGCGCAGTCTATCGACACCTCCTTCCTGGGCCGCTGCCCCAGCGCAGTCTTTCGACACCTCCTTCCGGCCTACCATGGCCGCCACCCCAACATCCACCGCTCGTAGAAGAGTTGTAGCACCACGCAACCCGGTCGCCGAACGCCCGGGACCGTCGCCCCGCCATCGAGGGTGACTTGTCGAGGAAGTTACGAATGGATGGAATCCATGTCGGGCTTTTCCGAAATCTCTCTATATTCCTCGTCCTCGATAACTAATTTGGCATCATAACATCTAATTAGTTGACTCGCTTTAGATACACGACTGATGTGATTACATTGTGCATCTCCCTTGTTTAATTATGTTCAACTCGCTAACCAGTACTCTCCTCGGTCAAAGTATCAAATCGTACCCATGAAAGCATATTTCAACCAACCGATGGATGGAGTAAGGATGTGTTCGGTTTCGGAATCTGATGGAACGTAATGGAACGGTTCCGTTCCTAGGGACGATTCTCGCGTTCGGTTCCGGGATGGGATGGAATCGACTGGTTCCTCGAAAAGGAATATTCGCCGTAGATGCGGAATACACCCGTCCGGCCGATTTGCCATGCCTACATCGATCCTAGGCACGGCAGTCTAAACAGACCGTGCAATCTCTAGGCCCGGTTAGTTAACAATCAGGAGCAGGAAATCCGGGTTACGTCTGGCTCACAATATCATCAATCTTTGACAGCTGATTCGGAGTACTAAACTAGTAGAGCAGTCGACACCACGCGTAATATGCAAATGCCAGTGGTGGCGCCACCGTACCTCGGTTGCCGCGCGCCGGCCGGGCAAGCTAGGGAAGAAGAAAGGAAGCTAGCTAGCGATCGACGACTGAGTGCACGCGCGCACGTAGCCTAGCCAGCCAGGAATTTGCGATGGCGCAGAATCCCGAGGCGGGACGGCACGTGCGGCGCGGTCAGCGGCCACGTACGCAACAACCGCTTTATCTCGCTCGCCTGGCTGGTCAAACATTCCACCGGACAAAAGGCCGTGTCTCCATGATCGATCCATGCGGCCTAGCTGTGGCTCTCGTGGCTAGCTAGCCATTTTCTTCTTTCCTTCCCTCTCTCTCACATGCATAAAAGTATGGCCTGGCCTTTCACCCTATTTTTCTTGTGGTCTTTCGATTTTTTTATTTTAGGAGATCATTGACACTTTGACTGAAATTGTACGTGGGAACAAGGTCACGGACTAGATAAAGATTTTTTTTAGATAAAGGGTTTTATTACTCAATAGTTTAAATATTACACCCGGACTCTGCATCAACAATGCACACGGCCACAATCCAACGACGAAAGTAAAAGTAGCGTAACAGTAGACGAATTACAATCAACAAGAATGATAATGTAAAACGCCTAAGACATAGGCAAGCTCGACTGCCTATTGAGGACCAATCCGGCGATCAAGCGGCCATCCATGTTGTGAAAAAATGTCCCTCGCCACCTCTTCCAGTCGTGCACACGCTTCCGTAAAGAGGTCTCGATATCCCACTCGTTGTAAGGTGGACCACGAACGGAGAATATTTGTGCAACGGTAGAGTACCTGCATATGAGAAACATCTTTATCATTAAAAACCTTGTCATTTCTATTAAACCAAAGCGACCATATAACGGCAATCGCTCCCACCGTAATAACCGTTCTAAGCTTCTTATCTATCCCATGTAGCCAGTTGCCAAAAATATTTGCAACAGACATGGGTGGATATAAGTTAGACGCTATTTGGATAGATGACCATATACAACGTGCGAAACTACACTCGAAGAATAAGTGTTTTATTGTCTCTTGGTGTGGACAAAACATACACTTAGTACTTCCATGCCAATTCCGTTTGACAAGGTTATCCTTGGTTAAAATGACACCCCTACGAAGATACCACGAAAATACCTTTTATTTTAAGTGGAATCTTCATTTGCCATATTTTTTATTGTCATCGACTGATATATCAGAATGCACGAGCGCCCTATACATAGAATTTACTGAGAATTTTCCATTCCCGCATAAATTCCACCGAAATTCATCGGGACCTTGTGTAAGGTGTACTGATTCCAACCGTGCCAACAAGGCATTCCAAGATGTTAATCTCGGACCAAATAAATCTCGTCTGAACGTCACATTAGGTGGTGAGCACTGCATAACAGTAGCTATAGTGTCCCTTTGTGTCGAACAATATTGTATAGAGCTGGATATTGCTCCCGGAGGGTGGTGTTTCCTAACCATTTGTCCTCCCAGAATCTAATCTCCGTGCCATCCTTAATATTAAATACGCCAAAGCGAAAGAAATGTTTCTTAGTCGCCATTAGGCCGGCCCAAAAGTGGGAGTCACCAGGTTTCCACGACACCTGTGATACCGCCTTTGTAGCGATGTATTTTCTTTTAAGAAGTGTTTGCCAAATTCCATCTTCGGTTAGCAACTTGAATAGCCACTTCCCTAGGAGAGCTGAATTCTTGATACAGAGATCATGAATACCCAGCCCTCCTCGATCTTTTGGTCGACAAACAACATCCCATTTAGCCAGTCGATACTTGCTTTTCTCGCCATCCCCTTGCCAAAAGAATCTTGATCGGAAGTAATCCAGTTTATTCAAGACTCCTTTCGGTAACTGGAAGAAGGATATCATATACAGTACCATGTTTGTAAGTACCGAATTAATGAGAACCAGCCTTCCACCAAGGGACAGTAATTTGCCTTTCCAACTAGACAGCCTTGCTTGTAGACGCTCCTCGACATGTCTCCATTCCGCATTAGTCAGTTTTCGATAATGTATAGGTATGCCCAAGTACATTATAGGAAATTGACCCTGCTCACAACCAAATTTTTCGGTGTACTGAGCAGCTGCATCATGTGCATCGCCGAAGCAAAACAATTCACTATTATGGAAATTGATTTTCAAACCTGATAATTGCTCGAATGCTGATAATATCAATTTCAAATTCGTCGCTTTATCAAGATCGTGTTCCATAACAAGAATTGTATTGTCCACATATTGAAGTATAGAAAGTCCCCCATCAACAAGATGTGGGACTACCCTTCAATCTGGCCATCCGTTTTTGCCCGTTCAATCATGATGGTCAACATATCTGCCACTATATTAAATAGTATAGGCAATAGAGGATCACCTTGCCTTAAACCCTTTTTTGTTTGGAAGTAGCGTCTGACGTCATCATTGACTTTTATCACCACACTTCCCCCCTCGACAAAGTTACGGATCCATTCACATCACTTGTCAGAGAACCCTTTCATTCTCAGAGTTTGTAGTAGAAATGGCCACTTCACTTTATCATACGCTTTTTCAAAGTCGATTTTAAAAATTGCTCCATTAAGTTTCTTCGTATGCATCTCATGTACGGTCTCGTGTAGAACCACGACCCCGTCTAGTATATTCCTCCCTTGCATAAAAGCAGTCTGGGTAGGTTTAACCACATGATCTGCTACAGAATTCAACCTAATAATCGCTACTTTTGTAAAGATCTTGAAGCTAACATTCAGGAGACATATCGGCCAATACTGTTGTATCCTCTCAGCCGCTTGAATCTTAGGTAACAAAACGATCTCCCCAAAATTAAGGCGAAAAAGATCGAGTTGTCCAACATGCAAACATGCAAATAACTCTACCAAATAGGACTTAATGGTTTCCCAAAAATGCTGGTAAAACTCAGCTGGGAATCCATCAGGTCCATGCGCCTTATTATGCTCTATTTGGAAAACCGCCTTGCTTATCTCCTCTTCAGAGAAAGAAGCGATGAGTAGGTTGTTTTCCTCAGGAGTTACTTGGGTAATATCATACGTTCGTGACTCATCTAGAGTGAAGTTTCCTTCCTCCGGAGCTCCGAACAGACCTTTATAGTAGTCCGTAATATATTCTTTGAGCTTGTCCTGACCCTCGATCAGACCCTCATCCTGATGAAGAGAATGAATAAGTTTCCTCCTATGTCTGCCATTAGCGACATTGTGGAAGTATCTCGTATTCGAATCCCCTTGCAGAATGAATTGGGCCTTAGACCTTTGGTACCATTTAAGCTCTTCTTCCCGCAACATACGTCCCACCTGCACATTTGATTGACTTTTTAGTTCAATCTCTTGTGCCGATAGAGGGCGTATATCTTCTAGTTTATCAAGCTCATCAATAGTGGTACACATGCGCTCTTTTTTTTAACATACCAGTTGTATGTCTCGCCCATCCACAGAGGAATTTACGCAAGTTACGCATTTTAATATTCCACCTTTGGATGGCGCTGCCGCCCACAACCGGTTGAGACCATATCTTTTTTACCAGATCATCAAAACCGTCCCGCAACAGCCATCCTAATTCAAACTTGAATTGTGACTTAACGGGAGGTAAAAATGTCCCAGTAGACAAAAGTATGGGGGCATGGTCCGAGAAGGCCTCAATACGTTCCAAAACCCGTACCGTTACTAATGGATATTTTCCTCCCAACGGGAATCCATCAGTACTCGATCCAGCTTCTCGTATGTCGGCTCCGGGAGACTATTTGCCCAAGTGAATTATCTCCCCGTCATATGAACCTCTCTCAGTGACAAGCTATCAATAACAGCATCGAACAAATGAGGCCAATGACTATCGAACCTTCCCCTGCTTTTCTCGTGTCGGTACCTAAGCATGTTGAAATCCCCACCTATGATAATAGGGTAAGGGTTATCCTTAGCTAAGTTAACCAACTCTATAAGAAAAGCTGCTTTATATTCCTCTTGAGCAGCACCATACATGCCCACTAAACTCCAAATAAAGTTATCGGATTTGTTACAGATGTGAAACTTAATATGAAATTCACCAACCGAAACGTCCAATAACTCCATGGTATCTGTTTTAATGCCGAGAAGCATGCCCCCGATCTACCGCGGGGAGGACAAGAATGCCAAGCAAATCCACTCCACCTGACAGGCGATCTAGAATGGTACTTGGAAAGTCTCGTCTACCCGTTTCCGAAATAGCCAAAAAATCCAACTTATGATCCCTTACATGATGCGCAATATTTAAATGTTTAGCCAAGTCACCTAGACCTCTGCTATTTTCAAATATGCCGTTCATTGGGTAACCGTTGGGGATTTTGTATTTTTCGCATTTTTGCGCGATGATTGATTCTTCTTATTTTTAGCAGATTTGGATCTCCGGCCGGAGGCATACATGTCGTCAAAAGAACCCAGCCTAGCCTCGTCCAAATCCACTTCAGTAACCTCTCCTACGAGATGTGATAGAAGTTGTCCATCTATTGTGTCATTCGCCTCATTGATTGATTGTAACACACGGCCACCCCGGGCCGGGCCTGTCACCCGTGGCAGCTCTCTAGGATCTCCAGACTGTCCCCACAGATCAACACTAGTCTTTTATGCGCACTTTGTCCTCACTCGTGCGCACCCGGGAACCAGTTCCGGTCGGTCACCCATCCTTGGAGTGCTCCGAGCCAAGCACGCTTAACCTCGGAGTTCCTTCCAGATGGGCTTCCGGAAAAGAAGTTGCAACTTGTTGATATGAGTATTCTATCAATCCTGTTAAGCCCTGAGCCAGGATCTCACATCCTTCCTCCCTTAGAAGACCGACGCCCTCGTCGGTCAGCCCCCAGTCCAGGAACTTCCCCTCTTGGTACACGTCTATGCGTCCAGTGCCGGCACATGCTCCACATGTCCGCGCCCTGACCCGCACACGCCCGTGTTGCCACGAAGGTCGGCTCTGATACCAAATTGTAACACCCCGGCCACCCCCGGGCCGGGCCTGTCACCCCTGGCAGCTCTCTAGGATCTCCAGACTGGCCCCACAGATCAACACTAGTCTTTTCTGCGCACTTTGTCCTCACTCGTGCGCACCCGGGAACCAGTTCCCGGTCGGTCACCCATCCTTGGAGTGCTCCGGGCCAAGCACGTTTAACCTCGGAGTTCCTTCCAGATGGGCTTCCGGAAAAGAAGTTGCAACTTGTTGATATGAGTATTCTATCAATCCTGTTAAGCCCTGAGCCAGGATCTCACATTGATGACGTGATCACACGTTCGTTGGGAGACCCCAAGAGGAAGGTATGAATCAGTGTAGCAGCAGTTTCCTCAGTATGAAACCAAGGTTTAATCGACCAGTAGGAGCAAGAAATCACTTCTGAAGGTTGTTGGTGGCGCCTTCTCGATCACCAACGTGGAATCTGCACACAACACAATCAAACTACTTTGCCCCAACGAAACAGTGAGGTTGTCAATCTCACCGGCTTGCTGAAAACAAAGGATTAAACGTATGGTGTGGAAAACAGTAGTAAATTGCAGAGAATGAAAAGGAACAATGTTTGCAGTTGGTTGTATTATCAGTGTAAAAGAATGGACCGGGGTCCACAGTTCACTAGTGGTGTCTCTCCATAAAAGATAACTAACATGCTGGGTGAACAAATTACAGCTGGGCAATTGACAAAATATTGAGCGCATGACAATGCATATATATGACATGATGATTACTATGATATTCATGTGGGCATTACGACAAAATACATAGACCGTTATCCAACAGCGTCTATGACTAATAATCCACCAGGTTGTCATCCGAGTTCCCCGTTGGTATTAAGTTGCAAGCAACGGATAATTGCATTAAGTAATGTGCGTAATGTAAACAAATGCATTAGACCTAACGGCGCACCCTTAAGCTAAGCATCGGTTATTTTATCCCTAGTGGCAACAGCACATCCACAATCTTAGAAGTTATTGTCACTCTCCCAGATTACCGGAGGCATGAACCCACTATCTAGCATAAATACTCACTCTTGGAGTTACAAGCATCTACTTGGCCAAAGCATCTACTAGTAACGGAAAGCATGCAAGATCATAAATAACATATAAGATAGATTGATAATCAACTTGACATAGTATTCAATATTCATCGGATCCCAGCAAACACAACATGTAGCATTACAATAAGATGATCTTGATCATGATAGGCAGCTCACAAGATCTAAACATGATAGCATAAAGTGGAGAGACAACCATCTAGCTACTGCCATGGACCCGTAGTCCAAGGATGAACTACTCACGCATCACTCCGGAGGCAGGCATGGTGATGTAGAGCCCTCCGGTGATGATTCCCCTCTCCGGCAGGGTGCCGGGAAGAGCTTCTGAACCCTCCCGAGCTAGGGTTGACGGCGGCGGCGTCTCTGGAACTTTTCGTGGATAATGGCTCGGGTATTTAGGGTTTTCGCGTCGGGAGAATAAATAGGCGAAAGGGCGGCGGCTGGAGAGCCCGTGGGCCCACACCACCCCACGGCGCGGCAGGGGGGCCCGCGGCCCCATGGTGTGGCTGCCTCGTGGCTCCCCTCCGTCTTCCTTTGGACTCCGTGTACGTGTTGGAAAAATAGGAGGTTCTGTCCAAGTTTCGTCCAATTCCGAGAATATTTCCAGACTAGCTTTTCTGGAATACAAAAACAGCAGAAAACAGGAACTGGCACTGTGGCATCTTGTTAATAGGTTAGTCCCAGAAAATGCATAAAAATGCTATGAAGTGTATATAAAACATGTAACAATTGGTATAATATCAACATGGAACATCAGAAATTATAGATACGTTTGAGACGTATCAAGCATCCCCAAGCTTAGTTCTACTCGTCCTCGAGTAGGTAAAACGATAAAAACAAAATAATTTCTGAGGTGACATGCTACAATCATAATCTTGATCAAATAGTATTGTAAAGCACATGTTATGAATGAAGTGATCCAGGTCAATGGTCTATAGTTTGCTAGCAAGTAGATAATGAGCAAACAACTGAATCATATAAGCAAAAACTTTTCATGAATAGTACTTTCGAGACAAGCATCAAAGAGTTTTGCATAAGAGTTAACTCATAAAGCAATAGATTCTAAGTAAAAGGTATTTAACCAACACAAAGGAAGATTTAAGCTTCAGCAATTGCTTTCAACTTTCAACATATATATCTCATGGATATTTGTCAACACAAAGCAATATAATAAGTGCAATATACAAGCATATAAAAATTGTTGCACCAAAGTTGACACTAGTGTTTGCTTCTAAGATAGAAAGAAGTAGGAAAACTGACTCAACATAAAAGTAAAAGAAAGGCCCTTCGCAGAGGGAAGCAGGGATTAAATCATGTGCTAGAGCTTTTTAAGTTTTTGAAATCATATAGAGAGTAAAAATAAGTTTTGAGAGGTGTTTGTTAATTGTCAACGAATCAGAAAATGGAAAGTACAATATGACCCCTGCCAACCAGACTTTTAAGAGCGGCTCCCATGAAGGACGTTATTTCTACCAGCAAGGCAGATCATCCCTCTTTCTCTTTTGTTTACACATGCAGATATTTCACTGTTTGTCATTGCTTGACTGATAAATCAGGGCAAAAATGTGAAGAGAATTAAGCGGTTAAAGTTGTAATTAATTGGGACTGGGCACCCCATTTGCCAGCTCTTTTTGCAAAATTAATGGATAAGCGGATGTATATGCCGCTAGTCCGGTGGTAAAGTCTGTTTGACAGTTGACATAAAGACATCCACCCCGTCCTCATGAGCTTGGTAAACATTGACACAAAATAGGAGTAATAATTTTGAATAGTTTAAAGGTAGCACATGAAAAATTTACTTGGAATGGCAAGGAAATACCACATATAGGTAGTTATGGTGGACACAGATGGCATGGATTTTGGCTCAAGGTTTTGGATGCACGAGAAGCATTCCCTCTCAGTACAGAGTTTAGGCTAGCAAGGTTATTTGAAGCAAACACAGGATATCAACCGACACAGCAAGACTTATATGAAAACATATTGCAAGCATTATAAGACTCTACACTGTCTTCCTTGTTAACCAAACCCTTTTACTAGAAAATATCTAGACCTTAGAGATACCAATCATGCAAACCAAATTTCAACGAGCTTTACGGTAGTTCTTCATTAATAGGTTTTAACTACATGATACAAAAGCTTAAACATGAACTACTTGATAACTCAAAACAATTGACAAGTATCAAATTATCCAATACAGTGATCTACAAGAATATGTAAGCTTTTTCCATTATACCATCTACCACATGCAACATTTTCTGTTCCAACCAAACACCAATCAATTTATTTCAACATAAACTCTCCAAACAATTATAAGTGAAGCAAGAGAGTACTTTCTTTAAAAGAACTAACAGCTCTGAATAAGAGATGCATGCAAAACAGGAGCTAAAAGCATAGCAATAGCTAGATAAGAATACTCAACAAGTATAAGTGAAGAATAGGAGTATTCATATGAAAAAGCGGAGCGTGTCTCTCTCCCAATCAAGAATGCTGGGTCCAATCAAGTTGACCATAAGAAAAATAAAATACTGAAAATAAAAGCACACAGACGCTCCAAGTAAAGCACATATGATGTGAAAGAATTAAAATATAGTTTCACTAGAGATGACCTGATAAGTTGCTGATGAAGAAGGGGATGCCTTGGGCATCCCCAAGCTTAGACGCTTGAGTCTTCTTGAAATATGCTGGGGTGATCCATGGGAGCATCCCCAAGCTTAAGCTCTTCACTCTTCTTGATCACATTATATCATCCTTCTCTCTTGACCCTTGAAAACTTCCGCCACACCAAACTCAAGTAATTCTCATTAGAGGGTTAGTGCACAATCAAAAACTCACATGTTCTATAAGGACACAAACATGACCGTTACTTTTAACATTAACTACTGCCACTGATGTTATGTGAAGCTCTTCACCCTAAAAAAGAATTCCACTCAACACTAGTAAAAGAGAGAATGCGAAAAATAAAAGACAGAATCTGTCTAAACAGAACAGTCCGTAAAGACGAATTTTTTCGAGGCACTTACGTTGCTCAGATCGAAAAACTTTAAACTAACGAAAGATGCGTACATATCTGAGGATCACGCACAAAAATTTGCAGATTTAAATAATTTTTCTGTGATTTTACAGAATTAAAACGGTGAACAGCAGAAATCTGTTCCTGCGCAGAAATCCAAATCTAGCATCATCTTCCTATTAGAGGCAATACTTGGCACAACAATGCGATAAAATAAAGATACAAAGGAATTGTTACAGAAGTAAACAACTCCTTGACTCAAAAAGAAAAGAAAAATTGCAGAAATAAAATAATGGGTTGTCTCCCATAAGCGCTTTTCTTTAACGCCTTTCAGCTAGGCGCAGAAAGTAAGAATCAAGTGTTTCCAAGTGATGAAGCATCAAATCATCAAAAACTTCCTCAAAAACACAGCTTGTAACAATAGGCATTTTTGGTTTAGGTAATTCTTGGGAAGCAAATTTAAATAATTCATTATGTGATTCACCCTCAATTTTACTAATTTTATCAGTTTTAAGCACATTAGGGGGTTTTGGTTGAGGCACTTTTCGAACATACATGAATTTTTGCTCTTTCCCCACAAAAGCTTTCTGCTTTTTAAACTTGATAGAGGAGAAAGTTGAACTTAGAGTATCCTCTAATTCACCTATCCTGAAGTTTTGATTATCATGGCCAGTGCTAGCTTCTAAAATAGCAATTCTTTTATTAATATCTCCCAGTGATTCATTAACTTTGCTAGAACTACCAAGCAAATCCGGCAATTTTTCTCCATGGACTCCAATTTTTTTATAACATCTTCCAAAGTAGTCTCAATTTTAAGATCATTAATAGGTGGTTTCCTACCAAACTTTCAATTATATTGCGTGCTTCCAAAGCAGGAGTCCCCAGAAAGTTGCCTCCTGTCAGAGTATCTAGAACATACCGATACCAACTAGTGATACCAACATAAAAATTTCTAAGAAGGATCATGGTAGAATATTTTTTAGCACATCTACGGTGAGCATCACTGATCCTATACCAAGCATCTTTTAAACTTTCTCCACCTTGTTGCTTAAAGGACCGAACTTCAATTTCAGGGTACTCATTTTAGCAAAATTAAAACAAAACAGAAAGATAACAACTTGAAAATAAAAGTAACTAATTTTTTTGTGTTTTTGATAAATAAAGCAAACAAGACTAATAAAAATAAACTAAGCAAGACAATAACAAAGTAAAGAGATTGGAAGCGTGAAACTCCCCTTGCAGAAATCCTCTTGCTCCCCGGCAACGGCGCCAGAAAAAGCTGATTGATGACGTGGATCACACGTTCGTTGGGAGACCCCAAGAGGAAGGTATGAAGCAGTGTAGCAGCAGTTTCCCTCAGTATGAAACCAAGGTTTAATCGACCAGTAGGAGCAAGAAATCACTTCTGAAGGTTGTTGGTGGCGCGTTTCTCGATCACCAACGTGGAATCTGCACACAACACAATCAAACTACTTTGCCCCAACGAAACAGTGAGGTTGTCAATCTCACCGGCTTGCTGAAAACAAAGGATTAAACGTATGGTGTGGAAAACAGTAGTAAATTGCAGAGAATGAAAAGGAACAATGTTTGCAGTTGGTTGTATTATCAGTGTAAAAGAATGGACCGGGGTCCACAGTTCACTAGTGGTGTCTCCATAAAAGATAACTAACATGCTGGGTGAACAAATTACAGCTGGGCAATTGACAAAATATTGAGCGCATGACAATGCATATATATGACATGATGATTACTATGATATTCATGTGGCATTACGACAAAATACATAGACCGTTATCCAACAGCGTCTATGACTAATAATCCACCCAGGTTGTCATCCGAGTTCCCCGTTGGTATTAAGTTGCAAGCAACGGATAATGCATTAAGTAATGTGCGTAATGTAAACAAATGCATTAGACCTAACGGCGCACCCTTAAGCTAAGCATCGGTTATTTTATCCCTAGTGGCAACAGCACATCCACAATCTTAGAAGTTATTGTCACTCTCCCAGATTACCGGAGGCATGAACCCACTATCTAGCATAAATACTCACTCTTGGAGTTACAAGCATCTACTTGGCCAAAGCATCTACTAGTAACGGAAAGCATGCAAGATCATAAATAACATATAAGATAGATTGATAATCAACTTGACATAGTATTCAATATTCATCGGATCCCAGCAAACACAACATGTAGCATTACAATAAGATGATCTTGATCATGATAGGCAGCTCACAAGATCTAAACATGATAGCATAAAGTGGAGAGACAACCATCTAGCTACTGCTATGGACCCGTAGTCCAAGGATGAACTACTCACGCATCACTCCGGAGGCAGGCATGGTGATGTAGAGCCCTCCGGTGATGATTCCCCTCTCCGGCAGGTGCGGGAAGAGCTTCTGAACCCTCCCGAGCTAGGGTTGACGGCGGCGGCGTCTCTGAAACTTTTCGTGGATAATGGCTCGGGTATTTAGGGTTTTCGCGTCGGGATGAATAAATAGGCGAAAGGGCGGCGACTGGAGACGCCCGTGGGGCCCACACTACCCCACGGCGCGGCAGGGGGGCCTCGCGGCCCCATGGTGTGGCTGCCTCGTGGCTCCCCTCCGTCTATCCTTTGGACACCGTGTATGTGTTGGAAAAATAGGAGGTTCTGTCCAAGTTTCGTCCAATTCCGAGAATATTTCCAGACTAGCTTTTCTAGAATACAAAAACACAGAAAACAGGAACTGACACTGTGGCATCTTGTTAATAGGTTAGTCCCAGAAAATGCATAAAAATGCTATGAAGTGTATATAAAACATGTAACAATTGGTATAATATCAAATGGAACATCAGACATTATAGATACGTTTGAGACGTATCACTCATCATCATCTATCGGTGAGGCAACCGGCTTACGCGAAACACTAGGAGAAACCCTACGACGGTCATACTCTACGTGCTTCAAAACATTAGCCGAAAGCACCACTTCTTTTTCATTTCTGCTGACGCCTACCGCCGACAACTTAGAGGATAAAGTAGACGTTGAAAAGGACATAAATGAATGCTTGGGATGGGACGTACCAGCAACAGGAGTAGAGAACGCAGCCGCTTTGCGACGCATCGCCTTGGCCATCGAATCCTCGTCCGTCGCTAAAGCTCCATCCTTCGCAGTCTGGTGACGTCCACTACGCCTAGGAGCCACCGTCGACGGCGAACGTCCCACCGCAGGAGTAGGCACAGTGGTAGAGGGCGGAGGCGATGTAGCAGCCCTCCGAACCACTGTGCACGATGCCGGAGACGCTGTTGCCTCCGTCGGAACCATGGGGGAGGACAAGGTTGATGTGGAGTCCTCCTCCTCTATGGGACGGCATGGCATAGCGCTTCCCCCAACGCCGCCCATCATCGGGCAGCGAAGAGAGCCCACCCGCAGCTCCTCGGGCGACGGCACCGCAGCAGCTGCAGCACCAGCCCCTCCTGTGGACTGAGGCACTGTAGCCGGCGACTCCATCACCACGTACTCCCCTCCTCTCCACGTCCCAGACCCTCCTGGACTAGGGAGCTCGGCCCGTCACCAGCAGCAGTTCGCTGCTGCCCATGGGCGGGACGCAGCAGCTTGACGCCTACCTGGGCCATCTCCGCCCCAGCAGCAGGCTGAGGCCCAGCCTCCGCGGCCGCCGACGCCTTGCGCGCCTCCACCACCTCCAGGTCTAGGGAGCCCAGCCCAACATCGCTCACTGGATTCTGCAGCGCGTGGGCGGCAAGCACCATATCGTTGCCCAGGTTCGGTGGGCTGCTCCCAGGATTGTTGTATCCAGGCGATTTTGACAGAACCCTGTACGCAGCAGACTCCTTCCACTGCTGTACCAACTCCTTAGCTCTAGGTGTCTGAGGGTTCGGATTAAAAGGTGTCACCGCTATTCCTTTTAGGACATGAGAGGTGTGAGCACCTTGCGACTGTCCCCCCCTGTGGCCGGACTTGGATCAATAGCCATAGTAGTAGACGTATTATCGGCAGCACCACCTTGTCCCATTTGGTCACTAGAGCCATCTTCCTCCATCCCATTGTCATCGGAGCCATCCTTTCCCTTGCGTTGCCAAACAAAATGGACAAAGTCAGCCTCCGGAATGAAGTCCACACCTTCTGGCCGGAAGGTGAAGTCGTAGCCCTTTAGCTTTAATACCCCATCAGTCCTAATGAACAATCCCTCCTCATCTGACTCTTTGAAGCAATCTCCCCACATCATACCCACTAAGATCCGGACCACCCCTCGGCGACGGAGGGCGAGCATATCCACATCAATAGTGGTACCAATGAATGATCCAACTGCCCACAACCCCCCAAAAATGCCTCAGCGGATTTGGCACTCCGGTGACGTGAACCCAAATCTGTTGTAGCTCCATCTTGTGCTCCACATCCACCGGCTTCCATTGACTGAACACAAGATTGGTAGACTGAGAAGGAACCCCAAGCTCAATGCCATCAAAGCGCATCAGAGCCTCCTTGGACGGAAAGTTGACCGTGAAAGCGTCAACACCGTTTGGAATTGCTTCCCAACGCCAAGACTGAATGGGGCACAACCGCGCCACCTGGGATTCCACCTGTTTTGCGGTGGCGGCCGTACCTTGTACCTTCACGAGAGCAACAGGATCATCCTTTGGGATCAATTCGGCCTTGAAAAGGTTGTCTGGAAACTGGATGAACATCGTGTCCTTATGCCCCTAACCAGCAACAATCACAGTGGGTCTTGGTAATTTCAGGGAGGGACACATCGGCGTTGGATGTTTTGCATTATCACAGATGCAACAGTAGTGCTTTCGCATGTTTGTTTACCGCGCACTTCCGACACCAATCTTTAGACTTTTTGATTCCTTGCGTAGAAGCATCAGCAGCCACCACATCTTACACAGTTGCGTTCGGCACAGACACAGTAGATAAAGATGTGACAACAGAATGAATGCTCTTCAAATACACGGAAGGAGCGGCAGCGGCCGTCGACACGGCTGAAGACGAAGGGCACCCCAAGAATCTCGTTGTAATTTTTGTTTTTGTTAAAATGTTTTGTACTGTTCGGTGTTTCTTTTCGTAAAAAAAAGATAAATCAGCTAGAATGCTACTTATTCGATAGGAAAATTCAATGCTCTGTTCTTAATTAACTAAGTTTCCACTTTTCAACTAGCTAGGCGTCGTGCCTGAATCACCCCCGGCCTCTGTCAGACTGTCACTTATTCGACTCCCTTTCCTGGCACTTTCGTCGTCGACGCACGTTGCATGTGTGTGCTCGTGGTATCTGATTCGTATCGTTCCTGTGTACGTGCACTTCGACCTGCCATGTACGGCCGCACGTGCGACCGGCCGGATGCCCGGATCGATCTACAGCGATCGTGCACACGGGATGCGACTCCTTCTATATTGATCAACATCGCTACATGGCTCGAATTTAAGCATAACATTTTCTTTTTTGAACCGAGGCAGAAGATTTGCCATTTTCATTAATTAAGCATACCATTTTCGGCCATTGGTAGAAATATTATGTTGACCTCTCATATAATACCTGAATGTATGGAAGAAATCATTCCCCCCCCCCCCCCAAAAAGAGAGTGTTTGTTTCCACGAGTTCTACACGAGTACGAAAATGGCTTATTTATTTTTTGATTTTCAAAATGGCTTATTTTGGGTCTCTTGTCTCACCAACTAGGCGCAGATGTGTGCCATGAGCTCGTCGTCGTCGACGATCGCGGCGAGCTCCTCGGCATCATCGTTGGTGAAGTTCTCATCGAGGGAGCAGTACGACTTGTTGGAGTCGGAGGCGGAGTACTAGTCGTTGTCATCGGAGGAGAACAAGGCTGGCAGCGTGGCCTCGCATCATGGCCACACCCGCCAATGCTGCCAGGGCGACCCATGGATCCACGCTCCATTGCGCGGAGGAGGGGGTCGATAAATTTCTCGCTGGAATTGGAAACTAAGCGGCGTCGAGGATCGATGTTTCGGTGCAGGAGAGTGGTTTCACATCAGAGGGTAGGGTGGGGGTAACCTGAATCGTCCCGATACTCTTGATATAGTGGCAGAGGGGGTGATTTAGTTGGTACCCGCAAAAGATATACCGGCCGGGCCGATTTTCGATTTCTGTTCAGGCCATCGAAATGATTCCAACCCGCATATGGGATGGAATTTTCAGGGCCGATTACAAGGGATTTGTTAAAAATGCTCTAATAGACCAGCTCGTTCCCTGCAAAAAAGGAAAAAGAATACTAATAATACACCTGCACGATTCACACTGTTCAGTGTACCATGTACGCAACACAGAGTAGACGACAATTAAGTGCGAATTATTTAGTTTCTGATGTCATTTATCAACTTTTCACATGCATACGTACATCCGGCCGGGAGGTCACCATTCGATCGATCCTAAATTGTCAAAACTACTTAAGTTTCCCTCCGAGACACAGAAAAAGATTAACTTTCTACCAAGAACTTGCTTTAATTTGTAAGTTGTGACAATGCCGCAATGCGTTCAGTTTGCTTGGCTCTCTGATCGTGGCGGCACAGCATGAAGGTGGATTATTCTATCTGGCCGCCTTCGCAGGGCCACACGAGCCGCCGTACGCCGCTCCGTTGTCTCTGAATCCGCAGAAGAATTGGCGGTGACTGGGCAGCGCCACCGGAGATGGCATGCCGATGCCGGCATTGTTGGCGCCGACGGCGGCATGGGCGGTGTAAAGATTGGCCGCCTTGGGCGTGGCGCAGGCCGAGGTCGAGGAGGACGTCGATGCGACGCGCTTGCACGACAGACACATGGTCAGGGTGGTCAGGGGCCCGGCCGCGCCGCCGTGTGTTGATAGCGGCACCGGCGCCGCCTTTAGTGCCCTGAGCTCGGCCACCTCCTTCTCGAGGCGGCGGTTCTGCTCGGCGAGCTGCTCGCACCAGCGCTTCATGTACTCGCAGTCCACCTCCGTCTGCTTGAGCTTGGTCCTAGCGCGGCGGTTCTGGAACCACACCTCCACCTGCCGCGGCCGCAGTCCGAGGCTGTTCGCCAACGCAAGCTTCTGCTTCTGCAAGGATCACAAGAAATCCATGTCAATTCCCGCATTCTTTCCATATATCACCGAATGTGGACGATCGTGTTTCAGCGAGACACGTACCGGAGTGAGGGTGTGGTGGGTCTTGAAGCACTCCTCGAGGACGGCAGCCTGGTCCTTGGACAACCGGAGCTTCTTGCGCGCATTGCCGCCGTCGTCGTCCTGATCCTCGTCGCCGCTGCCGGCCGACCTCTCGGCGCCGCGCTTCATTCCGCTGCCGCTCGACACCGGGCTACCGGGCGAACAGTTCCTATCCTCCTCTGGCGCCAGTGTCGCTGCGGCCGGAGGACCCACTTCTAGGACTTGTCGCGCCGCATTGCTGCCGGAGTACCAGAAGGCGCTCGGCTGAGACTGGGGGACAACGCCCAGGCCAAGGCTCAGGCCAAGATCCAATCTCTGAAGCGCCATGCCTAACTCCCTAATAGTAAGATATGGCCAAGCTCTATCCGCGTAGGAAGATCGAGAAGCAGAGCTAGAACTCGCCGGCGGTGGTGATGGTAATGAGCAAATGATGCGAAGGTGCGCGGGCTTAAATAGAGGAATCGATCAACTCACTGAGAATGGATGGAAGCGCGCGGGCGACAATGATGAGCTGGTGCGCGTGGGGTGGATCTCCTTTGGAGATTCTATGGCGAGTTTCCATGGCGGCCCTTGACCCTTGAGAAACCACTGGGGATGCATTACCGGAGTAATGAAATGGTTAATTGCTGGCTAATCCAGGTTCCCAGGTGAGGTTCGATTAAGATAAAAATATATGCTAGCCCGCTAGTACTAGCAAGCAAGAGACTAAAGGAACTCGTCCAAAATGTATTGGTGTAGCTAGTACTTCCGTTGCAAGAAAAATCTTCGATCCGTGTAAAATACGCAGATGATAGTACTAACAATGTAGGAGACGCACGTACAAGCAAGTGGGAGATATGTATATAATATTCAGTACTGTGCATGCTGTTGCATGATTTCAGCATTACCATGCACATAGTGCTTCCGAAGGAGATCAGGGCTGTGATTTGCCTTCTTGAAGAGGTTAATTAAGATCAGAAAACTAGTCGGGAGATACTCATGGTTTAGTGCTTTTTAAAAGGGGGAAATGGAGCGTTGAGAACTAGGGGTTTGCACTGTTCATTTGTTATGGTTGTTGGAAGTAGTCGTGTGTGATAGTAGAAACTAAAACTAGGGAGATGGCTATATTTTATCTCCCCTCTCTTACATCGATTCTATGGAGTTATCTCACCAATAAACCTAAGGAGGTGGATAAATATAGCCACTTGCCCTCAACCTCAGCGCGAGAGACGCAACGCCCGAGCTCGAGGTCCCGATCGTCGTCGTCCTAGTCTAACGACGACAAGGAGGAAAAGGACGAGGCCAAGCCTATGTGGCTAGGAGCGCCACGTTGGGCGCCGCCACGATACGCGATGGGGACTCCCCGGACGCGCACCAGGACGGCCGACGTAGAGGCCGGGTCCTGCATCGCGTCAACGTGGAGCCCAGCCGCGTAATGGTCCTAGAAAACTAGCCGACGCTGGTGGTCGATGTTTCGTCGGGCATTGTGGCACCAGCCAAAGACAAACGTGGAACTCCGTTAGTGATGAGCCGCGAAAAGGAGGAGAAAACCGGTTGTTGCCAATAAGAATGGAAATACATAATTGTTTTGTCCGTTGCCGATGTAGGAAGCCCACCGACGGCACATTCCACAAATGTCTCATTTGCAACGCGTAAACATATTTAACTGCTATCCTTTCTCTCTGTCGTTTCCGGTGAGGAGTGTCCATTGCGCCGCTCTATACTAGTGACAGGTGGTCTCCACCTATCGTAGGGAGAGGGAGAAGAGGGCGCGTAGGGAGAGGGAGAAGAGGGCCGTGGCCTGCTGCTACCGCTCCGCCCAGGGTGTTAGATAGGCTAAAGCTAGTTGGCTGGGCTGCTCTCCTCCTTTTGTTTCTTCTTACTCTTTTTTTATTGATTAAACTTCAAACTGGGTCAAAATCACACCAATCAAATTTAGAATAAATTGTAAAATTCAAAATAGTAAAATTAAACATAGGGAGACCTTTTTAATTGTGAACTTAGGTTTTATATGATGTCCAGATTCATTATTTTGAACTTCTTGACCTAAGAAATAGAAATGAATTTTTAGATTAAACATTTCCGATACCAAATCTTCATGAAGATATCATATTATCCTTTGTATTTTGTCTTTAGTAAGATTTGGAAATTACTTTTAAGTGATCTGAAAAAAGTTTTTTCCTTCTGAAATTTGGACCATTTTATTCTATTGATTTTAAAATGGATGCGACACATCGGGAAGAGCTAGGGGTTGAAGAAGAGCATAGATCAGACAACCGGAGGGTCAGGGAAGGCGTGTGGGGGGGGGGGGGGGGGGGGGGGGGGGATTTAGACCTGGGAGCTCGATGCGGCCGCAGAGTTCTTCTCTAGTCGAAATTTGTTCTAGGAAAGTCTAGCGGTGGCGGGGAGGAATTTCAGAGAGTCATTGGGCCTCCCGTGCACGATGGGTAACTGGAGGGGCATTTCGTCGGTGCCTATTAGGGTCTAAAAATTTCCAGGTGTAGGGGCCATTTAGGGACTCAGTTGGAGCTAGGTTTTGCTCCTTTTTAGAGACCGGTGATGGTTTGTAGGGTCGGGATTTGCTATAGGGATCTGCTCAAGATGTAATCAAAGGAACTTATGTTTGTGGACAGTGCAGGGTCTAGGAGTTGAAGAGTGAAAACCACATCCTTCTGCATCATCTTGATTCATGATAATTAGCAATTAAATAACAGTGCTCAATGCGAACTTTTTTTATTGCGTCGTGTCTCATAATAAGCTACACTACTACACTAGCTAGGTAGCAGGGTCCTCATTAACCTTTTGATGGCTACTTTTAGCTTTCCGGTGGAAATCATAAGGATCTGTTCAGTTAGTCATTATACTACAACTGTCGGTTGGTGCAGGTACTTTAAAAAGATTTAGACCCGGAGAGATCAACAGTCCAATGTAAGCAATATCGCAGAGCCTGATGTTTTCTTATGATCGTATATATGCACATGGGCTCTGCATCTGGCATTTTCCAGTGTAATGTAATAATCTGGTTCCCGGCCTAGAGAGATTTAACATATAGTGGGTATATGTTCTAAGCTCCCATGTAGCTGCACACACTCTTCTCCTTCAGTAAATTACTTTTTGCCCAAAAAACACAACATATAAATTCAAACCTTTGTTGGTACACAACACATTAGTTCTACAATGTGATGCACCAAATTCTTTGAGGAGAATTTTGCACATTTTAGTAATAATTAATTTTAGAAACAACTATTTAATTTGTCACACCTTTTCTGCAAGTATATGATGATTGACATCGTGCACAAGCTAATTTTTGGAACCTACCTACCCATACCCAACTTCTTCGGGCATTATGGTGGATTATAGTAATCTGTTTTGACTAACCATATTTTTTATGTTTCACTCCTCTCTCTTAAGACATATTTCTTGCTTAATTATGTGGCTACTATTCGAAGTACAAAGTAAGTTCACAACATTGACCGGAAATTTCTTGCTCCCGAGTTCCAGTGATCTTGTTATTTTATAAAATGAGAATCATATTTACGAGTTTAAAAAAAATCAGGATGTAGGCAATGGTGTATCCCACAAACATGCAAAGTATCAATTTCAAATACATTTTATTCTGCGAAATTTGCTTCGACTCATAGGTATAGATGCACCGGTGCTCCAAAATGACTTTTCCCGAGAGATTTATTTTTATTTTCTATATAGGCCACATCAATGTCCTTTTTTGGAAAAACTTTGTGTGTGAATATAAAATGTCTGGATGCACAGCCGAAACTTTTTTGGAATTTCTTGAAATTTTCGAATAAATTTTTAACAACGGGTGCATTTAGACCTATGATTCAAAACATCGTGCTCTTGTATTATGACCTACAAAAAACTGACAAAAGTGTGGATCTAAGTATTGCATATTTTCAAATATCCAAATTCTACCAGATTTATCATTTTTATGTAGCCCATAATAAAGGTAATGTTGCATCGTGATTTTCGATACTTGTAAGACATATATCATTGGCTATGTCTAGAAAAAAATTCAGATTTTTTTAAACATGTTAATATTTTTTAAATACTTTAAAAGAGAGGGATCACTGAAACTCGAGAACACTTTCCGCACAAGGCACAACATCACAGTGACTACACCCAAACGGCTGACGTGGCTCCCGAGCTGGCGAAATCAGTTCCAACCAGTCAATAACCACCGCAGTATAGTCCATAAATCGAGCATATGTGGAAGGTTGGATGAAGCGCACATAATTCCCCGACAATCGCATGTGGTGGAAATCATGCAATGCAATGCAACAAACGATCGAGTAAAGGCAGGAGTGGTACCTGTGCGCGTGATCATCCATCCATCGATCCGATCTATCTAACCACAGCTCACAACTCGCGAGCGAGCGATGATACCTCATCATCGATCGTCCACTGATCGATGACTAACCGTCGAATCATTGCGCTCGATCCACCTCAACATATCACATGGGGCTCTGTCAGACTGTCAAGCGTCCCTAGCTAGCTAGCTAAATGCTGCTAGCTGATGATCAATGCCGTCGCTGCTGGCGATCTAAATGATTGTGTGCTACTAGCTCGATCGATCGTAAGTTGCTAAACTAGTCGTTACGGATGGTAGTACGTGCAAGCCAGCCATATACTAATGCTTACAATGTGTATATTGTACTCTCTTTTTTTGAAATTTTCACCACGTATATTCAACACAAACCACATACAGCGTACACGGTAGGAATACAAGTACAGAATACGTAGGGGAAAAAGGACCAAGGATCGAAGACCACGCCATCACCGGCGTCGGAGTCGAAGGCGGCCAGCCGCCACCTCGCCACTGTCAGGGAGAGCTTTTCCCTATAGAAGACGCTGCCGTGTCCCTCCGCCGCGTCGCGCCGGAGTTGTTGACGATGAACGGCCGGGGCAGCGCCCCCCTGTCCCATCCACTCCACTTTGCCGCAGCCGCCGTCGAAGCCACCGCCGGAAGAAGACGCAGATCTCGATCCGTCCGCCGCCAGATCCACCGCCACCTCGGATCTGACGGAGAGCAGAGGATCACGAGCACCGCGCCGGGCCTCGAGATCCAGCCAGTCCAGCGCGCAGACGAGGAGCTCCGAAGACCTCCATCGCCGGAGAAGAACGCGCCGGCTCCAAAACCGCCCGCCCGCAGCACCACCTCCACCAGAGCGCCGCCGGCGAGACACCCATCCTACCCTCCCGTATATACAAGCCGGAGCCGGGGATCCCCCACCCTCCCGCCGCCGGAGCGGCAGGCGGAGGGGAGGAATCCCGCGGCTCACGGCGCGCACGGTGGATCGACGGCTCGCTCCAAAAATCGCCTTCCCTTCTTGCTACAGCGGCGGGGAGAGCTCGGGGATGTGTATATTGTACTCGAGAATAGTGTAATAATGAAGTATCAAATGATTCCCGAGAATCATTTTCCCTACGAATGATCGCATTCAAATAATAAAACGTATGTATACTTCATCCATGAATAAAATATCTGTTGACCTTTTCTTAGCACGTGCATTTCTAACCAGAGCTTCAACTACATCCTTTATCGTTCTACTATGCTAAATAAAGATTGTCCTAAAAGCACATACATACATACATACATACATACATACATACATACATACATACATACATACAGGTGGAAGTAGGGCCTGTGAACATATTCTGAAGACATAACAGTACAGTAGTCCAGATCTAGCAACTAACAAATCAAATGATCAAGCAGGCAGGAAGGCAGGCAGGGAGGGTCAGGTGTACAGGAGTATTCAACGCAGGACAGCCCAGGACATGCTATTCTCCACTAATCATTGCCCTGAATAATTGGAAATATTATTGGGGTGCCCGGAGGAGTATGTGCAGCAGCAGTGCAAGCCGGCCACGCACGCGCGCGCATGTGGCCGAGCCGGGGGATCACGAGGCACGCCAGCGCGGGCGCTCGTACGGCCGCGTCGCCCGCACGTGCACCGGCTCCGGCAGTCTTCCGAAGAAGAAAAAACACGAATCTTGGCGCATGTCAGCATATGCATGTGCCGTGTCTACAAGCCATACAAAAAAATATCGGTTTTCCTCGGAACTAAACGTGGACACATATGAGTTCGTTGAGATGTATGCGTCAAATTTTTGTCTGATTTTTTTATTACAATTTGAAATAGGTTTGAACCTGTAGCAGGAGCATATGCTCCCATATGGCAAAGTGGATTTCCGCTATATGCTTGATCCAGCATATATTAGCGGTAAAAGGTAAAACTAAGTATTCTAAATGAGAGACTGGATTATAGCATATGATCCTTGGAAGGAATTCCCAACATATATAAGGGAAAATGATATTGCGGTTCAACCATTTATAAAGTACTATTAGGAAATGATGCTGCTCTTTGGCACAATGTCGTATTGTCTTTTTCCAACTACCCTCGCGGATGGGATGGACGGTGGCACGACGCCTTATACACGAATCTCATAGAATCACACTTGCCGACAATTGTTGTCCTTTTTTTCTTGAATTGTTTGCTCGGTAGTATCGTGCTAGTGTCATTGTGTTCGATCTTCTTGTACACGTAAGTTAAGTTGGCCTCTGCTAAAGTGTTAGCTCGTGGGTGAAAGTCCTCATATGAGTATTCGTTTTTGGAGTTTTTTTTTCACATTGGGGCTCCTTCTCTTGAGTAAAATCCTGATATGAGTTTTCGTTCTGGGAGCCATTGTTTTTCACATTAGACGACGTCATTAGATGCGTTGTTTTGGTTGGAAATTTGCACCTTTACTTGTTTGATGGTAGCGAGCGATAAGTTAAGATGCTCTTTGGTCCAGTGTTAGCTTGTGGGTGAAAACCATTTATGAGTATTTGCCATCATTCATCTATATTGAAGGCATTGCTATTGATTGTTTTCACATTGGGGATCCTTTCTCGTGAGTGACAACCTATGAGGAGGCCTCAGTAGGTTAGGAGACGATCATAGATGCGTTGATTTGAAGGTTTTTCAACTTTACCTATTTGATGGAAGCGAGCGCAGGGACGGAGTCAGCCATTAGGCTTGGGAAGGGGGGGGGGGGGGGGGGGCTAATCATGTTGGAGGGGGTAAAATATCTTAGAATCACTAAATGTAAGCATGATAAATAAGGTGTTTATGAAGAAAATCAAAATGTTGGGGGTGGCTTAGCCCATGCTCGCCCCCTCCCCCTACTTCCGTCCCTGAGCGAGTGATAATTTGGGTGTAGGCATTTTCATATTGATTTGTCATTGTCTCGCATTTGGATTGTGGGTTTCGCCGAGACACATCAACGATGCGGTTGTATCTGATTCAACTATATCCAATGCGTCAGTTTGCAAGATGTCGTCCTTCGTCTTTCACTTTTTTTCTATGATGTGGAACAAGTAGTTTCTTTATGAAGTTAGGACTTAGTGGGGGTGGTTGTGCACAATTGCCGTCAATGTTCGTCATGGCCTCTTTTTGTTCTCCAGTTTTTCGTTGGTGTATCGAGGACATTCCCGATGCTTTGCCATACAACAACAAAAATTGTTTGTTATCTTAAAAAAAATGTCGTTTCCAAGTATACACAAACACCAATTTCCACAAAAGGCTACGAGAAGCTCAACAGAATCTCGAAGAATCTCGAATTTGAATAAGAGAAATGATAATGTTACTTTTAAGTCGTAGGAGACATAGTGTTTTTGTAAAACAGGCACATTGCCAAACTACTTGAAATGTGCAAGTACTCTTTTTTGTTAGAAATGATCGACCCTCATATCATTAATCTGACTATGAAAATAGACACTTCCTAAATATCCAACCTCATTAATACCAGACCGGTCACAAGTCCATCATGATTTCTCCAAGCGATCGAACACAAAGCCCATCACCTCTAGGAACACCATCTCGATGACAATGGGACATGAACAATTTTATTTGGTATGTCTGCATTATTTCCACCCGCTAAGGGATACTTGATGAAGAACCACCATCAGCACACACCGTGTCCATAAAGAAAAGCTCACTAGCATGGCACTAGAAGGTGCACAGATTTTACGACCAATGAGTCATGAACTCTACATTTTTTTCAAGGAAGGATAGCATGTTTTTTTGACGGTCAGGATAGCCTGTTTTGTCAATCAATGTTTTTTAAGGTAGGATAGCCTATTTTCCCTCCGTTTCATATAAGTTGTCGCTGAAACGGATGTATCTAGATATTTCAGTGCTAGATTAGATGTATTTCAGTACTAGATACACCAGGTTCAGCGATAACTATTATGGAACTTAGTCCTGTGCCAATGCTAGTTTCTTAGCGCGTTTTCATATGGATTTTGCTGACGTGGCATACTAATTAATGAAGAAAGAGAGTGATGTTGTATCTTAGCTAAGCTACAACTCTTGCACGTGGCCATAGGTAAAAAATGGTTCTAACCCAATCATATGCATGCAATA
This sequence comes from Poa pratensis, assembly GCA_947311845.1. Taxonomy (NCBI): domain Eukaryota; kingdom Viridiplantae; phylum Streptophyta; class Magnoliopsida; order Poales; family Poaceae; genus Poa; species Poa pratensis. Next base: position 18,507,032 of record CAMZMU010000069.1, read on the forward strand.
GCCTCAAATCATTAAATTTATATACAACTCATAAGAAACAATGCATTGTACTACTTGTATCTTAAATATTTATTGTTCATATGATACCGTGCTAAGAAATGGTGTATTGGCACAGGCCTTAGAGTATTTGATTAAGCGGTGTGTTTTTAAGTTTAGATGGCGTTTAGTCTAAGTACACCAAAGCAGGCCATGAATGATCGATCGAGATTTGTTAATCCAGTTTAACTCGTGTCGCCAATACTCGTCAACAGGGATCGATGATCATGCCGTGACTCGGATCTATAGAAGTTAATTGGTGGTTAATTCGATGATTGTACGATCTGATTCTCACGACTGTCCAATCCAGCTATATATAGCTAGCCGTTGGCCGGTTAGAGCATCTCGAGAGAATATCGATCTGTGGTCGACATGCATAATTGAAAAAACATATACAGTTGCAATAATAACTAACAAACGTCATAAATAATCGTTACATGATCTTCAGAATAATTGGAAGGTTAGCACATCTACTATTAATTCCCTGATGGCCATTAACTAGCTGCTAGCTGACGCGACAATTGATGCTTAACGAGATCTTACTTATAGCTCGGTATTATTATTATTAGCCGGATCGACAAGGCATGTTATTGGAATCATAAGTGTACTGATACAACGGCTGCCTAACTGTACTTTGTAACTAACTCGATCGACGATCATCGATGATCAGGGGCTAGCTCTCCCATCTCTAGGAGCTTGATTAGCCAAGTCATAACTATCTGGCTAACTACTGAATCATTTGGGCCGCACATGGCATTTTGGTATTAGTGATGATTGCGATCTACGTAGTACATACCTATGCAGGATTAAGGTACAAATTAGTGCTGATCATGTAGCAAAGCACACGACACTGCATTACTCCTCACCTGCAAGTTGCTAATTACAAATGTTTGGGGCATCGGTGCGGCCTCTCTCCATGATACCTATGACTTCATTTGACTGCTCATTAATTAGTTTATACTACCACATTATATGGGTATCAAGGCATATTTGGTAGAAAGAAATGTCAGAGAATTTTTATTCTTGGATTTCCATTCTTGTATTCTTTAAGTAATCAAAGATAACTAAAGTGTACGGCCGTGTGGTTGTGCATGTGTGGAAAAAGTAATTTGCATGCATACGTTAATGCCCAAAGATTATTTGCAGATTCAAAACTTAAAAATATTTTATCTTTCAGCTTTGTCTCAACAAGATCTTGTTCAGTAGCGGCTGTTGTTTTCCAGTTTTCTATAAAACTGTCTGTACCTTTGCCATTCCATATGGAGTTTCTCTCATTTCTTAGTATAATACATGTAGCCCTCCTGCATATATGATTTTAAAAAAAATCTCGTCCAAGGTTCACACGTGAAGATTTATGAAGTTTTCACCATATTGGTACAAAATTTGTAATCATATTGGTACCAAAGTTTATTTTCAGCTAACTGTAACCATATTGACTCATGAATAATATCGTCTCCCCTTAAGAAAAAGCAACATTGATCTTTATATATTTGTGCTTCTTTAAGTGGTACATTTCTGTATTCAGACGTATCTAAAACCAACTATAGCTTGTGTGGCAATGAAGGCCCAGTTCTTTTGGTCTTCCTGGATGTCCGTAAAGCTGCTCTACCCCAGCCTTTCAGAGCAGGCAGCCAGGCACGGGCACACGGGCCGGTCGGGTCTGGTTCCAATCATTTGATCAAGCGTGGGCTCGGCCTAGTTTAATGTGGACGGTGACTGCGGCGCACGTACACACCTCACCGCGCTTCATCATTGGCTAGTCAGAGCTCAGACCATGTGGCTGGTTTGGTCTGGTCGCCCGACACGCCAGGTGGGCGCGCAAAATCCAGCTCGCTTCGAGTATGATGGTGGGGGAAGAAGACGACCTCTGGTGGGCTGGGCTTAAATCTGGGCCGGGCCGCATGCCCGAAGGGTGGGCCTACCCTTCTGTTTCGACGGCCCACACAACTCCACAGCTATCGGGCTAGGTCGGGCCCAATTACATCGGTCGCGTCTCCCCCTCCTCCAGTCCGCCCTGTCGCCTCCCGTGCAGCACCGGTTCTCCCCTCCCCTCCCGGCGCCCCCACCGATCCCCGCCGCGCACCGAACGAATGGAGCAGGCAGAGGCGGGAGGCGGCATCGCAGCCGCGAGGAGCAGACCGGCAGCCGTGCAGGCCACCAACGACGACGCCGCCGCCAGCAAGCTGTAACCTCCCCCCGCCCCCCTCCTCCTCCTGCTCTGCTTACGCACGCGCCGCGTCTCCGCGTCCCATCGGCCGCTGGTATCCGCTGCGCGTTTCCGTTCATGTAGTAGAGGCTGCGATTTGTTGAAGCGAGCTCGGCTAGCTCGGTTGCTGCGCAGTTCCTGTGATAGTAATGCTTTTCCCTTGCAATGAATCGCGGAAGGGTGTTTTCAAGACGGTTTACCAGGGGTAAAACTTCGTAGCCCATGCTGTTTCGTCTAGTTAGGGGAAGCATGAAAGCTGGTTGATCCTATTTTCAGATGAGTCTGCTCCTAGCTTATTCATGCCCCCATTTCCATTTTGCCTGCATCCTTTCTGCAGTGGAGTGGAGCACCTTTAAGTGCTTCCGGGCTTGGGGTCTCCATATGCAGAGCTGACATGGGCTTTAACTGTTTACTTACATGAGATGACCATCATCTTTTGTAGGTCATGTGTTAATAAAGGATACATGAAGGATGATTACGTGCACCATTTTGTTAGGAGAACAACAAAAAGGGCGCCCATAATCAACCGTGGTACATAGTGCCTCTGTATTTTATCCAATCTGATATGCTGAATGTAAAGTATGTGAAATTTTTAATTCACTTCTCTTTAATTGACTTTGCAAAGGCTATTATGCCCGCTGGTCTGTCCTTAGGAAGCTTATGCTCCAGTTCCTCAGTGCTGGGAATGACAGTAATGGTCAGAAGAGGAAACAAATATTATCTATTGGCGCTGGCTTTGACACGACATTCTTCCAGTTGCAGGTTAGTCTTCAACTCCATATTTCATGGACATCACGAGTCCATGCTTACTGCCCTTTTCCTGACCTATGTTCATTTACATTGTTTCCCTGTGTCATTCATGCCATTTTAACATTTAAGTTAACCTGCTGCGCCCTTCATCGTTATTTGTATTTCTGTGTGTAATCTATATTCTATTTTGGTTGAAGGGACCAATGATGATTGAACTGCATAAACTCTGTTGGTGATTGTATAAGAAACAATAATCACTTTCTTTTCTTCCCTCTGTTTGTTATTGTAGGGCGAAGGGCTTGCCCCATACCTATATGTAGAGCTGGACTTTCAGGAGGTATGGAATTTTTTTTTTTGCATATTCAAGTGTAGCTTATTACTCCATCACTATCATTTCTGTGTTAAGATTCACTACACATTGATTATCCTTCCCAACACCAGCTTCTTATCTTTGTACATGCATGGCAACTTCTGATGTTTGGCAGGTAACCAGCAAAAAGGCTGCCATCATCAACCACTATAATGAAATGAAGGAAAAATTGGGACCTGAAGCTTTTATTTCAATTGGTAGCTCTCTCATTTACTGTAATGTTTTTGTCTACTGCCTGCCTACCCCTATTCATCTAACGGCACTCCTAATTGTACTGAAATATACCCACAAATCTCAATATAACTATTTGTTTTCGCGGTTTTACGTATAGCTAGTCGGTGTGTTATATTGGTACATTTGACAGAAATATTGATGTCAAGTTGTCAACAACAGGCAATGATGGATTGCTTGTTGAGTACACTTTGACCATCAAATCTGACAATATCCCTAGCTTATTGTCCATTTTGCCATCAAGTTAGGTGGTACCGTTGATTATGACTGGACTTACAGCAAGTTCGTTTTGTTGTGGGTAGCATGTTCTATTGGTTATTGTAGTAGAGAATTCTGTTTTATATTCATCTTCCATTCCGCGTCGAAGAAAATTATCTAGTTAGAACTTAAACTGAAAACGTAGCAGTCTTAGTTACAATACTACTTCTAAATTTCAGCAATAGTTGTTAGTTGAAGTGACCATTCTTTATCACAGAATTTGCCATTTTGACACTTTTCTGTTCCTGTGTGCCTGCACAATAATTTATACTGGACATGGCCAAATATTTCAGAAAAAGGCGAAGTGACGAGTACACACTACAAGCTATTTTCTGCCGATATTCGTGATATACCAAAACTAGATTCAGTTATTCGCATGGCTGAAATGGATCCTAGGTATATTCTGTGTACCTTATTCTTATGTTCTCTTTTTTATGATCTACAAAGTGGGCAACTTCTGTTAGCTTAATCAAAATTTCTAGCCTGCATGATGGTCACATATACTATAACTATTATTTATATTTATATTTGTATTAATGTGCACGCCACAGAAACTGAAAAGCAGGGTTTTACATTCTTGTTTATACGAACACATCTTTATTTTATTTAGGATTAGTCTGTTTCTTTTTGGGATGAAAACGTTTAGCTCATTTTATCTGCTAATGAAAGTTATACTGGTTTGGGGTTATGCTGCACAATTATTTCCATTCTTGACTTAAATCACAGCTTTCCAAGCTTTTGATAAATCTTTCTGTTGCCATCAGCTTGCCGACCTTTATAATTGCAGAGTGTGTGCTAATTTACTTAGATCCAACTTCAACCGATGCTATTGTTAGTTGGGCATCTGAAAAGTTCTCCACTGCAATTTTTTTCTTATACGAGCAGGTTAAATAATTCTCTCTTGATGTACTTTTGCCACTCTTATATGTGATAGTTTTTCGCACTGTTGACTTATGTGTTGATGCAGATCCATCCAGATGATGCATTTGGGGAGCAAATGATTAGAAATCTTGAGGTACCATTTAACCTGTGTTTCACTGTGGTTTGAGCCATTTGTACTGAGGGATGATTGAAAGTACTGGGACATTGTTTTATGACTGTTGGGTGATATTTTGTCCATTTAGGAAATAAATATTTGAATACCAACTGCGTTTACATATTAAAGTTTTAACTAAATAGACAATACCTAATATGTGAGTTGTGACCTTTGCTTATCATAGACTATTTATTTGATTTATTCACCACAATCAGTGCAATGATTATTTGATCGTCTTTAACCATGAGTTGCTAGCTGTATGGCAATTAAAGGATAGAGCGTAGGGAATTATTATATGCATACCTGAAGTTAAGTAGGCAAAATAAAAGTGCACTGGATGTTCGCAATTCAGGAGGATGTGAAGAGTGCAGTTAAAACTGCATTGCCAAGTTGAAGTTTGCGAACAAATATTAGAAGTCATTTGGTCAAGTGTGTTGTATTTGTGGATCTCAATTGATTTGAGTACATCTTACTCGCATGAATGATGCCAGATGTGCTCTTGTTGTTGGTCAACATCTATTATTTTCTCTACTGTGGAAATATATATTGATTACTGAGGTATCTGGTACTTCATCTTTAGCAGTGATGCATAGCATAATGCTTCGTGTTGTCCTACGCAGAGTAGAGGATGCCCGCTCCTTGGTATAAATGCTACGCCAACATTAAGTCACAAGGAGAAACTATTTCTTGACCATGGATGGAAGGTATACATTTGATCAACCATATAATTTTAATATAGGAGGTATTTCTAGGGATCTTACAGTTGATTTTCCAGAGAGCTGTTGCGTGGGATATGCTGAAAATATACAATGATTTCATTGACAGTGCAGAAAGGCGTAGGTAATGTTTCTGACTGTCCTTGAAAAATACACAGTAATACTGTAAGATTCAGAACTGTTCCAGGTTTAAAGGGTGATTAATTTGTTTTTAGTTCCTCTCAACTAATAAGTGATGGATGAATGCGGAACTCAACTAATAATCATGTATTTGTTAAGTGGTGCTGGTTGATATCATTACCCTGAACTGGAGAAAGCAGGTTATCCAATTCAGTGGGGTACTCGCCTGTTAAGCACTTCATGTAAAACCAAGTGTGGCATATTATTACAGTTATATTGACCGTGTAGAGTTGTAGTATCACAAGGGAGAGCACCTTAGTCTTCTAGACTTGTTTGCGTACAACTTTAAAGGTCACTCTAGAGGGTCCAGTGAATTATTTATTTCGATTGCTCCATAGAGTTTTAAATATGATATTGACAAAGGATGTAAGTTTCAGTTTATGTTACTTTGCACTCCTTTGGTTTTCTTTCTCACAACTCATGAAACTGCATGGTTGCAGGATTGAGCGGCTAGAGTTGTTTGATGAGTTTGAAGAGTGGCATATGATGCAGGTAATTCATTGAAAATTACTGCTGATCAGTTGAGGGGATCCCATTTCCCATACAAATATCTGTACGTATGTTTGTGCTCTGAGTTTCCATGCATTAAATTTTCTGCTTTCAGGAACACTATTGCGTTGCATATGGAATAAATGACGCTGAGGTTAGCTTTTGATGTTTCAGCAACCAACCGTTATATCTAAAATAATTGAAAATGCCCACAGGCATATTTGATGATTTTGGAATATACGTTCTAATCAACCCACTCCTGCAAGGCTCTAAGTGCATTTGAAAGGGCTAAGAAGTTCCCTCTTCCACTTTCAGGGGATATTCGATGATTTCGGTTCAAGGAGGAGTAGCATTCGTCTGCATTAACAGGCAGCAGAATCATGTGTATCCAAAGATGACTTGAACTAGAAGCCCCACAGAAACAGTTTTCGAGATTACAAGGAATAATGTCTGTAACATTGTACATACTATGTTGGCAAGCACGTGGTTGAACTTAGTGTCACATCTCACTTGATAATCTTTCTAATGACTATTGTCGCTGGTGCTATTGTTACTCTGATACTCTGATGGTATTTGATCTGTGGCATCTACTTCTGTGGAGCCTGAGTAGGCCTCCCTTCCTGAATGAGCAGAATAGTTTTTGCGATTGTATCTTCATCCAGTGAAGGGTCTGTCAATGCACCGTATTTTTCCAGTCTTTGATCTTGTCAAGTGAGGTTGATGTTCTTGTAACAAGAGAACTGGTTTGTGTGTTTATTTTCTAAACAGAAAAATCAAGTGGCCATAGCATTATTGTTTATGTATTTATTTTAATTTGTTTGTGTACGGGACATGTAAATCAAAGACATCCTAGCCTTTTAATTCTTCTTGAAAATAAGTTGCTGGTCATTTGGGGGGTACTCTCTGTAATGATATGTCGATTTAATGAGGTCAAATCTTAAAACCAATATTTGACATTCTCTTTTGATGGTTTATAAAAGGTCAGTCAAAAATTAAGACCAAAAGTGTCTTCTGTGGGGAAATATTGCATAGCCATGTTCTCGTCGGCCCTTGATTTTCAAAAACTATTTTCAATTGGTTGCCTAAAAAGTTATCTGTTTCCCAAAGACTTGTTAGTACTTAGACATACTTATTTGTGATCACCGCAGATAAACGTGCACGGTGTTAAGAGGAGCTTTCACCCTGGTGACAAACTGCCACTGTGGCATGAGGAGCTGGAGCCCCAGAACTCTCTGCTTGATATTCTCACCACCGGAAACCCTGATGCGATGGTCAAGTGAATTTACCGTGCATATTTCCTTTGTCAACTTACTGTAGTTTATTTGTTCTAGATTTGAACTAAATACCTGGAAGAGATTCTGTTGAATTATGCCACACAAACATGTTTTCCTCCGCAGTATTACTACTCCTACTTAATAGTACATTTCTTGGTGTTCATCAGTGTCGTTGAGTCGTGTCCCGTGCAACTCAACTATGGCATGCTTCTCAGAATCCAGAAATGGCTCATCCAACCAAACAAAAACTTTCACTGAATGTACCATAGTACATGCTTCCTGGAAGTTCCATGAAACAAGATTAATCCCAGATCCAACGTTTACGGTGAAACTTAACCATTTGCGCCAAGCAGGAGAACCAGCGCCTGTCAGTGAAGAAGATGGCTGACAAGCTTGAATACTTGACACAAGAATACAGCTCCCAGGTTTTTGGATCAATCAAAACAAACAGTCATTCACTCATTCGTAGCCTGGCTAATGCAAAGTTTATCCGTCTGTTGGTTTGTTTCGCCAGATACAAACGCGTGATTCAATAGAATAGGCACAGGATCGGAGTTAGGGTCAAGCCAATGCAGAAATTAATTTCTGGATGCAGTGTCATGCTTACACAGAAAGCAGCAGGAACATAACTGATCAATCAAGACACATATAAATACTACTCTGGACTTCCTTACCAAGCATGACTTGTTCACGATACTACGCAAATAGCTCTACATCTTAATTTTAGCATACTACTGGATACGCTGATAGATACAGATGAACAGCTGCAGACAGGGTCATGGTATATACTCAAGTTCCACCTGACAGAACAAAATGGTTTGGTTGCATCAGATACCATAGGACTTCAGATCACTCACTTTGGCGAGGCAGGACCAACCGACGGTGAACCGAACCGTACAGAAGGGAAGCTTGCATATACCGATACTCGTGGATGATCTCTTGGGTATCAAGGTTGTAATACCAGATTCCTCGTAGATATCCCCGTTTCTCTTATAGGCCACCACAGAAAGTTTCAGCCTTCCGTCTTTCTCTACACAGACAATGTGTCTCGAAAGGGTGATGATACCGTCAGCTAGATCGACCTGGAACCTTCCGTCTCGAGCATCAAGCAGTACAAGATCCTCATCTATGCTGGCAGTACCGGAGACGACACGAATTCCCAGGTTTTTGGGCCACCGGCCCTGGATAAGCTCGGCGGAAATGATGGTGGCCTCGACCGCTCCGGCGAGTAGCGCGGAGGTGACCTCCAGTGAGCAGAACTCGCCGGAGCAAGTGCTACGCACAAGGTGACCTGCACCGCCAGAATTGTCACATCCGAAATCACGTTCGTATACCAACACTTTGGAGATCAAATCTTTATCTTCAGGCTCTGTCCTGCCCTTCACTTTTAGTTGAATTTCCATGTCAACAGAGTCGGTAAACACAACTGCACGAGACGGGCCAGTCAACATCAAAGATCCCTGCAAGCATCGTTTATACCACTCGTTAACAAAGTATTTAACTAAGTCCAAAAACAAAGATGCAGGACATAGCCAACCCACATAAAAATAAATAAACATTGACCTCACCAAAGTCAGTTAAAGGGCATAATCTTATCCAAAAATTAAATGAAAATAAACAATAACCTCACCAAAATCAGTTCTAACACATATGTCCTTGCAAAAGTAAAACTGGCACAACCATTGTTGGATAAAAATTCCTATGGCTATGTACTTTCATTTCAATAGCTAGAGGATGCAGACATCAATGTAGTCATTTTAGTAGTTCAAGGTTAAATTAGACAACGAGACACAGTATACTTGAAAACAATCCAGTAGGAATTTTCTCCCTTCGATGAGCAAGAGAGTTAAGAAGGAAAACCTGTTCAGTGAGAAGTTGGCAGGCATCCCTTCCGCGTCTGAAGATAATGTTGCGATTATGATCCACGGAGTCTCGGGTGGCAACCAAGCCGTAAACCTCAAGTGGCCACTCGAGGCCCTCGTTGATCTCCGTGACTCCTATGGAGAAGATCTGCAAGCAGGGTTTGACGCCTGCATGTGGTGGGGTGGGTTTACACGTGAAGAGCATGGCTCTGACGCACGCTGCAGAGAAGTCTCGAATCAGCCCAGAAACCAAACATTAACAAGAGAATTCTGATACTACAACCAGCTACAAGCAAGGGGGCTATTCTAGTCGAGGCATACGACAGGAAGAAGAAAAGCAGATCAAGAACCAGACGAGTAAGTGGATTGTTACTGTAGTCTCTGAAAGAGCCGAACTTGCCACCCCAAGAGGATTCCCAATCGCGGCGGTACAAAGCCAGGTCCTTCTCCTCCACCAAGATCTCCATGGATGGTTTCCCTTCTTCGCCAAGTGGTCGATCTGAGAGCGAATCAGCCGGCTCATGTGGTGTTCGTGCAAATGCCGGCCCAGCAGCGTCTCCGACATGCTCCTCACACCTGAAGGGGAACAACAGACGAGCGCCATGAGTGGGGATAGTTTGTCTCAACAGTCCCAACTGAGTCCTCCTCCTCTCCCGGCAGTCCCGAGTAGTAAGTCGAGAGCACTCTTCCATTCAGCAACGAATCGAGACTCGCAACACAACAGAGAAGGGAGAGACGTGGTGGTGGTCGTACCTTGGAGGCGGTGACGGCGGCAGCCAACAGGGCCCGCTCCGAACGGGCGCCTTCGGCTGGCGGGGAGTCATCGCCGGCCGGCCGGCGTGCGGGGAGAGGGAAAACGGGAGTTGCTTAGTCGAGCGTTAAATAGCCAAAGCCGACGGAAAATTTTATGGACCTCGCGACGTCGTGCAGAAAATCGCTAATTTTTTTTAAATAATACACGAAAATTATTTAATTCTGGAAATATTACGCAAAATTTATTTTTTTCAAAAATATTCTCCAATCGGTTTTGCTGAAGCCGACAGGCGCCTGTCGTTGTTGGCTATTTTTTTTTTAATAATACATTTTTTTTAATTAAATTCAAAAAATATTACGCAAAATCACGGAATTTCAAAAATAATACGGCTTCGGCCTGTACTGGGCCGATTAGAGGCCGTCGGCCTGGGCTGGGCCGATATGCCTGTCGGCCGACGCCTGCGACTGTCAGCAGCCTGACAGAGATCCTATCGGCCAGTACTGGGCCGACCAGATGAAATCGGCCAGTACTGGGCCGACAAGCTCCAGTCGGCCTAGACTGGCCGATTGGTGCATGCCACATTTGTTTATTCGCAATTTGTCTCGCGCCATTGTGTTCCCGCGCATTTCTTCCCGCCATTGTGTTCCCGCATATTTCTTCCCGCCCTTATTCTCCCGCCATTTTTCTCCCGCCCTTCTTCTCCCGCTCTTTTCCTCCCGCCATTTTTCTCCCGCCCTTCTTCTCCCGCCCTTTTCCTCCCGCCATTTTTCTCCCGCACTTTTTCTCCCGGGTGAGCTTATATATACCCCAGCAGAAGTTGTGAATGAGGCGTGTGGTGTGTGGTGATTTTCTTAGTCGCATAGGAAGGATGTCTGGTAGTTCGGGTCCTAGTTTGGAACATAGGTCATGGTGTGTTCTGTATGAAGCCGTAAGATGGACTGATGGTAGTATTAGGGAGGGTAGGCCGAAGAGCTGTTATAGGGAGCTAGTTAGTGAGACGGGCAACCTTCGTGAGCTGGGAGAAACTCTAGCCAAAAAATACAAAATCCCGCATATGACCCTGATGAAATTTTAGATGAAATTGATGGGTGGCGGTGGAAGTGGCAGAGAGTGTTTGAGCTAAAAGATATCGAGGAGGGTCTACGGGACATGCCTATGACTCCTAAGTCACAGATAATCCATTTTTCGAGGGAGGCCTATGCATTTCACGTGGAGGTAACTGAGTACGAAAGTTTTATTTGTTAGAATATAGTGTTATTTGTCTGAAATATTTCCTCTGCTATTGTTCTTGTGCAGCGCTGGCCCGCGGACGCACAGTTTCTGAACAAAGAGATCCCTCATTTTGGTTGGATGGAAGCTCTTTTTGGCGCTTGTCCTGAAGGCCGTCCACAGAATGCATTGTACGCTGATGACGTGAAGAAGGCTATAGCAAAGGCCAAAGCTGACAGTGATGATGATTTCATGCCTTCTAAACGAAGCAACCGCAGACGTAAGTTCAAGAGTGTTGGCGCATCGAAGGCTGTCGCCGATGAAAATAGTGATGATGACTTCATGCCTCCATCACGAACACGTGGCAGAGGGAAGTGAAGTCGTTGATTAGAATTAGTTATCGTCGAGTTCTATGCATTATTTACAAGTATCCAGTATGTAGAAGTACTGAAGTTGTAACGTAGAGTTGTAGTTGTATGTTGGATTAATTTATCGATGCAATGTGGAAGGATATGTCTCGTACGTAGATAATAATATGTCTTTTACATAGATAATAATATGTCTGGTACATAGATAATATGTCTCATACAAATCGAAATACAAATATGTCTGACATACAAATCGAAATACGAGGGCCACGAGTAGGGGGCTGGATGGGCGTCGACCACATATACCGGAAGTGTCAGGGACGACGTCTGGTCATGCGCGGAGGTCTGACAAGGTTTGGATCTGGCGAAGACCAACCCAGCCTGGTAGGTGGCACAACTGGACGTCCCGGAATCAGTGATCCAGCTTCATCGTCATCCTGCGTCTCCTGTGTGGGGAACGGTGGAGGAGTATTGTACACGCCCAACCAATTTTGCAGTTCTATGCGTGTTTCAGGTATGGTCCCACTGTCGTGCTCACTCTCCCATGCGGATCCAGACGACTGTTGAGCGGACATAGACGGACGATATCCTGGATGCAATACAAAAATAAGCAAGTAGTACGTAGCATTTAGCGTTGTGAATAGAAGGTTCTTACCGTGTGGCTGGGGAGGTGGTCGAAGCTGGTAGCCTGTGGTCGGACTATACTGCTGCTCCCAAGTCGAGCCTCCAGCCTGGTCAGGAGAGGGTGCTCTAGGCGACGGCTGCGACGTCGAGGCTCCAGCATGGTCAGGATAGGGTGCTCTGTGCGACGGGTGCGACGTCATACGAGGTCGTGGTTGATGTCGAGGCTGAGGCTGGACCTGCTGCTCTTGCCGCTGTGGCTGCTGCCGTTGCATTGAATGACGCGGTGGGCGTTGTGGTGCTTGGCGGTGATCGACGTCAGACGCACGTGTGCACGTGATAGCCTGGTAGATACCTCGCAGCCTCTGCTCGAAGCGCTGCACCCAGGACTGATGAAGCGGGCGGTCCAATAGAGGGCCAGACGATAGGAAACGTCTATAATCGGACACTTCCGTCTGTAGCTGGTAAGTCAAGTCAGCCTGTAATTTGCATCGTTATCAGTATCCGTTGTACAAAATTTTGCAAAATTTGTAACAAATAACTGAGCTCTTACCGCGTACTGTCTGGAGCCTGCAGTAGACTGGCTCGGATACATATCCCACGTGGTAGGAGCTGGTGCATCATCAGGATTCTCGAAATATGTAATGCGTAACCGGGTTGAGGTCATGTAAATTTGCAGGTACGAATTGAATAGGTCAGGATCAAACACGAGCTCCTCCTGCCAGACTCGTGTCGTCGCAGTTTCTCACTCTGCAACGTAGCTGGCAACCCTCCGCATCCACGACAGTGCGGTCCTATTAGTTCCCTTTCTCGAGAGCCTACAGTAGTACTAAGTGTTAGACAATTTCTCTGTGGATGCGTAGTTGAATAATACGTAAATAAACAATGCATAATTAAATACACCCGTGGATGATAGGTGGGACATGTTCCTCCGTCTCAGGAGGAAGTGCCTGTTGTCGTAGACCAAATTGCCTCATAACCCGCTGCTGGGCCATCTCCTCGACGCAGATATCAAAGACAATCTTCGATTTTGTCATCCAGTACGCGCTATCTCTCGTGCACAGGTCAGAGATACCACCCGGGTATATAGCCTCCTTTTGTGCTTCCGTGTACGGTTGCCAGATTACCTGATCCGAGCGTAGGTAGTCGAACTGCTCGGTGAATGCCTGGTAGCAGTTCCTCGTCTGCGAATGCGCAAAGCGTCTCTGCAGGACACAGAAGTTAGTGCAACTCGGCAAAAATGTAACAATTACGATAAATACGTAGATTTGACATACCTGACGACGTGTCCAGATAAAACCAAAAGTAGGCATGTCTATGTGATCAGCATCAAAAAACGCACCCACTGGGTAAGGCTGGGCATCATTCACGTCTGGTCGTCCAATTGGGAACCTCTCCCATGACCATAGCTGCAACAACAAGGGACATCCAAGTATGGATGCTGTATCCGCCAATAGTTGGCACCCGTTGCACATAGCTCGGTAAGTAGCCGCTAATACAGCAGATCCCCAACTCCTCGGTGTAATTTGTTCTGGCGCAGTAGCACTCGCGATCTCGAAAGCAATACGGATGTACCTCTTGCTAATAGTGGTGACATGGTTCTCCGTGAACATCACCTTCCCCAGTAGCCACAAGATATATGCTTCCAGGCTCCTAGTGATTTGTGTAGCATTTAGCGGAATGTCAGCAGGAAACTTTCGTATCTGTACATTTGAAAATAAATTATGACAGTGAAATGAAACGATGCATCGGAAACATTGCATTCTGTATATAAATTGATGCATGTAAATAGAACAGTGCGTACCTGAAACTTCATTAACCATCCAAGTTTAGGTCCGTGATTCTCGGACTTAAACACTCCAGCATTGGGGTTTATACCCTGAAAGTGAAGTGCCATGTCGTTCTCCCAATTTTCTGGGGCCTGCAACGGCCCTATGGGCTGACCCGCCAACGGCAGCCCAAGCAAGAAAGATACATCCTCGAGAGTAGGAGCCATCTCACCCCATCGAAAGTGAAACGTGTGGGTCTCCGGCCTCCATCTGTCCACTAAGCATGTGAGCAGACAGTTGTCTATCACCATGCATGAAGAGTCAGCAGTGGCCTCTACTAGACGCGCGAAAGGTAAAAGCCCAGCCCACTTCAACCTGCATGTTCAGCAAACAAATATAAATTCGTAATCATATATATGTAGCGAACAAGAAAATTAATGCACATAATATATGACACGCAAAAATCAATTAGGCATGTACCTCTCCTCCCAAGCAGGGTGTATCTGCCAATATTCTCTCGGTCCTCGAGTTATTAGAGGCTCGAGGCTACGCTCCTGTAATATCTTTGCGCGATGGTTCTGATCCACATCCGGACTGATCAAATATATTTGTTCCATATCTTCGCGCAGCTAAATTGAAAGTCTAAATTACAGACTAATTACAGATGAAATCAAACTCTAAATTTAAAACACTGATCCACACTTATGACAGAAATAAACATACTGTAATTTAAAAACATTCATCCACACTAATTAGCCACTAATTGAAGGATGCACACTAATTTGACACCAATTTATTATTATAACCGGCAACATCTATGTACTTATTAGTAGCGCAATAAATACCTAGCAATATCAATATCACACTATCACCTTAACACTAATGCGTACATAATTAACAGTCAATCCTAATTAGCAAAAAAAATGCATACCCTTGAAGCGTGCCGATTCAATGGACAACCACCGTCAGCACCACCGCTGCACCACCACCACGCTGCACCACCACCCCGCTGCACCACGACCACCACGCTGCACCTCCACCACCCTACACCAACCTTCACCTAAACTACACCATTGCTCTAACCAAACAACACGAAATTGCACAAAATCCTAACCCATTGTATATGTGAGCTGCCTACACTCTCTAACACTACATGCAGGAAGAATTGTTGGTTGGATTGATAGATCGGGCAGCAGGGAGCTGCTGTGAGAAAGAAAGGAAGAGAGGAAGAAGAAGAACGCGATGAGGAAGAAGAGGCTCGGCCGAGCCTTAGTCAGCACCCTGTCGGCCAGGCTTCGGCCGATCAGGGGCCGGTCGGCTTGCCTTGGGCCGACGGGGGGCCACGTGACGCCCAAAGGCCTGTCGGCCGCAGGCGTGGCCCGCCAGGCAAAGCAGTCGGCTGGAGTTCAGCCGACAGGGGCTTTTCGGCCCAGGTCTGGCCGACGGGGTCATGTCGGCCCAAATCTGGCCGAGGCCGTATTATTCCTGAAAATTCGTCGTTTTCCGTAATATTTTTCGAATTTAATTAAATAAACGTATTATTAAAAAAAAATTAGCTCAAGCTGGTGGAAACTATTTCGGAACAGGAAACTAGAAGGGGAATCCAAGCGGGCCTAAGGTAATTAATTCCAATCCGATCCGGATAAGGTTCGTGTACTTTCTTCTTCTTTGAGAAACACAGTGCAAAGAGGGTTCGTGTTCACGGTATCTGTACTGTATTTTCTTTGGAAATATGATGAAAGTGAGAGAAACAACAGTCATTCTAAATCGATGTTTCAGCTGTACTTTGTACTCGTTAAGACTAACGAGGCTAACATACTAAGTTCCTAACAAACTGTCATAATTGTGGCTGATGTGTTAGCTGTTATAATCGAGCGCGTAAAAAACGATGGCCAGATTGAGAGGTAGTCCCGCATCTCGTTGATGGTGGATTTCTATCTTTCAGTATACGGATGACACGATTCTATTTATGAAACATGAGTTTGAAAAGGCTAAGAAGCTGATATTAGTTTTATTAGCGTTCGAGCAACTTTCAAGTCTAAAAATAATTTTATAAAAATGAATTGTTCTGTTTTGAAGAAGCACAAAAGAAGTTGGCTTAGTATGCCAAATTATTTGATGACGAGCAAGGCCACTTTTCTGTTAGTTATTTGGATGTTCCGACATACCATCACAGACACACAAATGTTGGATGGAAATATGTCGAGAAGCGGAGGCTACACAAGAGAGTAAGCATATGAAATGAAAATTACATTCTCTTGGTGGATGATTAGTTCTCATTAATTCAGTACTAAGTAATATGATATTTTGTATTATTTCTTTCTTCCAGTAACCTAAAAGAGATTGGATTATATCTAATCTCAAGATTTTTTAGCGAAAGGATAGTGAAAAAAAGAAGTATCGACTGGCTAGATGGAATGTGGTTTGCCGACCTAAATATTTAGGGGGAAAGATATCCATGACATTAAGGTTAAAAATATAGCCCTTCTACATAAATGGATTTTTAATCTTCTTACCGAATATGGGAATGTGGCGAAGTCATCTAAAAATAAATATATATATATAGGCTCAAAGTATTGTCCCAAGTTTACTGAAATCCCAATGACTCATATTTTTGGGCTGGTCTAATTGCGAAGAAGAAACAATTTCCTCTTGCGATCACTCATATTTAAGAAAGAAAGGCTCGGAAATTAGATTCTACGAGTGGTTGGGTCTCTGGAAACAATATCCATCCGTTAAAAGAGTGATATGGTCGCTATAGTTATGGAGTCTTCTCCACCAAATGTGATGTTCAAACAAGATTTCGGTCCCAGATTTGCGTCATGGAATGCTCTACTCGAGCGATTGGCAATGGTCAAAATGTCGCAAGGAGCTGATGAATGTATAGAACATTGGTCCAGCAAGTTTGTGCCAATTGATAACAATAAAATTATGAAAAATGTAGATACCGCTAAAAATCATAAAACAACGTGTGGTATATTCGTAAGAGTAATATTTTGTAAAACGAATTGGCATGGTACGAAGTGTGTGTTTTATCATCAGGATGCATGATACAATCAAACATTATTCTTCCATTGCAAATTTGCCGTTCTATATGGTGAGTCATCTAGATAGATTCTAACTTGTATTGACTGCGTAGTGTTGAAAATATATTCAACAACTAGTTACATGACATCGATAAAAAAATTAGAAGTAATTTAAAAGTGCCTCCAATTATATTTTTCTAGGCACTTGTTAATAGTGCCTCTGCCTCCACAAAAATGTCTCGGAAAATCAACCGTGACATAGTGACTGTTGGTGCTGAAGATCTCTTGGAAAGTTCCGTAATAAGCTTAAACTTAAGTGAAATATATATTGTATACGTGTTTGATGCTACTTGGCTGTAGATACAAAGTCATTTGAAATCGTCAGAATAGCGTGCCAGCAAATATTTTGTCTAAACTACGGTATTACATTAGTAGACGATCAATGCATTTGCTTCAAGACTCTATCAGGTTCAGTAATGAAGAAATCTTTAGGCGAGAAACATGAACACTCGCAGTTTGGGCTGTGCAAGAAATATATTTGTCAAGTATCACAGACTCTAAGATAACCAGAACCAATCCGTTCAACTAGCAATCTGGCATGTCCACCAATCAGGTCAGATCACAGGAAGAATAACTAATGGGCAACTCGAATCGAACAAACTTGTTAAGGATAGTACATAATTAGTTGGGCATCTTTGTCATAGTACTGGAACACCAAATAGATGCAATTGAACTAGCTATTCAGTTACCATCGTACAACAGATCAAACTTTGTGGCCGTGAGAGACCAACCAACAATGAACTGGACCGTGCAGAAGCCAAGGTTGCAAGTACCGATACTAGTGAGGGAATCTTTGGGCCTGAATTCAACACGAGCTGCTGCAGAGATACTATCTTTCGAGCAGGCTTCCACAGAAACCGTGAGTATTTCGTCACGTTCAACACAAACAACACCCCTTTGAAGGATTATATGACCATTTGAATCCACATGCATTGGCCCATCTCCAGAATCAAGCAGCACAAAATCCCCATCTATGCCAGCAGTACGGGAAACCACACGACCTCCAGAATAATCCGGCCATGACCCTTCAATAACGTCGGCGGAGATGATAGTTGCTGCAACCGCGCAACCAAGTAGGGCAGAGGTGATCTCTAGTGTGCAAAACCCACCGTCCCAACGACGACAGGCAAGGTCACCAGAAGCTCCAAAACCATGTCCATACACAAACCGGTGAGCCACCAAAGTTTCATCTTCAGACTCTGTTGTGCCCTTCACTTTTAGTTGAATTTCAAAGTCGACAGGGTCCATCAACAAAATTGGGCGACACGGGCCAGTCAACTGCAAGAATGGATCCTGCGAGCATCATTTGTTACAAAATCAGTGGACTACATCCAAGTAATTGGCCACCCTAAAGTCAGTTTCTGTTCATGATTAGACAACGTGACCACCACCTAGCAGCACTTGGACACCCGTATCATCTTTCATTTTTTAGGATTTGTCATTATTTTTCATGTCCGGCTGGCATTTGTTTTCTCCAGATGTTGCCGAATCGGACACCTAAATTGCTTAATCCTAATGGATTCTAATGCATGTGCCCATGTGTGAGGAACATATGTACCACCACCTTGACTAAAACTGGGGTGGATTCCATCCTACGGTTATCTGCTCCCAATTTTATAGGTAGAAGAAGCAGAATAGGCACTTCGGTATTTAATGGTTGAAATAAGACACCGTTAGACGCTTGAGACTTGAGAGAGTAAACTGTATTTGTTCCAGAAACCGACTTAACAAGCAGGCAGACAAAAAGCTTCTCAGCTTCAGTGACTTTGAGCTCAAAGGTCTAGCGGTGATTTTGCACTAGATGTACACTGTACTATGTTTAGAAAATTAAAAAATTCTAGTAAATCTTATATGTTATATTATGCATTGTGTGAAAATTTCGTCGTATTTGGACAAATAGTTTGTCAATAAACATCATTTTAAAATTCACTACACAAATTTGAACTTAAAATTCAAATTTCCTAGAAAAAATTGAAAAAAATCCAGTAAATCACATATTCGTTATTATGCATTAGGACAAAGTTTCGTCATATTTGGACATACGGTTTGTGAGTAAATAATATTTTAATTTTTAGTCTAAAAATGTTCACTCTTTTCTATCCGTTGGATCACGTTTAGATGGCTGAGATGAGGGAAAAGTCACGGCTAGACTTTGTGCTCAAAGTCACTGAAGCTGCGTCCGTGTATGTATAGGTGAAGTCTGGATAATGGAGATGCCCGTAGTATGGAAAAGATGGACAAGTGCAGAGGACGATAGTAGATTAGTTTATGTTATTACCAACAGCAAGAGAATTAAAAAGAAGAGAAAACCTGTTGAGTGAGAATTTGGGGGTCATCCCTTGTGCGGTTGAATAGAAGGTTACGATTGTGATCGACGCTGTCTCGAGCGGCAATAAAGCCATACACCTCCACTGGCCACCTGATTCTCCACACTTCATTTTCCATGACTTCGATGGAGAAGATCTGCAAGCAGTCGCAGAGGCTAGCATGTGCTGGGATGGCTCCATATGTATACAGTATGGGAGTCACAAACGCTGCAGCCAAACAAAGTGCAAGATACAACTAATTAGATCTTGTCACGTCGCTTAATTCAGGCCAGAAATCTATAACTGACCGAAAAGATCCCCTTTCTAGAAGTAGAAAACAGAAAACAAGGTACCAATGACAATGAGCAAGTTACAAGGAACAATGTAATCTGATTGAGACATAATATAGCAAGAAAAAACAAGAGCGTGAATCAGAGAAGTAGATTACTGCAGTCTTGGAAGGAACCAGACGTGCTGCCCCAAGCGTATTCCCAGAAACGACGGTATGAAACCATGTCTTTTTCCTCGTGCGCCAACATCTCGCTGTATGATCTGCGTAACCCAACCTGCTTGGGACAAAAGATTGTGCTGTTGTTTGATTGTTTCTCGATCCCACCATGCATCGATTTTTGTGTTTCTGTATCATCAATTAGTTGCCCTGAGAATGAATCAGCTAGTTCTTCCATCGTTTGTGCTGATGGTGGCTGAGCAGTACCCAGCGCGTCCTCCTCGGACCTGGAGGAGCAAAGGCATTACGAGTAAGATAATTTATATCTATCTATATATATTCCTTTACCACGCACCAGTTTATTGCTGTTTGATCTGTTTGAGATTCCTCTCACTAGGAATTCGATCGCGCAAAGTGATACTGAAAAAAAGAAGAAGAATCAGGGGAGAGGCCGTACGGGCTCATCATCATGCTGTTGCTGCTTGGGGCTCGGGAAGGAGAATTTGATGGTGTGGGACGCAGCCGAGGACGACGGCCGGAGATACGGTGCGGTTGCAGGGAAGACTGCCACGGCTGCGCCAGAGGACGACGACCGCGGAAGAATCACTCGTAGGTGGATGACGCAGGGAGGACTGCGGGCGCGGTATCTAGGAGAGAACGACCGACGACGGCTTGGCGAGCCGGCGGACGACCGGTGGAGGCTAGAGGAGGACCCTTCTCCGAGGCGTAGCCGGCGCCGGCGGGCAGAACCCTAAACGTTGGCGAGCCGGCGGACGACCGGGTGGTGCCCGTGGCTGGAATTAAAATTCGAAATTCGGGTGCTAAACGAAATCGACTCGCCTTGACTTAACTCGGTGTCTAATAAGTCGAGTAGATTAACTGGGCAATTCTCTTTTTCTTAATAAATAGATTGGGACAATTCTTTTACCCCCGTTTCAACAAAAAAAGTCGAGTAGATTTGACCTCGTTTTTTGCCCAAGCAAACAAACCGCCTACTGAGTTGCTCGTTTATCTCGTTAAACTCGTTCAAGCATAAATACAGAAATTGTACATATATTTGTACCGAGTTGCTAATATTTTTTCATTGATAATGTGTAAAATTGTAGAAGGATTGTCATTGTTTTAGTTCTTAATTAGTAAGAACAATACAAAAAAAATCATATGTGCTCCTGTTCGAATACTTAGAACGAGCTAAATGGGCTAAACAAGCTGCACGCGAGCTACTCAGGGGTTTACCGAGTCGAGCCGAGTTTTAGATCTAAACTCGTTGGGTTAAGAGCCGAGTCAAGCTAACTCGTTGTTTTAACGAGGTTGAACGAGTCGAGCCGATATAGCTCAGCTCGACTCAAATTTCAGCCATATTTGTATGTAGTATTACTGTCATTTTTTGACTTAAGAAACTTAATTGATGATGCAACAAGATTACAATCCTGAACAATGTTACTTTCTGTCTAGAGAGGTCCAACACTCAGGAAATGGAATCAGCACCATCAAACAAGGTAACCTGATTAAGAAGCACATAAAAGTCTAACCGATTGGGAGGCCCCTACCCGATCCATGGTACGATCTAGACGCACAAGACCCGCAACGACTTGAGCCACCGAAATAGCTTGGTTCTTACACATAGCGGAAAGAAGAGGAACCTATCCTTAGGCAGTCCATCACCATTCCACTAACCAGGCCAAAAGAGAGTCTAGGAGCCATTCTAAACTTCATGTTTCGCACCTAGCTTGAACGAGTGCTTAATTTTATGAAGGATTTTCCAAAACTGCGAGCCCCCATAGCTTTAGCCGGCAAAAATTCCATTGGAATGGAGCTACTTCGCCTGAATGATACTATTCTGAATCGAAGTAAAACTTTCAAACCCATTAGAGCATTAGCGCAATGTTCATCTTTTGAAACTAGTGGTGCCTAGCCTGCCACACTCCTTAAGTTGACACCCTGCATGCCCATGCACAAGGTGGTACTTGCGCTTGGGGTACGAACCCTCCCAATAGAACCACGCGCGATGATAGTCGAACTTAATATGAATACCATCCTGGAGCAAAAACATTTCTATCGCAAACATGGAAAGACCAGCTAGGCAGGAGTTAAATAGGACCAATCTTTCCCCAAAGATAAGAAACTGCCAATCCATGGCTCCCCTCGAGAAGAAAGTTTCAAAAACAAGAAATTACACTTATCTCCATTGAGAATCCGCAAGTTTCAAAAACATGTAAATAAAAGTTAGTTATTGTAATGTAAAAGAAAAATAAAGTTAATGATAGTGAGTGTGGAGTATCGGTGATATGTGTGGCGGAATTGTCCTAAGCAATTGGTTAAGTTATGAGACCGATCCTAATAATTGCAGTTATATATGCGCGAGAGGTCCCATCTAACATGCGTGCAAGATCTATTTATTACATGTGCTTATGATTGACCTATCAAGCAATCCAAACATACCAGAAGATTCATTAAGGTAAAGCCCAACCATAATATTAAGATATCTTGGTCTCCCATCATTTCATATAAAACAATCCCTATAATCGGGAGAGGTATTTTGTCACTCCGGCATCCAATTAAATAGTTTTCTCAACATACTACTAACCCTATGCTCTGATCCATGCAGTGTCTCATATGATGGGCACCAAATGACACTAATATAACAATATACAACTCAAATCAATCATAGACATTCACCAATTAACCATAGAAAAAATAGAACATGTAGAAGTAGGGGATGAAAGTGCATGTGTCCTCATGTGTGGTTTTGGTAATTAATGACAATCTTTATGGACTAATATTTGCATTAAGATATCTTTATAGATCGTGTCCATGAAGAAGATTGGAATTCATGTGTTGGACTCTAGAAGATTATATTATGACCAAGGTTCTATCCAAGGGTTTATATGAAGAATGGTCATCTAGAGTTGACCTTATTGCAAGCATGGCTTGGAAAGAGATTGGTGAACATTCCTGTTTATCTCCAAGCCATCATATACATCAAGAGAAGAAGATGAAGTGCAAGTGGATACATGAAGACGGATGATACGTCCAAAACGTATCTACTTTTCCGAACACTTTTGCTGTTGTTTTACCTCTAACTTGTATGATTTGGATGCAACTAACATGGACTAACGTTGTTTTCAGCAGAATTGCCCTGGTGTCTTCTTTTTGTGCAGAAAAGTCAACTTTCGAGAAAAACTCCGAAAACAATTGCGATCGTCATATTTCACCGGAAGACCCACGGAGCCAGAAGGGGAGTCGGAGAGGCCACACCAGGCAGCCACGCCATAGCTGGGCGCGGCTGGGGTGGGTGAAAGGATCGGTATGACACCTAGAGGGGGGGAATAGGTGCTACTCCAATTTTAGTCTTTTTCAATTTAGGCTTGACACAAAAGGTAAATTCTCTAGATATGCAACTACGGTGAATTTACCTATATGACAAGCTAGCAACTAAGCACGATATAATAAGGCGGTAAACAAGGATAGAGGTAACCGAAGTCAAAGCACGCGGAGACACGGATGTAATCCCGAGTTCCTCCTTTTTAGGGGAGTACGTCTCGTTGGAGAGGTGTGAACCAACACAATGGTTCAACGGCCACAAAGGCCTCACCCTCTTCTCCGGTGAACCGCACCACAAAGGTTTGGTTCACTTCAACTATCGGAAACCTTCGAGGCGGAGTCCGGAGCCTTTACAACAACGATTTGGGGCACAACCCACAAAGGATTGGGGGCTCCCAAACAGCTACAATCTGTCACAAAGACAATCAAGTGAGTACAATAGGGGGCTAGGTTTTCCTAGTGGAAACCCTAGCTAATGGTCCCTCAAGTGAATGAGGGGGAAATGACAAACGGCTCGGTGAAGATGTAGATCGGGGCCTTCTCCTTCAATCCTCCAAAGATCAACAAGTTTGGGTGGAGGGATTGGGAGATCTAGTGATTCTTGAGCTTGCAACAATGGGGATCTTGATTTCTGGGCGAGCTAGCTGGCTGGAGGTAGATGGAGGGGTATATATACCCCTCCCAGAAAAGTAGCCGTTGCAGAGAAGAATCACACCGGAGTTTCCGGTCCTAGTGACCGGAAACTCCGGCCTTGGGCGGAAACTCCGGCCTGCAGGGGCCGGAAACTCCGCCCCACACCAGGAGCTGAGCAACTTCTTCACATGAGACTTGGGCCAAAACTCCGGTGTACTGGGGCCGGAAAGTTTGGCCAGGGGCGGAAACTCCGGCCGTGGGGGCCGGAAACTCCGCCCCACACCAGGGGCTGAGCAACAATTCAGCAGCAGAGACTTGGGCAAAGACTCCGGTGCCCTGGGGCCGGAATGTTTGGCCAGGGGCGGAAACTCCGGTCCTGAGGACCGGAAACTCCGCCCCACACCAGGGGCTGAGCAACACTTCAGCAGCTTTGCTGTTTCTTCGAGGACAAGTCCAGGGACCGGAAACTCCGGCCTGAAAAGCTCCAGAAACTCTTTTCTCTTTTTGGTGTTGATGCACATGTTGTATACAATAAAACCTGCATCACTTATCACCAGATTAAAACATCCAAGTGTTGTTAACTAACACACAAAACTAAGAGATCACAAAATGTCCTTTCAATCTCCCCCTTTTTGGTGTTAGATGACAACACACGGATTTGCAATAAATTCACCATACTATCATGTTTAACAAAAGGAAAAGCTCCCCCTAGATGTGTGCATATAACTCATTTGCTTTGGAATGCAAATGCACACATATAGAGAAACAAGTTCCACAACAAGGCGACATGATATGTAAACGAAACATTTCATAAACAAGACATATCACAAAGTAGGTTGAGCCTAGAGATAAAAACCATACCTTGTGCATATAAATGTAGATAAAACATCCATATAACCATAGCACAATAATGTAGGTTCAACCATACATAATAGAAATCCATATGTCTTACACTCACATAGTTCACAACACAAGATGCAAATAAGTTCCAAATAACATAAAATGGACACAAGCGCAATAAAATGATAAAAGCACATGCTTGTGTCCAACCCATGCAAATCCCGGAGAGAACCTAATAGAACTACTTCTCCCCCTTTGGCATCGAGACGCCAAAAAGGGAAAAGAGCATAACTACACGAAACCCATGGAGATCACCCGGAGCTTTCTTCCATGTCATCATCACCTTCCCTTTCTTGATTGTAGTCCTCATCGGAAAGGTTCATGGGAGCCTTGCCGGTGTTGCGAGAAGAGGAGGGCAATGAAGTCACATCCGCATAATCCGACCAAGGAAAGACGTCTTCGTTCCATTTCTCAAGAGGGATAGTCTCGGCCGACGAGGAGGAGATAATAGGATTGCCATCTTCATCTTCTTCCGGAGGGGAGTGATACTACCATTGTTGAGCTTGCGCAACTCCTTGATCATGATTTGTTGGTTGTCAATGATATGCTTCTCTCTCACATATGAGGCATGGTTCTCCTTGTGAAGTGCAACATCCATGCAAAGCAACTTTCTCTTCCACCAAGAGAGTTTACTCACTTCCGAGTTCACTTGAGCCCTTCCTTGAAGATATGAGGGAGGGTCGGCATTCTTGCTTCTCCTTCTAGGCATTGGGGCCTCGGTCTCCGCTTCCTCACTACTAGATTGCGGAGGAGGTGCACGAGAGGAAGACGGTTGCTTGGTGTGCTTGCTAAGTTGGTGGAGAGTCCCCTTGGCATGCTTGGTGAGGCGAGAGGTATCGATGTTGGAGACCTTGGAGAGGATGAGCTTCATCACATAAGGTGCATAGAGAGGGTTCTTGTGCTCAAAAATGGCCCAAAGCAATTCACACTTGATGAAATCCATGACATCAACTTCTTGGCCTTCACAATCCGGACCGGCTTGGAGCACCTTGTAAGCATGGTATAAGAGATTGACAAGCCCTCCTCGAATGGCATCCACATTTCCGGCTTGAGGAGCAAGATTGAGCCGAACCATGCGAAGGAAAATGTTGAAGGTGGGGAGGAGGTCTTGATTGGTGCCAACGGATGATGCAACTGAATATAAAGGGCGCAAGCGGCGTTTGTTGTAAGCCACCCCGTCCACATGCATCCTCTTCCCAACACAAGTAGTGGCACCCTTGAACTTGTATCCCAAGCATCTTCCAAACTCCACAAAGTTAGAGGTGCACTTTTGAGAACCGGTCATCCAAGTCATGGTGATATCTTCATCATTATCAAAAACCACTGTGGCAAA
Source organism: Poa pratensis (assembly GCA_947311845.1). Taxonomy (NCBI): domain Eukaryota; kingdom Viridiplantae; phylum Streptophyta; class Magnoliopsida; order Poales; family Poaceae; genus Poa; species Poa pratensis. The sequence goes on from CAMZMU010000069.1 coordinate 18,533,191, forward strand.
GAACTGATGCACAAGCTGAATATCATAATCTTCATGAACATGGGAGATGAGCCTCTCAAGTCCAAGCTTCCGAGCAATCCACACGGCCTCTTGAAAATAAGGTTTCTTGTCCAAGCTCTCAAGGCTCAACACTTTTGCTCACACACCATATGCTTCTCAATGCGGGCATAAATCTCATTCATGATCAGCTGCTGCTCTCTCCTTGGAAACCTAGGATCATCGGTGTTGGATGGCAAGTCATAGAACTGCTGAGATCTCATCCGACGAAACTCGATCTTCCCCATGCCCAAAACAGTGGTCAAGGAGTCAAAATGAGCTCTCTCGGCCTCTTCTTCATTATCAAACCCACCTAGGGCAGCATGTCTTGTGGCTTCTTCATCTATGGTACTCTGCTGTCTCAGACGGCCAGCGCTGCTGTCAAAAAGAAGCTTGTCCCTTGTTTGAGCACGGATGACTTTTCTTGGTGATTTTTCAGGATGTTTCATGGAAGCTTTGTCCTCTGCACACCTGTGAAATAACAGAATAGGAGAAAAGCATGGGGATAAGCTTGCATGTCCAGGAACCAAAGAAGAAGTAACCAAAGAATTCTGGGCACAAAGTGTCTGATCTACACCGGAGTTTCCGGCCTCAGGGGGCGGAGATTCCGGCCCTGACCGGAGTTTCCGGCCTGGAAGACCGGAGTCTCCGGCCCTGAGATGGGGAACCTCGATTTAGTTCAAGAAACTTTGTGCTGAGAATTCTAGGGTTAAATCTAGGATACACCTTGCCATCTAGAAGATTCTACACCATGAAAAACTAGGGGAACTACTCTCCAAACTTAGATCGAGGTGAAAAACCTAAGGAGAGAGAGGAGGTACCCTTTTTGTCCATGGTGCAGCCCAAACGAAGGAGAGGAAGGTCCCCTGCGTTGGTGAGGAGGAGTAGGCCGGAGGCACGGCGGATTCCGGCGGCGGGGAGCAGCCGGAGCGGCACTTCGAGGCGGCGGCGGCAGCAGGGGAGAGGTTGGGGGTCGGGGGTGTGTGGGAGTTGTGAAGTCAACCCCCACCCCGATCCCCTTTTGGACCCCTGCGAGAACTGCCCAGACCGGAGTTTCCGGCCTAAACACCGGAGTCTCCGGCCTAAGCCAGAGATTCCGGGTTTAGGGCGGAAACTTCAGTCAGACCGGATATTCCGGCCCAAAGGACCGGAGTTTCCGGCCCCACCAACTCAAAAATGCCAGATTTTGTTGTTGAACATGCAAGATGCAAGAGGAGCAAGTTTTCAGAAGGGATAGGCCTGGGATGGAACACAAAGTCACTGGAAATGGTACTTCACACTCAAACTTGGTAAGAGGCACAAAGAAAACATTAAGAAGCATCATTTGAGTGTGTTTTCCATAAAAACCAACGGATAGGCAAAAAGGCCATAAAGCTCCAACAAGATCAAATCTTCACAAAGAAGATGGCGGTGGCCTAAGCCACCATGTATGAGTGTATGTGGTGTGACACCGCGAAGATATATCTTGGGTTCACCGCCACTACTCGTCATTTAAGCTCACAATTCATAAAATGAACAATATAGAGACAAAATGAGTTCTTTCTATCGGCATAATGGGGGGAGGGATAGTCCAATGGATTAGGACCGCACTCCCCCTATGTCCATGCCTACACCTAAACCAAACAAATAGCTAAGATATAGGTGTGTATGCAAGATACTCAAGCGACGCTCCCCGAATCGATGATATTTAGCTCATGCCTCAAATAAGTGAACCTTGCTTCATCAAGTGGCTTCGTGAACATATCGGCAAGTTGGATCTTCGTGGGAATATAACCAAGCTCAATATCACCCCGGATGATGTGATCACGGATGAAGTGATAGCGAATCTCAATATGCTTCGTTCTTGAGTGCTCCACCGGGTTGTGGCCAATCTTGATAGCACTTTCATTGTCACATAAAAGAGGCACTTTGTCACAATGGACACCGTATTCCTTTAAAGTTTGCCTCATCCACAACAATTGAGTGCAACAACTAGCGGCCGCCACATACTCGGCTTCGGTGGTGGAGAGAGATATGCAATTTTGCTTCTTAGAAGACCAACTCACCAAGGACCTACCAAGGAATTGGCAAGCCCCGGAAGTTGATTTCCTATCATCCTTGCAACCGGCCCAATCCGAATCCGTGTAACCGGCAAGAGAGAATGTTGAGCCTTTAGGATACCACAAACCAAACCTTGGGGTATGAACCAAATATCGAAAGATTCGAAGAACCGCCGTTTGGTGGCTTTCTTTGGGAGCCGCTTGGTACCTTGCACACACTCCTACACTCAACACAATATCGGGTCTAGATGCACAAAGATAAAGCAAAGAACCAATCATAGAGCGATAGAGTTTTTGATCAACATCCTTATCTTTACCCTTTGGATTAAGTTCAAGATGACACTTGGTGTCCATAGGAAACTTCTTCTCTTTAGCATTTTGCATCTTGAACCTCTTGAGCATGTCTTGGATATATTTGGCTTGAGAGATGAAGGTCCCTCCACTCAATTGCTTGATCTCAAAACCAAGGAAGTACTTCAACTCTCCCATCATGGACATCTCGAACCTATCGGTCATAAGCTTTGAAAATTCATCATTAAAAGCTTTGTTAGAAGAGCCAAATATGATATCATCAACATAAAGTTGGCATATGAAAAGCTCCCCTTTAACCCTCTTGGTAAAAAGAGTGGGATCGATTTGCCCCACTTCAAAGCCACGGTCTACCAATAGCTCTCTTAGGTGCTCATACCAAGCACGAGGTGCTTGTTTGAGACCATAGAGCGCCTTATCAAGTTTGTAGACATGGTTAGGGAAGTGTGGATCCTCAAATCCCGGAGGTTGCTTAACATATACCAACTCCTTTAAAGGACCATTAAGAAAAGCACTTTTCACATCCATTTGTTGCAATTTGAAATTATGATGTGATGCATATGCAAGAAGGATACGGATGGACTCAAGGCGAGCCACGGGAGCATAGGTCTCTCCAAAATCAATGCCTTCAACTTGAGAGTACCCTTGTGCTACCAATCTTGCCTTGTTCCTCACAACCATTCCATGCTCATCTTGCTTGTTCTTGAATATCCACTTGGTGCCTATAACATTGAGGCAATCTTTTGGCTTTCCACTAGATTCCACACTTTGTTGCGCTTGAAGTTATTGAGCTCTTCATGCATGGCTTCCAACCAATCCGGATCTTCAAGAGCTTCAAAGACTTTCTTTGGTTCCACCATAGAGATGTGGGCTTGATGTTCATTGAAATTTGCCAATTGTTTTCTTGTGGTGACCTTGTTCTTGACATTAACAATGATATTTTCTAGATGAAGACTCTTTCTTCTCCAATCCTTTTTGACTCTTGCTATACGACGGGTTTCGATATCCTCATTGATGCGAGGAATTTCCGCTTGATCATCTTGATCATTTGAGTCCCCGTCTTGACCGGAGTGTTGACCTTGATCATCTTGAAGCTCATCTTCAACAAAGGAAGGAGAGGGTTGATCTTGGTCAACTTGAGGAGGGCCTTGAACTTGTTCTTGGGTAGGTGCATCATTTGCTTCCATAGAAGGTGCAACTTCAACTTGTGATGATGGAGTCTCCACTTGAGTGGAGCTAGGACTTGCTTGAGGAGGCTCATGATGGATTTCAATGGGGCGATGGAAACCAACCCCCATTCTTCTTATTGCTTCTTGAGGTTCCTCATTATCTACATCACAAACATGAAATTGCGCCACTTGGGAGCCGTCATTCTCATCGAACCTCACATCACAAGATTCTATGACTTTCCCAACGGTCTTGTCATAGACTCTATAGGTGTGAGATTCGGCACCGTAACCAACAAAAACACCCTCTAAAGCTTTAGATTCAAATTTAGACAAACGAACACTTTTGTTCTTATAGAAACACTTACAACCAAAAACTCGGTAGTAGGAGACATTGGGCTTGTTGCCGGTGAGCATCTCATAAGATGTAAACTTCTTGCCAACACGAAAGAATAACCGGTTAGATGAGTGACACGCCGTGGAGATGGCCTCGGCCCATAAGAAAAGTGGAGACTTAAACTCCGCCAACATAGACCTTGCCATATCCATGAGAGTCCGGTTCTTCCTTTCGGCTACACCATTTTGTTGAGGGGTATATGCAGCGGAATATTGATGACGAATCCCCTCTTCACTAAGAAACTCATTTAAGGTGTAGTTCTTGAACTCGGAGCCATTATCACTCCTAATGACCAAAATAGGGACATTGTATTGGCGTTGAACAATATTGGAAAAGTCGATGACGGCTTGTTGGGTCTCATCCTTCGTCTTGAAGAAATAAACCCAAGTAAATCTTGAATAGTCATCAACAATCACCAAACAATATTTCTTCCCACCAAGACTAGGTTGAGGCACGGCACCAAAGAGATCAACATGAAGAAGTTCCAAAATCCTCGTTGATGAAATAATGGTCTTGCCCGGATGGGGAGAATCATGCATCTTTCCTTCAACACAAGCCCTACAAAGACGATCTCTAGAAAAAGAAACATCCTCTTTTAGTCCAAGAATGTGGCCACCCTTGTGAAGACTTTGCAAAGTTCTCATGTTGACATGGGACAAGCGGCGATGCCACAACCACCCCACGTCGGCCTTTCCGAATAGGCATATTGCTTGAGTGTTGGTAGACCCCGAAAAGTCTACCACAAACAACTCATTTTCAACATACCCAACGAACATGACCTTTAGAGTCTTGCTCCTCAAGAGTACCACCATATCAATAGTAAAATGGACATCAAAGTTCATCTTATTAAGAGCACGAACGGACATAAGATTGTAACCTAGAGACTCAACAAGCATGACATTTACAAGGGTGATATCCCTTGCAACTACCACCTTGCCGAGACTCTTTACCTCGGCCTTTGACTTGTCACCATAAGAGACGGATGAGTTATTTAGATTTGGTCTCAACTCCGTCATAATCTCCTTGCTTCCGGTCATATGACTAGTGCATCCACTATCAACCACCCATTTCGATCCACCGGAAGCATAGTCCTACAAGAAATCATTGCTTGGATTTAGGTACCCATTTCTCAATGGGTCCTCTTTGGTTAGCAACAAGAGTCTTAGGGACCCAAATAGAGTAATCAATGTAACCATCATATGGACCAACATATTGAGCATAAACATCCCCATAATAATCAACATAAAGAATATAGTTGGGGTTGTTATGCCCCGCAAAGTCACTACGAGTGGTCTTGCCCCTTGTGGCACTACCACCCGCAATGGAAGTCTCGGCTTGTGCGGGCTTGGTCTTGATCTTCTTGTTGTTGCCCACTTTCTTCTTGGGCTCGGCTACATAACCAAGACCCTCCTTCCCTTTGTGTGGTTTTTGCTCAAATAAGTAAGCAATACCCTTATCTTTACCTTTGGGAATAGAGGTCTTGGCACTAACATTTTCTTCAATAACATTTTCATGAACACGAGGAAGAATAGATATGCTAGTTGAGCTAGATTTAGAAAGTTGAGTTTGAAGTTGCTCATGAGACTTGACTAAGAGGGAGTGAGTTGTTTCCAAGGCCTTGTGAGCCTTGTCAAGCTTCTCCATATCCTCAAGAAGTCTAGCATTAGCAACCCCAAGTTCAACTTTCTCCTTTTTAAGCACTTTATATTTAGCAACGACATGATCTCTATCCTTAATGATTTTATTAATGATATCATCATTTTTAGCATCAAGAGACTCAAGTCTTTCCTCAAGGGAACATCTTTCTTCACTCTCTTCATCAAGAGAGGCATTCAAGGATGCTACGGAAGCATTCAAAGAGGCAATGGTGAGAGAATCCTCTCTCTCAATCTTACTCTTTTCTTGAAGAAGTTCTTCGGCCGCACATAGTTGTCTCATGAGAGACTCAACATGTTCCTTAGCTTCACCTTGCAAGTTAGTCATGAAAGTATCGAAAGCAACAAGTTCTTTCTTAATCACAAGACTAGATTGATCACTCATTTCATGCATAGTCTTGGGAGAAGGAGATGATACCTCGGTGACATTAGCCATGAGGCAACGAGCATTGTTGGTGGAGAAGTTCTCATTGGGGGATTCAAAGAGAGAAGATGATGAAGTTGATACAATAGCCAATGCGGCTACCTCTTTAGTAGGTGCATCTTCATCTTCGGAATCACTTGTGGCATATTCTTCTTGTGCCACCAACACAATTCTTGGTTCCTTCTTGAAGAAAGGCTTTGTAACATCCCAAATTTGTAACCCAGCTTTATTAGTCAATTTTGTGGGCCAACAAAAACTTTTGTTATTTTTGTGTGTTTGATGTTTGTGCTTGCTTGTGTTGGTTTGTTTGCTAAAACAAAAATGTAAAGAAAAGAAAAGAAGCATAATAAAAAGTTCCCACATAAAATCTTGTGACAAAAGTCACACAAAATTCATCCTGTCAAGAAAATAAAATTTTATTTTTAAAACAAGTTCAGAGGGGTGACATGTGATCACTCTCTCTTTGTTCTCATATTCTTTTCCCTCCCAAAAATATTTCTAAAAATCCTAATTTCAAATTCCATTTCTTTCTTTATCTTACCCAAATCACAAAATGTGCCATGTTGCACATATCCAATAAATTCTAGCACCCTACCAAAAATCCATGCTTTATACTTGTGAATCAAGTATGGAATTAAATTCAAGAAATTTGAATTTAATTTTCATTGAGACGATTCATCGAGCACATGGTGGGCACTGCCCGTGTTCATCCTCCGATCCACGAAACCGAGCTCCAATCAGTCGATTGGATGGATCCCTGCATCCATTTCTTGCTCCACACTCTCCCCCTCACTTCCCTCACTTGCCAGAGCACGAAGGGGGCGTGCCATTTGGTCGTTTTGCTCGTGGCCGCCGCTGTCCGCACGCCACCGTGCTGTCCACCCCTGGCCGTCGGTGAAAACGTGCGGAGGAGGCACCCCGCTGGCCCAGCCCTGCACCACTGCAACCCCTCGCCCCTCACCGCACTCGTCTGGACGGAGGTGACCGCGCCCTGTCACCCTGAGGCGCCGTGCGCCAGCCGCCATGTCAACGCTCGCCAAGCTCTGGCCGCGCGTGGACACCGACGCCGTTCCTCTCCTCCACGCCACCCCAGCTCGCGTGGCTCGTCGCAGACGCGCCTCTGCCACCCAGCAACCTCAGGGACACGTCCCCGTCAGCCCTCGTGGCCTGCAGCAGCCGAATCGATCCGTCCACTCCGCGGACGCGCCATGGACACCGTGCCATGTCGAGCTCGCTCTCGCAGCCACGCGTGCACCCCTCTACCCCTAAGCCCTAGCTAGACACCCTACGGTCGTCGCCGTGCAGCACCGCCACCAATGGCGTGCTATCCCCCTCCCTAGACCACTCCTGCGCCCAGTCCACCGCACGCCATGGTTCGGCTATAAAAAGCCACCGCACCCGTGCCTCCACACCTCCCCACCGCTCACTCCAGCACCCCTCCCTCACTCTCCACCCCTCAGTGCACCGCTAGGAGAGCGGTGACGCTGTCCCGCAAGCCCAGGCCGCCTCGAGCGTCCTCGATTTCTCGCCGGAATCGAGGAAGAGGTCGAGCACGGACAGGTCGTTGCTCGCGTCCCCTCTCCCCTCTCTGGCCCATCCCAGCCTCACCATTACCCCCGCACTTACCCGCCGCCGTTTCCCCGTGTTTGGTGCACAGACGCGGAGCAGAAGGAGCACCGGAGTTGCAGCACGGCCGCGGAGGTGGAGTTGCTCGCCGTCGCCGCCAGAAGCTTCCCCAGCAAGCACACCTCATCCCAGCAACTTCCCCACGATCTCCGCCATCGATCCACCTCTTTCCGCAGCCTCCCGAGCCCTAGGTGAGTTTCCCCGTGCTTCTCGCCGTCGCCGGAGCCGCGGCGCCGCCCGTCTGAGGTCGTCGATGACCGCGAGCTCCAGGCGCCGTTCGATCGAAGATCAACGGTAGCTTACCGGTTCGCGTAATCAGTCGCTGACTGGTGGACCCCACCCGTCAGCATTTTAAATTTAAAACGCGCGCGCGGAACGTTCCGTTGAGTCACTGACGGGCGGACCCCACCCGTCAGGGTTTTCTTCTTTTCCAGCGTTTTAGAATTTCCAAATTCCACTACTTTTCAGTACTGGTTCCAGATAGAAATTCAATAACTTGAGTTCTAGAAGTCCAATTAAATCAAACCAAACTGCTCTGGAAAGCTTATAAAATTCTTTAACTCACCAAAGTGGTCTCATCTCATTTAATTAAATAATAAAAATGCAATAATAAAAATGCTCCAGAAGGTTTAAAACACCAAACCCTTTGTTTCTGGAGTTACATTAATCCAAATGACTTCAAACAAATTCTGGTAGCTTTGTATTAGGATCCTTTAGCTTACCAAATTTTGGTATAATTAATTGAGTGGTCTAAAATCCTTAGCCTTTGGTTGAACTTCAGTGCACCCTTCTGCACTAAACCAATTAGTGTGATTTATTAGTAGGTCCAATTAAGCTCAAACCAATTTTGTTAGATCACTTACAACGAGTTAGTTATCCCTAAAAGGATTTAATTTTTGGAGCAACCTAATCTGTTTGGTAGCTAAAACTTGATTAAAAACCTTCTGAACTAAAACCAATGTGTAGGGAGTTTGGTAACTCCAAATGACCCCAATCCAATTGGGTGATCTTCTACACATCAGTAGCTACCCATAGAATTTTAGTTTGAATTTTTGTGACAAACATAGATTAATTGGTGAATTAATTGGTGTACAACTAGTTTCTGCCTTAGTTTGAAAATAACTAAATAAAGATTAATTCAATTAAAATTAAAAACCATCTTGTGTTGCTTGATGTGTGCAGTAGCTAATTGTGGCATTTATGATTGTAATGCTGTGTTGATGATTGAGCTAGAGTAGTGATGGTTGTTTTGCTTGCTTAAACGTTTAGACGATACCGCTGACGGATTCATCGAGGAAGGAGGTTTTGCTGAACCCGAAGATCAGGACCAGTACCACCTTGTTGAGCAAGGCAAGCTACTTCACTGAGCTTGCATTTATATACCTCTACTTTAATCTCTAGAGTTTTTCAAAAGTATCGATGATTTTGGAAAAACCCCTTTTCAAAACAATGAAAACTATTTTGCCCCCTATGTAGAAATATAGGGTAGTTATTTTACAACTATAGGATGGGAAAAACAATGTTTACTCAAAACCCCTTTGAAAGTACTTGAATGAAGGTGGAGTACCGAAAGGTCGGTATGAAGGTGAAGAACCAGAGAATGGTGTTGTTTCTGGAAAGGAAAATGCACATTGTGTCCTTGTACTTACATCCCCAGCCAAAAATCTGTGCGACCACATTTACCCACATATGGGCAAGGGCGTAGTCATATAATTTGCTCGTGTTAGTACTGGATGCCTCAATAACGAGGAGAACCTCGTTCCATGAGGGGATGGTCTGAGGACCTACCCCCTGACCTGGGTCCTCTTCATTGTAGTCTACCGGGAGCCGGTATGAACGTGTCGGAGGAAGAGGATTGAAGGGCTCCCTTGGGTCCGCCGGGCAGAACTACGAGTCCCCACACTTAGTTTCTGAGGATTTGAGTGTCGGTGGAAAGTGTCGTAGCGGCAGGGTCCTATACTAGCATGAGCAAAGGACAGGCTATGGCCGGGAACTCAACTTCGCATACCTCTGGTATGGCGGGACGTGGCTGACACGATGAGTGACCGGATGGGTGTGGGAAAAGCGTACTACCTCTGCAGAGGGTAAAACTATTCGAATAGCCGAGTCCTCGGATATGGACAGTTGGGAAGAACTACTAAGGCCATGTGCAAAGTTTTGCAAACTCTGGAGTTGTGTTGAGGAAATTGACTTGAAAAGGGTTATTTCCCACCTGTACCAATGAGTTGGTACGAGGTGGTGATGGGTTTTGGAACCATAACCAGGTTATGGTTGGATACCGGAGGAGTTCCGGAGAAACAGCTAAAATGGCGTTTTCTTAAAGGATAGTTATAAACTTCTTCTCACCCCCTTTTTATTAAAAAGATTTTTGAGAGTTTTCAAATAAAAGTTTTTAAGGAATAAAAGCTAGTGCTTACTCAAGTTGGGGTAGTTTGCGAGTACAATCAAATGTACTCATATTAGTTTCGTCCCTGGCTATTGTCTTAGCCAGATTTCGAGGAACCCTACGTTGAAGAGGAGTTTGGCGACGTCTATGCGAACTGAGATCTTCATAAGTTAGCTGCCTGTCGGGTGTTGTTAGGATGGATTAGCCCTACTACCGTAGCTTCCGCTGAATAAAGATGATTGGCCCTTGAAGGCACCTATGTATAATTAGGCCTGTATGGCCCGGTTTGTAAGACTTTAAACTCGGTATTGTATGGATGTAAACTTGATATTCAGTTCGGATTATGTGCAACGACAGACTGATCACGGGATCGTTGTGTTAAGCATAATCGGGTATTTCGGACGGCTAGTCCGGGTCCCCACAGGCTTACTTGGTCTTGCGGGCTTCTTTTGGATCAACTTTGAATGGTCCTTGGGATGAGCTTCCCACCATTTTGCTCTCGGTTCTCATAAGGACACTCTCTTATGTAGTGGTTCTTGTCATGACAATTGTAGCACGTCTTCCACTTTGAGGCTAGCTCTTTCTTCCCACTTGAGTTGTTCTCTTTATCAACCTTGGCTTTAGCTTTTGCCGGGTCTTGCCAAAACTCTCTTGTGGCAAGAGCTATATGACCATTTAGAGCCGGTTCAAGATCATTTGGAGCAATGTTGCTTGGGCACGCTTCAATCTCATCAAGACATACCACCTTGGCTTTCAAAGCAAGTGAGGGGCCTTGTTTCATCCCCATGGCCCTAGCACGGCTATCTTCGGCATTCTTGGTGGCAACCTTGGAGGCTTGCACTTCTTGCATAACTTCATTTGATGTCATTTCGTTGTAGTTGTGTCTTCCTTGAATGGCCTTCACCTCGATGGGCTCGGAAGGCAAGAGAGCATTCACATACTTCCTCTTGACATAAGCATCATCCACATAGGTTGCCCCCACATCAAAGAAGGCCTTTGCATGAGTCTTGAGTCTTCCATACATGTCTTCATGAGTCTCATTGTCAAACATGTAGAAGCCTTCGGCATCATTACTCAAAGACTCATATCGGTTTCTCTTCATGCTTTCATTCCCAAGAAATGCAACCTCAAAACAATTCCAAGCTTCTTTGGCGGTGGTGGCATTGAGAACATAATGCTTGTCACTTTCACCCACTGAAAGTTCAATCATATGGAGTGCGGAGGCATTGAGTTGCTTTTCGGCAAATTCTCTTCTTGTCACATTGCTTGGATCCGCAACCTTGTACCCATCTTTAATGATCCTCCAAAGCTCGATAGAGGCACTGTTAATATGAGATTTCATTGAGCGTTGCCAACTAGCAAAGGCTAATGCATTAAGCTTAGGTGGAGGACCAATGGGGTTTATGCGGGTGGTGATAGGTGGTCGATAGGGTACCATCCCGGAACGTTATGGTACTCTTCCTTCCCATCTTCATGCTTGGTAGGAGGAGGAGGAGATGGTTTAGATCCGGAGGTGGTTTCCACCCCTTCTCATTTTTCTTTTTACCCTCCTCGGAATCACCTTCATCGGAGTTAGAGATACCCTCTAGTGGGATGGTTTCCGAAACCTTGGCATTTGTGAGTTTCATGAGCATGTCACGCAACTCATCAAATTTGACATTCATGTCATTCATGGACGATGTAAATGTTGTTTCCAACGATTTGATATCGGCCATGGATGCCATGGTCTCTTTGGCCTTGGCAAGATCGGCCTCATCCTCACTTTGTGTCATACTTCTCTTAGGCTGTTAAGCCCAAAACAAGAGAGCCTAGGCTCTGATACCAATTGAAAGGATCGGTATGACACCTAGAGGGGGGGGGTGAATAGGTGCTACTCCAATTTTAGTCTTTTTCAATTAGGCTTGACACAAAAGGTAAATTCTCTAGATATGCAACTACGGTGAATTTACCTATATGACAAGCTAGCAACTAAGTACGATATAATAAGGCGGTAAACAAGGATAGAGGTAACCGAAGTCAAAGCACGCGGAGACATGGATGTAATCCCGAGTTCCTCCCTTTTAGGGGAGTACGTCTCGTTGGAGAGGTGTGAACCAACACAATGGTTCAACGGCCACAAAGGCCTCACCCTCTTCTCCGGTGAACCCACCACAAAGGTTTGGTTCACTTCAACTATCGGAAACCTTCGAGGTGGAGTCCGGAGCATTTACAACAACGATTTGGGGCACAACCCACAAAGGATTGGGGGCTCCCAAACAGCTACAATCTGTCACAAAGACAATCAAGTGAGTACAATAGGGGGCTAGGTTTTCCTAGTGGAAACCCTAGCTAATGGTCCCTCAAGTGAATGAGGGGGAAATGACAAACGGCTCGGTGAAGATGTAGATCGGGGCCTTCTCCTTCAATCCTCCAAAGATCAACAAGTTTGGGTGGAGGGATTGGGAGATCTAGTGATTCTTGAGCTTGCAACAATGGGGATCTTGATTTCTGGGCGAGCTCGCTGGCTGGAGGTAGATGGAGGGGTATATATACCCCTCCCAGAAAAGTAGCCATTGCAGAGAAGAATCACACCGGAGTTTCCGGTCCTAGTGACCGGAAACTCCGGCCTTGGGCGGAAACTCCGGCTTGCAGGGGCCGAAAACTCCGCCCCACACCAGGAGCTGAGCAACTTCTTCACATCTGAGACTTGGGCCAAAACTCCGGTGTACTGGGGCCGGAAAGTTTGGCCAGGGGCGGAAACTCCGCCCCACACCAGGGGCTGAGCAACAAATCAGCAGCAGAGACTTGGGCAAAGACTCCGGTGCCCTGGGCCGAAATGTTTGGCCAGGGGCGGAAACTCCGGTCCTGAGGACCGGAAACTCCGCCCCACACCAGGGGCTGAGCAACACTTCAGCAGCTTTGCTGTTTCTTCGAGGACAAGTCCAGGGACCGGAAACTCCGGCCTTGATGCCGGAAACTCCGGCCTGAAAAGCTCCAGAAACTATTTTCTCTTTTTGGTGTTGATGCACATGTTGTATACAATAAAACCTGCATCACTTATCACCAGATTAAAACATCCACAGTGTTGTTAACTAACACACAAAACTAAGAGATCACAAAATGTCCTTTCAGTGGGGCCGCGCCCAAGTGTGGCGTGGCCACCTCGGTCGCCCCCCGACGCTCCCCTTTGGACTATAAATTGCCCTTGACCTAAATATCGAGGGGGGTTCGAGCATATTTCATGAAACACATCCACGCTCCGCCGCCGCCGCGATCTCTATTCCGAGGATCAGAAGTTCCGTTCTGGCACCCTGCCGGGACGGGGATTCGGAGGAGATCATCACCATCGTCATCACCACCGCCTCTCCATCAACCATCAATGATTCCCCCATCCATGTGTGAGTAGTTCCCTGCTGTAGGCTGAGGGTCCGGCTGCGCGTTCGGTTAATATGGTTAATTCGGTTCGGTTTATACGGTTTTTTTTATTTATACGGTTTCAATACTTCGGTAAATACGGTTTTGTACGAGAATACGGTTCGGTTTCGGTAATAACCATTTAATTTCGGTTCGGTTTCGGTAATAACCAAATTAACCTAAGTTGACGCGAATTTAAAATGACAATTTCTTTTTGTGATCATATATTACAAAATAACGGAATATACTATAAAATTAATAGGCATATGATCCAAAGTAACCAAATAACCCATAAAGTTAATAAAAATCTATACAAAGAGCAAATCACATGCTACAAGTAACCCGTAAAGTTAATAAAAGTCAATAAAAGTAGCAAAATAATAAAAGTTAATAGGCATTTCGGTTTTTCTGGTTAACCATTCGGTTTTCGGTTATTAACCGTATTAACCGCAAGGCATATGGTTAGCTATTTTACTAACCGTAACCTTAACCGGAAACCAAAATAACCACAATTTCGGTTCGGTTTCGGTTTTTTCAGTTCGGTTTCTCGGTTTTCGGTTAACCGTGCACTGCCTTAGCTGAGGGGATGGTAGGGATTGGATGAGATTGTTCATGTAATAAGTTGCCAGATTGTTAGGGCATGGTGCCTAGTATCCATTGTTAGTGCTATTTATCATTGTTGCAACTTGTTGTGCTTAATGCTTGCCACTAGGGCCCGAGTGCCATGATCTCAGATCTGAACATGTTGTTGATGCATGAGAATAATTATGTTTTAGATCATATCTGCAAGTTGTTTTCACCTGTTATTGTCCGGAACCCGAGGCCCCGGAGTGACAGCAACCGGGATAACTGGAGGGGATGGCTTTGACTTGAGGATTACGTGTGTTCACGGAGTGTTAATGCATTGCTCCGGTACTTTATTAAAAGGAGTACCTTAATTGCCAGTAGTTTCCCTTGAGGCCCCGCTGCAAACGGGCTGGCAGGACAGTAGATGTTGTGCAAGTTTCTCATTGCGAGCACGTACGACTATATACGGAACACATGCCTATGTTTGACTAGTACTAGGATGCTTTTATAATTGTTTACCTGCAAATGCCCTGAGTTATGATTATTACATGAGCGCTCTTATCCATGCAACGCCCGTACATCCGTCCCTATGCCTACAGTACTTTTAATCCTGCTGTTTACTGAAATTACTGCTGCTGTCTTTGTTACACTGTTGCTGCTATTACTTTGTTACTACTGCTGTTATATCACCGTTGCTACTGATAATCTGTGTCGAGGAAGTCTACTTTCAGGTGCAGCTGAACTGACAATTCATCTGTTAAGGCTTATATTTATTCTTTGGCTCCCCTTGTGTCGAATCAATAAATTTGGGTTTTACTTCCCTCGAAGACTGTTGCGATCCCCTATACTTGTGGGTCATCAAGACTATTTTCTGGCGCCGTTGCCGGGGAGCATAGCTTTATTTATAAGTTCATCTGGAAGTGATATCCTTTGCTGCAATCCATTTATCATGGGGAAAACTCATGACAAGAAGGTGGCTATTCTGCCATCCACTACAAGGAAAGGTACGGCTCTGAACTCCGCTGCTGCTCTTGATTCACCATCTGTTATTAATCAACTGGTTACACCGCCACACGCACCTGCTTCGCGTGTTGGCACTACTGAATCTGAAACTGTTTCTGATGAATTTGATGATGCTTCTACTGTGCTTAGTGAAACTGGTTCGTTAGGTCCTTTTCTAGATGCTACGATTGCTAGGTCTAGACTTATTGAAAATTCTGAAATGCCTAATGAAAATGTTGTCACACCTGTTGCTTCTCCTGAGTCGAGGGAATTCATCGATGATGATGACCCCGAGGAAGATTATATAGAAGTAGATGAAGCTTTTGCTGAAAAATGCAGGAATCTTGACTCTTCTGCTGATTCTGCCACTATAATGGATTTTCTGAAAAAACACACTGTTAGCTACAAATTGTCTGCTGATCCTGAGTTTGCAACATCTCCTATTCGTATAACTGATAAGGATTATGACTTTTCTGTGGATTTGTCCTTTATATCTGTGGTAGAGAAAGATCCTTTTTGTGGTGCTGAAGATGAAAGTGCTATGGAACATATGAACAAGTTATCTACTTTAAGTAGTTTGTTCTCTGATGATATTAAATTGCGCACCTATTTTGTTACCAAAATTTTTCCTTTCTCTCTGAAAGGCGATGCTAAAGCTTGGTTTGGTAATTTGTCTCCCGGTTGTATTAAAAATCCTTTAGGATTGGTTGATGTTTTCTTCCATAAATATTATCCTGCTAGTGTTCAACATGTTGCTTTGCAGAGAATTTTTAACTTCAAGCAATTGCAGGAAGAAAATATTTCTGAAACTTGGTCAAGGTTTTGTTATTTGCTTAGAGTTCGACCTGGACATGATATACCTAAAAATGAACTTCTTGATATATTTTATAATGGACTAACCGATGAATCTAGGACATTCCTGGATAGTTGTGCTGGTTGTGTTTTCAGGAAACGAACTCCAGATGAAGCTGAGGAATTAATGGCTAAGATTAGCCAAAATTATGAAGATTGGGTTATAGCTGAACCCACTCCCACACCAGAGCCTGCGCCAGTGCCTACACCAAGAAAGAGAGGTGTTATTGAACTTGATAATGAAGGAATGAGAGAAGCCAAGAGGACTCTCAAGGAGAGGGGTATTAAATCTGAAGATGTTAAAAATTTACCTCCAATAGAAGACTTATGTAAGCCGACTCCTCCACCTTCAATTGAGGTACACTCTCTACAATATTTCGATGCTGGTGATATTCCTTATGGTAAGCCTCCTGATCAATGCTTAGATGAACTTGATAATTTTATTGTTAAGCAGGAGCATTTTAATATGAGAGTAGAAAATCATCTGTTAGAAAATTCTCGTATTATTAGTAATTTGCAAGATGTTTTGGTAAGAACTGTAAATGACATTAAAGGTCTAGTTAAACATCTTAGTATGGTTCAAACTCAAATGGAGCAAATTACTAAAGTACAAAAAGACTTGCTAGCTAAAAATTCTAATAGTAATGGAAAACATGCTTTTGGAATAGCAACTAGGAGTGGAGCTTCCACTCAAGATCCTTTGTATCCTGAGGGACATCCTAAAAGAATTGAACAAGATTCTCAATTAGCTGAAAGGCCCAGCTCTCCTTCTAAGAAAAAGAAGAAGAAACATAAACCTGCTGTAGAGTCTTCTGAAACTATTAAGGAAAAAGAACCTGCTAGTGATCCTAATAGTATATCTGTGTCTGATGCTGAAACTGAAAATGGTAATGAACCTGTTAATGATAATGATAGAAACAATGCTAATAATAATGAAGAGGTTGAGAGCGATTCTGATAGTGACACTGAAAATAAAAATTGCACTAAAGAGGATTTTGTAGCTAAGAAACATGGTAAAGAAAGAGAACCTTGGGTGCAAAAATCAATGCCTTTTCCTAATAAGAAACATAAATCCAAGGAAGAAGAACACTACAACAAGTTTTGTGAGTGGATGAAACCTTTGTTTTTGCAAATTCCTTTGACTGATGCTATTAAGCTGCCTCCTTATTCGAAATACATGAAGGATATTGTTTCTAACAAGAGGAAAATTCCTAATGAGGAGATTTCCACCATGCTTGCTAATTACTCTTTCAATGGTAAGGTTCCAAAGAAACTTGGAGATCCAGGTATACCAACTATTCCTTGCTCTATTAAAAATAATTATGTTAGAACTGCACTTTGTGATCTTGGAGCTGGAGTAAGTGTGATGCCTTTCTCTCTTTATAAGAGACTTTATTTAGATAAATTGATACCAACTGATATATCTTTGCAAATGGCTGATAAATCTACTGCTGTTCCTGTTGGTATATGTGAAAATGTTCCTGTTCAAGTTACTACCAACTGTTTGATTTTGACTGACTTTGTTGTGTTGGATATGCCTGAAGATGATAATATGTCCATTATTCTTGGTAGACCTTTTCTTAATACTGCAGGAGCTGTTATTGATTGCAATAAAGGGAAAGTTACTTTTAATGTCAATGACAAAGAGCATACTGTTTATTTTCCCAAGAAGCAAAATGTATTATGTGGAGTTAGCTCAATTGCAAGTTATAAAACTATCAAAGTTGGAAGTATTGATTGTCCTATTTATGACCACCATGAAGGATATGAAAGTATTATGGTTGGGACAATATCTATTCAATATAAGGTAACATAATGGTATCATGTAGTTTAATTCTTTTATGTCAAATAAAATATATTTGGTGGCAAGACTTGATCAACCTTGTTGACAAATACATTTTAGTTGCATAAAATTGTTAAACCACATTCTCTCTTTCTCATCTGTTATACCTTCTGTTATATTGCTGTCTTTATAAATTTTTAGAATGTTGTTTAGTGTGGTTAAAATTTTGCTTAGCTGCTGTTTAGAATTTTAAGTGCCCAGTTTTTGCTCGAAATTGAAAGTTGTCAGAAAAATCTGAAAATTTTACGTAAATTCCTATTTTGAAAAATGCAACGTGGTAGTACCTGGGGCTGACCAGGGGGACCCACCACGCTGCCACGCCATAGCTCGGCGCGGCAGGGGTGGAGGCCGCGCCCCCCTGTGGCGTGGGTCCCACCTGAGCCTCCACAAGGTGAGATTCCTCCCCTTTCTTTCTCTCTCCCGACCAAACTCATATCCATTGTTCAAACTCGTGTTCCTGCTGCTCTTGAGCTCGAATTTTTCGATCTCCTTGCTCAGCCCATTTCAGTTGCTGAAACTTTGCTTGTTTACTCACCGGTATGTGACTCCTTCGATTATCCAAGTAGAATTTTGTTTAGTGTTGTATTTCTAGAGTATTTTGCTGCTGTATGTTGCTGGTTAAGTGAGCTTGCATGCTTGTTCTATGCTTAGATTAATTATCCTTGATGCATGTGTAGCCCTCTTGCAAGTTTCTATAGTAGTTGCCTTGATTCTATAGTTGCAAAATCATTTTTTATGAGACTTGTTGAAAAATTTCAGAAAAGGAAGATGAAGAAATTTTCCTTTGGAGAGTTGTTTGAGAGGCGTGCACCATCATCCTCAAGGAAGACCAGGTCATCTGAAGCCAAAGTTCCTAGGAGATCTTACAATGAAGATCTTATTACTCCAGAGATTGATGATTCGGGGGACCTTGGAGCACCACATCCATCTGTTTTTCCATGTACTCAATTTTTGCAGGCTGCAGGGATTTATGAGGACTTCATGAGCATGATTGAGAGTGTGGGTCTACAAACATTCATGGGGGATACCAGGACCCAATATTCTAGACTCACTAAGATCTTTGTTGAGAGTTTCAAATTTAACTGCAAAGCTTATAAACCAACAGTTGATTTTAAAATTTATGATCGTGCATGTACTATGGAGCTAGATAATTTTTGCAGGATCATAGGTATTGCCCCATCGGGGACGACCAAGAAGATTAAGGAGCAGCCATCCGAGCTAACTGCGCTCTACCAGGAGTTGTGTTATGGAGACTCTCGCTCAGCCCACCGTGGTAAGATAAGAAATGTTCAGTTTCCGGCCATAAGGTATTTCCTATACTACTTAACTAGAAGTGTTCTTCCTAGGGAAAACACTAGTAATATTTCGAATATGCATCTAGCATTTCTTGCTACTGCTTTGAAGGGCGATAAAACTTATAATCTTGGTGCTTTAGTTGCTCGCCGCCTCGCCACCAAAGGCCCCATTTTTGGAGGCATTATTGCTGCGCGTGTTTTAGCTGACTTTAGTCTTGAGGCTGATCCTACTGATGAAATTTTAGTTCCTGAAAAACTTGATCTCTCTGCTATGATAGCACATAAATTTGTTACATCTGGATCCACTCTTGATAACTTGGTTTATAGAATTGTTTATGCTAACGAGGCGGAGCTGGAAGTTCCTCTACCGCAACCAAGTTTGTTCAGTATTTACAGGGATCCTCTATCATATTCGCGGGAGGAATTGAGCACACAGATGGTGGTGCCGCGATACCACGCGCGGTTCTACCCAGATGGGCAGCCGGGGCAGCCTACGGTGCCACCGCCGGCGGCCCCTGACGTCCCCTATTATGGCGGCGCGCCATATTACCCTGACCAGCAAGGAGGATCCTCTTCATCGACCGCCTACGACGCTTCGGCATGGGGTCCGTGGGGATGATTGTCTCCCAATTAGGCCAAAAGCCTAAGCTTGGGGGGAGGTACGCGTATACTGACAGTTCGCTCATTTCTATATTCGCTCCATGTCAGTTCTTTGTATATCCATATTTCGCTTTCTTTTATTTGTTCTTGCTTGTGGTGTTTATTTTCTCAAAACCCAAAAATACCAAAAATATTTTCGTTGTTTCTCTATGCTTTTATTTTAGTAATTCGAGTTGTAGTTTTATTTTGTCTTTTTGATTTTCGAGTTGATATTCAAAAAACCCAAAAATATTTTCCTTTTTATTTGCTTCTTCCTTGCTTTGTTTTAAAATTCGAAAACACCAAAAATATTTGTTGTTCTTCTTGGTTTTGTATAGTTCTTTTCAGATTCAACAGCCGTCTGTGACTCCACCTGGAGCTTGGTTTTCATTTTATAT
Source organism: Poa pratensis (assembly GCA_947311845.1). Classification (NCBI taxonomy): domain Eukaryota; kingdom Viridiplantae; phylum Streptophyta; class Magnoliopsida; order Poales; family Poaceae; genus Poa; species Poa pratensis. Next base: position 18,553,218 of record CAMZMU010000069.1, read on the forward strand.
CATTCAAGTCATGCGAGCGAAGGGCAATAATGACGATATTCGACAACTTGATGTGGTGAGAGGCTGGTATGAACCGTATTTGTTTTCATTTTTGTACACATACCTGTCCATATGATTGCGCTTAGTAGTTATGGTATGGGCTATGTTACTTGATGAATGCTTGATAGCCATGTTTTCTCATGATTAATCCTAATCTCCTGAAGGTGCACCATATGTCATATAGTTATTTGCATGCATTGTTTTATTCGTAGAGTGGTATTGTAGTGTGGTATCCTCCTCTGAATGTTTTACTTGATTCGACTTGGCACATGCTTACACATGTTTATGACTCAAAACAAAAGTCAAGCCTCGACGATCTATTGTGACTCAGAGTTTCTGTATCACTTTTATGCCACTGCTAATTTTATTCTGTCGCAAGTATGATTATGACAGTTGTGCTCTCTTGTTGTCGCTTCCCCGTCTATTGCTAGCCTTCACCTGTACTAAGCGGGAATGCTGCTTGTGCATCCAAAATCCTGAAAACCAAGTTATTCCAAAGAGTCCACTATAAATTCCTATGCATGGTTTTAAACCATTCCAAGTAAATTTCTTCGTGTGCTATCTTTAACTATTCAAAATTGTACAATCCCTTTTTGTGTCACTGCGTGTAGCTCATAAGGATGTGGTAGTAGAACTTGTCATCTTCCATGCTAAATGATTTCCAAGGACAAGTAGCTTCATCTGCTTGTCCACTTTTATTTTTGCAAAAGAGCTGGTTAGTCCACCTATCATTTAATATTAAAATAGACACTCCTCCACGGTGATTGTTGGTCGGCACCCGAGGATTCGGTTAGCCATGGTTTGTGGAAGAAAAGGTTGGGAGGAGTGTCAAAAATCTGTAAGCATGATATAATGCAAACTATATGAATTTTCGGAACCGCTCTAAAAGTTGGTTAGTTATGGAAGATGACAAGAACTCTATCGCGGATTTGTTGACACTTGCAACCACTTCTCAAAATATTATTTTTACACTCTTTATATGCCTTCGGGAACTAACAAGCTCTAGCACACGATTTAATCCCTGCTTCCCTCTGCGAAGGGCCTATCTTTTATTTTAATGTTGAGTCACCATCCTTCTTTAAAGCACTTCTTTGAGAGCATGACTGTCATTCTTAGTGAAATGTGCTTGTCCCAGAATAGGTTAGTAGTGACATAGCTTGATGCTTTTATCTTTGATAAGCTTTATTTCTAGTCTGCCTGTAAACTTCAGAGGTGCCTGGGCATTTATGTTTTGCTGCACACATTCGGGCAAGCGAGATACCACTTTGCCATACCCAATTACGAACATTGCAATCCTGCACTTAGTTATATGCCATGTTGTTTACCTTTAGTATGTTAGAATCTTTTCATGGCTGCATATTTATCAAGCTTTTATCTTATGCATATCTCCTATCATGAGCTAGTAAGTATAATCATAATTCAAGTATGTATACATCATATGAAGCAATTGTGTTCGTAAAAGTTTCTTTATCGCGTTCAGTTTGTCAACTGAATTGCTTGAGGACAAGCAATAAGCTAAGCTTGGGGGGAGTTGATACGTCCAAAACGTATCTACTTTTCCGAACACTTTTGCTGTTGTTTTACCTCTAACTTGTATGATTTGGATGCAACTAACATGGACTAACGCTGTTTTCAGCAGAATTGCCCTGGTGTCTTCTTTTTGTGCAGAAAAGTCAACTTTCGAGAAAAACTCCGAAAACAATTGCGATCGTCATATTTCACCGGAAGACCCACGGAGCCAGAAGGGGAGTCGGAGAGGCCACACCAGGCAGCCACGCCATAGCTGGGCGCGGCTGGGGGTGGGGCCGCGCCCAAGTGTGGCGTGGCCACCTCGGTCGCCCCCCGACGCTCCCCTTTGGACTATATATTGCCCTTGACCTAAATATCGAGGGGGGTTCGACCATATTTCGCGAAACACATCCACGCTCCGCCGCCGCCGCGATCTCTATTCCGGGGATCAGAAGTTCCGTTCTGGCACCCTGCCGGGACGGGGATTCGGAGGAGATCATCACCATCGTCATCACCACCGCCTCTCCATCAACCATCAATGATTCCCCCATCCATGTGTGAGTAGTTCCCTGCTGTAGGCTGAGGGGATGGTAGGGATTGGATGAGATTGTTCATGTAATAAGTTGCCAGATTGTTAGGGCATGGTGCCTAGTATCCATTGTTAGTGCTATTTATCATTGTTGCAACTTGTTGTGCTTAATGCTTGCCACTAGGGCCCGAGTGCCATGATCTCAGATCTGAACATGTTGTTGATGCATGAGAATAATTATGTTTTAGATCATATCTGCAAGTTGTTTTCACCTGTTATTGTCCGGAACCCGAGGCCCCGGAGTGACAGCAACCGGGATAACTGGAGGGGATGGCTTTGACTTGAGGATTACGTGTGTTCACGGAGTGTTAATGCATTGCTCCGGTACTTTATTAAAAGGAGTACCTTAATTGCCAGTAGTTTCCCTTGAGGCCCCGCTGCAAACGGGCTGGCAGGACAGTAGATGTTGTGCAAGTTTCTCATTGCGAGCACGTACGACTATATACGGAACACATGCCTATGTTTGACTAGTACTAGGATGCTTTTATAATTGTTTACCTGCAAATGCCCTGAGTTATGATTATTACATGAGCGCTCTTATCCATGCAACGCCCGTACATCCGTCCCTATGCCTACAGTACTTTTAATCCTGCTGTTTACTGAAATTACTGCTGCTGTCTTTGTTACACTGTTGCTGCTATTACTTTGTTACTACTGCTGTTATATCACCGTTGCTACTGATAATCTGTGTCGAGGAAGTCTACTTTCAGGTGCAGCTGAACTGACAATTCATCTGTTAAGGCTTATATTTATTCTTTGGCTCCCCTTGTGTCGAATCAATAAATTTGGGTTTTACTTCCCTCGAAGACTGTTGCGATCCCCTATACTTGTGGGTCATCAATGGAGCTTAGCAAGGCTCTCCCATCATGGTGTATGGGGGAGTATTTGGAGAAGTCTTCATCAAGCATGTGCTAGCAAGCAAAATCAAGAAAGGTGTTCCAACTTGAGGGAGTCAAGTTCGGCATCATCTAGCTCCAGTGGAATGCGCAAGGAAAGGTATGATCTTGATAAGGTTTCTATTTACCGGTCTCATGGTGTTAGTGGGAGACCGGGTTATAGGATAGACGGCGTACTATCAAGATGGGCTCTAAAGTGAGTAACTTGATCGCATCTTTGTGGAGAGCTCAAACCTTTGCATACTTGGCATATCATCTTTCTTGGTTCTTATTTGGCTTTTATCCATGTGAGAATTTAGAGGTTGTGTTCATCTCCATACCAAGCTCTAGTTCATCGAAAACAGATTTCATATGCATATCATGTTGCGTTTTTATATTGGAGGTTTTACCGGCTTATCTTTTCTAGAGATGTCAAACTATCTCCTTGTGGTTTCCTCCTCACATTATGGACTATGATGTGTATATGCATGATCTTGTAAGGCTTGTGATTATCTTTGAAACAAGCCCAAGATCATAGAAAACGGAGTCTTGATGAATATCTTGTTGAGTTTTGATGTTGGAGGATTTACCGGTTGTTCTTGTATAGAGAAGGTTTACCTTTCTACATTTGATTTTATCCTTCCATGTTGGACTATTATGTTTCTCTGCATGATCTTGTAAAGCTCTTCGTTGCGATTCCAACGAGCCCAAGAACATCGAAAACAGAGTTCGAAAACTCAAGTTATGTCCGTTTTGGTGTTGTTGTTTCTGCAGTTTTTACAAAGGGCGGTAGTACCGACCCAAAGCCAGGTACTACCGCATATCGCGTGTTTTGGTACTGGATTCGAGTGGTTTTGACCCGGTAGTGACCCGGTAGTACCGGGACAAGCCCGGTAGTACCGCCCTGGTGCAGAAAAACAGCCCAACGGGCAGATTTTTGGGCAACTTTTTAAGGGCCCTTCTGCCCCAATGTTTCCTAATCACTGCTGCACGTTTTTCCCCTCTCTCTCCTCCATTGTTGACCTTGGAAAAGCTTGCCCCCTCTCAATTTCTCCATGATTCTTGCATATCTTTGAGGGAAAAGTGAGAGGAGATTTAGATCTACAATTCCACCAATCCATCTCTCCTCTAAGTGAGGGTAACCTAGTAGATCTTGATCTTGAAGTTCTTGATGTTTCTCCTACTTTGTTCTTCCTCTCTTCTCCCTCCATAAGTATTAGTTGTTTTTGTGGGATTTGAGAGTGAACGATTTGAGCACTTGTACTCTTGCCATTACTTTGTGTATCGGTTTGTGCTCTCCACGAGGATTCGTGGAAGTGAAAGTTTGTGAACTTGTTACTCTTGGGTCTTTGGTCCCTAGACGCCTTTGTGGTGGTTGAGACCTTTGTGGTCACTTGTAGCCGTTCGGGAGCCCCCAATCCAGTTGTGGGTTGTGCCTCGGATTGTTGTTGTAAAGGCTCCGGATTCCGCCTTGAAGGGTTCCGATAGTGGAAGGTGAACCAAATCTTTGTGGTGCGGTTCATCGGAGAAGAAGGTGAAGCCTTTGTGGCTGTTGAGTTGACTTTTGTGGTATCTCACACCTCTCCAACGAGACGTACTCCCCTAAAAAGGAGGAACTCGGGAATACATCCTCGTCTCCGCGTGCCTCGGTTATTTCTATACCCGAGCTTTTTACTTATGCATTTTACATTGTGATAGCCTTCGTGCTTGAATTATTCTATATTGCTATCACTTGTTGCTTGTCTTGCTTAGCATAAATTGTTGGTGCACATATGTGAGCCTAGTATTTAGTTTGTTGGCTTGTTAATTTAAACACCTAGTTTTATTCCGCACTTATCAAGCCTATACCGATTAAGTTTTTATCGCCTATTCACCCCCCCCCCTCTAGGCGACATCCTTGTCCTTTCAGGGGATTAGAGAAATTTGTGAGAGAGTGGACCACGTTAGAGAGGGTGGAGATGGCGATGGAAGTGGTGGTGAAGGTGGCGAACACAACATGGGCGGCGGCAGTCGCCAGCCTAGGGAGCTCCATCCCTCGGTCTTCTTCCTCCATGCCTACTGGATGTTGTAGATGAGCGCCCCCCACCCCCTTGTAGATGGCATCCAAGGGGAGACAAATTCATGATAGTGTTTGGCCTCCTATAGAATTGTTCAACGCAAAATTTTCTACAACTTTCATGTCGTATTTTTCCGTTTGAACTCATCTTCAGACCGTCCCATGGCGATCTCTAAAAGGTTTCAAGTGAGGATAGATTTTAGCAAAGTTCGGATTGTGTAATATCCAAGTGATTCCTACACATCAAGCTGGACATCAAGAACTTGTGCATTCTCGCAACTATTAATAGGTTAGTCCAAATAAGTACGATAAAATATGTCAAAATTTCATAGATAATTTTATAGTAAACTACAAAATTCGACGATACCGGATCATAATAAACTGCTCCATGGGAAACCCTAGATCTTGTCTCCCAGATCGAACGATGGTTGCACGGTTGGTGCCATTTTCCCTCCCGGGGGCATCATTTTGGGGTAGGTTCTTCCTGGTAGGGCCAGGAGGTGAGGGTATTGCATCTACTGCATCGACACATCGAGTCTCGGCTGTGTACCACAACGGAGTCTCGGCGAGTGTAGGCGGTGACAGTGTCTGGTGTCGAGGTGGCGTGATGGCAGCCCGGGGAAGGTTGCTTCGATCTACACCGCGGAGATGGGTTGGCGGCAATTTCTTGAGCGTGCACATGGGAGACTCACTCTAGTTTTCGCCGGTGAGCCGATGATGGCTGTGGTAGGGATGTAAGGCCTCATTTTCTCTATCGTTGTGCTACTAGTGGTGTGTTGTCACCTTGTTTGGTGGCTTTGGTTTGTATGTTCATTGTAATTTTTTTGGCGGTGTTTGTTGAATAAATGAAATAAATCAAAACCATGTATGCATCTCTACGATGCAGAGGCCGGTATTTTCCCTTTTGAAATAAAAATAGTTTAGGCACTTCATTAAACATGACTAAGATACTTGACTTAACATAGACTCCTGATTCCTAAACAGTTTGGACACTTGATCTCACAAGACATGTTAATCCATACATGAACAGTTTGACATCTTCAAAACATACTACTGGAGACGCCAAACATATAGTCAACCCAGCTATTCAGTTGCCATCATACTTCAGTTCAAACTTTGTTGCCGCGAGAGACCAACCAACAATGAACATCACCGCGCAGAAGCCAAGGTTGCAAGTACCTATACTCGTGAGTGAATCTCTTGGCCTGAATTCAACACGATCTGCTGCACAGATACCTGCCTCCGAGTAGGCTTCCACAGAAACCGTGAGTGTTCCGGCACGTCGCACACAAACAACATTCCTTTGAAGGGTAATATGACCATCCGGATCCACATGCATTGGTCCATCTCCAGAATCAAGGAGCACGAAATCCTCATCTATGCCAGCAGTACGGGCAACCAAGCGACCTGCATAATCATCAGGCCATGACCCTTGAATAACGTCAGCAGAGATAATAGTTGCTGCAACCGAGCTACCAAGCAGAGCAGAGGTGATCTCGAGCGTGCAGAAATTGCCGTCCCAACGACGACGGGCAAGGTGGCCGGACTGTCCAAAACCATGTCCATATACGAACCGTTGAGCCATGAATGTTTCATCATCAGACTCTGTCGTCTTGCCCTTCACTTTTAGTTGGATTTCAAAGTCGACAGGGTCGATCAACGCAATCGGGCGACACGGGCCAGTCAACTGCAAGAATGGATCCTGCAGGCATCGTTGGTAACAATAAGGTGCAGAGGACGATAGTATATTAGGTTATGTCAGTGCCAGCAGCAAGAGAATTAGTTAGAAGAAGAAAAAAATACCTGAGGTGTGAGAATTTGGGGTCATCCCTTGTGCGGCTGAACAAAAGGTTGCGATTGTGATCCACGGTGTCTCGAGCGGCAATAAAGCCGTATACCTCCACTGGCCACCTGATTCTCCAAACTTCGTTCTCCATGACTTGGATGGAGAAGATCTGCAAGCAACTGCCGAGGCTAGCATGTGCTGGGATGGCACCATATGTGTGAAGTATGGGAGTCACAAACGCTGCAACCAAACAAAAGTGAAAGATACCACTGATTAGCTCTTGGTCATGTCCCTTAATTCTGGCTAGAAATCTAAAACTGACCAAAAAGATCCCTTTCTAGTTAATTACTAAGTAGAAAACATAAATCAAGGTACGCATGACGGCAAGAGCAAGCTACAAGGAACAATGTGATCTGGTTCAGAAATAACAATACAGTAAGAATAAAAGAAGAGCATGAATCAGATAAGTAGCTTACTGTAATCTTCGAAGGAACCAGACGAGCTGCCCCAAACGTCTTCCCAGAAGCGACGGTATTTAACCATGTCTTCTTCCTCGTCCTCCAACATCTCGCTGTATGATCTGCCTAACCCAACTTGCTTGGGACTAAAGATTGTGTTGTTATTTGCTCGTTTCTCGATCCCACCATGCATCGATTTCTGTGTTTCTGTATCATCAAGTAGTTGCTCTGAGAATGAATCAGCTAGTTCTTCCATCGTTTGTGCTTCTCTGTTTGAGATATTAATCAGTAGTGTGTTGATTCCCTCTCACAAGGAATTCGATCGCCCAAAGTGAAACTGAAAAAAAGAGAGTGAAGAATCAGGGGAGAGAGGTCGTACGGGCTTGTGACGCTGCTGCTGCTGCTGCTGCTGCTGCTTGGGGCTCGGGAAGGAGTGCTTGACGGCTGGGGAATCGGGTGCCGTTGCAGCGCAGGGAAGGACGGGTGCGGCTGCGCGGGAGGAGGACGGCCGGGGAAGAAGCACTCGGAGGTGGGGGTGCAGAGGAGGACTGCGGGCGCAGTAGGGGAGAACGACCGTCGACGGCTTGGCGAGCCGGCTGATGGCGACTGGTGGTGGCGATTCAGGTTTTCGTCGGCGGGCTGAACCCTAAACTATGGCGCCGCTTCTTCGATTCGTGCGCGGGCGGTGGGGAGAGAAAAAATTGTGAGTATCAATTGGTATCGAAACCAACTCGAGCCCGCGACTTTCGTTGAGTATTTGGCTCCAGTCAGTGCTCCTGCCATTTAAAAAAATCGAAAATCATATATTAGGATTTTCAAAAAATTCTGAGAAAAAATTCCGGATGTTGCCAACATTGTATCCTACAAACATGCAAAAACTAAATTTGAAATACTTTGTATTATGAGCTACACAAAGATGACAAAAGCGTGGATCTTAGTATGGATAGTTTTAAATCTCTAAATTTATCAAATTTTGTCATTTTTATGTAGCCCATAATACAAAGTATTTGAAATTGATATTTTACACATTTGTGGGATACACCATTACCTACGTTTCAAAAGACACTTTTCAACTTTTCTCATGCAAAAGAGTTAAAAACATAAGAGTAAAACGCTTGGGAGGTCACAAAGTTGCCATACATGAGCGAATTGGTCACAACTGGGAAAATGCTAAGTTTTGGTCACAAAATTGCCAAACATGAGCGAATTAGTCACTCTGTCAAAACAGACGTTAAGTCGCTGACGTGGCAGTTTTTTTTTACAAAATACACCCTATAATTTTATTTCTTTTAATTGTTAGGTCCTTTTTCGATTTGTTCACCAGGTAGGCCAGGGAGGAGTCGCCGAGCAGCAGCCAGACGAAGCTGGGATCCTCCCGGGCAAGCCTGGCTGCCGCGCCGAAGGCCTCGGGCTCCAATACCAGCGTCGTAGGGACCAGGAGGACGACGGCCACCGGGGCCATGTACCGGAGCGGGTCCATGGAGTTGAGCTTCTCCCTGCACGTACACCAAATCGAAGGCAATCAATCAAGTCGAGCAGAGCAGGATCCTTTGCAGCATGGTCTTGAGCGCCCTCCCGGCCGTGGCGCCGACGCACATGATGAAACCGAACAGATGGAAGCTCGGCTCGCCCTGAATTTTAGCTGCAGACTTGGTCAATGTTTGGTCTTTGAGCAAGATTGCTTCGAAAATTCATTCGGATCGTGCTGCGAATTTTACCCCGGTGGCGATGACGACGCCGACGACGACGGGTATGAGGGCGGCGTAGGTGGCGCCGGCCTCGCGGCGGGCGGCGATGGCGTAGGCGATGAGCACGGTGAAGTAGGGCGTGGTGGCGCCGACGGCCTGGTTGAAGAGACGGGGAGGTAGCGGGGCGAGACGTTGCCGGTGACGACGGAGCCGCAGAAGACGGTGCCCAGCACGGCGACCCTCGCCGCCTGGCCGCGCGAGAGTGGCTTGCGCGGGGCACAGGGGGCGCGGGGCACAGGGCACGGGGGCGCGGCCGGCAGAGTCCCCGCCCAGGTCGCCGCCGCAGTTCCTGGTTGGGCCGTCCGCCCCCGCCGGCGCGCGGCTCCTGCCGCAGGACACGAACATCGGCGGCGTGACCGGTGTGGACCGGGACGGCCCCCTTCACCGGCGCCGCCGCCGCCGGACACCCGTGGCAAGCCTGCAGGTGAAGGCGACGGGGATGGTGGAGGCAAAAAAAACAAATCGAAAAAGGACCTAACAATTAAAAGAAATAAAATTATAGGGTGTATTTTGTAAAAAAACAAACTGCCACGTCGGCGACTTAACGTCTGTTTTGACGGAGTGACTAATTCGCTCATGTTTGGCAACTTCGTGACCAAAAATTAGCATTTTCCCAGTTGGTGATCAATTCGCTCATGTATGGCAACTTTGTGACCTCCCAAGAGTTTTACTCAAAACATAAATAAACTTTTCGCGCGCAAAAGAGTTAAATACATGAGAATTTTCCGTCAGACCATTCTATGTTACAGAATGTTTTTTTTATGAGGTAAAAGAGTTGCCATTTCATTAATTAAGAAGAAAAGAGGTGGCTGAATAATTAATGGGTAACCGGCCGAAAACCGGCACATACGCACTCACCAACTGTTATGGAACATGACTCTTGCGAGGGCACACATGGCCACCCTGGTTATCAAACGCAAACCGTACACATAACGCTGAAGACGTCGAGGTTGTTCACCAGCGTCATCGTCACCGGTCCACCGACAGCGACTCCGATTTCACCAAAGAGACGACCACCTAAGAACTGTTGAGAACTGTTGGGATTTGTAGTAGAAAACAAAAAAATGGTCCTAGTAATAAATCCAGGATCTAATCTATGAAGGTGCAAAAGAGGGGATCGATCTAGATCAGTACCAACAGCCGATTGTTGGTGAAAAACCGTTGGTGCAGATCCCGTAGCTAGGTGTATCCTCCCAGCCGCGAGGATGTTCCTTCCTTCCTAGGATAGGATCCAATGTACTATCCCTTTGCCGGTATCCACACGTACGTGGTCACCAATCCAGCAGCGCTCCGTCGTCCCGAACGAAGAAAAGCTGGAGCACTAGATCAACCTTGTGGTGTATGTGGAGAGAATGAGAGAGGGGAGGAGAAGGCAACAACCCTTAAGCACAATGGCACACCAAGAGGGGCTGCCCCTCCTCTCCTTATATAGGCTCAAGGGGAGGACCAAGGGTGTTTCCTCCCTTTAATGGCAAGCCCATCAATGAGGGGGTTACCACCATTTTAATTACATACACATTAAGAAGTGGGTTAACCTTTAATCTCATGCATATTATGGAGGTGACATTCTCTCATACTCCTAACACATCCTCATACTCAACAGACCAGTGATACTTAAGTGATAGAGCACCCACAGTGTGTGCCAAATTTGGGTGCCAAATTGGACATTTGGCTTTTGGCACTAGCTCCCTCCATTGTGGGATGCCAAATTAGAAAGCCAAAGCCAAAAAAATATGGCGTGGGAGCAACTAGAAGAGCCAATGTCAAATCTTTTAATTGAATAAAAAATGCACTCTCACTCATCTAGTATTTTGGTTAGCACATGAGACCACATGAGGGATTTTATTTAGTTTTTGTTATAGTTGGGTCCTACATATGTAAGCAAATTTGGCTATGGCAACATTGTGCATGTCCAACAGAATTTGGCAACGATGTCATTTATACATACGTGACAAATTTTGCTTTGGCAACACTGTGGATGCCCTAAGACCTCGCAAGTTCGGTAACGTGTAGACATGACCTGTAACTCCTTTCGGTCAATAATCAATGGCGAGACCACTCAGAGACCATTGATTTCTACACTTACACGAGTGGATTCGAGCAAACCTTTTGTTCCCATACACAATTATCTTTGCTTGGCGATACTTAACAAAACCTGAGGCACGGTTATATCGGTGTCCCTGTGAAGCAACAATTGATCACGATACTAGTTATCCTCGTTTTCGATTTGTTCTATTTTCTCGTTTTCGTATTCCGGTATCCCCGTGATTATATCACGATGTGTCTGGTCAGACGATAATAGATCCATGATACCGAGAAGGCTCAGAGAGTATCTCTCCATCGTCAGAGGAGCAAATCCCAGTCCTAAACATACTTTTCCAAGCTATCGAGTCTTGAACTGTTATGGGTAATGTTTGACAACATCAAAGTAAAACATCTGGTAAGTAGGAACTAGATATTCTCGTGGTCTAAGAAAAAACACTTCTATGATTATACAAACATAACCGAGAAATAATGTTTTTACATAACGTGGGAACAAAATAACAACTATTAAGTTCCAAGACAAATCCTGAAGGTAGACGTAAAGGCATGACCCAGTGTTTTACTTTTTTTTTTGCATGGACCCAGTGTTTTTTACATAACGTTGCAGAAGAACCATTCAGCATCAGGAGTGGCGCCACTTTTAGGCTTGTACTTGGCGCCGCCTTGCCAGCGCCTCTGCCCTTCTTGGCTTTGCCTTTCTTCTTGAAACTGGTGGTCTTGTTCACCATCATCACATGATTGATTGGTGTCCTTCTGAATCCCAGCCTCCACAGTCTTAAGCATGGCGAGCAATTCAGTTAGGCTCGTGTCCATTATTTATGTTATAGTTCATGATAAAACCGTCGTAAGACGACTGAGTGAAGCAAGGACTAAATTAGTGCCGAGTGCCTGAGGAATTGGTAACCCAAAACCTCAAGCCTCATCCCATAACTAAGCATCTTGATCATTAAACAAGATGGAGGACTGATACTTTCTGTAGATGCCTACACAGACAGAGGTGTCTATTCATAATCTGATATTGCAGTTTTCAAACCGGCAGATCCTACCACAAGTGTTGGTAGATTCAAACTCCCGTCTGCACGGTACAGTGCTGGAGTAAAACTGTTAAAGATCTGCTGACTGGCCACAACGTGAGATCTGCCGGCTTATGGTATCTGATGCAATCAACTTCTTTTGTTTGTTCATCAGAGGTAGGTATACTTTTCGTAAACTATGTGCAAAAGAGATTATCGAGTTATTTCAAAGAAATATATTTGACCAGTTAAAATATTTCTACTACTCCTCCATTCCAATTTAGATGACTTCTATTTGCATACATATTAATGTATCTAGACATGTTACAAATATAGATACATCCACATTTGGACTACTCCATAGAATATCTCATGGAACAATTATGCAGAGGGCGGGTGTAAAACACTTTCTATCAGGGTGATACTTTGAGTAATAAAAGCCCTTTATCGAAAAATCTCATAGAACAGTTCCATTTTCGTAACCTCTTTAGTAGAATGTGTCCATGAAGTCGCCAATTATTATTATGAAGTAATAACATGTACCATTTCTCATCTCATCCATTAGATTTCAGCTTGCAAGTTCAGTGTATGCTACATGAAGTTAGCGAACCTTTTGTACAGTATAAATTCCAGCTCAGTATATCTTCAATTTGTTTTGCAGAGTCACTACACAGTCCGATTGGGCTGGCTTAAAAAATGCACCTAAATAAACGCTGCATTTCTCATCCCTCCCACCATGTTTGTTCTGTCAGGGGATGTAATACATTGGGTTGGGGAGCTTGAAGGATCGGGCACTCATGGAGTACCCCAAGAGGTCGCTCCATTGGTCGCCGGAATTGCCTAGGATCTTGTACCCCTCTGCCTCCATCTCTTTCCTCTTCTCTGATTTGTAGGCCGTCGCTGTTTTCTTCCTGTCAGCTGCTGCCCTGGACATCGCAGAAGGCATGTTTCAGAATTCCATTATGCAGAAATGATGAACACTAGTAGTTGGCAAAAAAGTGTTCCAAAACAAATTGGATGTCCGATGCTCAGTTGACCCAATTGAGAGGATGTGTCCCAACTGAGAGGATAGAACGATATTACTGTTGTTAAATTCAGCAACACGGCATTATGATTTCACCCTCAGCTTATTGTCAGGTTATGGCGATGGCATATGAACATTTGGATTTTGGATAAAAGGACTGGCACTGACTTCAGATCTGAAGCAGCTATAAAGTATTCGGCACTAGTAGTACAAACATAATGAACAACTGACACACTGCCTACTACATTGTAATGGCATTTTTGTGGCACTAGATACTTTTACCGCAGACTGGATTTGGCAATTTGGGCATTCATGTCTGTTGAACCACTAATTGCAAAGAGCACCTCGATACCTACCACCTAATTTTTTAGAACAGGCCATAGCTCAATGAAATGCCAAACTAACGAGCGAGTCTCTATAGAAATGGCCAATGTGCTAGTCAGGTGGTTATTAAGAAAATCCCCATCACTAGCACCTAAATTTTCGCACGAAAAATGCAATGTGCAACGGTAACAGTTGCAGGACGGTGAAGTTGTACCTCAGTATGAGCTTGTTCCACTCATGGAATCCTTCCTTCTTGAGATTGTCCACGGTGACGCCCTCGTGCCCCTCGCTGCGGCCGGTGAGCAGGAATGTCTTGAACCCGAGCTCACGCACCTCCTTGTACAGGCTCAGGCTGGAAGGGATCGCCGGCGCCTCCCCCCTCTCGACCCACTTGTCGAACTCGAGGTGGTCGAACAACTCGAGCCTGGAGGCCGTTACAGCAAACGCGCGTGAGCAATCGCAATCTCAATTCACGAACCCGCAATTTCGAAAATCGAGGGCCTGGCCGACTCACCCGTATCCATGCTGGGCGTAGTAGGGTAGGTTGGAGAGCAGCGTCTCGTCGACGTCGAAGACCCACGCGCCGGTGGGCCCGGTGGCTGAGGCGGCGGCGCGGGCGTAGGCGGAGGCCTCCCGCGCGACGAGGCCGAGGTCGGAGCGGTAGGCGGGGCCGGTGAGGTAGCGGCGCACGTGGGGCACGCACTCCGCGGGGATGGCTCGCCACGGCGCCAGGTTGTTGGCCTCCCCCGCCAGCCTCCAGCTCGTGCACCGCACCTCCGCGTCCTCGTTCTCCGCCGTCGGCAGCTCGATGACGAGCGGCGCGGCGGCAGCAGCACCTCCTCGGAGGACGCGTCGTCCTGCGCCCCGCCCGCGACGGCGAGGAGGGCCCCCCACCAGCGCCAGCAGGGCGAGGAGGCGCGCCATGTCCGCCGCCGGCGCGTGGGGCGGCGGGCGAGACGTGGGGTCGGGAGGCGCGTGGGCAGCGGACCGGAACGGAATTGGTTGGGCTTGGGCGGGCGGCTCCTGCGAAATCGGCAATGGGGAAAGCGTGCGAGAGGAAGGGAGACTCTGGGAGAGGGAGGCGACGGGTTAAATAGGGGCGGAGGAGGAGAGGACGACCGGAGTCTTGTCTTGGCGAGCGCGGAGTTTGTTTGATTCGAATCTGAGGGAGGAGGATTCGTGGACCGAGATCGTGGCTTTGCTTTTGCTTAGGGCCGGGGTAGTTGTGCTACGCGAGCTTTGCTGGGTGTGGGTGGTGACGTGCCCGTCACGGATTGGGCGGCGGTGCTGGCGCGTTCTTGGTCGCCAGGAGGAGGCGTGTGCAAAGGCATTTTTTTAATGAGATGCAGTGTCAACATCGTCTTTTTGGAGAACTCCGTGAGCCATTTTTAGAATTAATCAACATCAATTTATAATACTAGTGCTAAAAACAATGAATCAATGTTGTGTTATAAACTTATATCTTGTTGAAGAATGCATTTCTTCAGGTAGCTATTTGCTATGAGTACTCCATTTAGATCTATCTATATATACAAATTGTACGTGTCTTGGACCGATTCATCACCAGGTCACGACACAACTTGCTAAAATGAGATGGAGATACAACTGGTATCAAGTGCTTCCAAATGTTAAAATGATGAAGAAGGAAGATAAGAAGAGACCACAAGAGGAAAAAGGGATGACTTTATTGAAGTGGAGAAAACAATGGCACAAGAGTAAAAGCAAGACCGAAAGCTACAGTTATCCATCATGGTGGTGTGAAACGGAGAAAGATCGAAAATCACAAGCTCTTCAATAGGTAGGAACCACCGTGGAATGGTAGCTGCTTTCGCCTGATTTAGCAGCACCGAGCAATTAATCGAGGGCTCCTTGTCCTCATGGGTAATCAGTAATGACTGAGATGAGAAGCACTGAATCTTCTCAACCCGAAACACTCTCTCCAGAACAGTCATGCCATGTACCATGTTGTAAATTCAGAGAAGAACCGTCTAAAAGCACACTGCAATTTCAGTACACCGATGACATGCGATTTAACACAAGATTAGCCTACTATCTGACATACTCTATAGCTCATCATGCATCATGGGAAGTGTAGATGTGCCATACACGATGCATATATTTACATGCTGCTAACACTACAAGGTCTAAACATGACCGATGCCACTAAACTGATATGAAAGTAGCACACGAACTGCCCTAATCTTCGTCGAAATACTTGTCCTCAGCGTCGTAGTTGGCTTCTTTTGACCAGTGGTCATCCAGCATCTCGTCGTTATCGATCTGAGGATAGTCCATATGTTCAGAGTCTTCACCTGAGAGGAACTTGTCATGCATCACAGAAGTAAACTGATCAACCTGATCTTGCATCTCCTCCGGGGATAATAATTGCTTGAAAGTCCCTGCAGGGGGGCCTATAGTACCGTTGGGTCCCCGATCAGTGTCTTCGTGTGCAACCGCCTGCAATCAGGGTTAGGAAGAAAGTGAACATCTTCTAACCTGCTATGATAACGTTTACGATGGAAAATGAAATAGGAAGGAAAAAAAAGTGATCCTCTTCCAATCTGCCATGATAAAGTTTACTATGGGCAAATGAAAATGAAAACAGAAAATAATTCTAGTCTAAACTTAGAAAGAAGCTATCCGTATTTTCATTCCAATCAAATAACAAAAGGCAGATTATCATATGTTCCAGACTTCAAGCCAGAAGCGACAGTAGCTGAAACATAAGCTTTAGATTGACCAAGTCTAGCATATTGGCCTAACTGACACGGACTGTGATATCCAAAATATTAATTGGACCTTAACACTGGATATTTGTGCACTTTTTAATTTATGTAACAATATGTGCAGTTTACACATAAATCTAGCTTTAAAGAAAAAGGAAAAGTAGCACCCAAGTAACCTGAAAATATCTAGTACTAGAAACCTGTGTATATGTAAATAGACAGGTGGTAACACGACCTCGTTCTCATACACCTCATTATTCCTCTGCCTTGACCTACACAGATGTCACCTCCGAACTATGTTCCTGACCTATAAATAGCCCTCCCCGGCCGCACATCCCGTCACACAGCACCAGAGTGCAAATCGCCCAAATCTCTTCCTTGCTGGTCCGATCTGAAAAGTGGAGACAGGGAAAGGTATGGCCAGCCGCAGGAGCCCAAATCTCTTCCTTGCTGGTCCGATCTGAAAAGTGGAGACAGGGAAAGGTATGGCCAGCCGCAGGAGCCCTATTCCTAGTATCATGTGTATCGTAGCTAGCTATTCTAGCTCCTCTCTTTCTCTTTTTTTTTTTTTTTTGAGGCTGCGTATGTATTCATCAGAGAGAGAGTACAAGTACAAGTACAAGAACCCTGAAGAACAAACATGAACACAAACACACGCAGAAATCGAAGATCCAGAGAGCAAGGCCACCGTCGGCGACGACGAAGAAGAAGCCGAACCTCCAGCAGCCCACAACCGGAGAGCACCTCCTCACATGAAGATGGTCGCAAGACTCGTCCGCCACCCCGTGACGGCACCTGGAACGATGAACGGGCTCGACCAGCGCCCCCTCCCGCCACCACAACCACCTCCCACCAGCCCACGACTCCATCAACGCCGAAGAAGACCTTGAAGATCTGGATCTCGAGCCTCCTGTACACCCCACAAAAGCTGAAGCAGAAACGCACCTGCAGCCCAACGGCGACGCCGAAGACGACGCCGAGGAGGGGAAGCCGCAGAGCTCCAAAAGCGCAACGGCGCCGGCCTTCCCGCCAAGTCCGCGCCGCCCGCAGCCCTATCTACAACACCGGAACGCAGATCGGGGGATTCCCCACCCTCCCGCCGCCGGAGCGGCCGGCGGAGGGTGAGGAATCCCCGGATATGCCGGCGGCCGCTGGTCGAGCCGGGGTCGCCCCCAAAACGCCTCTGAGCACTGTAGTGAGGGAGGAGTTCCAGAAATATCGTGGAGAGTCAGTCCTAGCTCCTCTCTTTCTCTCTCCCATACATCTGCAAATTCTTTCATCGGCTGGGATGGACCTTAATCTGTATGCATTATATGAGTAAGATTTTCTTAAAATATCGGTAGATCGATGGTTTTACATAGCATTAGTGCACTAAGCAGATGCGTCAAGCATGTTCCGATTGAATCATTATCACTACCTATTACTAAATCCATTAGTTTGAACTCGTTAATAAATACAACAACTACTACGGTGTGCATGCATCCTGTGAACTATTCCGCACTAGTAATAAGTACACTGGTACTATTTGGTGCTACACATGCATCGTGGTAAATGCTAGCTTACATGCAGGTTTGGTCGATGGATTCTTGCCAGGGCTAGTGATAAAGATAGTTGTTCATGTCATATCATGTCTCATCCTATTGCTACTGCTACATGGCATGAAATAATAATGGACTGCACTCGTAAAAATTATAGCTAATTTAATTTATATAATCTTGATTGAACAACATAAAATGTTCAGATATTTACATGAGATATAAACATAAGGGTTAGTGAATATTGGTGATGTAAATGATATTTGGTGGTGTTGAACGATATGCATGATTTGCTTGTGAACGGACACCGTCGTGATCATGGTATGTATGGCGTACCAAGCACGAGACGGTCGATACCCGAAATAACAGTACGTGGTTAAAAACCGATACTAGTGTGGGATGGATTTGCCTCACACAAGTAGGGGATTCGACGTCGTGATTCTCGGAGATGGGTACTACCATTGGTGGAGATTACGACGGTCATTTGTGTGACGTGTGATGTTTACTTTAATTTGTATTGTTGCGTCGTTGATTAATTTTTCAGTGTTTATACTCATGTACATCATCCTTCCCTAACATGTTTTTGTTGGAATTTATTAATTGCCAATCAATTAATCATTCTATTATCCTTGCTGAGTATGTCTCAACATACTCACGGCCAAATTCTTTTCTGCGGTATGTGCAGTGTTTAAGGAACATGAGTCTGGAGGGAGGCAATGGAAGTCATAGAAAATAACTAGACACCTAGGGCATGGTGTTGGGGGCTACGGTTTTACTTTAGACATGAATAAATGGAAGGAGGACTGTCCATGGAAGGATGTGTTTGCTGCAAGTGTAGTACGCTAGAATAGTATAATTTCTAGTCTGGCTATTTCGGCTGTAACCTATGATGTACTAATGAATAAATGGAACATGATGTTGCTTTGTGCTCTTAACCTTGAGATAAAACTACCTACGCCTTGTATGCTTATGAGGTATTTTATCTCATAAGTATACGGCGGGTTGTCGCGATTATTTCTCCGCTAGCCGGGGCATGACAGTTTTAGTGAGAAGAAACTGGTATGCGCAGCCTTTGCCTCGTCCGGTTTTCTTCTGTTACCCTTGGCTCCACCTAAACAGATCGTATAAATTACATTAGCTATAATTTTTACGAGTGCAGTCGATTATTATTTCATGCCATGTAGCAGTGATGAGACATGATATGACATGAACAGCTAGTTGTATCACTAGCCCTAGCAAGAATCCATCCACCATCCATCGACCAAACATGCATGCAAGCTAGCATTTCACACTAGCATTTCACACATGTGCAGCACCAAATAGTATCCGTGTACTTATTACTAGTGCAGAATAGTTCACAGGATGCAAGCACACCTAGTAGTACTAGTTGTATTTACTAACAAGTTCAAGCTAATGGATTTAGTACTAGGTACTGATACTGATTCAATCGGATCATGCTTACGCATCTGCTTAGTGTACTAATACTATGTAAAACCATCGATCTACCTATATTTAATAATCTTTACTCATATAATGCATACAGATTAAGATCCATCCCAGTCGATGCAAGAACTTGCAGATCTATGGGAGAAAGAGAGGAGCTAGAATAGCTAGCTACTGTACACATGATACAAGACTAGGAATAGGGCTCCTGCGGCTGGCCATACCTTTCCCTGTCTCCACTTTTCAGATCGGACCAGCAAGGAAGAGATTTGGGCCATTTGCACTTTGGTGTTGTGTGACGGGATGTGCAGCCGGGGAGGGCTATTTATAGGTCAGGAACATAGCTCGGAGGGTGACATCTATGGTCAAGGCAGAGGAATAATGAGGTGGACGAGAACGACCGGTCGTGTTACCACCGGTCTACTTACACTTGAGTTTATCCACAGGTTTCTAGTCCTAGATATTTTTTCAGTTTACTTGGGTGCTACTTTTCCTTTTTCTTTGAAGCTAGATTTATGTGTAAACTGCACATATTGCTACATAAATTAAAAGGTGCACAAATATCCAGTGTTAAGGTCCAATTAATATTTTACACAGACTGTCATTTCTCCGCACACATGAACACACATACAAAGTTGGACCATTATGTTTCTGTCCTAGTCAAGAGCTTATCCAATGCTCTGATTCTAATCTCATTTACTTCTTCCTTCACCACTCACCAGACACCACTCAAATGTACAAGTAATATTTGAGGTGCATGTTTTTTCAGATTAATCACATGGCCATAGGAATGAACGAAAATACTGCTGATATAACAATGACATGATTTGTGAGTCTGACCACAGCTACATCCGGGGAGGCTACACATAACTCGTGGATACAATTTTTCCAGCAAAAATCCGTCCTCTAGTTCCTTAGAACGAATCTGATATATATCTAGCTATAACTATGTAATAGCAGTTCCAAACTGCCATTTGAAAAACGAGTTTCCACAAAACATGAACAACATAGACTGCCTCCCCCGTCTAAATTGTAAACATTTCCCAGCACAAATAATCTACCAATAGGCTATTGTAGGAGACCCACAATCCTACACTAATTTTCTGTGAAAAAGGGTAAATTTTTGTCTAACCATTTAGCTCAGATTGATGCAACATTATTATACTTGCAAAATGACTAATTTTTTACATACAAAGACTACACACAGTACAAATTGTGAGGCAAAACTGCTCCCATATTGACATATTGCTCAACACGCCAACAAACTAGAAAGTAAGATAGCACTAAAGAACCATCTAGTTGAGCCTATCATGACTGTCAAAATCTTGGAAGTGTCTTAATGTAATGTTCCTGCTGGATGTTGAGCCTTGTCTCTTTTTGAACACTTGGTTATGTTTCGCGGCATGCTTAGGGCATGATGATTGTAATATGGTACTACCTCTAATCTGAATTAATTGTCGCGAGTTGTACACCAAGTTTGTACTATACTAGCTATCCATCCGTGACAGTTAAAAGGGATTGGAGGGAGTAGCTTAACTCTTTTGTCTGGATCAAGAGCTTGCCTAATTTCTGTATATGGTACTCTTTTCAGTTTTGCATTGTCTGGTGATCATGGTCCTTTGTGTCCTTGTGTTGTAAGTGATAGGGATAAACCGAATGCATGCGCAAAAATGACAGTGATAGTGGTCATGCACATGTTCTTGGCTTTGAGATAGAAACTTTACATATTTATTGCTTTGTAGAAAAGGGTTGGAACCATCCCTGTGTACCAAAAAAAACAGAGTTGGGGAAAGGGATTGGAAGAGAAGAGGGTTGGGACTTGGGAGGGGATTTGAGGGGATTTGTCCCCTCAAAACCACCAGTACCAAACAAGGCCAGGAAACTGTAATCATGTCTGCGACAAAATGGAAATTTTCTGCCTAGCCATTTAACTCAGATGGATGCAATATTTTCATACCTGCAAACCAACTAAAAATTATGCATCCAAGGACACTTTTTCCATATTGGCATATTTGCTCAACACGCCAACACGGACTAAAAAGTACGATTAAACATTCAGGAACCACCTAGTTAGTCGGATCATATGAATTAGGTTCTCAGAAGTCGCAACGAGTTGTATATCTACACAAATCAATGTAAGTCGCAACTACATCGCCTCAATGTATAGTCACAGCACAAACTTATACAGTTATATGTAAGTGAAAGCAATGTAAAACGAACTTGCACAATTCTATGTGAAGTAAAAGCAATGTAACACAGAAATCAAGCACAATCAATTCAGAACATGTAAACATCAATACTAGTCGGCAGTAAACAAACCTCATTCGCTCGTCTAATCTCCTCCATGTTGATGTCCTCTTCCTCCTCTTCCTCCTCTTCTTCCTCCTCTTCCTCTTCTTCTTCCTGCTCCTGCATCGCCGGCCCCACGGCACCACCCACCCACTCGCTGGGGTCAACCCCTCTCCTAATCTGCTCCCCACGAATCTTCTCGACGATGACGGCCTCCTCCGCCCGCCGCATCAGCGTCTCCGACCACCTCTCCCCAGGCCGCCCCATGGCCCGCCCGACCGGGTCCTGGAACCTGCCGAGGTACTCGTGGTGCAGGTACGGCTCCCGCTCCCGCATCGCCTCCTCGGAGAAGTACTCCCCCTCGCGCACCAGGCGGTGGAGGTAGGCGCGGCGCCGGTTGCGCACGCGCGCTGGGGCGGGGGCTTCCCCGGCGGCGGCGGCGCGCAGGCGGTGGAGGTGCCAGCCGACCCCGTAGTCGTCCCGGAGCGCGTCGAAGGAGGCGAGCTCGTCGGGGCGCAGCGCGGCGCCGTAGCGCTCGAGGAAAAGCGAGGCGTCGCGGGAGAGGAGCGCGAGGAGGGCGGACTTCCGGCTCGGAGGGGACGGCGGGGCGGAAGTCGGGGAGGAGCGGAGGAAGGCCGTGGGGTAGTAGAGGCCGTCGACGTCGGAGAGCCGGGCGGCGATGCGGTCCATCGCCGTGGGCTCCATGGTGGTGCCGTGGTGGAGGCTGGGTCGGCGCCGGAGGGGAGGGGTCCGGGTTCGGGTTCGGTGGTGTGCTGTTTGATGGGTTTGGGCTTTGAACGTTTCGGTGAGGCCTGAGGCGGTGGCTTTGGTCAGTTGCTCAAGTTGTGGGCCTCACATGTCAAAAAAAAAAAGTTGTGGGCCTCAAGTGGAGATGCTAAATGA
The DNA here is from genome assembly GCA_947311845.1 of Poa pratensis. Lineage (NCBI taxonomy): Eukaryota > Viridiplantae > Streptophyta > Magnoliopsida > Poales > Poaceae > Poa > Poa pratensis. The sequence continues at coordinate 18,575,578 of CAMZMU010000069.1, forward strand.
TCTAAAAAAAAAAGTGGAGATGCTAATGATCTACTTTAAACAGACGGTTTTTGCTAGTTCTAAATCATCTGAGATCTCACTAATTTTCAGTCATGTCCCCCACCGTCAAAAAACTGTGTCGCGATTCGTGCAAACTCCCTCTCGTCTTCTTCCTCGCGGTGACGGCGGCGTCAAGCCGAGCTAGAGCCGCCGCAGCCGCGGCTTGCCGCGGCGAAGGCGAGGAGCAACTTAACTTGGGGGTGCAGGGGTGCGGGGTCACCGGTGCTGGAGAAAAAAGGGTGGAGGGGGTTTAGAGGGATGGGCAGGGCGACGACGGACCGACGGAGGAGGAGCTCGGGGCAGGGCGGGGCGGCGAGGCGTCACGCAACGTGCAGGCTGTGAGCGGGGTGGACGGCGGTGGCTGTAGGAGAGGCACGCTCACCGGAGTTGAATCGACGGTGACGGCGGTGGCTGCGGGGAAGACGACGGTGACGTCACGATCTCAGTCGACTGAGCTCAAGTCGCTCCCTTAAAAAACGGTTTTGCTAGCTGAGAATTAAATTAGAGCTCAGTCGATTATTCCACCAAATGCGTCGCGATTCGTGCAAACTCTATTTTTCTTCTTCCTCACAGTGATAGCGGCATGGAGCGAGCCGCAGCCGCGGATGGCCGCGACGGAGGCGAGAAAGAAACTTAACTTGGGGGGTGTAGGGTCGCCCGCGCCGGAGAAGAAAGGTGGGATTAGACGGATGGTCGGGGTGGCGGTAGACCAGCGGAGGAAGAGCTCGTGGCCGGCCGCGTGCTGGGTGGACGGTGGTTCGGCCGCGGTAGCTGCGGGGGAGGTGGTGGCCTGAGGTGAAGGAGAAGCCCATGACGTCATTCGACTGAGAACTAAGCTAGTTCTCAGTCGACTGAGCGCTAGGCGGACCCTTAAAAAACTCATCATTTTGGAGTCAGTTTTATGGGTATAACACAGTATTTTAGGGGTTGGGGGTGATTTCAAAGGTCTATATCCCCTTTTTATTATATATTTTCATGTGCATAGCACACGATGTTGGGATGTTTTCCTGTTGCCCCGGTGCACGACTATTCGAATGCGATGCAGGACTATTCGAACACCGTCAAAACTCATCATTTTCGGTTTATAGACGTTTTTATGGGTATATCACAAATTTTCAAAGGCCCTTGGCCCTCGGTTCACAATCATTAGAACTCCGTCAAAACTCGTCATTTTGAGTTTTATGGACATTTTCATGGGTTATAGCGCATTGTTTTAGGGGTCCGGGGACGATATCAAATGTTCTTGACCTCGGTACAAGGTCGTTGGGACACCTTAGAAAACCTGTTGTTTTGGGTTTTTTTTTGGTCGTTTTCATGGCCAGCACATTTTTTGCGCGTAGACATGGGTTGCAAGTCACTCCAACAAAACATAATTATTGTGTAAAACCCAAAATCACCGTGAAATAGAAATCTCAAAGTAATGAAATTATGACTCTTGTCACCAATCTTAATTATGAACTGGGGTCAGGAAACCGGTGATTTTTTATCAAACAAAAACTGATCCATACCATTGGATTGTTTCGTAATGAGTGCTAATCATGAGTTGCAACTGAAATTTGAAGACGTCACCTCACTGAGATTTAACAGTCGAATGAAAAAGTCACCCTTTTTTAAAAGATAAACATGCTTTTTTAGAATAAAAAACAAAATTTCAAAAACATTAACTATTTGATTTAACGCAATAAAGTGGACCATACAACGCAATTTTGCAGCCAATGGGCCTCCCAGTTTGTTTGGCGTTTTAGTTTTAATAACGTGTGCTCTTCAAAACATTATTTTTCTTTTGTTCTCATTAAAACTTCTTAGACTTCCTAAATCATAGACTGCCATGTCAAAGCCTCTTTTATATCAACTGTTAAACAAGGACCTGCAATTCACCCACATGCAATTCTTATTCCATTGCAGGTAGTTTTTATCTGTAATGATAAAAGAAAGGGCTCTTAATGATGAAGATATATAATATTGCCATTGCTGGTCGACCAAGACATAGCTCTCACGATTGCATCCTTCTTTTTCGGCACATTCAATCCAACCAAAATACCCATGCATTTGTTTTTTTGCGAGAAATACTCATGCATGTTGGTTGGTGTCGTTGGCGAGGATGGCGTTGCGCCGCTTGCCCCGCTCACTTGACGCTGCGGGCGTTGAGTCCCTTACTCTTCTCCTCCTCCGACCACTCTGCGCCGTAGTACTTCTCCTCGTCGGCGTCGGCGTCGGCGTTGGCCGGGAAGAACATGGAGCCCCACTGCGGGAAGTGCACGAGCACGACCGGCAGCAGCGTGCACGCCATTGTCACTATGCCCATGTATTGGAGCCCCTGCCCAGTGCCGTACTTGGACGACGTGAAGAAGAGCAGCTGGTGGAAGGCCGCTCCAAAGGTCCTGCCGGCGCCAGTCATCCCCGAGATGACGCCGAGGGAGCGGCGGGAGACGAAGGGTATGACCGCGAAGATGGCGCCCTCGGCGGCGTGGGCGCAGATGGAGAAGAGGACCATGGCAGTGACGGAGGCGGGCAGGCTGGAGGCGCGGCCAAGCCAGAAGCAGAAGGCGCCGCCGGCGGTCTGGAGGATCCAGATGTTCCAGAGGCGGGCGCGCATTCCAAAGTAGCGCGAGCCAACATCGGAGAAGTAGCCGCCCATGGAGCGCACAAAGATGTTGGCGAGTCCAAAGGAGGCGGCGATGGTGCCGGCGGTGCGGAGGCCTAGGAGGAAGTGGTCATAGTAGTACTCGGCGATGACGTTGTCGGTGCAGAGCTCGACGCCGGCAGAGTATGCGTAGAGGAGCACGAAGATCCAGGTGCGGTAGTTGGTGATTGCGCCCCAGGCCACCTTGGGGAAGCTATCCTTGGCAACCTGGCCCTTGTTCTGCAGGTTCTAGAGGTTGTCGTCGGGGAGGCCCTGCCCCAGCGTGAGCACCATGACGCCCACCACGATTTGTAATGTGTCGGGGCTGAAGTAGGCGACGCGCCAGGCTGAGAAGGGCGTGGCGCCGCACCCGCGGATGGCCTCGTAGACGAGCGGCATGAGGAGCTGCGTGGCGCCGCCACCGACGTTGCCCCAGCCGGCCGCGAGCCCATTGACGGCGCCGATGATGTTGCCGCTGAACATGGTGCTCATCCAGTACTGGCACGAGATGAGCGTGGCGAGCGAGAAGCCGATGAGGAAGCGTACCATGATGTAGCCCGCGGGGCCGTCGATGAGGGACATGCAGAACACGGCGGGCGCCGTCAGCATGATGAGGAACGCGCAGCCGTAGCGGGGGCCGAGGAGGTCGCACACGACGCCCATGGTGACCCTGGAGAAGATGGAGCCGGACACGGAGGCCACGCTGGCGTTGCTGATGTCGGCCTTGGTGAGGTTGAGGTTGTCGCGGATGATGGGGACCAACGGCGCCGCGGCGAACGTGGAGACAAAGGCAATGAAGAAGGCCATCCAGGAGAGATGGAAGGCGCGCATGTGCGGGCCTGCGAAGGAGAAGAGCTTGAAGGACTTGGCCTTGTGCTCAGAATCCACCGACAGCGGGAAAATGTTCGGCGCTGCCATCTCGGTCTCCATTTTCTTCTCAGTTTCTTCTCTTGCTCTCGAGCTCTGCTCAGCTCTTGTGGTTTGTGCTCAGGAAATTCCACTAGTCGCTTGGCCCCCCGCACTATCTCTACCGTCCATTGCCCTGAGGTGCGGAATAGTCAATCCGTGTGGCGGTTTTGCATCGTAGCCCTTGTACATAGAAGAATTCAACCCGCAGTCATGCGTACCTCTTTCCGGTAGATGCCTGGCTGTGGCCGAGTTTGGAGAAAATGACAAAAAAAAACACCACATTTGCGGGTGAGTTGTCACATAACCAACACATTTGGGTTTTTTGGACACATGACTACCACCTTTGGGGCTAGTCTCTGATGTAGAGCACTGATTTTTCTGTTTAAACACGCTAACACGTTTTCGGACGGATCGGACCCACCTGTCGGGTCTACGTGGCAAATTTGACGGAACAAAGGACATGGACGCACCTGCGAGACCAATAAAAAACTAAATATCTCAAACAAACAAAAAAAAGTCAAAGGAGCTCTTTGCGCATCCGGTCCTGCGCAATCTGCACCGCGCCGCCGCCTGGCCGTGCCATCCGGCCGCTCGCCGTCCGCGCGCCGGCCGCGTCGCCACCGGCGCCCGTCCTCGTCCGCCAGCCTCCTCCCTGCTCCCTCTGCACCGCGCCGTCGCCTGGCTGTGCCGGGCCCCTGGCGCCCGACCTCACCCGCCATGGCTGCCTCGGTCAAGCTCGCCCCAAGCTCGCTCCGACGCGTCGCCGCCAGGTCCTCCAGCCCATGTCTTCCTCCCTCGGATGCCTGCGGTGGCGAGCACCTCGATGTTGCCGCCGTCGACAGTGGTGGACTGGCCTGGCTCGAGGTAGGTGACGTTCGTGAAGGGGAGCGCGGAGATGATGGGGCGAGCGTTGGGCGTGGTGATGACGGGGAGGTTCGGCACGGCGGCGGAGACGCGGGTGAGCGTGTGGACGTGGCAGTGGTCGTCGAGGCTCTGCGTGATGAGGAGCAGGTCCACGCCGGCGAGGTCGAGAAGGCGTTTGCGCAAACACCTCGGACGCGTTTGCGCCCAAAATCCCGCTTGCCCGCGAACAGAGCTACGAGCACGGGCATGTTCTTCTCGCGGGTCGGGGGCGGGCGGAATCCGGCGAGCGTGGTGTGGGAGAGCCGCAGGCGGTAGAGCTGCAGCGACGTGAAGAACGGATGGGGGACGGGGAAGGGGAGCTCGTAGGTGGCCATCGCCGGCGGCCGGAGCTGTGTGGTGGCTTAGCTAGAGATAACGTTGACCTCTTTTTTTTCTTTTTTTGCCACGTAGACCCGACAGGTGGGTCCGATCCGTTAGAAAACGTGTTAGCGTGCTTAAACAGAAAAATCAGTACTCTGCGTCACAGATTAGCCCAAAAAGTTGTAGTTATGTGTCCAAAAACGCAAATATGGTGGTTATGTGACAACTCATCCGCAAATGTGTTGGTTTTTTGTCATTTTCTCCCGAGTTTTGGGAGATATATTTCGCGTGACGTCAGAATATTTAACCAGGCAAAACTCTCCCCCCATTGATACGACGCGTCGTTGCTGCCCGAAACCTAACTGATAAGCGATTCGGCGGAGAGGAGCAGACCAGAGGTTCTACTGCCGGTTGAGTGCTGCACGCGGGATCCGACTCTCCCAGATCTTGCATTCATCGCCGCCGCCATTGTCTCATCGCTGCCAGGAGCTCTAATCGCGCCGCCAAGACCTCGAATAGCTCCGGACTGGAGCTCTCATCACCGCCGCCTTTCCAGCCAGAAAGCCAAGGTGAGGGATCTTAAACCTCTGTGCCATTAATTTCATCTCGTTTTGGTATAGTAGCCAGAGGAAGATTCGTTTTTTGTTATCTTAACTCCATTTTCGGTCCTTGTGATTCATGTACTAGCAGTCAGTTCCTCTGACTCCGCCATTTGCTGGACTGGATTTCTTGGTGCAATCGAATGGTGGGGATGAGAATCAAGTGGGCTGCAGATGTGCAAATGTGCTAATCAAGTTCCCTGAGTACACACCTTATTTTACCTGGAAGAAAAAAGATCGCAGGTGAAAATACCCTGGCTGCTCCAGTGCTCCTTTGGTTTCTTCTTGAAGTGAATTAAAAGCATAGTGTCTCTATGTGAAAATATTGGAATATTTGCATTAGAATGTTGTCTATGGTATATTTTAAAAAACTATGGAACCTACAATCTTGCATTATTTGTATTTCACTAGTAGGTGCATCTTTGTTGAGATTTGGGATATCTCTTCTGTGAGTCACATTGACTGTATAAATATTTCATTTATCTAGAAAAACAAATAAAAGTTTTAAGAATAACTGATAGTTAATATTGATTAGTTATCTTGACTCTATTACAACCAGTGTCGTACATATAGAAGAATGTTTAGTACAGCCCAAAGTATTTATGGCATAGATAAGATTAACCGTGGTCTTAACATGGAAAATTGTGTCTGTAACATTATGGACAGTATTTACATTGTTTACCCATTTTGGCAGTTTCTTTCAAATTAATGGTTTAACAATTTGGGCGGCAGCAACTTTCCAATGGGTCGTGTGAAAAATGATAAATGTGGGAACGAGGAGGAAGATGTGATTATGCGTAGATCGCCTAGGATAAGTGTACGTAAAGTAAAAATTGCATCAGGAGAGGTTGGGAAGAAGGTCCAACAGGATGTGCAGAAAACCCGAAAACGGAAAGCCGTGCGGTACGAAGATGATCCAAGCTACAGCGATGAAGAAGTTATGGAAAATGAGTCAGAACAACAAAAGAAGGTACTAAGATTTGTAACTCACTGAAATTATTTTCTATCATATGGGAAAATGTATAATGTTCATACATGTCACGATTGGAAAAATAACAAATTTTGTACTACAATCCCCTTAGGTACCAGGGTATCGTTGTTCCTCACTCTTGGTAGCTGAACTTATGGAGAAGTTGTCTAGTAAGCAGAAAGGCTGGGTGGATAATATTGGGTTTACTTCGCTTGATGGATTAGTTGGGAGCCGCCCACCGAAATCTCTTACGCTTTGGCTTGTTGATCGTGTTGACACAAACAAAGGAACTATAGAGGTTTGTGGAGAACCTATTGAAATAAGAACCTGTGTTAAGCGCATGCTGGATCTACCATCTGGACTAAAGAAGGTGCCCCAACCTTTGAACGGGCGCTCGAAGGCTAAAATTCCAAGAGTTGGTTCATCTAGGAATGGTGAAAAACATTCTGATCATGGGAGGGGCCAGACAGCAAAAGAGGCTATGAAGATATTGCTGGCCGAAAATGAAGACGAGGCCTCCTTCTGCCAGTCCTTTGTGATGCTAGTTCTGTGCATCTATCTCGCGCCAACGACATCCCTCAATATCAATAGGAGCTACTACCCTGCATTGATGGATGTTTCTCAAATTTCATTAATGGATTGGTGCGGATTCATAGCTGATTACCTCGTCAATGGGATAGAAGAGTATAGAAGCAGTAAAGCATCTCATGTTCAAGTGCCGGGATGTGTGCATCTGTTGCCGGTGAGAATAATCTTGCTTTCATGTTGCTTAGTGGATGGGAGAAAAATATAGTTGTACATTATTTGAAAATTGATGTTTCATTGTTATCTTTACAAAATTGCAGCTCATATATCTAGATGCACTTATAAGGCATAAGGCTCTAGTTTTTCCACCAGCCCATGCTTTACCGGAAGGAGGTCCACTGGTCCATTTTGTAACGTCAGAACATTTGGCTTTCCTGGCATCTGCGGATGCATATTCAAACACAAAGGATCGTATTGAGTATGGTTTACTTCAGGCAAGTGACATCATATCTATTATTTTTACTATGCATGGCATGTTACTGCAATTGGTAACATTCGTTGTCCCGTTACAGGATAATATGATGGGTTCAAAAAAATGTTCAAAGGAGGTAATGGGTGGGGGTGACGCTCAGAAAATGGGAGAAGCAAAGGTTCCCGAAAACCTTCCGGCCAGTTCAGATGTAATGGTATGAACGTTTTTCAATAAGTAGGAATTGCAGCTAGTAGAACAATAAAAGGGGGAGAGTATAGTTAGGTAAGGCAAGAAATATCTGAACTATACTAGTGCACACAACACAATGAGTATGCTTCGAAAATGTGAGAGGGGGATGTCTGATTACAATATTAAGGTAAAAAATATTGTGATAGTTTCGATAAATGTTTTACACACATTTGAGATTCAAATTGCGAAGATTTTGTCAGGTACATACGGAGGTCCTAGTTGACTCGCTGTACAAAGAGATTGAGGATGGCAGGAGACAACTATTTATTGAGTTTCAGAATAAGGTTACTGCTAATGACGCCAGATCCTTTGGTCTATTCAAACAGAAAATGCTTACATTATTGGCAGATTATGGTAAAAACAATCAAGCATGTGGAGGATCAGCTGGTGTGGACAGTGCAGATAATGTTCTTGCTGTGGAAAAGACCAAGGAGGTTGACAAACCCTGTGAAAACCCTGGAGATTTGAACAGTGCGGAAGAAGGGAGACAATGCCTTTTTAATGGAACAGAAGAGGAGATACATGAGTCTGCAGAGGAGGGTTCTTTGATTCAGGATCACAACAAGAATGCTTCACTGTCGTTGGCTGCTGAACAGATTGATTCAGGAATTCGGGCAGTTGCAGGCAATGAAACCGCAGATCAGTGTATGGGTAGTGGAGACCAAACAGGAAAGACTAAGGAAAGTATGTTGCATCAAGATAAGGACAATGTCAGTAGATTCGTTGATGAGTTAGCAGATGTGGTTAAGATTGGTAAGCAGGCTGCTGCTTGCAATGTTCCTCAAACGGAATGTTTAGTCAAAGGTGGGATTAGTCTGAATATTCTCATTGATGCTGCAATTTCAGAAGGACCTCCGCTTTATGACACTTCTCCCGCCGTTTGTACACAGCGGTTAAATGAAGCATCAGAAAGCAGCCTTTCTCATTTGATGGAGACTGATGTAAACTCATCCCCTGGAAAATTCCACTCAACTGATGTGTCCTGCATAATGAAAAAACCTGTTTTCGATGATTCACCTGGGACCCAGTCTATCGTTCCAAACCTTTTGTCGAAAGGTAGAGGTAATTTAATGACCATTTTTGAGGGCAATCAAGGCAGTCTTACTGGTCAGTTAGATGGGTTGACCTCAAGATCAAGCTCGCAACAGACCGTGTCTTCAACACATATCAATACGAATCATGAATCTGTTGATTGTACTGATAAGGCAGCTGAGTTGTCTGATTCGTATGATACTGATGATTCAGATACGGATGGCGAAAGACAATCAAGTGATATACCAGATGCAGCTGATGAGAATGACTGCTATTACAAGAACCCTTTAAAGCTTACTCCTGGATTCATTCTGACGCCCGGTTAGTGAAATTATAATTTAATAACTTAAAATGGCTCTTGTTGTAAATGCCTTGTTCATATGCAATCAATGAAGTAAAACTTAAACTCATTCTATTATTTTTATCTTCATTGGAAAAACTGCAGGTTACTCCAATTTTTCACAAGAATTAGTTGACGTCGAACTTCTCCCTGCCAGCGCTCTACCTGATGATGTAACTGGTGTTACTCCACTTCAGAAGGAAATTGAGTCGGGCTTCCGATTCAAATTTGGCTGCAGTATGAATGGTACGACGCTAAATTTGTTGGACAAGTTAAAAAGGCTACGATCACTTGAGGCTGGAAAAGAAGGGACTACCAAATATAAATTTGTCAGTCCTAAAGATGCAACAGATACCTACAAAAAACATGTTAGTAACTCTGCTGTGAAGATTTCTTCGTGGTTTAAGACGGTGGCAGACCCGGAAAGGCGAAGACTAAAATCCTGATCAAGGGATACCACGTAACGAAGGGGGAGTTCGTTGATGCTTTGAAACCCTTAGGGGAGGTATGTCAATCACTCATGGGGCTGTGTTCAGTTGCCATTATGACCGACTGGGAAACACCTAAAAGGGTGATCCTTGACCAAGCCACTATTGTAAGCGAACAGAATTATTTTGTATTTTGTTCTGTACACAAAATAACATTATTTCCTTATATGGTGAGCTCTCTTTGATAACAAAATAATATACAATTACTTAACTGGACAGGAAGAACTAATGAGTGAGAGAGATGCTTTCGACGTCATGGTAGTAGTTCGGAGGCTGCTGAAATTCCAATTGGAAGCTGTAGAGGAGGTATACCAGCTCAGTGCAAGATTTGTTGATTATATGTGTTTCTACACATTTAGCGCGATTGAGATATAAATTTTAAAGAACAGACATATACGTCACTGACATTTTAAATTGCAGATATTCCTTCCAATGTTGCATGAGAGGCACTGGATACTGGCGGTTGTTGACCTAGTGAACGATAAAGTTGATTTGTTCGACAGCCTAATATTAGTCGATGAAGGGGTAAATCCACATAAGGATTTATGGAGAAAAGTGGTAAGTTTTTTATAATAAAGTTTTGTTATATTTCATATGATCAAGGATGTTTTAAAATGTAAGTATGTATCTGACCATGGAATTTTGATAGTCTGTGAATTTGGAGTTCGCATACTGCCTCGCTGCAAAGAAGACGGTTCCAGTTGTGGACTTCCGTTGTGAATATCAAAAGGTCAAGCTGCAAACCAACACGTAAGCCTTGTTAAAATTGTCATATTCAAGTATCGTGTACAGGCCTTTCCGCATCCTAGCATGATCTTTTTACTGTGATGGCTGATATAAATTGTAGTTTCTAATTTGGAAACCACTCTGTTGCATTTAGTAGTATATATAAAAAACATAAGAGACCGTTAGTACATACTGAAAACCAAAAAAAATTAAGGTTCGCCGAGGCTGAAACAAACGTTGCACTGATATGAACTATGGATGAAATTATTGAGAGATATAATTGCTTAAGAGAAGAACGGTTAGGTCTTCGAGCATAAACATTTCCATGATATGATAAAAGATTAGAATTTTTGTACCTAGAAATGATAAATAAATTTCTTTGCAGCCACGACTGTGGGTTCCATGTTATCCAGGCTTTGGAGTGCTACAAAACCGAAGATATTGTAGGGCATGAGAAGGTACTAAAATAAACCTGCAAGTCCTAGAGAATTTTAATAAATCATTGACTAACTGATGCTGATTTACCACAATTGCAGAAGAAGTCACTGATGCCTTACAGGAGATATTTGAGCCATGTTCTGGTATATCATCGTTTTAATGATTTGAATCCCTTGAGGGAAGGTGTACCAGAAGATATCCTCTGAAGCTAAGGAATGATGGAAATGTGTAACAGTTAAAGGCAGATCAAATTTCTAATGGCTAAGAATAGTGCTGATGTTGAAAGTTGTAAAATCCAGTAAACTGGTTGACTATGAATTAGCTGTGTTAGTTTGCCGAACTGCACCGGCATTTGATAACTTTGAACTTTCATATTCGTATCCACTGTGTTCTTCTGGGAATGGTGTGTGCAAAAAGATTTGCATGTTCTTTGGTGGGAGATTATATGAGGGAAAAATCAAAGAGTTCGGGCTGAAAGCTTAAATGGGCCTTCTTGTTTAATATACTGGGCCATTGCATTCGAAAAAAAAAACTCTTATATGTTACGAGATTAGAATTTAGTGAGTTAAGTCTACCAGGCCGAAAATTCAAAAAAAAGTCTACCAGGCCAGTAGAAAAAATTCTAGCCCTACATGTTACATTCAAATATTTTCATATTTGCCTATAGAAAATTTAGATGGGAAAATACAATGTTAGACAACCAGAATGGAGGAGGAGCTGAACATGATCTGACAATTGAAAAAACCAAGAGAGATCAATAGCTTAAAGTTATGAGATCTGCCGCAGTCAGATCCGACGCATTGGATACCCTGTGGAGGCTGTGGTGAGAAAAAGGCTCTACATGTAGAGTGTGTAATAGTCAAGGTCCAGATGTGAGACACAGTGCCTAGCACGTCCACTCCGTCTCATCTTCGCGTGCTGGACTGTACGTACGGTGCAGCGTAATATACTTCGGGTAATAGAAGTCTTTGGGCAGGAACGGGCGAGGCAAAATAAAATAAAATCTCTCCGCCTTGATAATGGGACGACGGTCAAGTCACAACCAGAATTAGAAAGTGCTGCTATTAATTTCTATCAGTCCTTGTTTACAGCCGGAGGTAATGTTAACCCGAATCTGGTTACAGAAGTAGTTCAGCGAAAAGTGGATGATTTGATGAATGATAAATTGTGTGCACCACTGTCGGATTCGGAGATAGAAGCAGGCATTTTTATGATGCATCCGCACAAATCGCCGGGGCCGGACGGTTTTACTGCTGGTTTTTACATTAGACATTGGAATGTGCTTAAGCAACCTGTTTGCAATGCTATTAAGATATTTTTTGATACAGGTGTGATGCCAGAGGAGGTGAATAAAACGGTGCTGGTTTTAATTCCCAAGGTTAAAGATGCCAAGAGTCTTTCTCAGTATAGACCGATTTCTCTGTGTAATGTGCTCTATAAAATAGCATCTAAGGTTTTGGCTTTACGGCTACGACCTATTCTTGAGGAGATCATATCGGAGGAACAAAGCGCTTTCGTCCCAGGGAGACTAATTACGGATAAGTGCTAACTGCTTATGAGTGCATCCATTACTTGAAGCGGAAGAAAGGCAAATCTGGGGCATGTGCAATTAAATTAGATATGGCCAAGGCCTATGATCGTGTTGAGTGGATTTATTTGAGGAAGATTATGGAGAAGATGGGGTTCGCACCCTTTTGGATTAACAGAATTATGGCATGCGTTGAAACAACGACCTTCTCAGTCCGTGTCAATGGCGTCTTCTCCGAGACTTTTAAGCCATCGAGAGGCATTAGATAGGGGGACCCGATCAGCCCTTATTTGTTTTTATGCTCGGAGGGACTAACAAGTCTGTTAAAATATGTTGGTGCAGGTCATCTCGCGCGAGGAGTTAGGGTGGGGATTCACGCCCCCTGGATATCCCACCTTTTATTCGCGGATGATTGTATTGTGTTTACGCAAGCTTCTTCGGCGGGAGCCCAACGGATTAACGAGATACTGGAGCGTTACCATATGGGTTCGGGTCAGTTGGTAAACAAGACCAAATCTGCTATTTTTTTCAGTGCCAATTGCTCGACTGAAACGAAACAGGAAGTTCACACAGCAGCCGATATATCTAATGAAGCCTTAGTGGAGGAATATCTGGGGCTTCCTACAGCTCTTGGGAGGTCCACAGATGAACAATTTGAAGGAATTCTGACTAAGATTAAAAGGTTAGTCAATGGTTGGGTACCTCAGCATCTGAACAGCGCAGGGAGAGAGGTGTTGATTAAGGCTGTATGTCAGGCAATACCGACATACTCGATGAGTTGCTTTAGGCTCTCTAAAAAACTGTTGAACAAGATAACAAGCATCATTGCTCGTTTTTGGTGGGGTGGTGATGAGAAGAAACGCAAGATGCATTGGCGCAAATGGAAGGATATTGCAATTCCAAAAGGAGAGGGTGGGATGGGCTTTAGAGACCTTGAGCAGTTTAACCAGGCAATGTTAGCAAAGCAAGGTTGGCGGCTACTTACGAATCCCAACTCTTTATGTGCTAGAGTTTTGAAAGGAAAATATTACCACTCGGGTGATTTTATGTCTGCTACTAGAAACACTAGTAGAGAACCCACTTCTAGTACCGGTTGTAGATGGCCTTTAGTACCGGCCGCACAACCGGTACTAAAGGGTCGGCACTAAAGGGGTAACCCTTTAGTACCGGCACCTAAATAAAACCGGTACTAAAGGGTCTCCACGTGGGCGCACAGGCGAGCGCGACCCTGAGGACAGGTTCCTACTTTTTTTGCTTATTTTTTCGGGGGGTTTTGGTTTTTTTTCTTTTCGATTATTTTTCGGGGTTTAGGGTTTCTGTTTTTTTCCTTTTCGCTCATTTTTCAGGTTTCGGAGGAGATCGCGTATAAAGTACTCACTACACATATAAAGTAGTCATTATACACATACAAAGTACTCTCGTCACATATAAATTTAAGTACTCCTAATTAATTACAATGGAGCCGGTTCCCTTGTAGCATCGACTGCCGGCGGTTCCCTTGTAGCATCGACTGCAGGGGGTGGAGGTGGTCTTTCGTCAAAGTAGAATTCACCGAGTTCATCTATGACATGTGTAAGTAAGAATCCCGCCAATTCCTCCGCAATAGCTTTTACGCGGTTGCGTGGTAGGAGCTGGTTCCGCTTGTTTGACATCTTTAAAAGAAGGAAATAAAATCAGCTATGATCAAAACTAAACACAATTGATGCATGGTGGCAAAATAAAAGTTGTGTATGATATTCACGTACCTCTCGATTTCTTACACTCTTGACTCTCTCGTTGACCTTCGTGTGAATGTACTCGCAAACGTAGTATCCACATAGTTCTGTCCCTGTGGTTGTCACAGACACCACTATATATACAAGAATATAATTTAATCAAATAATAATCAAGAGAATGATAATGGTATTAGAAAGATACACGTAGTAGTACTTACGTTGTTAGACTTGAACTCCAGCTTTTCTGGCCATACACCGCGTTCTTCCGCTTTGAACTTTCTGTAAACCCTGTCCGAAAAAGAAAATGAATTGAGTAGTTATTACTTATACTTTTGATATCCGGAAATGAACGAAAGAGGCTGATATAGTGCGATTGAAATTACCTCTTGAGCATTAGATGCACGCTTTTGTATTCATTTTGATCTTTCCTTAGTGAGTCCCAGACTTTAACTTCTCCTTCCTCGAGTCTAATGATTAGCAGAATGTAGTGGAACCTGCGCACGTTTATATACGCAGGTATTCAGAACTTATCGATTACACTTAATATCGGGGAAGCAAAATAGAATGTGTAGAAGACGGTAAAACTCACCAGAAGTTGTAAGGAAATAGTATTTCCTTTTTGGTACTTTGTCGCTTAAAGAACGTTAGCAAAACGTCCTCTGTGTTCACGGGATTTTCATCCACGGTCTTGACATGAATTTTATCCGGGTCAATGAAACCAATGTCCCAGATTCCTCCGAGTCTGCATTCACGTATCTTCATTCTTCATAATTAGCGTACAAAAGAATTTTGTGACGATAATTACAAGCAATGAACGAGAGCTTATAACTATAAATAATTAAATTACACGAATAAATTACGCGAGAGATGGACTCGCGGCGGGATCCCAAACTTCGTGGGGGGAGGCGGGTGGATTTTGATGTGGTGAATGTCTAACGGGAGGAGTCGGTGGCCTTGGCTCCGAGTCTGGAAACTTGATGTATTTCTTCTTCCATAGAACGATACCAAGCTCAACTTCTCCCAATGTCTTCTCGCCTTCAGCTCCAGGAATTTCAAGACGTATTGCGTTGAATCCCGGCATAACTTTCGTGACCCCGACACGAGCAAATCCAGGCGGAATCCCCATGCGCGAACAACCAGAACTTGGACCTGTCGGGCCAGTCATCTGTCTGTGGACGGATCCCTTTTAGTCGCAGCTCGTCTTCATAGGCTTGCCACTTAGGCAAGGCAGTCTTGTAGCCACCTGAGACCAAATGATGGAAATATTTCTTCTTCGAGGCATTCAACTTATTTTGTGTCGATCGGGCCACAGCGACGCCCGAATTCTTATACGCCGCAAATTCAGCCCATTCATCTTTTAGTTTCTCTAGATGTCCTTTGAAAACTATATCTTTGTTCCCATATTTTCTCCACAATGTGTTCTTCCAGTTGTTGAATTGCTGGGCCATCTTGCTAAGAGTCCACTCCTTGACTTTATCCTTCATCTTCTGTGGGAGATCTGCCGGTAGGTTGAATTTAGACATCATCGAGTCCCAAAGGGTCTCTTTAATTCTTTGCTCGAGATATTTTGCGCCTATGTTGGCTTTCTTCGGCTCATTCCATTCTGTCACAGTGATCGGGACCATGTCCCTTACAAAAACTCCGCACTGCCGTACATATTTATTGTAGATTCCATCGGGTTTCTCTGGTTTGCCTTTGAAGGTAACTTCGTCGATAGACAACGTTGCACCTTCCGGGAGCTTTAACCCTTGGGCCGGGCCTCGTACGGGGATTGACGACTTAGATCCAGTGGGCTGAAAGAAAAATGTTTCGTTAATAAGTGCGCATATAAATCAATTAATGCATCTAACTATAGTGATCAACAAGACTTAATATATACCTTCTTCTTAGCTAGTGATCCAGACGACTTAGATCCAGACGGTTCTTCTTCTTCGTTGTCGTCATCTCTGAATTTTTCTAACTCAAGTCCCTCACCGGAGTCATTCAAACATTTCGCGCTGAATTCTTCGGCGTCTTCTCCGTCGGACGAATCTTCTCCATCCGAATATTCTCCATCGGAATTGGGTCCGGCAGCGTTGTTATATATTATTTGTTGGAGACGGTCTTCTTCCTCCAAATCTCGGACGAAGGTGGGGGCATCGTCCGCCATAGCTCTGTCACTGCAAATTTTGAAACTTAGCAATATTTCTAACTTAACAATATTAACCAAATAACAATATTAATAATCTAAACAATATTAACCTAATAACAATATTAACTTTAAAAAAACAGTACTAAAAAAAGAACAACTACTAGACATAAAAAAGACTTAGCTAAACTAAACTTAGCTAAACAAAACTTAGCTAAACTAAACTTAGCTACACTAATATTAACCTAAACAATTAATATTAACTAAAAAAACAGTACTCAAACTTTACAATATTTCTAACTTGACAATATTTCTAACTTGACAATTTTATTTTTACTAATGTTATTTTCAAACTATCTAAATGACTTAGCAATATTTCAAACTTTACAATATTCCAAATTTTACAATATTTCTAATTTTCAAACTTAGCTAAAATTTTGAAACTTTGCTACTACAATTTCAAACTTAGCAAAATTCACATATAAAAAATGACTAAACATTTCAAAAATGCTAACTAACAAAAAATGGGCAATAACACAAAAATTTGCATAATTGTAAAGTGTCATTTAACATTTTTCATACACAAATTTTAAACAGTCTAATTAAACAGTAATAAAAGAAAACATACCTCGTGGAGGGCCGGACCACGGGCGAGGCGGAGGCGCCGGTGGTGCAGGCCGGCGTTGGCACACGGGCGCGGCCGTGCGTGGAGGACGCGGTGACCTCGAGGGAGGACGCGGCGACGGCGGGGGCGCGGCCGGCGTCGATGGACGCGGCGACGTACGGCGGGGGTGCGGCCCTGCGTATGTACGGAGGACGCGGCGACAGCGACGAAGGACGCGGCGACGGCGGGGGCGCGGCGGAGGCCGGCCGGAGCGCGGCGGAGCTTCGCCGGAGCGCGGCAGGGATTCGCCGGTGTCGAGGAGCGAGGAGGCGTCGTCGTCGTCGAGAGGAAATTACTTAGGCGAATTTGGGGATCGATTCGTCGATCCCCTGCCTTAACTGTAGCCAAACGCCCTTTAACACCGGTTGTAGTCTACAACCGGTACTAACTTTAGTACCGGTTGTAGACTACAACCGGTGTTAAAGGGGTGTTTTGGGCCGCGGCGAAAATTCGCGCGCGAAGCCCAGCCCTTTAGTACCGGTTGTAATTTACAACCGGTACTAATGGGTTTTTTGTATTTTTTTCTCTAGTTTTTTTCTTTCTTTTGTTTTCTGTTTTTTATATCTATTTGGTTTTTATTTTGTTTTTTCTCTACTTTTTTCTCTACTGCCACCAGGTGATGTCGCCGCAGTACTCACCCAACGCGGACGCCGAGATCTGAAGACGGAGGAAGCCATATCGGCGGGGGCGACGCCCCGATTCAATCCTCTTCAGGCGAGCACGCCAACCGACGACCATCGCCGGGAGCAGGCCACACCACCTCCAGTACCTCCGCAGAAAGCTCAGAGCAAACCCAACCGCAACGAAGAGAGGAACAGAGGACAAAATCTACAAAAGCCGGCCGCCATCTTCGCAACCGTGTGAACCAAGATACAACTCCGATGTGCGGTCAACCGTCTTATGCAGAGACGATTTAACATACAACTAGATATCTACGTTACAACTTCACTAGTTCTAAATACTGGATAGAACAAATTAAGGTACAACTTGAAATTACGATACAACACAAGTAAAACAAAGACTCTACCTATCTCCCATCTATGCCTTTTGACGAAGATTTTGTCTTCTTGCCTTCCTTGCCCTTTGACGAAGATTCTGCCTTCTTGTCTTTGCCCTTGGACGAAGTGTAACATCCCAAAATTATTATCAGGGATTATATTCCAAAAATGAGAGCCAACAAAAACTTTTATTGTTTATTGTATGTTAATTGCCTTTTGTTACTTGAGATGTTGTTCTTGCTGTTTGTGTGAGTGTTTGCTCTAGTAAACACTAGTAAGAAAGAAAGAAAGCAAAATATAAAATCAAAGCAAGAAAAATAAAAGTGACAAGTTGTCACATGAAAATCTCCAAGTGACAAACTCAATTATTTTCAAACCAAAGTCAGTGGAGTTGTAATGTAAACCCTCCCCATTTTGTTCCTACCACTTTTCCCCTCTCAAATATTATTTTTGAATTAGTTTAAAATTCAAAAATAAAAACAAATTGAAATAAATTAAAATAACATAAACAAAGTACTATAAAAGAAAATGTTTCAAAACATTTTATTATTTTATGCCAATTTTTGTGGAGCTTCTACATGTTATGGGAAGGCCCACAAATTTTTGCAAATTTTTCTAAAATGTTTAAGTGCCCTAATTAAATCCTAGAAAACCTTCTGGTTTTAAAAAGAAACATAGAAGGACCTAGTTGTGATAGCAGAAAAGAAGAAGCAGGGGGTTTTCTGCAAAACCGTCGTCGACTCCAGCCCCGACGACCATCGCCGTGTCGCCGCGACCGTGCTCGCCGTTTCCGCGCTCCCTAGGCCCCCCTGGCCGCGCACCCCTCGCCCCCGTGCCTCTGCAGCCGCGGCGCCGCAGAGGAGAGCAGTTACGCCGCCCCTCGCCTCGATTTCCCTCCAGCGTCGCCGTGGCGAGCTCGCCGTCGTCGACCAAATTGGCCCAGCTCGCTGCTCCCCGACACGCCGCGCTTGGCCGAGATCTTCTAGAACACGTCCGGACCCCGGTGAACGCCTTGTCTCCACGTCCCTCGCACCGCCGCGTCGGATTGGGGAGAAATATCTCCGCCGTGTCGCCGTGGACGTCGCCGTGCACTCCGTCCACCGTACGCCGCATCCCGCGCTATAAAACCACCCCCGCACCCTCTGCGAACACCACACCACCCCACTCCCTCACTGACCCCTCTCAATTCGCCGTGCACCGCCAGGAGGGCGTGCTGTGCCGTAGCCACTGCCGCCGTCGAGGTCCGTCGTGGCCACGACGCCACACTGCCCCATTCTTCCCTCTTTCCTGCACTTGCTTCCCTCTGCTTCACCGCACTCACCGCACCCTTTTTCCCTTTGATCAGTGCCCAGACGCGGCCGTGGAACCTCGCCGGAGTTGCTGCCCGTGGCCGTGGAAGAGCGAGAGCGCGCCGCTGACGAACCAGCCCACCCCAGCAAGTGTAACTCGGCCAGAAGCTTCCACCTCACCACCGCCGTCGATCTGCATCATCTCCGCGACCTCCCGAGCCCTCTAGGTGAGAGATTCATCCACCTCGCCGTCGCCGGCGCGGCAGCGCCGCTCGTTTTAGGTCGCCGACGTTTGCCGTCGACGTGGGCAAACGTGGGCCGTTGGATCTAAATCCAACGGTTGCGTACCGCTTCGTTTAGAAATGAAAGAGAGAGAGAGACTGACGGGTGGGCCCCGCTCGTCAGGTTTTAAATCATTTCCCCGCGCGCGATGCGCCGCTGCCATGTAGGCCCCACTAGTCAGAATTTTGAACATTATCCAGAGGAGGGAATTTTCGAATTTCAAACTTCTCTGAGAATCAGTACTGGATCCAACTTTAAAATTCAATATCTCGAGATTTAGGAATCCAAATAAATCAAACTCAACTGTTCTGGAAAGCTTATGAAATTGTTTAACCAACACAATTGGTCTCATGTCATTTAATTAAATAAGTAAAAAGTATTATTGAAAATGCTACAGAAGGTTTAAATTCTAAACTTGTTTGTTTCTGATGCTGTCCAAATAATTCCAAACCAATTTTGCTAGCTTAGTACTGCCTTGTGTTAGCTCCCCTAATTTTGGTAGAATTAATTAAGCAGTATTAATTGTTGACTTTAAGATAAACCCTTCTGGACTAAAACAAACAAATATGTTTATTGGTTGATCCAAATGAGTTAGGACCAATTTTGTTAGCTCACTATAGCCATGTTTAGTTACCACTAAAAGGGTTTAATTTTTGGAACAATAGAATTTAATTGGTAGCTAAAACTTGATTATTAAGCTACTGGATTCAATCCAATGTGTAGGGAGTTTGGTAACTCCAAATGATCCAATTCAAATTGGGTTGTCTTCTACACATCAGTAGCTTTCCATAGAATTTTAGTTTGTATTTTTGTGACCAACAGAACTCAAGTTGTGGAATTAAACATGAATAACTAGTTCTGCCATAATTTAGAAGTAATTAAATAGTGTTTAATTCAATTTTATTTGAAAATCAAATTGTGTGGTTTGATGTGTGCAGTAGCTAATTGTGATGTTGATGATGGTTATGTTGAGATGATTGCTTGTATAGCTTAGTGATTGTTTGCATTGTTTGTTTATTAATTAGACGAGAACGTTGTCGGATATATCGAGGAAGGAGAGTTTGCTGAATTTGAAGAACAAGAGCAAGATCACTTTGCCAAGCAAGGCAAGCTATTCTCTGAGCTTGCACTACAAATATATGCATCTACTTTCATAACATGTTTTACTCTCAAAGCAAGATTTATAAAACCCATTTCAAAAGTATATGGATATTATTTTGCCACCCTATGTAGTAGTTTATATAAAACTTTAGGATGGAAAACAATGTTGTTTATTCAAAACTCCTTTGAAATTTCTTGAGAGTTTGTGGAATGCCGAGATGTCGGTGTTGTATTGGAAAAGTGGAAAAATGGTGATGTTTATGAAAAATGCACAGTGTCCTAGTACTATGGAAACCAATCTTACCCTGTGCGACCACATTTACCACATATGGGAAAAGGCTTAGTCATGTAGTTTGCTCTTATTAGTATGGGATACCTCATCGACGGAGATGACTCCGTTATGCATGAGGGGATGGTCCGAGGATCTACCCCCTGACCCGGGTCCTCACACAAGTTGGTGGGGAGGATAGAAGGTTCCACCATAAACCGCCGGACAAAACTATGAGTCCTCACACTTAGGGTTTCTGACGGGAAACCGGACTGGGTGTCGATGGAAAGTGTCATATGGGAAGGATCCTATACTAGCATGAGCAAATAAGAGGCTATGGCCGACGGCTTACTTCGCATACACCTGGTATGGCGAGACGTGGCAGACACGATGAGTTGCCGGATGGATGTGGGTTTAAAAGCGTGCTACCTCTGCAGAGTGTTTAAAACTATTCGAATAGCCGAGTCCTCGGATATGGACAATTGGGAGACTGTCCTAAGACCATGTGCAAGTTTTTAAAAAGACTTTGAGTTTTAAAAGAAAAATGAAGTGGAGATTGTTTCCTACCCCTATACCAACGGATCGGTATGAGGTGGTTGGATGAAAGTGGACCATGACAGGCTATGGTCGGAAAAAGGGGAGTTTTGGAAAAACAGATGAAAATGGTGACTTCTTTAAAGGATAGTTAAAAAAACTCTTCTTACCTTTTTCAATAAAGATATAGAGATGTTTTAAATAAGAAAAGTTGTCAACTAAAATAAAACTAGTGCATACTCATGTTGGGGTAGTTTGCGAGTACATTCAAATGTACTCATATTGGTTTCGTCCCTGGCTATTGACCTAGCCAGACTACGAGGAGGAACACTACGCCGAGCAGGAGTATGGCGACTTCTACGCCAACTAAGGATCTCCACAAGTCAGCTGCCTGTCGGGTTGTCGTCGTTAGAAAACGATGTCTACTACGCCGTAGCTTCCGCTGATATTTTGGTTTGGCCCATGAAGGCACCTATGTAAGAACTTGGTCTAAATGACCATTTATGTAAGACTTTTTATTCGGTATTGTAATGGATGTAAACTTTGGTATCCAATTCGGATTATGTGCAACGACAGACTGATCACGGGATCGTTGTGTTAAGCATAATCGGGTATTTCGGACAGCTAGTCCAGGGTCCCCACACGAAGCTTGTGAGCCCTTGGATCAGGAAGAAGCACACGGATCGTGTGTTTCCTTCCAGCGCTTGGGAGCCGTTGGATCAAGCGGTGTGTTTCTTTCGAGCGCTTGTGAGCCCTTGGATCAGGAAGAAGCACACGGATCGTGTGTTTCCTTCCAGCGCTTGGGAGCCGTTGGATCAAGCGGTGTGTTTCTTTTGAGCGCTTGTGAGCCCTTGGATCAGCAAGAAGCACACGGATCGTGTGTTTCCTTCCAGCGCTTGGGAGCCGTTGGATCAAGCGGTGTGTTTCTTTCGAGCGCTTGTGAGCCCTTGGATCAGGAAGAAGCACACGGATCGTGTGACTAAAGAAGCACACGCACCCTATATATAGCCCACCTCCCGGAATTCCAGCGTCACTCACTCACTCACACAAAACATTCCAGCGTCACTCGGAGAGGCATCTTTGGGCAACCAGCGGCAAGACGTCTCTGATGACCTGTGACCGTTCCAAACGGTTGCAGATCATCAGAGATGTCTTGCCGGACGGTTGTAGATCATCAGAGACGTCTTACCGCTGCTTGGATCGAAGTGGCGCTCAAACACAAAACATTCGGGTTCCCTAGTTACGTCCTGCAACCGTTTGGTCAGATCCAAGCAGCGGCAAGATGCTCTGATGATTAGCAACATCCCCAACACTTGTTGCAAATCATCAGTGACGTCTTGCCGCTCTCTAGATCGAAGGCCGATTTGCCGTCTCATGACCACGCGATTGTGTTGGTAAAAATGCAGCTGATTGACATAGTGTTTAGATCTCTCTTCTGAGTTTTCAGGACATAGTTACATAAAAGGTTTAATACATTATTACACATCAGCAACAACATCCATATCTAGTGTTCACTTTTTCTTCTTGTGTGTCCCTTTCTTCTGATTGCGTCGTAGCCATGGACAATCTTCATCATTTAACACGGTGCTTGGGTCAGTTTTCACTTTGAAGGGCGGAATTTCAGCAAACTTATTATAATCTTCTGACATGTCTGTCTTGTCCTCCACTCCCACGATGTTTCTTTTTCCTGAAAGAACTATGTGGCGCTTTGGCTCATTGTATGATGTACCGGCTTGCTTATCTTTTCTTTTTTTTCGGTCTAGAAGACATGTCCTTCACATAGAAAACCTGAGCCACATCATTGGCTAGGACGAATGGCTCGGTTTTGTACGCAAGATTTTTGAGATCCACTGTAGTCATTCCGTACCGCTTGTCTATCTCTACCCCGCATGACAGGTTAACCCATTTGCACTGAAATAAAGGGATCTTAAAATAAGGTCCATAGTCAAGTTCCCATATCTGTTGTATGCAACCATAATATGTGTCCTTTGTTCCATCATCGTTTGTTGCATCAAAGCGGGCACCACTGTTTTGGTTAGTGCTCTTTTTGTCTTGGGTTTCCGTGTAAAATGTATTCCCATTTATCTCGTACCCTTGGAAAGTCAATATAGTCAAAGATGGTGTCTTGGCCAACAAGTATAGCTCTTGTCCAACAGTGTTGTCATTAATGAGATGTGTACGCAACCAACTGCCGAAAATATCCACGTGTTTTTCTTTAATCCAGAAGTCAGTCTTCTCCGGGTATTCTGAGCGTAAAATATCCATGTGTTCGACGATATACAGAGACACCAATCTGGAATTTTGTAGAACTGTGTAGTGTGCTTGAGTGAAAGAATGCCCGTCCATACTTCTTGTTGCTTTCTTTCCTAGCGTGCCTTTTCGACGTAGTCTCCCCTCATGGCACGATTGAGGAACACCGATGGGCTTAAGATCTGGAAAAAAGTCAACACAGAACTCAATGACCTCCTCTGTTCCATAGCCCTTGGACATGCTTCCTTCTGGCCTAGCACGGTTATGAACGTATTTCTTTAAGACTCCCATGAACCTCTCAAAGGGGAACATGTTGCGTAGAAATACAGGACCAAGAATGGAAATCTCTTCGACTAGGTGAACTATGAGGTGCGTCATAATATTGAAGAAGGCCGGTGGAAACACCAACTCAAAGCTGACAAGACATTGGACCACACCCGTCTGTAAACTTGGTAGAGTTGCTGGATCGATTACCTTCTGAGAAATTGCATTCAGGAATGCACATAGCTTGACAATGGGTACTCGAACATTTTCCGGTAGAAGCCCCCTCAATGCAACATGAAGTAATTGTGTCATAATCACGTGGCAGTCATGTGGGGACCCCAGACCGGCAGTCTGAGACCTCCAGTATGCATACATTCACGATCCCAAGATCAACAGTCGTGAACAACATACTTAAGTTGGTACACAGATTACATCATCCATTACACGAATACTTAAGGTCGTACACAAAGGGGGCACATGACCACGCCTTATTCAACAGCCACGCAGGGCCGACAAACTACTCATAACACAGCGGAAGACATTAACACACAACGTGATAGAGCCCAAGTCATGCCTTAACCTACAGGCTGCTGACCGGGAAACGTTCCTAGTTCGCAGGGTCGTCGGGGTAGTACTCCTCCCCGTAGAACTCCTCCTGAGGCTGCTCCTCAAAGTCTGGCTAAGACAATAGCCAGGGACGAAACCAATATGAGTACATTTGATTGTACTCGCAAGACATCCCGAATGAAGCTTATAAGATGCACTCATGCTTATATGGTGGAATGGGTAGGCTGTAATTAGGGTTCACTACCCATGATGGATGAAAGATTCATCATGGTTGATTAACATCTCTATATCTTTATTGAAAAAGATACTTCAAAAGATAAGTTTTCGCAAAGAATATTGAAGAGAAGAGCAGATTTTTCTTTGCAAAACTTCTTGGAAAACACTCATCAGGTTTCCATCATCAGCACCTCCCAGGTACTTAATCCGCCTTTCCAGTACCTCCCAGGTACACTCCTTTCCAAAACCTCCTTTTTAAAAACATCGACACAATGCTAGACGACATTGACCATGCAGCTGTCCATGACCGCGGACGCGGCTATTCGAATAGTTTTGACTCTGCAGAGTTTGTACACTTTCACCACACCATCCGGTACACCTGCCGTGAACACCACGGACTGCCCGCGACAGTATGCGAACATCAGATAACCGATCATAACTTCCACTATGTCTATGCTAGTATGCGATTACCTCTTCAGTGGGTTTGTTCTCCCCGGCACCGAGTGAGCTAGCCGTATCGATCCGGTTGCCCCTAGACATCACACCGCCATGGCAGGAGACCCACTGTTGCTTGCCGGTGGCACTCGCAGTCCACACTTTGTATGCCCATATCCAGCATTCGGTTCCGGGGACTTTAACCCCTTCTAGCCAATTGAGGTAAAGTCTCACACTAACACAAACAAGCTTCCATTAAGCCCGTGCCCATTTTGAGTGATGTGGTTGTACGGTAGGGCTGTCAGGCACAAGACTAGTCTATGTGTCGTTTTCGAAAAACATTTCCAAAACATCTTCTTCACAATCCTCCCGTGGACAAGGTCCCACCTTTCCCGGGTTTTTCTTTTAAAACCTTTGTTTTTCGAAAACACACTTTTAGGGGTGTCCACTTAGGGACTTCAAAATTATTAACTTGTGGTGGTAAATATTCCATATGGTGGCTAAGGGCTTGGTAACACCAAGTTGTAACTAATGGCAATGTAATAATTTATAATAACACTAGTAGTAATGGCCATATCAAAAATAGTTTTGTTTTTCCAAGTTTTTGTAAAACTTCAGAAGTAAATCATGCATGATATAATGATAAGTATAGTAGCAAGCATTTGGGAGCTTGCCTTGGTACTGGTCAAAGTCTTGTCCCTGAAATAAACAGGATTGACAATAGGCCTCCTCAGCAACAGCTTCTTCCTCGGGTTCTAGCGTCGCAAAAGAAAGTAACCACCAATCAGTACCAACTAGAGGTACATACTAACAACAAGCATCACATACAGCAAGCAAACATTATCACACAACAATCACCTACTTTTCAAAATAGAAATCTACCACACACTTCTAGTTGAAAAAGAAACTAATAGAGCTATGCTCTAGTTTTGAGAATCTTACTCTCAAACCAAAATGCAATGGGATCAGTGGGTGTTCCACTATCAACCCAAGGCATCAAGAGGTCATTTAGCCTCTGGTCATTTACAAAAATCGCCTAAACACAAGCTAGATAAGAATCTATCCATACTAGTGAGTCACAAATATTTTCTAGAATATAATTCTAGCTAAACATGCTTTGCTAAAACTAAGTAATGTCCAAACAATGGTGACATGCTAACCAACCAGTAGCAACATGACTTGCTACTGATATACAACCAACATATTCTAAAATCATGTCACACAAATGATTTCATACTCAAATAATTCTTAAATCTAGGAAAAATTCTAGGAAAAACATACTAGAGACAATATTTCCTAACAAACATATGAAACACTAATATTTTTCTAACATGCTGTTTATAAGATCTAACACACTCATAACAGAGAATATCAAACCTACACATGCTAGAAATCACAAAAAGAATACTAACACATATTATAAAACTAAATAAAACTATAAATAATTATTATCAGAAAAGCATAAAATCTAGTTTTGCTCACCCAATTAAATCTACAGCTCAATAAATCACACCAAGATAGGATTAGGTACTCCTAAACATATACAAGCCAACACAATTGGATTTACTTCAAAAATCATCACCAAATAATTTCCAAAAATCCTAGAATAGCCTACTGGACATTTACAAACACACATGCCATTTTAATTGGGTTGATCTTTAGCAAGCAAAGCCAAGTTCTACTGCTAGGTAACACTTAGAGCTTTCCAAAACAGTTGAGTTTGCATTTTTGTGATCCTTAGAAAAAAAGTTATTTAAGTTTTAGTGAAAACCAGTACTACTGCCTCACATTTTATTTCTCCAAAAATAATAACCAAAATGAAGATCTGCAAGTTGGGTGTGTTTAAGAACTTGCAGTGGTGCTACCCAGATTTTTGGTTTGATTTTATTTGATGTTTTCCTATTTTAAAACGAATTAAACCAGAGAGCAAAGTTTCTGCTATTTTTAAAAACAGCAAACACTGGAAAAGAAAAAAAACGGCGCGTGGGCCGAAACTGCTGGGCGAGCCCAACAACGGCCGAAATTGGCCCATTTAGGTGCGGCGAGTGGCGCGGACGCGGGAACGGTTCGCCGTTTAAACAGATCCGTCGATCTCGAGATCGACGGCTGTGCGTCGTCGTCGTCCTCACTCCTCTCTCTCTCCACGGCGACACGGGAGCGAGCTCGAGCTCGGGTTTTCTCACCTAGGGGCGACGTAGGGCGGTGGCGCGGGGTCGGGGAAGTCGCGTGAGCTCGAGGCAGTGCAGGGGTGGAAGCGGAGGCAGCAACGACGCCACGGCACGGCTCCGGCGAGCACAAGGTCCGGGACGGCGTCGAGGATGGCGGCGGCGCTCCTGCAAGCAAACGTCCCTCAAACCATGTCAGGGGCGTGTTCCAGGTGCTAGGGGGTGAGAGGGTGCAGAGATGGTGGATAAAGGAGCAGTGGAACGGCGGCAACCTTCAAACCGATCTCGCTCTGGTTTCCGGCGAGATTTTCCCTCGCCTCGCTCACAGAGAGCGAGCGAGGATGCTCGAGTGGGTTGAGGTGAGTGCGGGTGGTGTGTGCGTGCGGGTGGCGAGACGAGAAGCTCTGGGGTGGCTTAAGATCACGAGAAGGTGATGATTGCCCTCTCGGGGTCAACGGAGGGGCGGAGTGGTGTGTCGTGTGCACGCAAACGCCGGCCCCAGGCTGCCTCTGCTCGTCAACTTATGTTTCCACGGACGGGCGTGTGCTGGCAGGGCAAGGACGCGAAGGAGAGTGGAGAAACGGGCAGCTCTCTCCCTGCCACGGTCGTCTCCCAGGTCACCTCCACGGCTCCACTTCCCTGCTCCTAGTTGACCTCCAAAATGCCCACCAATGGCATGGCTAGGAAGTAGGGACATAGGGGAGAGTAGTGGACAAGGTTGCTCCCTCTGGTTTGTCCAAAATCATCACAAAAACGTGCTCCCAAAATCGACCCCGAACAGTTTCAGAAAAATTCAGTTTTCTGAAAAACTGCTAAGTGTTGGAGCAGTTAACACATAGCAAAAGTTGCTGCTTGATTCACCTAGCAAATCAAGTCCAAATGGAAAAATTTAAATTGGTAAATGATCTCCAGGTTGAATACTTCCATTTAATATTTTTGGTCCATTTTTGAAAAATGTTTAAGGGCAGGGAAACATGCTGGTAAGTGGGCTACTCTCTGACTGTTTCTGACTTTTCTGTTTTTCTGTTTTTTTTCTGTTTTCTGTCTTAATCTTTAGCCATATAAACATGCATGTATCTAGGGGTTCCAAAGGTACAAAAGGTGATCCAAGGGCATGGAACCAATGTCCACACACCATAGATCATCTCCAAACTCAAATTTTCCATAATTGCACATTTTAACCACATAAAATAACATGTCCAAAACAGCAAGTCTTAACAGATTTCAGAAAATAAAAACCTAATTAGAAAATTCTAAAAATTTGTTTTGCACAAACCACAAGCACTAATATTTCACACATGGATGATCAAGAGTACAAGCACAAGTGGGTTCACACATAGGTTCATAATTTGGAGTCTCACTTATATTCTACAAAAGGCTAAAAATAAAAACGGGGGATTAAAAATGGGGGTGTGACAGATCTTCCCCCCTTAAAAGAATCTCGTCCCGAGATTCGCAGGTCTAAGCATTAAGAAAATCAGGGAACTCCTTCCTGATATCTTCTTCACGTTCCCAGGTAGCTTCTTCCTCAGAATGATTCGTCCACTGAATCTTGAGGAATTTAATAGCACGCTTCCTGGTCACACGCACATTCTCCTCGAGAACGCGTAGGGGTCTGTCACGGTAGGTTAGGTCTTGGTTCAGGTCAATGGTCCTGAAGTCGACATCTTGGTAGGTGAGATTCTTCTCGGGTACATGAAGACATTTCCGGAGCAACGACACATGAAAAACATCATGAAAATCTGACAGCTCTTCCGGCAATTCAAGCTGATAAGACACTTCACCACGACGGGCTAAGATCTTGAAAGGGCCAATATACCGGGGTGCAAGCTTTCCCTTGACATGAAAACGCTGCATCCCTTTGAGTGGTGTGACTCGAAGATATACGAAATCTCCAACACGGAAAGATACATCACGACGCTTCGAGTCTGCGTAACTCTTTTGGCGAGATTGAGCTGCCTTGAGATGATCACGAATAAGCTGGACTTGTTCCTCCGCAGCGCGCAAAGTGTCTACACCAAAAATCTGACTGTCACCAGACTCAGACCAATTCAGAGGTGTACGACATCTGCGTCCATACAGGGCTTCAAAAGGGGCCATTTTCAAACTAGACTGGTAGCTGTTGTTGTAAGAAAACTCTGCGAAAGGCAGACAGTCTTCCCACTTGGCTCCATAAGACAAAACACAAGCACGGAGCATGTCTTCCAGAATTTGGTTCACACGCTCTGTTTGTCCTCCAGTCTGTGGGTGATAGGCTGTGCTAAAGGCTAGTTTGGTTCCAAGGGCTTCGTGTAATTTTTTCCAAAATCGAGAAGTGAACTGACTTCCTCGATCAGACACAATCCTCTCAGGGATTCCATGCAGACTAACAACCCGTGAAATGTAAAGATCAGCAAGCTGGTTTCCACTGTGAGTGGTTCGGACAGGAATAAAGTGAGCAACTTTAGTGAGTCTGTCCACAACAACCCATATGGCATCATGACCACGGCTAGACTTTGGAAGTCCAGTAATGAAGTCCATCCCAACTTCATCCCATTTCCAGCTTGGCACTTGCAAGGGTTGCAACAATCCAGCAGGGCGCTGGTGCTCAGCTTTCACTTGCTGACACACAGAACATTTGGCTACAAACAAAGCAATCTCTCGCTTCATTCCATGCCACCAAAATCTCTCCTTCAAATCTTGGTACATCTTGGTTCCTCCGGGATGGATAGAATACAAAGAATCGTGAGCTTCTGCCAGAATGGTCTGTTTCAGCTCAGACTCGGAAGGAACACAAATGCGACCTTTATACCACAATACTCCCTCGGAATCAATAGTAAATCCAGGTACCTCTTCCCGCTTCATACGGTTCTTGATTCCCTCAATACTCTTTTGGCCTTGTTGAGCTTCTTTGATCTGATCAACCAGAGTGGGTTTAACTTCCATGGTATCCAGCATACCATAGCTGACCACTTCAATACCAAGTTGTTCAAGTTCTTTCCATAACTCCGGTTGCCTAATTTTGATCATTGAATTCAAAGAAACAGGCTCTCGGCTAAGAGCATCGGCAACTACATTTGCTTTGCCTGGATGGTAGTGGATACTTAGATCATAATCTTTAATGAGCTCAATCCAGCGGCGTTGCCTCATGTTAAGCTCACGCTGAGTGAAGATATACTTCAGACTCTTATGATCAGTATATATTTCACACCTTTTACCCATAAGAAAATGTCGCCATGCCTTGAGAGCATGAACAACTGCGGCAAGCTCTAAATCATGCGTGGGGTAGTTCAACTCATGTGGTCTCAACTGGCGGGATATATAAGATATGACTTTCCCTTCTTGCATGAGAACACTTCCAAGACCAAGCTTAGAAGCATCACAGTAAACATCGAAACTCTTGGTGACGTCCGGCATAGTGAGAACCGGAGCAGACACCAGTCGGTTCTTCAATTCTTGAAAACTCTTTTCACACTTATCCGTCCATACAAACTTATGGTCCTTCCTGAGCAATTGAGTGAGTGGTCGAGCAATGCTCGAGAATCCCTCAACAAACTTGCGGTAATATCCTGCTAAACCCAGAAATGATCGGACTTCCGTCTGATTGGTTGGGGCAGCACGCTCCAATATGGCCCGAATTAGAGCAGGATCCACAGAAATTCCTCCTTCAGATACCACATGTCCAAGAAATCCGACTTCCCTAAGCCAAAACTGACACTTACTGAACTTAGCATACAGCTGATGCTTACGAAGTGTTTCGAGCACAATTCTCAAATGTTCTTCGTGTTCTTTTTCATTCTTGGAATAAATCAGAATATCGTCAATAAACACTACGACAAACTTGTCCAGATAATCCATGAATACCTTATTCATGAGATTCATGAAATAGGCAGGGGCATTGGTCAGACCAAACGACATCACGGTGTACTCATACAATCCGTAACGGGTGATAAAGGCAGTCTTCGGAATATCGGTCTCACGCACCTTCAACTGATGATAACCGGTGCGAAGATCAATCTTCGAGAAAATTCTAGCCCCATTCATCTGGTCAAATAAGTCCTCAATTTTGGGTAACGGGTATTTGTTCTTGATGGTCACATCATTCAACTTGCGGTAATCCACACATAAGCGAGTGGTACCGTCCCGTTTATCCACAAAAATGACAGGTGATCCCCATGGCGAAGCACTAGGGCGAATCAGACCTTTCCTCAACATATCATCAAGTTGTTTCTTCAGCTCATCTAGCTCTTGCGGGTTCATTCGGTAAGGCTTCTGTGCTATAGGTCCGGTTCCAGGTACTAACTCAATAATAAACTCGATATCCCGATCAGGGGGCATACCGGGTAACTCTTCTGGAAAAACATCCGGGTACTCACATACAACAGGTACTTCTTCCAGTTTAGGTGTGGCTATACCTGTGTGGCAGTGGACTTTCGAAGAAGGCTTGGTTGCGGTAAAGGTCACTTCTTCACCATCACTACTGGTCATAGCAATGGACTTCTTGGTGCAGTCTATAACTCCCTTATACTTGGTCATCCAGTTCATGCCAAGTACTACTTCTATCCCTTGGGATCCCAGTACTACTAGATCAGCATGAAAGGTTTTCCCGTTGATGTCAATGGGTACCTCATTGCAAGAAAGGTTGGTTTTAGCTTTGTCTCCAGGTATTTGCACTAGCATAGGGTTGCGCATAGGTGTAGGTTGCAATCCACTTTTATCAACGAATGGCTTAGTGACAAAGGAATGCGATGCACCAGAATCAAACAGTACTGTTGCTGGTACAGAGTTGACAGGAATCGTACCAATCACCATGTGGGGTGCCTCCTGTGCCTCCTCTGCAGTGACATGATTCAGATGCCCTTTGGTCACATTTGGCTGCTTCTTCTGGACTGGTCCAGGGTTCATCTTGGTTGCATTTGGACGAGCTTGAGTAGCATTCTTGGTAGGACACTCACGAGAAAAATGCCCTTCCTTGCCACAGGCATAACATCCTCCAGTTGGATTCGGGTTGGGTCTTGCAGCACGGTTGAAAAGATTTCCCGTGTTGCTTCCTCCAGGCCTTGGTGCATAAGGAACACGGTAGTTGGGATAGTTCGGCCTTGGTGCAGTCGGGTTAAAGGGGCGAGGTGCATAAGCAGGGGCCCTGGGTGGTGGTGGCCTCGCAGGTGGGGTACTGCGAGCTCTGGGTGCACTGGGTCCTCCTTGCATCATCATCTTCCTCTTGCGGTTGTCAAAGGCAATCTGGCGCTTGTGCTCCATCATAATGGCAGCATTGGCGAGTGACTCCAGATCCTGGAATGGTATCACCACAAGGGTGCACTGCAGCTCATCCTGCAGTCCATTCAGGAACCTTTCTTTCTTCTTCTGCTCAGTGTCAATATCACCTGAGGCATACCTAGCCAAAGTGGTAAACTTCTCCCAGTATTCTGACACTGTCATACCTCCTTGCCTCAGCTTCAGAAACTTGTCCCGCATAATATCCATCACACCCTGGGAAATGTGATACTTGCGGAACTTTTCAACAAAGTCTTCCCAACCAAAGACATGGCCAACAGCAGCAGTGGCACGAGTAGTTTCCCACCAAGTCCTTGCAGGTCCAGCGAGAAAATGAGTGGCGAACAGAACTTTGTCATTGGCCTCCACAGACGCAACCTCCAAGTTGTTCGCAATAGTACGGAGCCAGTCATCCGCATCAAGAGGTTCAATGTTCTTGGTAAAGATCGGGGGATTGGTGTTCTGAAAGTCTTCAGCTTAGAGCGAGCACCATTCCCATTCCCATTGCCATTGTTGTTACCATTCAGTTGCCCATAACGGTGGCCATCTGTTGCAGGGTGTTAAGGGTGGCTGCGCTCTCAGCACGGAGGCTTGACGGTCTTCCATCATAAGAGCTAAAAGTGCTCCATCGAGGTGGTGGTGGTGGTGGTGGACGACGAGGCGGCATGCTGAAGTGAAAAGGGTATAAGACTAGGCACAAAGATAGTTGGAAAACAGCGGCACACAAGTTTATCGAAAAACTATAAGACAAACGGTGAATCGAGGACGACAAGAGTAGCGGCAACACAAACATAAGCACAATATACACATCACATACATAGCATAGAGTCTTACAATTACACATACACAAACATAAGTCTCACAATACAAGCAAAGCTTCAACAGAGCTACATAACAACGGAAACGACTAGGGGACATCGCACTACTACTAGCATCCTGGTCCGACACACAAGTCCACGAGCACAAGGGTCACTGTCTAGTCCTGGTCAACCTCTCCCTCGAAAAGGATCTCCTCAGGATCCTCCTCGTCTCCAAGGAGATCGTCATCCTCCGGCTCACTAGGCTCACTCACGTCCATATCATCAGAAGGTATGTCGTCGTCTGGAAGGAGGTCCTCGTTCTCCTTGCGGAGCCCGGTGTTCTCCTCCTCCAACTCCTCGATAGCCGAGTCCCTCGTAGCCAAATCCTCCCTCGCAGTCTTCAGCCGACCCCTCAGAATGGCGTTGGCTGACTGCAGCGCCTCTACCTTCTTGACGAGACGGTTACGGTCCAAGCGAATGGTCCGCAGCTGTCCCTCCAAGGCGCGGTTCCTCGCAGAGGTGGTACCGTACTCAACCCTCAGACTGTCCAACCTACTCTGAGTGTAGTGCAGAAGAAACTCCATATCCTCTAGGTGAGGACCTAAACCAGCAGGGTCAAACTGATACTCAATGGGCTCCCCCTCCGCATCACGTCTCCCAAGCAGCTCGAACCGGGTACCAACGAAGCGGTAGTCACACTGATAGGCCAAGCGTGCAATCGTCTCCTGGATCACACGGACAGCTCCATCGTTCCAAGAACGCTCGATCACGCAGTAGACGTACACCGGAGCAGTCGGCGTCGTCAGAGGCGGGCGGATAGTGCACTCCACCAGCCAAGACGGGTCTCCGGGAACACCGTCCATCAGTCCTCCTCTCAGCTCTGGCAGCGGACGACCAAGGGTACGGGTCATCTCTACCAGCTCCCTCTGAAAACGAAACGACACCTCGTCTGCCAACCCCAGCTGTCGAGCCTCAGTGAAGACCACGGCCATCTACACAAATTTTAAGTATAATTTAAGTTAGGTACCAGTGTGCAAAATTTTAAGGTATACAAAAGCAACTTAATGTAAGTAGAGTTTAACAACACAGAGGGGATGAGAAATATATAGAATATTTTGGTACTTAGACATCTTCATACTTTGCTTTAGTAAATTAACTTTTTGGGAGTACTCGCTAACGTCCATGCTAACTAAGGTCTCCTAAGGTCAGGATGGCTCTGATACCAACTCTGTGGGGACCCCAGACCGGCAGTCTGAGACCTCCAGTATGCATACATTCACGATCCCAAGATCAACAGTCGTGAACAACATACTTAAGTTGGTACACAGATTACATCATCCATTACACGAATACTTAAGGTCTTACACAAAGGGGGCACATGACCACGCCTTATTCAACAGCCACGCAGGGCCGACAAACTACTCATAACACAGCGGAAGACATTAACACACAACGTGATAGAGCCCAAGTCATGCCTTAACCTACAGGCTGCTGACCGGGAAACGTTCCTAGTTCGCAGGGTCGTCGGGGTAGTACTCCTCCCCGTAGAACTCCTCCTGAGGCTGCTCCTCAAAGTCTGGCTAAGACAATAGCCAGGGACGAAACCAATATGAGTACATTTGATTGTACTCGCAAGACATCCCGAATGAAGCTTATAAGATGCAATCATGCTTATATGGTGGAATGGGTAGGCTGTAATTAGGGTTCACTACCCATGATGGATGAAAGATTCATCATGGTTGATTAACATCTCTATATCTTTATTGAAAAAGATACTTCAAAAGATAAGTTTTCGCAAAGAATATTGAAGAGAAGAGCAGATTTTTCTTTGCAAAACTTCTTGGAAAACACTCATCAGGTTTCCATCATCAGCACCTCCCAGGTACTTAATCCGCCTTTCCAGTACCTCCCAGGTACACTCCTTTCCAAAACCTCCTTTTTAAAAACATCGACACAATGCTAGACGACATTGACCATTCAGCTGTCCATGACCGCGGACGCGGCTATTCGAATAGTTTTGACTCTGCAGAGTTTGTACACTTTCACCACACCATCCGGTACATCTGCCGTGAACACCACGGACTGCCCGCGACAGTATGCGAACATCAGATAACCGATCATAACTTCCACTATGTCTATGCTAGTATGCGATTACCTCTTCAGTGGGTTTGTTCTCCCCGGCACCGAGTGAGCTAGCCGTATCGATCCGGTTGCCCCTAGACATCACACCGCCATGGCAGGAGACCCACTGTTGCTTGCCGGTGGCACTCGCAGTCCACACTTTGTATGCCCATATCCAGCATTCGGTTCCGGGGACTTTAACCCCTTCTAGCCAATTGAGGTAAAGTCTCACACTAACACAAACAAGCTTCCATTAAGCCCGTGCCCATTTTGAGTGATGTGGTTGTACGGTAGGGCTGTCAGGCACAAGACTAGTCTATGTGTCGTTTTCGAAAAACATTTCCAAAACATCTTCTTCACAATCCTCCCGTGGACAAGGTCCCACCTTTCCCGGGTTTTTCTTTTAAAACCTTTGTTTTTCGAAAACACACTTTTAGGGGTGTCCACTTAGGGACTTCAAAATTATTAACTTGTGGTGGTAAATATTCCATATGGTGGCTAAGGGCTTGGTAACACCAAGTTGTAACTAATGGCAATGTAATAATTTATAATAACACTAGTAGTAATGGCCATATCAAAAATAGTTTTGTTTTTCCAAGTTTTTGTAAAACTTCAGAAGTAAATCATGCATGATATAATGATAAGTATAGTAGCAAGCATTTGGGAGCTTGCCTTGGTACTGGTCAAAGTCTTGTCCCTGAAATAAACAGGATTGACAATAGGCCTCCTCAGCAACAGCTTCTTCCTCGGGTTCTAGCGTCGCAAAAGAAAGTAACCACCAATCAGTACCAACTAGAGGTACATACTAACAACAAGCATCACATACAGCAAGCAAACATTATCACACAACAATCACCTACTTTTCAAAATAGAAATCTACCACACACTTCTAGTTGAAAAAGAAACTAATAGAGCTATGCTCTAGTTTTGAGAATCTTACTCTCAAACCAAAATGCAATGGGATCAGTGGGTGTTCCACTATCAACCCAAGGCATCAAGAGGTCATTTAGCCTCTGGTCATTTACAAAAATCGCCTAAACACAAGCTAGATAAGAATCTATCCATACTAGTGAGTCACAAATATTTTCTAGAATATAATTCTAGCTAAACATGCTTTGCTAAAACTAAGTAATGTCCAAACAATGGTGACATGCTAACCAACCAGTAGCAACATGACTTGCTACTGATATACAACCAACATATTCTAAAATCATGTCACACAAATGATTTCATACTCAAATAATTCTTAAATCTAGGAAAAATTCTAGGAAAAACATACTAGAGACAATATTCCTAACAAACATATGAAACACTAATATTTTTCTAACATGCTGTTTATAAGATCTAACACACTCATAACAGAGAATATCAAACCTACACATGCTAGAAATCACAAAAAGAATACTAACACATATTATAAAACTAAATAAAACTATAAATAATTATTATCAGAAAAGCATAAAATCTAGTTTTGCTCACCCAATTAAATCTACAGCTCAATAAATCACACCAAGATAGGATTAGGTACTCCTAAACATATACAAGCCAACACAATTGGATTTACTTCAAAAATCATCACCAAATAATTTCCAAAAATCCTAGAATAGCCTACTGGACATTTACAAACACACATGCCATTTTAATTGGGTTGATCTTTAGCAAGCAAAGCCAAGTTCTACTGCTAGGTAACACTTAGAGCTTTCCAAAACAGTTGAGTTTGCATTTTTGTGATCCTTAGAAAAAAATTATTTAAGTTTTAGTGAAACCAGTACTACTGCCTCACATTTTATTTCTCCAAAAATAATAACCAAAATGAAGATCTGCAAGTTGGGTGTGTTTAAGAACTTGCAGTGGTGCTACCCAGATTTTTGGTTTGATTTTATTTGATGTTTTCCTATTTTAAAACGAATTAAACCAGAGAGCAAAGTTTCTGCTATTTTTAAAAACAGCAAACACTGGAAAAGAAAAAAAACGGCGCGTGGGCCGAAACTGCTGGGCGAGCCCAACAACGGCCGAAATTGGCCCATTTAGGTGCGGCGAGTGGCGCGGACGCGGGAACGGTTCGCCGTTTAAACAGATCCGTCGATCTCGAGATCGACGGCTGTGCGTCGTCGTCGTCCTCACTCCTCTCTCTCTCTCACGGCGACACGGGAGCGAGCTCGAGCTCG
The DNA here is from genome assembly GCA_947311845.1 of Poa pratensis. Lineage (NCBI taxonomy): Eukaryota > Viridiplantae > Streptophyta > Magnoliopsida > Poales > Poaceae > Poa > Poa pratensis. Next base: position 18,612,958 of record CAMZMU010000069.1, read on the forward strand.
GGTTTTCTCACCTAGGGGCGACGTAGGGCGGTGGCGCGGGGTCGGGGAAGTCGCGTGAGCTCGAGGCAGTGCAGGGGTGGAAGCGGAGGCAGCAACGACGCCACGGCACGGCTCCGGCGAGCACAAGGTCCGGGACGGCGTCGAGGATGGCGGCGGCGCTCCTGCAAGCAAACGTCCCTCAAACCATGTCAGGGGCGTGTTCCAGGTGCTAGGGGGTGAGAGGGTGCAGAGATGGTGGATAAAGGAGCAGTGGAACGGCGGCAACCTTCAAACCGATCTCGCTCTGGTTTCCGGCGAGATTTTCCCTCGCCTCGCTCACAGAGAGCGAGCGAGGATGCTCGAGTGGGTTGAGGTGAGTGCGGGTGGTGTGTGCGTGCGGGTGGCGAGACGAGAAGCTCTGGGGTGGCTTAAGATCACGAGAAGGTGATGATTGCCCTCTCGGGGTCAACGGAGGGGCGGAGTGGTGTGTCGTGTGCACGCAAACGCCGGCCCCAGGCTGCCTCTGCTCGTCAACTTATGTTTCCACGGACGGGCGTGTGCTGGCAGGGCAAGGACGCGAAGGAGAGTGGAGAAACGGGCAGCTCTCTCCCTGCCACGGTCGTCTCCCAGGTCACCTCCACGGCTCCACTTCCCTGCTCCTAGTTGACCTCCAAAATGCCCACCAATGGCATGGCTAGGAAGTAGGGACATAGGGGAGAGTAGTGGACAAGGTTGCTCCCTCTGGTTTGTCCAAAATCATCACAAAAACGTGCTCCCAAAATCGACCCCGAACAGTTTCAGAAAAATTCAGTTTTCTGAAAAACTGCTAAGTGTTGGAGCAGTTAACACATAGCAAAAGTTGCTGCTTGATTCACCTAGCAAATCAAGTCCAAATGGAAAAATTTAAATTGGTAAATGATCTCCAGGTTGAATACTTCCATTTAATATTTTTGGTCCATTTTTGAAAAATGTTTAAGGGCAGGGAAACATGCTGGTAAGTGGGCTACTCTCTGACTGTTTCTGACTTTTCTGTTTTTCTGTTTTTTTCTGTTTTCTGTCTTAATCTTTAGCCATATAAACATGCATGTATCTAGGGGTTCCAAAGGTACAAAAGGTGATCCAAGGGCATGGAACCAATGTCCACACACCATAGATCATCTCCAAACTCAAATTTTCCATAATTGCACATTTTAACCACATAAAATAACATGTCCAAAACAGCAAGTCTTAACAGATTTCAGAAAATAAAAACCTAATTAGAAAATTCTAAAAATTTGTTTTGCACAAACCACAAGCACTAATATTTCACACATGGATGATCAAGAGTACAAGCACAAGTGGGTTCACACATAGGTTCATAATTTGGAGTCTCACTTATATTCTACAAAAGGCTAAAAATAAAAACGGGGGATTAAAAATGGGGGTGTGACAAGTCATGAGACTTCAGGTTTTGGAACTTTTTCTCTGCCATGTTTATTATTCCCTTTATATTCGACGAGTAGCCAGACGGGACCTTGATACTGCTCAGGACTTGAAAAAAGATCTCCTTCTCTTCTTTGGTAAGAGCGTAGCTGGAAGTACCTTGATACTTATCTGAATTCAGGTTGTCTCTTCCGTGGTGCGTACATTGCTGGTCCTGCCGTGCATCCGCTGTACCTTTCGTCTTCCCATACACGCCTAAGAAGTTTAGCAGGTTCACGCAAGGATTTTTCGTCACATGCATCACGTCGATTGCAGAGCGAACCTCAAGGATTTCCCAATAGGGTAAATCCCAAAATATAGATTTCTTTTCCACAAGGGTACGCGCTTGTTTGCATCTTTCGGAACATTTAGACTGCCAGGACCCTTTCCAAATATTACTTCCAAATCCTTGACCATGCCATATACAACATCACCATCACGGCGTGTAGGCTTCGTCCGGATATCTGCCAAACCTTTGAAGTGCTTGCCTCCGTTTCTTACGTGATGCATGTTTGGAAGAAACTGACGATGCCCCATGTACACAATCTTGTTACCTATATATGCACTGTCAGTCTTATCTAAACAGTGCGTGCATGCATTGTATCCCTTGTTCGACTGTCCTGAAATGTTACTAAGAGCAGGCCAATCATTGATGGTTACAAACAGCAACGCTCGTAGGGGAAATTCCTCTTGTTTGTACTCATCCCACACACGTACACCTTCGTCAGACCACAACTGTAAAAGTTCGTCAACTAATGGCCTCAGATACACATCAATGTCGTTACCGGGTTGTTTCGGTCCTTGGATAAGCACTGGCATCATAATATACTTTTGCTTCATGCACAACCAAGGGGGAAGGTTATAGATACATAGAGTCACGGGCCAGGTGCTATGACTGCTGCTCTGCTCCCCAAACGGATTCTAGCCATCTGTACTTAGACCAAATCTTAAGTTCCTTGCGTCAGCTGCAAAATCCCCAAACGCACTGTCGATTTTTCTCCACTGAGACCCATCGGCGGGTGTCTGAGCATCTCGTCTTCCTTACGGTCTTCTTTGTGCCATCGCAACAACTTGGCATGCTCTTTGTTTCGGAACAAACGTTTCAACCGTGGTATTATAGGAGCATACCACATCACCTTCGTGGGAACCCTCTTCCTGGGGCTCGGCTTGCCCTCAACATCACCTGGGTCATCTCGCGCGATCTTATACCGCAATGCACCGCATATCGGACATGCATTCAAATTCTCGTACTTCTCACCGCGGTAGAGGATGCAGTCATTGTTGCATGCATGTATCTTCTGCACCTCTAATCCTAGAGGGCAGGCAATCTTCTTTGCTTCGTACGTGCTGTGGGGCATTTCATTATTCCTCGGAAGATTCTTCTTAAATATTTGTAGCAACTCTTGAAATGCCTTGTCAGATATTTCATTCTTTGCCTTCCACTGCAGCAATTCCAGGGTGGTACCTAGCTTTTTCTGTCCATCTTCACAATTTGGGTACAACGGTTTTTTGTGATCCTCTAACATGCGCTCCAGCTTCGACCACTCGTTTTCAGTTACGCAGTTCAGCTGTTCATCACGAATGACCTGACGAAGATCATCATCGTCGGACTGATCAACAATGACCTCATGTTCTTCCCCCATTGTAGTATCACCGTGTTCATCAGAGAACACAGGATAGTTGTCATCATCCTCTTCTTCAGTGTTTTCCATTATAACACCTCTTTCTCCGTGCTTGGTCCAACAAAAATAATTGGGCATGAAGCCTTGTCGCAACAAGTGGGAGTGTATGGTTCTTACGCTCGGGTAATTCCTGTTATTCCTACATTCATCACATGGACAAATCATAAAACCATTCTTCAGCTTGTTTAACTTAACCACATCGAGAAAACGATGCATGCCATCAATGAACTCGGGACATCGTCGATCACCGTACATCCATTCTTGGCTCATCTGCATTACATAAATATATCAAAAACCATTACACCAACTAAATAATGAATAGAGATACGTGACTAAATTAATTTATACAAGTTCATCACATTAAAATCAAAGTAGAGTAGTGCCCAAATGTAATACATAGTTCTCACAAAACATACATCAATCGAAACTAACATACAACTATCTAAAGAATTTAAATCCAACAACAAATGCGATCAGAATCGCAACCAAGGTAACTATTGAACCAACAGCATAATGATACAAAGCCTCTTGACTAATGGCATATTTTCTAATCTTTTTAAGCTTGGCGCGCATTGCATCAATCTTCCTCTCGTGAGCAGTAACGACGTCGGCAAGCTCGACCCCGTGAGCATCAACGATGTCGGCAATCTTCAAGTCCAATTCCATCTTCTCTTCTAGGCATTGGAGACGAAGATCTTCACTTATCTTCAATTTGCCCTCAAATCGTCATTTTCTTTTTTTAAATACTCGACAATAGGGTCGGCTGGAATTTCCGGTTCAACTACCTCCTAAATAAAAATATATCTACGTCAAGTTGGTCGGCATGATTGTTATAAACACGAAACAAAATAAATAGTTAAAAAGATATACCACATCTGAATCATAGACCGACGAGGGCCGAAGGGGACGGATATCAAAACCATGACACTATACGTATATAAGAAAAACATTAGAATATTATACAAGAAATAATTATGCATTTAAATCATATAACTAACAATTTTTAAAATAAAAGATAAAAAAGAGGCTCACCGAGGTGGTGTCGGTGACGGAGCGGCGCGGGCGATCGACGGCGGTGAGGAAGGGGACACTATATAAAATCACAAATTATACTTTAATTTGAGCTCAAAATGCATATAAAACAAATGAAATCCCTAACTTAGTCATTTCATCAAACACGTTGCAAGCACAACCAAAATCAAACTTGCTAAACTTGCACGAAAATGAGCTAAACTTGAAAAGCCGGAAGAGAATATGAAGAAGTTGCTAACCCTTGTATAGGGTGCCACCAATCTTGACAAATGTTGGAGAAAAAAATGGGTGAACTAGAGCTTGGGAGAGCTTGGGAGAGAGGAAAAATGGAGTTGGGGTCGAGTTGCTCCAAAATAGAGCTGGCTCGGGTGGAAAATATAGGCAGGACCTTTAGTACCGGTTTTATTTACCAACCGATACTAAAGGGCCTGCCGTGGGCCACTGACCACGGTCTGCGGGGCTGCACCCTTTTAGTACCGGTTGGTATTAACAACCGGTACTAAAGGACCTTTAGTACCGGTTGTTAATACCAACCGGTATTAAAGGTCCTCGCCGTGGGGCCCTTGCTGGCGGCCAAGCACAACCGGTGCTAATGCCCCCTTTAGTACCGGTTTTTGTTGCAACCGGTACTAAAGGGGCGCACCAATGCCTCTGTTTCTACTAGTGAAAGAAGGGGTCATCACACACATGGCGAGCAATACTCCACGGACGAGATGCTCTGAAACTCGGAATCATCAAGAGGGTTGGCGATGGTACTTCTATTAATGCATGGACCGATCCTTGGATTCCTGACAATTTTAACAAAATGCCAATGGTAAAGAAGGATGACAGTACTATTTCAACGGTGGCGGATTTGATAGAACCGGTTACAGGAGGGTGGAATGAAGAGAAAGTTTATGAGAACTTTATCTTCTCAGATGCAGAAGCAATTCTAAGAATTCCAGTTGGCAAGGTGATGGAAGATACGTGGGCATGGCAGCCGGAAAAACTTGGCTTCTTTTCGGTTCGGTCAGCTTACAGATCACTAGTCCAAAATGAGCGTATTCATACTGCGGTACCTCTACGGGTACAGACTTAAAAATCTGGAAGAAACTTTGGAAGATCTCAGTTCCCCCCAAAGTCCGCAATTTCTGGTGGCGTGTTATCCATAATTTTGTGCCCACCAGAAGTGTTCTTTATGATCGGCATATTGAGAAGATCAATTTCTGTGAGGCCTGTGGAGACGAGGAATCAATATTTCATGCCCTGTTCAAGTGTACGTGGGCTAAGCTCTTTTGGACGGAAATCAAAAGTGCGATCGGCACAAAGATTCCTGATTTACATCCTGACTCATGGGCGTTGGACATGGTTGATGATCGGATAGTGCCCAGCAAGGATTGCTGTATCATTTTATGTGGCGCGTGGTCCGTTTGGATGGAGAGAAACGCGAGGCTCCATGGCGAGTCATCGCGGACGATCAGCCAATCTGTTAAATGGGCTTGCGATGTGGTGTTCAATCTAGCCTCCACGGGAAAGGAAAATGAGGGGACTACGACAAAAGCGAAACCTAGGTGGTGCCCTCCTCCGGTGGGCAAACTGAAAATCAACGTTGATGCATCTTTCTCGGAGGAGCTACACCAAGGTGGGACAGGGATTGGAATGCGCGATCATGAAGGTAAATTAATTCGTGCACAAGCGATCTGGTATGCAACTGCGGCTAGCGCCTTAGTGATGGAGGCTTACGCTGTTCGGGATGGGGTCCAGATTGCACTTGATTGTGGTCTGCAGGATGTTGTGATTGAAACTGATGCTAAGTAATTGGTGGACCTCTGGAAGTCCTCTAATTATGATCGTTCTGAGGTAGCATCGGTTTTAACAGAGATACGAGAGCTAGCTGGGAATTTCACCACTTTTTCTTTAAACAAGATGACCCGTTGCGCGACTGCGCAACCGCCGGATGTAACTACCACACTATTTCAACATCATTTGATTTTGAAAGTTTTGGACCTAAATTTATTTCCATGTATGAATTAACAGTGGAAATTTGAACACTGCACTTGCACTACGCAACAGCTGAAAGCAAGACCACATTGTTATCATAGGCTATGAGAATAAAAAGGATTCCATATTTGTCTATTACACAGAGCACTAGTAGAAAAAAGGCAATAGAGCCGGACCTTTAGTCACGGTTCCTTTCCGAACCACGACTAGAGGGCTCCGGCTCCGACATCTCCAACGGCTAGGACAGGTGTCCGGTTGGTGCGGGACCTTTAGTCGCGGTTCCAGACACGAACCGCGACTGAAGGTCCTCCGCCTGCGGCTTTAGTGGCCGGGGGCCGCGCGGGGCCCGCGCGAGGACCTTTAGTCACGGTTCGTCTGGAACCGCGACTAAAGGTGACCCTTTAGTCTCGGTTCGTGGCTGGAACCGGGACTGCAGGTTCTTCAACTATATCTTCCACCCCGAGCCAGCCATGGCCATTTTGAGCTCGAGTTTCATCTCCATTTTCTCTCCACCGAGCTCGATTTCTTCCACGATTTTTTGCCCCATTTGTTAAGATTGACGGCGGTGCATCTATCCAAGGGTTAGCAACTGCAAACTCTCTCTTCCGGCGCCGTTTCTTTAGTTGTTTAGCTTATTTAGCTCATTTTATATTTCTAGTGCTAGGTAGGTGTTTGATGAAATGCCTAAGTTAGCTCATTTTGCTTATTTAGCTCAATTTTGTTTATTCAGTTTGAGCTTAAACTAAATTATGTTTTTGTATTTCAGTGTCACAACATTCACGTCCTCACCGTCGTCGATAGACCGCGCCGTCTTGTCACCGACACCACCTAGGTGAGCCTTCTTTTTTATTTTAAAAAAAATCTTTGTTGTATGATTTTGTTCCATAATTATTTGTTTTTTTGTATAAGTTGTATAATTGTTTTTATATATATATATAGTGCCATGGTTTTCACAAATACCCCCACCGGCTCTCGTCCGTTCTATTATTCGGATGTGGTATGACTGTTAATAACTATATATTTGTTTCGTTTCGTGTTTATGACAATCATGCCGACCAACTTTGACATAAATATATATTTGTCTAGGAGGTAGTTGAACCGGAAATTCCAATGGACCCTATTGTTGAATTTTTTGTGAAAGAGAACGATGATTTGAAAGCTAAATTAAAAATAAGTGAAGATCTCCGCCAAGAAGAGAAGAGGAAATTGGAGGTCAAGCTTGCCAACATCATCGATGAACACCAGTTCAAGCTTGCCGACGTCGTCGATACTTACGAGATCAAGTTGGATGGGATGCGCTCGAAGCTTGCCGACGTCGTTGATGCTTACGAGATCAAGTTGGATGCGATGCGCTTGAAGCTTAAAAAAATTAGAAGTTATGCCATTAGTCAAGAGGCTTGGTATCATTATGCTGTTGGTTCAATAATGACCTTAGTTGCGATTATGTTCGCATTTGTTGTTGGATTTAAATTCTTTAGATAGTTCTATGTTAGTTTAAATTAATGAATATTTAATGCTACAATGTATTACATTTGTCGCCACTCTACTTTGCTTGAAGAACTTGTAAGAATTATTATGGTCACTTATCTATTCATTACTGGCATGCATAATGCAGATGAGACGTCAATGGATGTACGGTTCCCGAGTTTCTGACGATTTCCTTAAGGGCATGCATGAATTTCTCACTGTGGCCGAGATAAGCAAGCGAAAAAATGGTTTTATGTGTTGTCCATGCAGTCTCTGTGAGAATAAGAAGGATTACCCTTCCTCAGCCAAGCTTCACCAACACCTGTTGCAAAATGGTTTCATGCGTGGTTATTATTGTTGGACCAAGCACGGAGAAACAGGGGTTATAATGGAAGAGAATGAAGAAGAAGAGGATAATGACAACTATCCTATGTTCGATGAACACGGTGGTACTTCAATGGGGGAAGACGAAGTTGAAGAGGATGAAAAAAAAGATGAGCCTGACGATGATCTTCGTCAGGCCATTCATGATGCACAAATGGACTGTGGAAGTGAAAACGAGAGGTTGAAGTTGGAGCGCATGTTAGCCGATCACACCAAATTGTTGTACCCAACTTGTACAGATGGCCAGAAAAAGCTCGGTACCATACTGGAAATGCTACAATGGAAGGCAGAGAGTGGTACTACCGACAAGCACTTTGAAAGTTTGCTGAAAATAATTAAGAAGATGCTTCCAAATGAAAACGAATTGCCCTCTAGTACGTACGAAGCAAAGAAGGTTGTCTGCCCTCTAGGATTAGAGGTGCAGAAGATACATGCATGCATTAATGACTGCATCCTCTACCGCGGCAAGCACGAAAATTTAAATGCTTGTCCTGTATGCGGTGCATTGCGGTTTAAGATTGGGCGAGATGACCCAGGTGAAGTTGAGGGCGAGCAAGGTTGTCCAAGGAAGAGGATTCCTGCCAAGGTGATGTGGTATGCTCCTATAATACCACGTCTGAAACGTTTGTTCCAAAACAAAGAGCATGCCAAGTTGTTGCGCTGGCACAAAGAAGAACGTAAAAAAGACCTGATGATGAGACACCCCGCTGATGGGTCCCAGTGGAGAAAAATCGACAGAGAGTTCCCGAAATTTTCGGATGACGCTAGGAACTTAAGATTTGGTCTAAGTACAGATGGATTTAATCCATTTGGAGAGCAGAGCTCCAGTCATAGCACTTGGCCTGTGACTCTATGTATATATAACCTTCCTCCCTGGTTGTGCATGAAGCGGAAGTTCATTATGATGCCAGTGCTCATCCAAGGCCCGAAGCAACCTGGCAACGACATTGACGTGTATCTGAGGCCATTGGTGGAAGAACTTTTACAGTTGTGGACTGATGAAGGTGTGCGTGTGTGGGATGAGCACGGACAAACGGAATTTGACCTACGAGCGCTCTTGTTTGTAACCATCAATGATTGGCCTGCTCTTAGTAACATTTCAGGACAGTCAAACAAGGGATACAATGCATGTACGCATTGTTTAGGTGAGACTCAAGGTAAACATATAGGTAACAAGATTGTGTACCTGGGCCATCGTCGATGGCTTGTACCGAGGCATCCAGTAAGAAAGGAAGGCCAACATTACAAAGGTGAGGAAGATATTCGGCGGAAGCCTACTCGACCTTCTAGTTCTGTTATACATGATATGGTCAAGGATTTAAAAGTAATATTTGGGAAGGGTGCTGGAGCACTATCTGTTCCGAATGACGCTCAGAACCACGTTCCCATGTGGAAGAAGAAATCTATATTTTGGGAGCTGCCCTATTGGATAATGCTAGAGGTTCACTCTGCAATCGACGTGATGCACGTGACAAAAAATCTTTGCTTGAACCTGCTTAACTTGTTGGGCGTGTATGGAAAGTCAAAAGATACACCGGAAGCAAGACAGGCCCATCGACGTATGCATTCACGAGACGACGATCATTCTGATAATCATCAAGGTCCTGCGAGCTACGCTCTTACGAAAGAAGAGAAGAAAATATTTTTTGAATGTCTTCGCAGTATGAAGGTTCCATCTGGCTTCTCGTCGAATATAAAGGGAATAATAAACATGGCAGAGCAAAAATTCCAGAACCTGAAGTCTCATGACTGTCACGTGATTATGACACAATTACTTCCGGTTGCATTGAGGGGACTTCTACCAGAAAATGTTCGAGTACCCATTGTGAAGCTATGTGCATTCCTGAATGCAATTTCTCAGAAGGTTATCAATCCACTTACTCTAAAAGATATAGAGAATGATGTGGTCCAATGTCTTGTCAGCTTCGAGTTGGTGTTCCCACCAACCTTCTTCAATATTATGACGCACCTTCTAGTTCACCTGGTGGAAGAGATACGTGTTCTCGGTCCTGTATTTCTACACAACATGTTCCCCTTTGAGAGGTTTATGGGAGTCTTAAAGAAATACGTTCATAACCGTGCTAGGCCAGAAGGAAGCATCTCCAAGGGTTATGGAACTGAGGAGGTCATTGAGTTTTGTGTTGACTTTATTCCTGATCTTAAGCCGATTGGTGTTCCTCAATCGCGTCATGAGGGGAGACTGCGTGGAAAAGGCACGCTAGGAAAGAAAGCAATCATATGTGAAGACGTGGATTCTTTCACTCGAGCACACTACACAGTTCTGCATAATTCCATCTTGGTGGCTCCGTATATCGAGCAACACAAGAATTATTTACGCTCCCAATACCCAGAAGATGAGATTGATGGAGTACACTTCAAGACTTTTGGCGGTTGGTTACAGAAACTTCTGATGAATGTCACCACAAATGAACTACAGCTATACTATTTGGCCAAGTCACCATCTTCGACTATATTGACTTTTCAAGGGTACGAGATAAATGGAAATACATTTTACACGGCCGACCAAGATAAAAAGAGCACCAACCAAAACAGTGGTGTTCGCTTTGATGCAATAGATGGCTGCAGTGGGGAAAAGGTAACATATTATGGTTACATAGAGGAGATATGGGAACTGGACTATGGACCTTCATTTAAGATTCCTTTGTTCAAGTGCAAATGGTTCAACCTAGATGGCGGTGTAGCCGTAGACACACGGTACGGAATGACTACAGTGGATTTCAAGAATCTTCATTACGAGAACGAACCATTCATTTTAGCCAGTGAAGTGGCTCAGGTTTTCTATGTGAAGGACATGTCTACCCTACCAAAAAAAAGAAAAGATAAGCAAGCGAATACATCATACGATGAGCCAAAGCGCCACATAGTTCTTTCAGGTAAAAGAAACATCGTGGGAGTGGAGGACCACACAGACATGTCAGAAGATTACAATAAGTTTCATGAAATTCCGCCCTTCAAAGTGAAAATTGACCCAACCATCACGTTAAATGAAGAAGTTTGTCCATGGCTACGGTGCAATAAGAAGAAAGGGACACACACGAAGAACAAGTGAACACTAGCTAGGTAGGGATGTTGTTGGTGATGTGTAATAATTAATATGTATTAAACCTTTTATGTAACCGTGCGACATTTCTGTGCCGTGGTCCTTTTTTCTATTTGTTTTTCTTCTTTACTTTTATTGTGGACTGTTTATTGGTATTAGTTAAGAGTGTGTTCGTAAGTTGTGTGAACCAAGATACAACTCCGATGTGCGATCAACCGTCTTATGCGGAGACGATTTAACATAGAACTAGAGATCTACGTTACAACTTCACTAGTTCTAAATACTGGATAGAACAAATTAAGGTACAACTTGAAATTACGATACAACACAAGTAAAACAAAGACTCTGCCTCCTTGCCTTTGCCCTTGGACGAAGGTTCAGCCTCCTTTGCCCTTGGACGAAGATTTTGCCTCCTTGCCTTTCCCCTTGGACGAAGCTTCAGCCTTCTTGCTCAGTGCTTCAACCCTCCTTTCCTTTGACGACGGCATGAAATCGTCGTCATCATCGCTGTCAACTACCCAGAGACAGGAACGACCGTACGAAACACGGTCAGCTTCAGTTCGGTAGAACGGACTATTCGTAACTTTCCTGTCAAACTTATCTGCAAGCCTGAGCATTTCTGCACGAATTTGGAGCGGGGTCCTATACGGAAACCCATCGCGGCATAGCTTCGCCCCGAGCAAAGCGAGATGACTCTCAGTGTGCAAAATTTCTTCAATTGGAACTACCCTACCATCTACCTTCAAATTGCTCGAAAGCCTGGCGAGATGCTCGGATGCGGAAATGTGAAACCCGGACACACACTTCTCGCAAGGACCAATACACACCATGCTTGCGCTCAAGTGAGTACCATGCCTACCTTCGACTGGGTTTTATAGAACTACCGGTGCCGGCATTTGGCGGGAAACGGTGGCGGGAACGATAGCGGGAAACGTTGGCGGGAAACGGTGGCGGGAGGACACGAGTCGTGACCGCAAAGCCCGCCTTTAGTCCCGGTTGGTAACACCAACCGGGACTGAAGAAGCACACGGATCGTGTGTTTCTTTCAAACGCTTGTGAGCCGTTGGATCAGGGGTGTGTTTCTTTTGAGGGCTTGTGAGCCGTTGGATTTTTAGAACTAGTCCCGGTTGGTAACACCAACCGGGACTAAAGAATCACACGGATCGTGTGTTTCTTTCAAACGCTTCTGAGCCGTTGGATCAGGGGTGTGTTTCTTTTGAGGGCTTGTGAGCTGTTGGATCAGCACTCCCACCTCATCCACAGGTACACTTTCTAATCGCCTATAAATAGCGGCGTCCCTAGCGAACGGCACACAACGAGCGTCTACCTTCGCCACCGAATCCAATGGCTGGATTTAGCCTACCTGCTGGCATGTTCCCTGGCATTATTGTGTTCGTCCTTGTTCACCGGCCAGCCATTGGAGCCACCTCCTGTAGGACGGTGAACAAGGACAACACAACGACGCTGTTGGAAACACAAGCCCTCAGGTAGGTTGAATCCAGCCACTGGATTAGGGTGACGCAATGATGAATTGCCGAGGAGGTGGGAGTGGTGGTGGTGGTGGTGGAAGTGGTAGCCATGCCCCTCGGTCCGATCCAAGCAGCGGCAAGGCGCTCTGATGATCTGCGACATTCCCAACACTTTTTGGGACGGTCGTAGATCATCAGAGACGTCTTGCCGCTGTGGATCGAAGGTCGATTTGATATGCAGGCACTCACGAGCCACCGTTGGGCTGTATGCAGGGGAAACCGTGTGTTCTGTTCTATATATCTATATAATCCTTCAGTTCATCGACCGAACACAAAGGGGCATGGTTAATTTAGGTAGTTGGAGAGATTGTGAGCTGTTGGATCAGTAGTATGACGACCACTTCGTGAGCCACATAAAAGGTTTAATACATTATTACACATGATACAACGTCTCACAAGCGCTTGAAAGAAACACACCCCTGATCCAACATCACCAACATTATTCTACATAAACGGACTTCCTGGCTCGAAGGCCGTAGGATTAGGGGGAACGGCGGGAGGAGCCAGCCCCGTGGGCGGCCGCCCGGTTCTCGCGCGCACGTTTGCGGCGAGGGCAAGATCCATGGAGGATGAGTCTTTCAGCGCCCAATCCAGCTCGGAAGCCTCCTTCGCCTTGAGCTGGTAGGAAGTCTTGGCTCGCTGGACAGGGTAGTCGCGGACAGACTGGAATGAGGCTTCCATGGCCTCCTGTATCTGCAACCCACAACCCTCTTCCCCGTCGTCGCTCCAGTCGAAGTCGTCGTCCTCCTCCTCCTCCGCGGGAGGAGTGGTGGCATCTGGTGGAGGTGCAGCGGCGCCAGTGGAGGTGCGGCGGCACCTGTGGAGCAGGAGGCTGGTAGCTGGGCATTCCTCTCCACGCCGGGCTCGTGGGCATACGGCGGGATAGGCTCCCGCGGTTGCGCCCAAGCGCGCTCTGCTGAGCACGCTCGACCTCGTCCAGAAGGCGCTGCGGCGGACGTGGCGGATCCATCTCGTGGAGACGATGCGTTCGTGGCTAGGAATGGTGGATTAGGGTTTACCCCGTCGGTGACAATATATAAAGACCTCCAAAACCCGCCTTTAGTCCCGGTTGGTGTTACCAACCGGGACTAAAGAAGCACACGGATCGTGTGTTTCTTTCAAGCGCTTGTGAGACGTTGGATCAGGGGTGTGTTTCTTTTGAGAGATTGTGAGCTGTTGGATCAGCAGTATCATCACGACCACTTCGTGAGCCACATGACCCGGTTGGTGTTACCAACCGGGACTAAAGAAGCACACGTACCCTATATATAGCCCCCCTCCTCAGACAGGTTACTCACACACAAAACATTCCAGCGTCATTCGGAGAGGCATCTTTGGGCAACCAGCGGCAAGACGTCTCTGATGACCTGCGACCGTTCCAAACGGTTGCAGATCATCAGAGATGTTTTGCCGGACGGTTGTAGATCATCAGAGACGTCTTGCCGCTGCTTCGATCGAAGTGGCGCTCAAACACAAAACATTCCAGCGTCACTCTTCTTGGGCTGTATGCAGGGGAGCCGTGTGTTCTATTCTATATATCTATATAATCCTTCATTTCATCGACCGAACACAAATCATTCGGTTCCGGGAACCCTCCCCTCGGTCGGATCCAAGCAGCGGCAAGGATCTCTGAAAGGGGCATGGTTAATTTAGGAAGTCGGTTAATTTAGGTAGTCTCTGAAAGGGGCATTTTGTTGTCGAGGTCTAAAACAAAACAGGAAAAGAAACTAGAAACAAAAACAATTCAAAAAGAACTTAAATCAAAGTATATAAAAGAAAACAAATACAACAAAATAAAACGGAAACAACAAAAAAAATAGAAAAGAAACACACCCCTGATCAAAAACCAGTTTGGCACCTTTAAATCAAATCAGTAACACCTTTAAAACATTCAAAACAGAAACAACCAAAAAAAATAGAAAAAGCCCAACTAGTCGCGGTTGCAGCCAGCAACCGCGACTAGATGTCCCCCTGGGCTTGGCGCCAGAATTTGGCGGCCCAGGTCGACCTCTAGTCGTGGTTTCTGGCTGCAACCGCGACTAAAGGGTCTTTAGTCGTGGTTGCAGCCAGCAACCGCGACTAGAGGTCGATTCCGCGCCGTTTAGTAGGGGACTCTGCGAAAAATTTCGCAAAATCCCCCAAATCGAAGAGGCGCCTCGGGCTCCCACGACGCGACAACGCCGGCGAAGCCCTGCTCCGCTGCGCCGTGGTGCCCATCTCCGGCCAGCCGCCCCTGCCTCGCCGTGGTGCCCATCTCCGACGGCCACGCCGCGCGCCCCTCCCCTGCCTCGCCGTGGTGCCCATCTCTGCCGCGCCGTGGTGCCCCTCTCCGGCCAGCCGCCCCTGCTCCGCCGTGCCGTGGTGCCCATCTCCGGCCAGCCGCCCCTGCTCCGCCGCGCCGTGTCCATCTCCAGCCGCCTCCCCTGCCTCGCCGTGGTGAGCCCCATCTCCGCCGCGCCGTGTCCATCTCCAGCCGCCTCCCCTGCCGCGCCGTGGTGTCCATCTAGTGGTACTGTTCTAGATGATGAATTGGTGGTAGATGAACTGGTTAATTTAGTGTTCATGGTGCTTGCTCAAGTTCATATTGCTGATGATTTGATATGGAGTGTGGACTGTGATGCGATCTAGTATGGTTAAAGTCCATTTTGCAAGTATTTGAGCTCTGACATGCAGTAGGTGATATCTTGCTGCACCTTGTGATACTGGTTCTTGTGTAAATCATGCAAGTCAAATATCTAGTGGCTTAGTCTTGATGTTTTCATCAAACCAGTGTGTAAATGAGGTGCTGCTATGTACACATAAGAAAGATATGCTAGAATAATTTTGTTAGTATCTTATCTTATTGCTAGATCAATTTCTTTCTCATGTACATGTGTATAATAAGTGATCCATTATTACTTTCTTTGCTGTTTTATATTTCTGGACATGTTCTTTAGTGTTCTTACCCTGCCTGAGCCCCATCTCCTCAGGTTAATTTGTTTTCCTTATTCATTTTTGTTTTCATTTTTAGGTTATTAGCTAGTGTTAGCAAATATAGTGTTAGCAATTTAGTGTTACCAATTTAGTTTGTTAGCAAATTTAGTGTTAGCAATTTAGGTTGTTAGCAATTTAGGTTGTTAGCAAATTTAGTGTTAGCAATTTAGGTTGTTAGCGAATTTAACAATGTGTTAGCAAATTATAGATGCAGATTTATAAATGCAAATTTAACAATGTGTTAGCAAATTATAGATGCAAATTTATAAATGCAAATTTAACAATGTGTTAGCAAATTATAGATGCAAATTTATAAATGCAAATTTAACAATGTGTTAGCAAATTATAGATGCAAATTTATAAATGCAGATTTAACAATGTGTTAGTAAATTATAGATGCAAATTTATAAATGCAAATTTAACAATGTGTTAGCAAATTATAGATGCAAATTTAACAATGTGTTAGCAAATTATAGATGCAAATTTATAAATACCAATTTATACATGCAAATTTATGCATATTTTATTGAGTGTAGGAACATTGAGCTATGGAGCCTGGCTATGTGCGAGACGAGGAGAATGAAGACATATTAATGCAGAGTATTTTTGAGCATCGCGATAAAGATGCTGCCGGTGGAGAAGGCGTCGGTGCCGGTGTAGATCTTGATTTTGAGGAATTTGCCTCACAATTTCTGATGGACTCTGGTGAGGGTCTTGCGATGAAGAAGAAATAACACCCTCCACCTCGAACACCCTCCACCTCGAGGTATATATATGAATTCTATATTTTGTTGATCACAAAATGCATTAACTGATTTGTATTGCACTTAGTAACGCATTATATTTCTTACTTTAGGCCTCCACCTCGAATAAAAAGGCTAAGAATCAAGCTCCTCGAGGCCGCACGAAAAGAATGACGAGCAAAGATGCAAAGTTATCGATCTATGAAATTGATGAAGAGGGCGATCCGGTGGAACCCCCAGAGAACCGCAAAAAAAATATAAGTCAAGCTGGAGTTATTGTTAGGGACTCGGTCCCGATGTCCATACCAGAATGGAATAAGCCGGCGGGCGTTGCCGAGGATGACCCCTGCTATGTCCACAACCATTTGAAAGATTTGTGCTTTGACACACTCTTGGAGCATGTTAACCTCCCGGATGATATTGAACCCACCACGAAGTCGAAACTCAAGCAGTGGACTCTCTCCAAGATGGCCAACGCATTTCGGAAATATAAGCAAACATTATGGGCAAAATATAAAACAGTTGATCCAGATTTCAGTGAAGAAAAACTAGTGAAGATAAGAGATCACTGGGAAGAGTTTAAGGCGTACAAGAAATCGGATGCGGCTGTGGCCCGATCGAACATAAATAAGGCAAATGCCGCGAATAAGGTTCACCACCATAACTTGGGGACAGGTGGCTACAGGTCAGCCATTCCTAAGTGGCTAGCGTTAGAAGATAAAATCTTTGCTAAAGATATCACTCCACAGACATACTACTGGCCTGAAAGGTCCAAATTCTGGTTGTTCGCGCATGGCGCAACGTTGGACGAGGAAACAGGGAAAATCGTCCCGAAGGTTGAAAAATTCAAGAAAAAAGTAGAAGAAATCGTCCCGAAGATTGAAAAGGTAATAGAGGAAGTTAAACGGGGTGTGTGGAAACCCTATAGAGAGGACGACGAGCTGACACGGGCCCTAGTCAATCCTGAACACTGGGGACGTTTACGAGGCATGCCCGGCGGTGTCACCATTAAGAAAGCGTATCCGCAACACGCTGACACTTATAGAAGCCGTGCAAGAAAGAAGAAGAAGAAGGGTGAAGAGCGGCTAACGGAATTGGAACTCAAGGTGCAGCAACTCATGGAGTCAATTAATAGTCAGACAGGGCCGTCTCAGCAGCAGCAACCCATGGATGCTCGATCTCAGCTTAGAAGCAGCGTGGGTTCCACGCAAATAGATGTCGATGCTCACTACCCCGTGGATGATGTCACGGAGAAGACACCATGTGAGCTACATGCACCTGTGGTTAACATATCCACGAAGGTGGCGGACGGCTATGCTTTACCGAGTGACGCCGGAGCAAGCTACCATAATGGTGACATTGCTCCTGGCTATGCTGTTGTCGGGGTGGATGAAATTGCGCCGGGATTTGAATCATTGGCTCTTGAGATTTCTGGAGGTGACGGTGAGGAGACATTGTACGATGTCAAGGGTGGTTTCGTCCAGTGGAACAAGAAATACATCAAGTTCTCAAAGCCACCGACTCAGCAAAGCCCATCCTGCCCGGGTATCGATGAGACACATCCATCTCCGGCACCGCGTGACAGGGACCCCCCACCGGAAATTGATGTAGAGGACCATCTCAGTCAGCACAGTCCATCTCCATCTCCGCCACCGCGTGAGGAAGTGTCCGTAGTGCTTCTCCAGAGAAAGCGCGCGTCTTCCCCGGTCAGGAGGCGAACTAATGGGCCACATCGCCTGATCCGAGGTTACCTTGGCAGAAGACTCATGAGCAAAACGAAGCAGCCGTGGCGGAGTATAATAAAGCATTGTTCGCACCGAAAGTGCCGCCGCCAAATTTTACCGCCAGCTATACTGCACAGGCTTGTAATCGAGTCATCGACAACTTATATGTCCCTCCAGAGAAGCCGCCATCTGACTATGACCGTTATATTCAAAAGTCATATGACGCGGTGACAGAGGTGGAGGCGCCGAAAAAGGTGAACAAGACGTAGAGTCAGTCCCACCGCCGGCGGCAAAAGATAAACAAGCAGCACCATCGGACCCGCCACCGAAGGAAGCTACAAAAGCAGCACCATCGGTCCCACCGCCGCCGAAGATAGGTAAACAAGTTCCCCAGCTCGGAGAACAACCCGTAAGTTCTGTCCCCCCGCTAATTGTCCCGCCGCCGACGAACAAAGATAGTCGAGTTCCCCAGCGCGGAAAACAACTAGTACAATCTAGCCCTAAAGCGCCGATGGTGTTTGACTTAGAGGAAATCCGTCGTCTTGCCGCCGAATCGCAAGTTCCTATAGACGAATATGCTTCGAGATTGAACTTTGAGACTGCACCAACAGCTCCACCAGTAAGTAAATTTGTTATGGGGGAAGCTTTGGTGAAATGCAAGTTACCAACAAAAATGCGTGCTCTCCATTTTTGGTACTTGAAAGCCGCAAAGAAAGGGACAGCTTCTGTCGTTATGAAATGTAGGAAAGACGATGAGCACTTCTTAGAAGACTACAACCACATTGTTCGGTTTAGCGAACTTTTTCAGCTATACAATCTGTGGGCACTCGACAAATCTATCTTGAGTTCCTATTGCCTGTAAGTGATTTATTTAAGTCTTTACCTAGTCTCGTTCATTGTTTGTAATTATTCTCACTTTAATCTTTTGTGTGCTATATTATGCAGATTGAAGATGCTCGAGCTCAAAAAGCTGAACCAGCATGACATTGGGTTCATTGACCCGGATAAATATAACGAAGAAACCATAATAAATCCCTTGTATAACAAGAACACACCGGATGATTTGCTAAGGGTGTTCAAGCGATACCGCGACAAAAGAACTATATATTGGCCTTACCACTTCGGGTAAGTTTTAGTGTCTTCTACACATTCTAATTTGCTCACCCGATGTTAAGTTTAACTGATGAGTTATGCATGATTGTGCGCAGCTACCACTGGATTCTTCTTGTCATTGAACATCGCAAAGGACTTATTCATTCACTTGACTTATTGAGGTATCATCCTGACAAATACAGGAGTTGTTTCGACTTACTAGCAAGGTCCATTCATTTCTTACCGCCTCTGTCATTCATATCTTGATGTCAAGTCATTAACGAATAAATCATTTGTGAATGTTCTTTGTCGGGCAGCGTTTGGGCAAGGTTTGTCGAGGAAGATCCAATAGGTGGGTGGCCCAAAAAGCTGGATTGGAAGTTGAACAAGGTAAGTACTGCTACCTACGTCACACAACATTCTCATGCATACTTCATTATTATTGATTGAAATCTATTCTTGTATAGTCTTGCTTGGAGCAACCAAAGGGAACTGAGTTATGTGCATACTTCGTTTGCGAGTATGTACATGTACTAGTCACCGAGAAATGGAATATGAAAAGTGCAGAGTTGGCAAAAAAGCGCTGCAAGCTACCATTCGAGCACCGCTTTAAAGCAATTGGAGAGGAATTGGCGGGATTTTACCTTTCGGAGGCCTTATCGGAGAAAGGAGAGTACTACGATGCTGAAAGCATGAAAGCGTGTAAATAACTTGTTGTTTTGCTTCAACTCTTGTACTACGATAACTCTTGGCGCATCAACTCTTGACTATGATCTAAAAGTGTTACTTAATTTAATTGTATGTGTTATAAATATGTGCATCGACTTCATACGACACGGAAACGGTTACGATGTGGAAAACGTTACGGTAACCGTCACCGTTACCGTAACCGTCACCGTAACGGTCACCGTCACCGTAACGGTTACCGGTTACCGTTATGGGAAGGGTTACTAGTGAAACCACGGTTACGACATGGGACACGGGAACCTATAACCAAACCCCGGCATATATAGACCTACTATAGGGTAGAAGCATGGTCAGTTCCATCATATTTTCACCCCTCCATCCCCGTGGTCAGTAAGCGCAAAACAGTAATGAATCACCTAGTCCGGCGTAGAGAATAAAATGTATGTGAAGCAGCATGCTACCATAGTACAGTGTGCTGTCTTCCTCCTTCCTCTTCATTCGCAAAGTCCAGAGATATTTGAAGAGCCTGGCTCGTCCAGATCTACTCTAATATTGACACTTTGCTTAGTAAAGTGGCGTTAGGTTCAAGATCATAGCTGAAGAAGGACATGGGTTGGGAGATGCAGGCTAGCCATCCAAAGGAATACAAGTAAGTATGCAAAAAAGTTGTGTTATTATCAGATCTGAAACTGAATAAAAGGATATTTTTTGGTTGAAGTTACAGTGCTAGTTCGACTACCTTTACACTATTACATTCCTTTGTAGTTTCCCCCACCCCCACATATGAACTTGAAAAAAGATTGTTCTGCATCTTGTTGTTCTTAGTACTTCCCCCCCCCCCCCCCCCCCCCCCCCCCCCCTCGTTCTGCACATTCGTAAATTAAGTAGTACATTACTAAATGATTTATTCCAGGATGATGAACTACCTTTGTTAGGCTTTGTCATATGTAGAAATTGTGGGCGCCCTTCAAATCCAAAAGTGTATGTTTGTAACTAGAATAAGCAAAACATTAAGCTATAGTTTTGATGTAACTAGTTAAAATGAAGAACAACAGAAATGTATATTTCATTGGAGGCACATACAGTTATATGTCTTGGTGAGAACAGTAATCACTGGTGGGAGTAGTTGGATGGTGTAGATCTAAATCTGTGATAACTATCAATTAAGAGTAGTAATCATGAGGGAAAACGAATACATGAATATATGTACAAAAAAGGTTGATGTTATCTGTTCCAAAAAATGAAATAACATTGACAGATAAATATTAAAATGGTGTTCTGATAAAAACCTAGATAGAGGGGTCATCAATGTAACCTGTGGGGGATTATAATTACTGCATTATTGTTGTTTCACATGTGAGTATTCGTTGAAACAGAGGTGTATGGTGCATGCGTGGTTTTATAAGCAAAAATTATCCTGACTAATTGTTGTATTTACAACAGGGGGTAGATCTTTCGACGAACTACTCGGTACAATGTCAGGATCTGCGTTCTCTAGTTCAGAAGATGGTGCTGCGAGAACAAGGTGTTCTCTGAACAAGATCACAGAAGTGGTGGCAAAGTTTGGGAAAATGAAGAGAAGACTTGTCACCGAGATCGGATTCAAAGGAATGTTAGAAGTCCCTGACTTTTGTAATCTGGATAGGAAGTTCACTATAGGCCTGTTGGAGAAGGTTGACATTAAGAAGAGGGCAATCAGATTAAACGATGAAGCCTTCAATGAGATAAGTGGGAAGGATGTGCAACATTTCCTTGACATACCCAATGGACAGAAGAAGCTATTTGGGCTGAGGATAAGTCAACTTCTGAACAAATTGATTTCATTCGATTGGGGATAGGATCCATATCTGGTGATGTTAGTGAAAAGAACAGCTTGAAAGCAGCTGAAGAGATACTGTTAGATGATTACCCAAATGGAATGTCTGTACTCCAAGAAGAACAGTTCAAAGTATCCTTTGTTTGCTTCTGTATGGGTAATTTGCTGGTGGTGAAGTACAGTTCAAACCATGGGGCTAAAGATTATTGGGGGTCTTTGATGGAAGTGTCTGAGATTTGTAACTTGTTGGTGGTTTTGTGAAATACATAAAACTGGTGTGTAACTTGTTGGTGGTTTTGTGACACAAACAAGCCAAATTCCTGGACTCAATCAATCTGGGGATACTGAATATTAAAGATGACTCTTCGCCGAGGATTGCAAAATTCACATTTTGGGTCATCGAGGAAATGAAAATATATGTAAAGCAGAACACAAAAACCATTAGAACAAAACATGGCGCAAGTTTATGTGTGCAAAGGGTAGGTATTCTATTAATGGTGAAAATGTAGCATGATAGTCTATTGAAACCAGTTATGTGCAGTGTTATTAAATGTTCAATTTGGGGCTAACAACATTACATTTTGTAGGGTGATGCAATGAAACTTGTTGAAGCAGTAACAACGAGTAGCGGCAAGGGGAAAGGTGCAATGGCCGATAGTTCTAACTACGTGCGTACCAGGTGTATCTCCAGCTCATCTCACGCACAGATATAATATCTATTACTAGATAGTCACATAAACTATCCTATTCCATGTGACAAACGTTCATTGATAACACTGTAACGGTGAAGGATTTTCTCACAAACAATCTTCTTATCTTCATTTTACAGTCACGGAATCATTGTGGACCAAGGTTCATGTCACAAAAAAGAGCAAGGGAAAGGGTAAACATCTGCAACTTTGTCAACACAATTGAGAAACCTAAAAGCACTGAATATTTGTCTGCTTACACAAGAGAGAACCGTGACAGAAGGGTGAGCATGGAAATTTATCTCAGTTAGTAAAATAACTTATGAAGCACATATTGTCACGATGATATTTGTAATGAAACCTCCTTCATTTCCATGTTCACAGCTGAATGATAAGCAGGTGAATGTGTTGAGGTTGCACAACGCGAGGATGAGACAGTTGGTCAATAATTTCAAAAGCTCAACCTTGCAAGATATGGATTGTGATCCAACTGCAATACTGACTTGCAAAGAAGTTGTGAACTGCAATGTGAACAAGCTACTGGAGGCTGTTCTAGACCAAGTACTTGTTCTTTCAAAGGGATTGCATGACAACAGTTCCATGTATAATTCAGCCAGGTTAATGGTATCTGGGTCGAATGATATAAATAATATAAGTTCAGAACGGTTGGTGTGGGGATATGAAGGTACTTTTCTGGTGAATAACAATGATGTATTTGTTGCCATTTATTTCCCATGCTATGTTAGACTTTGTAATTGATAAAAAAAATGTTTGCAGGGGCACCTACTAAAAGCAAGAGGATCTTGGGTAAAATGGTGAACGACATAGCAGGTAATGTTGCATGTACAGACAAAGAGGAAACCGTAATGAAAGATACACTTACATGAACCCGCTGGACGTGCTCTAATTATTATACCTTTTCAGGCAAAAATTTAATCCATGACCTAACTGGGCTAGATGATGTTGAGATGACTGAAGCTACAAATACACATCATGGAAATGAAGGTGAGTGGACAGGAACTACTATTGCACCAGAATGTTTATGAATATTAATTGCATAGATGATTTTAGAACTAATTATTGAGAATTTAGCCTACGTAGACTGTGATGAGTTGGTCAGTTTGTTCTCTGATCCTGATTAAAAATGCTAGTTGTACACAAAAAACATGCGCCTTAATCTATTAGGACTGCCTTCATTTATAAAAAGTCTAATCTGTACGTTTCGGTGTTGATTCATAATTGTTTGAAACTAAAACAGGTGGTACGTCTTACGCATTGCTTGAGCCAATTGCAGTGTTGTTGCTGGGGTTTTATATAAACAAATGCAAAGACTAATTTTTTTATAGAATGAGTAAATATATGTATGCACTTGTTTTAAGTGAAACTCATCAAAAAACAAACCAACTATTGCAGGATTTGTTACCCCTGAAGCGAGGATAGGTCAGCAAAGAGGCAACGCTTTCAGCATGGACATAGCTGGTGCTGCATTCAGCAGGGTGGAGCCTGCAAATAATTTTATAAATGTTCGGTCTGGAAATGAAGGTGAGTGGACATGTACTTCTGGTGCATCACATTGTATATGAATAGTTGTTTATGTACACGCTTTAGTGTAGGTTGAGAAATAGTTATTTCACTGACAGTGAATATAGTTATTGAACATTGTTGTGTCTGTTTCTATTCATGTCTTATAATGATACTTATGCAAGCAGCAGGCGACGTAAAACAATTTGGCCTACTTTTTATTTAAATGAATTCTAATATATTGGTTCCGACATAGATTAAAAACTGATTGCGTACTAAAAAAGGGATGGTGTGTCCTTGGCATTGCTTCAGGCAATGACTGTTATTTTGCAGGGTATTAGTTAATTTTTTTTCCAATATTAACTAGTTTAAGCATGAGCACATAACTGTGCTAACTTGTTGTGAGCGTAACTCATCAAATGGTGTTCCCTGATGCAGGATTTGTTACCCCTGAAGCGGGTATAGTTCATCGAAACGGCAATGAGTTCAGCATGGACATTGCTGGTTCTGCATTTGGCAGGGTGGAACCTGCGAATTATTTGATAAATGTTCAGACTGGACATGATCAGTCATCTAGTGGAGTGAATAGAGATATGTTCAGCACACCTCCTATTCTAAATCCCCTAAGAGTTGACTCACCAAATGATGGAGGAGAGAACACAGCTCGTGATTCCTTTGATGAAATAATGGAAGACCTAAGTGAGCTAGAGTTGCACCAGCATGCAGTGCAACAGGGGGATGCAGTCAGCACTATAGTGAAAATAAGATTGACGAAGGGGCGCATGGCGAAAAGTCCTTGGTCCTATGCCGTGGATAGAGAAGTTATGCCAAGAGAAGTTGCAGAGAGACTTTACAATTGGTTGGGTGTAACAGAACATAGTTGCCTTAAAAGGTAAAATTTAGGAGGGAAAATTGTATGCATTTACCAACAAAATATGAAATATAATATTCATCCCATTAGTATCTTCTGTTGCAGTTGGTGGGTAAAACATGGGTGCCCTACACAGAAGAAAAATACTGGTGGAGATTTCAAGAGAGTTTTCAGGGGGGTTAATTGCACTGAAGACATGCTGGACATGGCGATCCGGAGGTTTGGGCAGAATGACAGGGATATGTATGGAAAAGGAAGGATGTTGAGGTGGATGCATCCTTTTGAAAGTGATTTCGCGGTACGATAGAGTTAACTATAATACCTTTTGAAGTTGGCTTTAGATACATGCATGCGAAAACCAAAATTTATTATGCAAAAACACCAACTATTGTTATGTGCTGCAGGCTAGTCTGTTATACACAGAAGATTATTTGAGCAACATGTCAATAGAAGTTCAACTTACTGGCAAATGCCATGAATATGACGTTTCAAACAGCAGAATGGTAGGTTTACTATTATTTGTGTAACCTGTCAAAATGAGAAAGGCACTGGTAGTGACTTTAGTCTAAATTAGAAAATCTGAAACTTGACCAGAGATTTCTTTGGGGTTCATATTTCAGGTAGCTGTTCCTCACCTTGACATGGAAAATTGGACTGCATATTTCTGGGACATGA
This sequence comes from Poa pratensis, assembly GCA_947311845.1. Classification (NCBI taxonomy): domain Eukaryota; kingdom Viridiplantae; phylum Streptophyta; class Magnoliopsida; order Poales; family Poaceae; genus Poa; species Poa pratensis. Next base: position 18,638,324 of record CAMZMU010000069.1, read on the forward strand.
AAGGAGGTGTTGTCCACGTGGTAGACCCAACATTTGATATTTCTAGAGCTTGCGAGCTCGACGAGAAGCATGGACCAATTGTGGACAAGTTGCAAGCTGGGCTTCAGAAATGTTTCACTCATGCATATATTGGGTGGGATATTGACTGGGCTAATTGGAGTAAGAACTACGTTCTTCCCTTCCTGCCCGGGAAAAACAGGTGAGGACGAAAATAACCCAAAAAAAAATCAAGGTTTGGATTTACATATGACCATGTAACATACCTACCTCACCCTTTACATCTTATCTGCAACAATGACTCTGGGATGCTGACTCTGCTTGCTATGAGGGAATTCAATGGGGAAGGGTTTGCAGTTCCAAAAACAGAGGTGACACAAAATTGATCCCCACTATTAACTTTGAAAAAAACAAATCTGTTATTTGCGTAAGTGCACATCTGTCATAGATGTAAATTGTTACTATAAAAAAGAAATTGACTTGTGTTTTTTTTTGACACAGGCATCACTTAAAGCATTTTCAATGAACCTGTTGTGTGACATGCTAAGCGTTGAAGGAAACACAGGGGAGTTGCCAGATGTGTTTGTTCAGTCCATTGGTTAGGGGTTGTAATTCGAAGGTGTTTCTATGACAAGGAAATTCGAATGTGCGACATTTAAGTAAACTAAGGAACTATGATGAACACCAGTGATCTATGAATTGCTCGTAGTACTTCATTAAGAGTTTAAGAACATTAATTTGTCTAAGTGTTGTAACAGCCAGTGGCGTATGCAGGAAAAAAATGGAGGGTGGGCACACTCTAACAAAAATCATCAAAAGTTGCGAAATGAACAAGATAACTAGCATATATTCATATATGTGTGATCCCAATACAAAATAGTTCAACACATCAACATAGTCTTACAAGATGAAATTTAGCTTAAATGGAAAATTACATCAATGTCATTTGGGGATTTTACGCCGTCGCATTGCCATGAAGGCTTCAACTATGTCATCTTCACTTACTTTCAAGAACAACTCTCTCTCTCAACAAATGTCACTAAGCAATGGTTCAAGAGATCATCACCCATGCTATTTCTCAACTTGTTTTTCAGTAGCCTCATTGCTGAAAAGACTCTTTCAACATTCGCCGTCGCCACGGGTAAGATCAATATCAATTTGAGAAGTAAGTAGACCAAATCATAAACAAGATGTTTTTTTTGTTTCAACAAGCATAGTAGAGAGCTCACCAAGATGATTTACACATTTGAACCTATCATCTTTCCTCATATCATCAATAAAGACAGCACCTCCTGGACCCCCATTGGATCTTCTTTTGAACAAGTAGCATACAAAGCAAAACGCTGGATCCTTTGCAATACTATATTCTAGCCAATTGTATTGTGTAAACCAAACAAAACTGAAATGTCGATTTTTACCCTTGATTTTCCTCTTTGGAAAGGCATGCTCATATGGTTGGCATGGACCTTTTTGGATATATCCTCTTCTAACATCATCTTGATCATTCACGTTATATGCTGAAATAGGAATCCTCTCCCCCGGATCATGTGGAAGGAAGTGAGAATCATATGGTTGTTGGGGTGATGGCGGATTTGGTGTTGCATCTTCCATTTCGGTTTCACTCTCAGAATCAGATTGAACAAGAGGTGGAGGGATCGGAGCTGCAGAATCAACACACACCAACACAAGCCCACTATTTTCAATGTGTTCATCATCTAAAACCACCGGAGATGCAACCTTCTTCACTTCATGTTTCCGAAAAAGAGAGGCAATCTCGCTATTCCTCTTCATTCTACAATCACAAAAGAAAACAACATATGTAATCAATTAATAGGTTGTCAATTACATACCGAAATTATCAATTTCATACAAATTGGGGCATTTTCCCTACTCGGTTGTCACTTGAATACAATCCATGAAAAATTCGTAATACTGAATCATGGGCTACCGGTGAGAATCTGAGATAATACCTGCTGGCTGCTGTGGTTGTCCTTTGGCCGACGGCGGTCGGCGGCGGTGGCCGGATTGGAGCGGCCGAGCCCCGCCCGGGTCAGCGAGGGGGGCGGGCTGGCGAGGGGGCGGGCCGACGAGGGGGCGAGCCGGCGTGGTCGGTCGAGGGCGCGGGAGCGGCCGGTGAGGTCAGCCGAGGGGGCGCCGGGGCGGGACGGCGGGTCTGCGAGCTAGGTCAGGGTCGCCATGGCTGCGCCTGCAGGCAGCGAGCTAGAGTGCATGTTCGATGGGTCTGGAGACTGGAGTCTGTAGTTTGTTTCGCTTTACGAAAAAAAAGACTAGCAGGCTGCAGCTAAGGCCCAACAATTCTGCTTCTTATATGGGGGGTCGAAAATTTTCCCAAAAATCTGGGTGGGCCACGGACCCCCTGGCCCACCCGCTGGATACACCAGTGGTAACAGCATTCTAAACTATGCATCATCTTCTTTGAGAAGTTGACAGACTTATCTAAATTCGTCCATGGGGGGAGAGTTCTTTAGCATATACCATGAATCAATGCTAGCGCTAGGTTGACGAGGGAATATCTCCCCAGCAACAGCACCGGAAACAATGCTTGTACGTCACACGTCAGTTGGGAACCACAAGAGGAAGGTATGATGAGTGCAGCAGCAAGTTTTCCCTCAGTATGAAACCAAGGTTTAATCGAACCAGTAGGAAAACGAGGTTTGCTTCGAAGGTGTTGGTGAAGGAGTGTAGTGCGGCGCAACACCAGGGATTCCGGTGCCAACGTGGAACCTGCACAACACAATCAAATTACTTTGCCCCAACTTAACAGTGAGGTTGTCAATCTCACCGGCTTGCTGAAAACAAAGGGTTAAACGTATCGAATGGAAGATGATGTTTGTTTGCATAAAACAGTAGAGAACAATGATTGCAGTAGATTGTATTTCAGATGTAAAAGAATGGACCAGGGTCCACAGTTCACTAGTGGTGTCTCTCCAATAAGATAACTAACATGCTGGGTAAACAAATTACAGCTGGGCAATTGACAATTGATAAGTGCATATAACATGCATGTGTGAGCTGTGGTGTCTACTATGAGATTCATTTGGGCATTACGACAAAGTACATAGACCGCTATCCAGCATGCATCTATGCCTAAATAGTCCACCTTCCGGTTAACATCCGTACCCCTTCCAGTATTAAGTTGCAAGCAACAGACAATTGCATTAAGTAATGCGCATAATGTAAACAATACATTCATCCTTGAATAAAGCATTGCTGTTTTACCCCTAGTGGCAACAACACATCTACAACCTTAGAACTTGCTGTCACTATCCCAGGTTAAATAGAGGTTGAACCCAACTATCATGCATAAATACCCTCTCTTGGAGTCACAAGTATTCACTTGGCCAAGGCTTCAACAAGTAACGGAGAGCATGCAAGATCACAAATGACATAGACATGATAATATAATATTCAGCTCCACATAGGTATCAATATAAGTCAGATCCCAGCAAACACAACATGTAGCATTACAATAAGATGATCTTGATCATGATAGGCAGCTCACAAGATCTAAACATGATGGCACAAGTGGAGAAGACAACCATCTAGCTACTGCTATGGACCCATAGTCCAAGGATGAACTACTCACGCATCACTCCGGAGACGGGCATGGCGATGTAGAGCCCTCCGGTGATGATTCCCCTCTCCGGCAGGGTGCCGGGAAGAGCTTCAGAACCCCCCGAGTTAGGGTTGACGACGGCGGCGGCAGCGAATATGTTCTGGATGAAAGGCTCGGTGCCTTAGGGTTTTCACACCTCGGGGAATAAATAGGCGAAGGGGCGATGTCGGCGGACCCCCGAGGGGCCCAAACCACAGACTGGCGCGGCTGGGCCCACTGCCGCGCCGCCAGGTGGTTTGGCCACCTCGTGGCTCTCCTTCGTCTCTCCTTCGGACTCCGTGTACGTGTTGGAAAAATAGGGACTTGGCCTTTTGTTTCGTGCAATTCCGAGAATATTTCCAGAAGTAACTTTCTGAAACCAAAAACAGCAGAAAACAGGGAACTGGCACTGTGGCATCTTGTTAATAGGTTAGTCCCAGAAAATGCATAAAAGTGATATGAAGTGTATACAAAACATGTAGCAAATGGTATAATGTAAGCATGGAACAGCAGAAATTATGGATACGTTGGAGACGTATCAATCAACACTTGAGAAAACGGGTACTTCCCGCTGATATTGTGCCGGTATTATGAGAATACAATGCCACCTGCCGTTTGCACAAAAGAAACGTAAGATGTGTGCATTAGTTAGCTAACATCAACACTACAAAAATTCATCCTCGAACATTTTAAATGATTATTACAATGGTGAGCCATTGAATCATTGAATCAAATGGTGAGCCATTTAATCAAATGTGTTACGTTTTCAGTAAAAGTTATTCTCAAATAAAAACGGTACATTGTTATGAAGACATTAGAATGAAAAAATGAAAACAAATATTGCAAGAGGGTGCAAATACATTACAAAAATTTGGGGAGATTCATGTTTACTATGGGTAGCACCGGAAAAAGAACACACCATTCAATTCCGATCTAATCAAGGGTAATTCCCTGCATCATTGATTATTTTGGTAGATTTCAAGAAGTGCTAAACTTGGGGGTAGTGTTGTGGTAAAAAAATGACGAACAGGAATAGGTAATGTGTGGGAAAAACTATTATGGGCTGGCATTACAAAAAGTACTTCCGGTAAAAAGTTTATGAAACTATGAGAAACAAAAATGAAACTACAATGATAACATCTTCCTAGAGGGATTCAATTACGGATTGTTGAATATGGCGGCTTCTTGACATGGCAAGCTGACTGAATCGAGTTAATCTAGTTTGTTGACACGACAAAGCATGATAGGGATGATTTACCCTTTTATGACAAAGGCGTTAGAAAAAATGGACAACATTGCATTCAGTGGAAACATATTTTTGGATGCTTCAGCTATTGCGAACCTTATAATTGGAAAGGAAACTAACCTCAATGCCATAAATAACGCGAGTTAGCAAATTCAAATATTTTGATCCATACATAATATTGCATTGGAAACAGTTTTTTACCACATCAGCAATATCTCTTACGTACTGCTTGGAACATGAAACAAAAATCATTCTTTGGATGATTGATCTCGGAGGTTACTGCTGTAAAAAACATCAACTTCTGGAGTTAAGAGGTGGCAGCTTTTGGACTTATGGCCTGGCAATTGACAAGTACTACAACAAGGTGGCCTCCTCTTTGTTTTTCCTGCATATGGGTTGTCAGGACATGTGTTCCTCTTGTGACCAGTGAGCTTGCAGAACCCGCAGAAAGTTGACTGTTTGAAAGGTCGTGAAGCAGGTGAATGTGTGGTTCTAGCCTTTTTCTTCGGCTTCGATTTAGCTTCAACGGGGAAAGGAAGCGCTTAAAACGCTTTCGTCCGCTCTTTTGCTTAGGAATGAGAGGGCCTTTCAACTTGTCCAGGTCAAAGCTGCTGGGTACAGCTCCGATCCTTTCTTTTGAGTACAATGTTCTTCCGTATGATGCTAAACCTGGTTCAGAGTGATATCCAGTAGGGTGGGCACGTTGCCACTCATTGTCACGTGACTCATACATTGGTTGTACTTTTTCTGGTTCTTTTGGTCCTCTTTTAACAACAATGTCTTCAACAGCTCTGATGCCATTCCCAAAATGCTTCATCATAGCATGCTTGAGATACAGTAATGTTGAATTTGACGCAGACCTATGGCTCCCTAAGTTCGGAGTAAGCATGCTTGACTTGATAAACATTTGTCTTTGAATCATGAACAACTGTATAATGATAAGATTTCTCTAATTCAATGGTGAACAATCTGAAGGAGGCCCTGGTGTAAATTTTGTAGGCATGGTTTTGTATAGGCCACATCCGTCTGGATGGTTTTTTAGCTGCAAGAAACGTGAAAGTGTGTTGGGCACGATCAAAATGGCCAGGTTGAAAAAGAAAATAAACTCAGTACATGTAAGTGAGATAGTGACCAGACAAACAATATAAGCACTTGCTATGTGATTGGGAGGTGTGAATCAGTTGTGAACAATATGGGAAATCAATGGTGTATTCTGAGAGAATACTAAGCAGACTGAATCAGATTAATTTGCTCAACGGATAACATACTTCTTTCGAATGGGTGAAAAAACATCTGTGTTGAATATACAAAATTACATCCATGTTAGTGTAAAAAACTAAACAACAAGGGACATACCGTTTTGGTATTGTGCTCCTCTGCGTCCTCTACCATTGCCCTATCAAACATCATATCGTTATACTTGGACACAAAATTGTTCATTGTTGAATTCCCTCTGATGTAGGACTTCAACATGTGATTGGCACTTTCACTTCTTTGTGTGGTCATCATTCTGGCGCAAAAATTCTTCGAAAAAGGCTTAGCCCACTTAACACGGCATTCATATATTCTAATCATGAAAGGGTTTTTCTGAAGTTTATACTTAGCAATGAGACAAGCCCATGCAGCTCCAAATTCATCTATAGTCAACATCTCGTTCAGGACTTTGTGGAACTCCTGCCTAAAAGGTGATGATTTGGAGTAAACCGGACCGAGAGATTCTTGAGCCTTCTGTAAGACGTGCCACTTGCACCAAAGATGGGTAGTGTGAGGCATGCTTTTATCGATAGCAGGGATCATTGCTTGAGCTTGGTCTACAAGTAAACAATAAAGTTATCTTAAGAGAGTACCGTGATCGTAAATCATGCGTACCACCAGAGAACAATCAAAGGTCAGGGGTTTTTATAGTGTACCTGTGAGAATGGTGGTTGGAGCTTTACCTCCCATCAAATTTAAGAATTCATTGAAACCCCAAGTGAAACTTTTTATGGTTTCCTGCCTCATCAACACACCAGCATAAATGGTAGATTGGAAGTGGTTGTTCACGCCTACGAACAATCCAAATGGCATTTTGTATATGTTTGTGCAATACGTTGTGTCAAATGTTATAACATCCCCAAAACAATGGTACTGCATCTTGCTGCGGTGATTTATCCAGATAAGAGTTTTGATTCGGTTGTGTTTGTCGACGTCCACACTATAAGCAAAATCTGGATCTTCCTTCCTCATCTGACGAAAGATTTCCAACGTCTTCTTCACGTCATCATCCATCTGCTCTTTTGCTAACTGCTGACAAAGAGTTCGCAAGGACCTCTTCGTGAAGGGGAGATCTTTGACAGATCCATGTAAACTACCCATAATGTTGTGTACCTTCCCAAGTGGAACATTATTGTCTCGCAAGTGTTTGATCATGTTCTTAGCGGAATCATCTATCCTCCGGTGCGAACCCCATTGCATTTTTTCACCACATGAATCTGATAAAACATGGTTGTGCTTTTCAACGAACTTTGATATATACCATCCATGGTATTCGGTGCGTAGAAGCCTGATAATGGCTTTAGAGCCGCATCTCTTGGATTGGTGATCTATTCTGAGGTCTTTTCCCTGTTTGAAAGTAAAAGGTGAAAGTTCAAAGTTAAGGAACACTTAACTTTTTGCACTCATACTTGGTTGGTCATCAATGGAGAAACTTATTACCTCGTTCGAACACTGCAATTCCTGCATAGTACGGTATGTGTTGGCCCAGTTACTGTCGCACTTTCCGTAGCTGATTCCAAAACCCTTCTCCCAAGAATACATGTTGTAGAATTCATAAGCCTCAGTAGCTGAATCAAATGTAGTTCCAAGTTTTGTTTGGAATATAAGCTCTGGTTTCCTGTCATACGACGAGCGGAGAGCAATTTCAATTGGTCCAATTAAACTGGATGCACGACCTTCAGGGTAAATCCCTCCTTTTTCTAAAGCCTCCTACAAAGAAAATATAGTAAACATAATAAGATGGATGAAGTTGTAGTAAAAAATGATTCCTTCTGATTGTACAGGAGATTAAATCTGTAAGATTCAAAAACATGTTACAATTAGGAGAGGAGTCTCAGGCGAGCAGATTTACATTTTGTGTTGGAGGAATAAAATAAAATAGTTTTCTTGTAATAATTAGAAAGGAAAAAAATAACTAATGTATATCAAATGTTCATGTTGTCAACAGTTAACTTAAAATGATCAGTTGTACAGCTATGTTTAAAGAAACATATATCAAATTTGGCCATAAAAAAGGTTAGGTTTAGATGTACCTCTTTTTATATAAAGATGGTGGTGTGTCAGGGCTTTCTTCACTGTCATGATGTGCTGCTTCATCCAGATGGTTGATAGTCTCGACAGTTGGTGTTCTATATTCGAAGTCAGAATCCACCAATGGCAACATGTAACTAAATTCTTGTTCATCGTCATTGTCCTCGTCAGATGAAGGTACCAAAGGATGCTGATAGCAATCATCATCAGAACCGTCGTTATCGCTACAAAGAAGAGGACAGCAAATTCAAGCATGCACCCAAAAAATTAACTATTTAGTCTAACAAAACTGTGTGGTGAATATTACCTTAAGCTTCCATCGTAGGAGTCAGAGTCTGATTCTACAGCAACAAGGTCAATAGGATAATCATACTGGTGGACATCAGGGGGGGGGGGGGGGGTATGGGAGCTGTATAAAAAAATGGAAGGTACAAATTAGACATAAACGACAAGTGCTAATCCTATGTAAAATAGACAATGCAAAAAGATGATTTCCATTTGTTACCTGGATGTGGTCTCAAGGTTGGTGCTGATATATTCCTCCATAATGGGAGGCAACGCAGATTCAGATAACTGACCATTCGAGCTTCTGTGAATAAGCAAATTATATAGCTGGTACCAAGGAAGTGGGAGAAAGTAGTAAAATCACAACTAAAAAATAACCTTAATTAAATCTGACGAATTATGCAACAACCATAATGAAATTACCTTCTGCATTCTTCGTGATATATTGAATTATTATCCAAAGGTGCGTCTTGGGGGAAATGGCATGGCGGCAACTCGGTGTTGTCAAGCGGCTCAAGTGCGGGACTAAATGGAGAACATACAATGAACATAAAGATACAGTTATGTCTATATGAAATCAGGGAAGTGGCGGATTCAATTTCGAATGCAAAAATGTAGATCTGAAAACAGAAAAAACAACAAATCGAGATCTAAACAAACAACATACCTGTAGAAAACTGCTGGATCTGGCGGTTGGAATGCGGGTACGAGCAATGGAGGTTGAAATGTGACCATGAGCTCGAGATAAGAACATGTCTCTTCCATCGCCGGTGCAGCGGGTGGAGCGAATGGATGACCTTACGCCGGCAACGCATATGAGCAAGAACGAGTACGAATTAAGCAATGGGGATCCGGGGTTGAAGGCAAGGGGGAGGGAATGTGCGGTGCGAGTCTGCGTAAAAAAACTTTGATCGAATTTGTGAAAGGGGTGGAAGGTATGGACTGATCTGCAAAAAACGCGTCCAAATCTTGACCAACATGCTGCCGTCGGATCGCAACGAATGGATGGTTAAGATAGTCCTTTGGGGCCAACATACTAGTGGAACTGCATTTCTCCCCTTCTGTCTGGTAGTTATAGCACACGCATTGCAGGCAAGCGTTGACATTTTGTCAAGTGCTAGCTTCATCATCCCATGGCAACTGGTATAATAAGGTTAGTTTAAGACTTGAGTGACATTCAGAGCTTTGAATTGAATCTAAAATAGGAAATTCTGTTTCTGTACAACCCTCACCCCTTGGGATCAACCAAGGATCGAAACAGTTGGAAAATACGGAAAACAAATTCCATTTTAAATTTATCTTAGCGGAATAAGTATCGTTGAACAATTGTCGCTATGAAATCGTTGTAAAATCATCTTTCTAAGTTTTAATTTTACACGGATAGGGAGCAATAGTCTTTTAAGTTAAAGTAGCAATAAAATTTGCGTGGGGTACATAAAAAAACAAAATATGAAATACAATTTAGGGAATATTTAAATTGCGCATTGATATAAAAGGAAAATATAATAGTAGTGAATGTCGTAGTAAGTGTAATCCTTAGGTGATGCTTTGAATTTTCCAAGTCAGTAAGTAAGTAGTAAATACATCGCAAAATGTGGAACTTGAGCTGAACTGGATGAAAGATTTGATTACTACAAAAAATAAATGAGCGACTAATAATACTTATTTAAAAAAATATGCCATATTGTTGGATCAAGATACATCAATAAACTCTAGATCATGAAGATCAATTTAAATGGAGTTGGATTGGCCAACATATGTCATTTCCATAAGCTCCATAATTAATATAAAAAGGTTATATTAGTTCTTCTAGTTAAAATTATTTGAAGTTGTTTAATCATGCATGGAAATGTGTTAGTTGTAAAGATTTCATTTTTGTGCAAATTTTGGTATATTTTTTTTTACCTCACCTCATCTTTTCACCTCACCTTAACATGCTAGAAACGTTAACAGCTCTGATTCATCATCCAACTAAATTAGCTCGCAAAGCTAAGCAAGGCTAAGCATAAGATATAACATGCTCTAGCTACAACACAAGCAAAACCTAGTCATGCCAGGAGCAGTGGATCAAGATATTTAGTTGACTGTAACAGGGCATGCATCACAATAGGTTACTCTAAGTATCGACGAAAGACAGTTGAATCGTATGTAACATTATATTCTGGGACTCAAAATAATTGGGGGAAAACATAGGATAGAAATGCTCAAAGTTGGGTTACGCTTGCCTTGTTCGTTGACAGCAATAAACTGATCTTCGGTGCTCTCAGAACCAGCTCCGGACTCGTGTTCTATCGAGAAGAACCAAACACCGGAAAAGGAAAAGAGCAATCAATACACGACGTCGATGCACTGCAAACAATATTGATGATATGAAAAATTAAGGTATTGGAATGTATCCTAGGTCTTGAGAATCAATTTAAATGAAGTTGGAATGACTAAAAGATGTCATTCCAAAAGCTCCATAATTAATATATAAAGGTTATATTAGTTCTTCTAATTAAACATTGTTCAAAGTTGTTCAATCATGCATGGAAATGCATTAGTTGTAAAGATTTCATTTTTCTGCAAATTTTGATATATTATCTGCATTTTTCTAAATTACGAATCAAAAGATAGGAATTTTACAATTTTCTGCATTTTCTATAATTATTAAAATCCTGACAGAGGGACCCACCTATCAGGGATTTATTATTTAGAAAAAACATTTGCAGAAAAGAATAAAATGCTGACGGATGGGCCCCATGTGTCAGTGGCACAGAGGGGCAACGGCGGCTCTGCCGAACTCCGGCGAGCTCGCTCTGCTCGCTCCAGGACGCGCGCGAGGTTGGAATCGCGCGTATCTACGAGAATACGACGCGGGGAAGCCGGACAGGCGGAGCGCAGGACCAAATGGTCACCGGATCGCCGGCGGTGGGCAAAAGGCGGCGGCGGACGGCGATGACCACGGCGGCCTGAGGATACAGAGGACGGGGAGGGCAGGGGAGAGGTCCTACGGGACCATGAGCTCACCACGAGTTCAATGGAGGGCTCGTCGAGGTCGGGGGTGGTCGGAGTAGAGCGAATCGAGCTCGAGGAGGTGGCGGCCGGAGTCGGGGAAGAAATGCACGGCGGCGGTGATTGCGGGCGTCCCGGCACGCGAGACTTGGCGGGGACGGAGAGGAGGCGACGGCGGAGCTCTCCGTGGGCGTTGATTTGACCGGGGTGGAGCAGAGCGGCGGCACGTTGCGTCGGCGACGGCGGCGACCTCGGGGTCGCGCGGGAGAGAGAAGAAGAGGGAGGAGATGTGAGGGTGTTTTCGCAGTAAGGACCCTATGTTTTAATTTAATTGCAAATAAGTCCTTCGTAGCGACGAACTGTGGGTTGCGGGTTATTTTTTCGATTTGCGAGGGTTTTGTTTGCAAAATTGGTGCGCCAAAATTCGTGCGCGGTGGGTGACCGGCTGGAACCGGGGTGACCGGCTGATGACCGGGCGACGTGGCAGGCGTTGATTGGCTAAAATTCGCGAATGAATAGTACTCCCGCGGGAAGGAGGGACGTGGCTCGATCTGGTGCGTCCGTCGCGCTGATCGGACGGCCGTCGCTCGCCCGTGACGTGGAACGCGGGATTGGGGGTGAATCTGTCCCTCCTTTATATATAGTACTTATACTAAGTCTCTGTGAACAAGATGCTTCCCCAGAATCGACCTACATGGCAACTTGCGGAAAAAGCTCATTCAAATACGTAAACTATTCATCACTGCAGATAAAATGTACTAATGACAACAGAAAACTTCCAGAGTTCAGAGATTCTGTTTGTATGAAATGTTTTCATTTTTGGACTCATGACCTGACAACAGAAAGCCAACGGATGATCCCGGCAAAGCTCAGACCTGGAGATATCTCCCTCTGCATATGTGTGCTACGGACAATCTGGCTAGAAAGGAATGATCGTGTATTCAAATCGAAGGCGAAGTCCCCATGGTTAGTCACGGCATCAGTTAAGAAAATTTGCTTGGAGTGGACTGAAAAAATCATCTAGCGACCTAGTTGTGGCGCAGATGACTCTTGTACAAAAACTCTCCTGTCTTAATATATATATAGATACGCAGGAGAGTTCTCGAAAAGAAAAATGACCTGGACTTTTTTTTGTTAGTTTTGCATTTATATCTCCCACAAATTATTTGCCAGCGTGTCTCCAATTTAATTTTCTTTCAATATTTCAGTATGTCGTTTGATTTTTTTTTCCTTTCCATAGATTTGTACTTCTTTTTTTTTGAGAAACACAGTAAGACGTAGACGCTCACAAACACGCACGTACAGACACCCCTATGAACGCACGCACGCAAACCCTACCCCTATGAGCACCTTCGAGAGACTGGTCCGACAGATCTTGAGGTTGACGAAGTCACCACGGGCGCCTCGCTGTTGATGGGCACGTCACCTACCACTGAAAGCATAGCACCGGTTAAATCCTGGAAAATCCAGAAAAATGCGAGCACCCATGCCAAGTCTGGGACTTAAACCTGGATGGGCCGGTTCCACCACAAGAAACCAAACCAGCTGAGCTAGGCCCAGTTCGCAGATTTGTACTTCCTTGGTCTAACAGATTGGTGAATAACCAATAATAATATTGGCACCCGTATATCCGTCCCTTCGGACCTATCAGGGTTGCCGAGTTAAGTCTTATGATAAGCTTTCATTGATATGCATAAGTGCATTGCATGATTACTTCTACGTCATGATGTACTTATATTTTTTTTGTTAATTCTTTGACAGAAACCATGTTGGCACTATTGCTACTATATTTAGTCCGTTGATTGCACATAAGAGTTGACAGAAACCATGTTGGCATTATTTGCTACTATATTTAGTCTGTTGATTGCACATAAGAGTTGACAGAAACCATGTTGGCATTATTCGCTACTATATTTAGTCCGTTGATTGCACATAAGAGTTGACAGAAACCATGTTGGCATTATTCGCTACTATATTATTGCACAATGATCCCCAATTAACTAGTAGAAGGTCTTCAAATTTATTTTAGTATTTCAAATTCGGCTTAGAGAGATGTAAATGACAAGTTGTCTGCTAGGTTATATTATGATTTCATATTGTACTAATCATATATAAAGGAGAACACATTATCAAATGTAAAACATAAGGATAGTTAGTAAGAATTTCTTCAAATAATAATGTTATCTAGAAGCTATAAATATTGTCAAGAGGTTTTATTTTGTATTGAACGTTTCAAATTATAAATATTACGCAAGAGTATAAATATAATGATGATTTCTAAAGTCCAAACAATAACCAACAATATTTATTAGGAGTTTGTCCAATTTCTCGATGGTTTCCGTATGCAACTTTATTTTACCACAACAATGTTTTGAAATCCTGAATTTTGCAATTAATTAATTGCCGCTATGTATTTTCTAGTTGCTTTTGACTACATACCAGAAAATTCAGAACGATAGCTCCAAATAAAATAAAAGCACATTAGATAATCACTACACATTCATCGCAGGGGTTAAATCAAGGAAAGGATCTGACCAATTTGGTTTTTTTGTACGCAGCCTTTTTCTGCATTTCTGGAAGAGTCCGTTTGCAGGACTCGAACGTGTGACAAGGCAACAACTTTACTGCTACTCCAAGGCTCCTCTTTCTAGAAATACCCACGCTAATCACAGGAAAAAATCCTAACCATCTAATCTCCATGGGATCTGATTAATGATACAAATGAATTAAAAAATAGCCTAGACATAACATGTTAGGCTATGCCCAATGTGATGGATTCTTTATTCTGAATTCGAGCAAATGTCTGTGAACCAATGATCATTGAAATAATCATGAGTTAATTCTATACTCCACACCCTATCTAATCTACGCATATGGTACAGTCTAAGCCTATTTGATGTAATTAAGGGTATCACTGAGACAGAGAGAAAACGATCAGGACGACGATGATCTTGAAACATGAAGTGCACAAAGAGCTTCATTTTCCTAGTGGAATGATCTGTTAACGTTTCGATCATTTCAACGGTTGCAAGGACTGCTATATACTCACGTACTCCCATATTTAATATACCTCACAGACGAGTGTATCATATCTTTTCATTATTTTAAATATATCTCATTAATTATTCTAATATACGCTAATAAGTATAAAAAGGAATGTACTTCTTAAGGTTTTTTCAAGGGCCACCCAAAAAATAATTAGGAAAGACCAAACTTAGGATATTGTAGCATAAAACCAAGATTTCGGCGACGAGAAATAATACTTCAGCCATATCTACTTTTGCATTCCATCTTGCGGTCCCATTTAAGACTGAAAGTAGCTTGTTCCTTAACCTTGCAATCATTTAGAGGCACAAGAATCCTTAAAACTAGAAAAATACCCCGCTGCAACGATCTATCTTAATCACTCTATAATGTGAATAAAAGGGTATAACATGTCGACAGGTTAGAAAACCGATGATGTGAATATATTGCATGAAGAGATGTCATACACATTGTCGCATATTTTTTTGCAATTTTTTGAGTGTTACATATAAGAGAGTATGTTTATTCGAATAGCAACTAAATGTTTTTCATCATTGAGAACAATTGTTAAAAACCCCGCTGGGTTGGCTGAAACGATTAAGTACCGAAATAATTGTGTTTATTTAGTTGGGTCGTGATTTTATTGTATAATTTCATAACAATGTAGTGTGATCCTATCAATTGGGTGGGTAAAATAGAATGATGTGGATAATTGGATGGCCAAAAAGAAGGGTGATATGTGTATAACTTGCATGTAGAGATAAATATCATTAATAAATTTTAGTGGAAATGACATGGACAATTGGTTGGTTGAAATAGTGGATGATGTGAATAGCTTGCATGTTAAAGTTTTATACAGTACGAAATTTTCTTTATAAGAGATATAAATACCGTACGGAATTTGCCACGATACTTGATATAAGCTCAAAGTAGGAACATTTCGAAGATGCAACAAGCTCTCTTCTCCACGATTCTATTAACCTGCAGCAGAGCTGATTAATCTAAGCAAGTTGCAAGACCGAATGTTTTACTCGAAGCCTCGAACTCTCAACCTCTACCAGCTCGTTCCCTTCACTCAATCTCGAGAAAATGACACAAAACCGTCGACGGCTGCGCGCCCGAGTGGTGCACGCTGGCGTTGCTCCTGCCCCGCCCCTTCGGCCCCCACGACCTCCTTCCCAAGGACGCCCCCCACGTCCTGGAGCCGCACCACAACCCCCTCGGCGATCCCGTCGACGCCGTCGCCAATGGCTTCGTCGCCGGCGACCTGGAGGCGCGCCTGAAGGAGGCCGCGGAGGCGGCGTTTCGCGCGGCGCACGCGCCGTACAACAGGTGCCCGTCGGGGTTCGCGGTGGCGGACGGCGAAGGGAAGGTGTACGCGGGAGGCTGCCTTGAATCAGATAGTGTTGACCTGCTTTTTTTTATTTTCTTTTTTGCCACGTCAGCCCTGACAACGGGTCCCACCTGGCAGAAACATGGTTAAAACGTTAACGGGCGACAATCAGTGCTCTGCGTCCCACACCAGCCCCTGAAGTTGTATTTATGTGTCAAAAATCTGAATTATGGTGGCTATGATAGAACTCACCCCCAAATGTGGTGGTTTTGTGTCATTTTCTCCTCAATCTTACTAATCACTCAGTCCACTGAACCAAGCAAGCAAAGCCGAAGCCGCGCCGGCGCGACGAGATCCCTCGCCGCCGGGTTTCCACTAGCTGAGCAACCAAAATCCGCGGCCTTCCTCCGCTCGCGCGCGTGGAAGCACCGGAGTAGGCTGCTCGGCCAGAGCCATGGGGTCGGTGTCTCTGAAATTGCCGGCGTCCCGCCGCCGGCACGGCCGCCTCCTCTCTTGCATCTGCTCCCCGGCGCTGCTCAATCTCCTCATGCTCCTCTCCCTCCTCTCCACCAACCTCCTCGCTTTCTTCGCCTTCTTCGCCGCCTCCCCCCGCCACGACCCCACCGCCGCCACCACCAGCAATTCAACCCCCTCCAACAACCTCTCCGCCCACGTAGCCGCCATCGCGCGCGAGATAGGCGGCGCCTCCTCCACCGCCGCCAGCCTCCCCGACGGCCTTCCCCCGGAGCTGCTCCTCTTCCTCACCCAGCACGCGCTCCCGCTCGGGCGCGACTCGCGGTCGGGGCTCACCCACATGCAGTCCTCCGTCGCGGCCGCCTGCCTCCGCTCCCCCTCCGCGCTCGCCCTCCTCTCGCCCTTCATGTCCTACGCGCCCCACGCCGCCTGCCCGCGCAACGCCACCCTCCCACGCCGCCTCGTCTCCAAGGGCTGCGAGCCGCTCCCCCGCCGCCGGTGCCTCTCCCGCGGGCCCCGCGCCCCGCTCCCGGCCTCCGGCATGGGCCTCGACCACCGCCGCTGGACCGCCCCTCCGCGGCACGTCCACGAGTTCCTCGTCGACGACGTGCTGCGGCTGAGCACGTCCAAGATCCGGATTGGCTTCGACGTCGCCGGCGGCGCCGCCAACTTCGCCGCCCGGATGAGGGAGCGCGGGGTGACCGTCTTCACCTCCGTTCTCGATGGCGCGGGGAAGCCGATGAACGAGTTCGTGGCGGCCAGAGGCCTGTTCCCGCTGCTGCTCTCGCCGGCGCACCGGTTCCCCTTCTACGACGGGGTGTTCGACCTGGTGCACGTCGGCGCCACGGCGCTGGACGAAGCCGCCGCGCCCGCGATGGGGCAGGCGGGGACACCGGAGGCGCTGGAGTTCTTCATGTTCGACGTCGACCGGGTGCTGCGCGTCGGTGGGCTGCTCTGGATTGACAGCTACCTGTGTCAGAGTGAGGAGAGGAAGCGGGTTGTTGTGAAGCTCATTGAGAAGTTTGGTTACAAGAAACTCAAGTGGGTTGCCGGAGAGAAGGCCGGTGGCGCAACGACGTCAATCTACCTCTCCGCGGTGTTGCGGAAGCCGGCAAGGGGCTGAAATCGTATGAAAGGATGATTTGATCCTGGCTTCTTGATCACAGGTACGAATGTACCTCCAATTATTTGTACTAGTTCACAGATTTTTACGGGAGGAGAGGAGGAATGTGAATGCTATTTAGGTGCCACGGATTTTTAGCTTGATTCTATTGGTTGTTCACAGATAGTAAATGAAATCTACAATAATGTACAACCCTTCTACACCTGTTTTTGTAATAGGCTGCCATTAGATGTGATACAGACCAGCACCTTTGTTGCTCTGCTGGGGAATTGCAACGCAAGGAGGTTGAAAAATGATGTGATCTTTTCATTTCAGGAAGAACATGAAATCAGTTGTCTTTGAGCTACCTATGAAATGGTCCTGAGAGTCTATCATTGATAGTAGTGTGTTGTGGAGCCCCTTCCAATAGATCTGTACAATTATTTCCCATCTAGAGTAGGAAAATCTGTATAGCAAAAAACTCCTATGATCGCACCGTATTTCCAGCCGAAGTTATTTAGATCTCATGCTTGAAGCCTGATTATCAACAGCTTTTTAAAATAGGTTACAGAAGGATGATTTGATCCTAGCTCCTTGACCGGAGGTACGAATGTACAGTGCCTTGAAATTATCTGTAGCTC
This sequence comes from Poa pratensis, assembly GCA_947311845.1. Classification (NCBI taxonomy): domain Eukaryota; kingdom Viridiplantae; phylum Streptophyta; class Magnoliopsida; order Poales; family Poaceae; genus Poa; species Poa pratensis. The sequence continues at coordinate 18,656,321 of CAMZMU010000069.1, forward strand.
ACAGATTTTTATGGAGGAATGAGAATGTTGTTTAGGTGCCATGTTTTATTTTAAATTTTGGACGAAATCGGTGCTACGGATTGGCTTGATTCCATTGGTTGTTGAGAAATAGTAACCAAAAATAGCTGCAAAAAGTATGCAACTCTTCTACACCTTTTTTTTTTGCAATAGCTCCGGCTGTCTTTTGATGGGAAACAGACGCTCTAGGATTTGTTGCTCTGGTGCGGAATTGCATAGAGGTTGTCAATGATGTGTTCTCTCATTTCAGGAAGAACAGGTAATTAAATGATACTATTTGAGCTACCTATTCATGAAATGTTCCCCTCTGTGTCGTACCGTTGATAATGTGGTGTGTAGCTCCTTTCAGCCGATCTGTCCAATTAATTTCCATCTAGCTTAGGAGAATCTGCATGCAAACAATATTCTTACAAATCATTCATCATATTTGCTGCCAAAATTATTAACATCTTATGCTTGAATCTTGATTATTAATCCCTGCAAAAAAAATCTTGATTATTAATATTTCTGCTGAAACAAAATTTGTTATGGGACATATTATGTTCGTTTTCTACTTGACGATCTGGTTAATATATGTGAATATATTATTATTAACTCTACAATCGCATGAACTTCTGCAAAGCGGATAATGAGTTCCCATGTACAAAGTTATTATATATTCCCTCCGTCCTAAAATAATTGACATTTGATTTGCATGTATCTAGACGTATTTTAGTGTGTAAGTTCACTCATTTTATTCCGTATGTGGTCTACGTTGACGTCAAATATTTTGGGACGGAGAGAGTAACTTACTCCTATCCAACTGTGTACCGTTTATAGCAGAATTGGTGCTTTGCTTCTTCTTGAGCAAGGAAAACCCCGCAGATCTCCATCATCACAAACCAACCTTAACATAGCTCTGTGCGCATTTTACCCAGAGTATCTCTCATTTTAAGGCTTTGTATTTCTTATCGTCTATGTACCAAAAACCAAGATTACAGGAGTATCTCCTACAGGTGAAGTTGCACAGCAACTAAGGAGCTTAGCGACACGGAACGAAGCAAAACATGAACTGCTCACTGCGGATATAAAGAGTTTCCATCCTACGGTTTCCATCCTGTAGATTCCTCAATCTTACATATTTTGTTCTAATCGACTAGGACCGATAGGATCTAGGGTTTTTCTGAGTGACCAACCTTCAGAAATGTTTTCTGGTATCTCCTGGGAGTGTTCTTCTGTAGTACAGTGCAGGTATGTTGTGCCCGGTACTGCCGAGAAGTATTTATGGGAACCTCCGGACACACAGGAAAAACCTTGTGACAATTTTTTTTCCGTATCTATTTAAAAAAATCTCTGGTCCAATGTGTGTCTCGTCTATGATCTTATATATAAATCTTTCATAAGTGCAATATGAGCTCAGATAGCAATAAGACTTTGTCTGATTTTGAAGTTGATGAAGATGTGCCAAGTGCCTCTCTTCCAAAAGAAAATCTAGACCCTAGTCCAGAAATGCAGCTATCCCACAAAGATGATGAAATCAAAGAAGTTGTCTAGAGAGGAAGAAGAAGGGGTGGAGAATTTTAACAGTCATGTTGATAGAAAAAGAGCTGCCAATGCCATATGTTTGGAGGAAGATCTCTTCACTCCACCTTTAGAATCCATGCCACCACAAAAATGGAGCCAGAGGTCAAGCCTTCAAGAGGAGGCAAGAGAAAGATTGTATAAAGAGTTGTGGTAAAAAAAAAAGGCTACAATCAAAGGCTCAAGCAAAGGGCGTTCTCCGAGGCCACCCAAGAAGATTGCCACCAATGCAAAGGGCAAGAACATATTGCTCAAGATGATGATGTGGATGAATATGTGCCTGAAGAGGCAGACCCAAAGAAGAAGAAAAATCATGGCATCAAGCTTTAGAGTTGATGATGTCCAGTGGAAAAGAGAGGCTGCCAAGGCAGGCAAGCCAAAAGAAAACTTAAATCTAAGGCCACCAGGGAGAGATTGGAGAACAAAGAAGTTTTTTTTTGAACAACAGAAGATTTTATTACTTTAGCAACATTTTATAGAGAGTAGTGTGAATGGGTTCACACTAGACAAGGCGATAACATCTCTCGCTGTACAAAGACCTGTATCTGAAGATAGACATCGAAGAGCTACATGCCTATTTTTAATCTTGATGATGAGCTTTGACATTAAAACACATCTTGATGTGTGCTACTCTTGTGTGGATAAAAGATGGTGAATCCTGTAGAATGGGCCTGATATTCCAGTGACCTGTGACTTTGAAGATGGAACTCGCCGCTGCTGCCAATGCGAGGACAGAGCAGTTCGTGTAGTATTGTGGCTCCGGGATGTGAAGAGTGTCTGCTATCATTGTGGCGAGGAGCAGCCCGTATGCTTCATCTTGGAGAGGTGATGACACCGGAGGAGACATAGCCGAAACCTGCAGCTGTTAACAATGTTCATTTTCTCCAAGTTGAATGACGACACAAATACCTACTGGAGAAGATTGCAAATTTTCGTCCTTTGTCCAGGCTGCATTGCACAAATTTCGTTGACCTGCAACTAGAGATGGTTCTTGTTTGGTTACTGGCTGCTGCATATCAACTTTTGTTTATTGTTGATCATGTCCTGCCATCACATCCTCTATCTTTGGGCCCTGTAAGATCGATCTCGCCACCGGGTATAGCTGTGATGGTTTACAAAACTTTCTTCCGAACAAGGCTTCATTTCGTGCTTTCCAAAGGCACCAGAAGAAAGTGTATGGGGATGAGCTGAATGTAGTAAAGCTTTCGGATCTCGAGGTTTCCACTATGACATGACACTTAATATCGGGACAAAAATTCTGTCATCTCCGACCCCATCTCAACTATTCAACATGCCGTAGTTCAGCCCTTCTGTGATCATATAATATACGTGCACACTCATACACCAGCACAAAATAATTGCATACCAAATAGCATACATGTATGCAACATGCAATCAAACTATTTCACCAACTTCATAGAACAAGTTACTACTCAAACAACGACATAGAGATGCAATAAATCACAGGAAAATAATATATAGCACCATATATATAGGAAAATGGTTCTGTACTATCCATGAGACTACATAGATTTGAAGATGGAGATATTGTTGGACAAAAGTAGAAGATGGTGATGAACACGATAGCGGTGAAGATGATTCACCGAACGACACTCGGGCACCACCAGAAGTGAGAGGGAAGACCCCATCCTTCTCATTTTCCTTGCACCAACCCCCCTTGACAGACATATGTTCCCCCTTTTTTCTTCATGGTCTTCGTGCGTGAGAACCAAAGGCCTCCTATGTATCGTGGGGGGGGGGGGGGGGGGGGATCCCTCTCTCTTGTCTGATTTTGCCTCTCAACACCATTTTATACGCCAACGGAAATCCATCACCACTAGAAAAAATCCCTAAAAATAGGCTCAGAGGAGATTTGGCGCAGTAGACCTGGGGCTCCGGCGATCTTGTGCATCGGCTACTTAGAGCATCTCCCCCGGGGGCCTCCAATGGGGTGTCCGGACCCCCCCCCCCCCCCCCCCAATTGTGGCCCAATTGGGGGCTGCCGGACACATGTCCGCCCAAGCGAAAGGTGCAGCCCACAGCGGCGCCCCCAAAGGCCCGCCCCCCAAACGGCCCTAATTTTGAGCATTAGATCGAATACCTTGCGGGCACAGGAACCGCCGCCGGTTCACCTTCGCGACGTGTTGGAACACGGCGGTTAGTGTGGACGTGCAACCGCCGCCGCGTCGCTTTGGGGTGGCGTTCGCACCACTTCGCATCAATATAACCATCCTCGCCTGCCGCACGTCGCTCACATTCTCTCCGCGCACCACCGTCCACAACTCGCTCGCCATGTCGTTGCCTGAGAAGGAGGCCGTGGTGGCCGATCAGGAGCAGGAGATGGAGGTTGTGGTGGCCAATCAGGAGCAGGAGGCCGAGGCCGATCAGGAGCAGGACGCCGAGCCCGCAACTCCATCCCCGGCACGCCCTGCTTTCTCACCGTGGGAACCTTGGTCCCGTGGTCGTCCCGTGTGGCTGGTGCACATGCAGCACCGGTCGTCCCCCAGGCACCAGCACCGGAGTGGCAGCCGGTAACTCCGGACGCGGCGCCGGCGGACGACGGGCCTGGAACACCGCCACCGGAGGCCGAATCAGATGATGAGGAGTAGTGCTTAGGGTTTCTAGTTGTAATGTACATCAATTTCAAGCATGCATTAATAAAAGTCTCCACTAGTTGCGGCTACCCAATTGTTCAACCGCGCCGGATAACATCCCGACCATGACATAGTTTCGACCGCGTTGGCGAACAAATCTCCAATGTCGGCCATCAAAATAGGTTCGACCGCGCCGGAGAACTAGTCTCCAATGCCGGCCATCAAAAGGGCACCCCTCGGCACAATGGTGCATGCCGATCACGCGTCAGCTTGCTCTTCCTCGTCCTCGGCCTCCTCGCCTTCCTCTTCGGATTCCTCGACCGCAACCGCTTCGGCCGCCGCCTTCTCAGCCTGGATGCGCCGGTGTTCGGACACGAAGTAGGCCTTCTGGTTGGGGCTCATGTCGCTCGTGTTGGTGGCCATGTATAGACGCTCCTCCTTCTTCGCCTGGGCCTTGAGCTTGGTATTTTGCATCTTGAAGAAGGTGTTCCACTTCTTTTCGCCCGCCTCGAAAAGCTTCTTCTTCTGGGCCGTCGCCGCGGACACCTCGCTGACGTGCATGCTCACGGCCATCGACGACTCACACAACAACAGGTCCTCCTTATCGGTCCAAGTCCGCCCTCTGTTACCTGCCTTCCTGCCGCCATCCTCATCATCTTCGCCTTCCTCTTATTCGCCCTCCCCTCCTTCGTCGTGGCCTTAGTCACCATCCTCTTCGTCGCCCTGGCCGAACTGATCGGCGTCGGCGCCGCCGTAGGCACCACCGGCGATCAGCTCAGCCATTGCTTCGTCGCCAGCATCCTACGCCACAAAACGGCGACACGTATTGCAATATAAGTGTATGTACACACCAACAATTTGCATCTGGCCGCCGGCAATAAGTGCACACACCAACAATTTGCATCCGGTGCCGGCAATAAGTGCGGACAACAACAATCCGTCGGGCAACACAATAAATGAACATATCAGCAAGATAAATAGCACGCACCTGGCCGAGTGGGTCGGCCGCGTTGGCGCCTTCATCATGCCCGAAGAGGTGGCCACGGGAAGCGGTCGCGTCGCCGATTTTCGATGTCGTCTGCCGCATCGCCGGCGAGTCGGCGAACACCAGCGCCTCGTTCAGATCGATGGTCGGCTCATCGAGGAGATGGACTGCCGCGAAATCTGCGACTGGTAGTAGGCGTCGTCGAAGTAGGCCGGGGCAGACGACGACCCGCAAAAGACGGCGGCGCTGCCTGGGCTGGAGCTACTTTGGCTCATGGCGATCAACATCTCGGCGGTATCTTTTGGCGAGGGCTCATCTCGGCGGTCCGCCGCCTTCAGTTGCCTGATTTGCTGAAGTTGGGAAGCGGCTGTGCGCATCTCGACCTGGCTCAACGGCGCCTTGGTCGGCGGTACCTCCTGTGGCTCCCGCTTCATCGCCTTCTTCTTTGGCTGCGACGTCGGCGGCGGCTTGCGAGCCTTCGGTTTTGAGAGGCCGACTGCCTTGGGCAGCATAATGGCGGAAGGCGAGGAGGTCGCGACAGCGGCGCAAGTGTTTTGGAAATGGAGGGAAGATCCAGAAATTTGCCGCCGGGGGCGGCAATGTAGATGAAGGGGAATTGGGCGCGCCGACACTGTGCGTATGACGGGCAGGCCACCCCTGTCGGAGGGCATGTCCGCCGTATGTCCGGCACCCCCGAGAGGGCCTCTAAGGGCCTCCAAGAACTTGGAGGCCCTCTCGGGGGTGTCAGACACAATTTTGAGAGGCCCGACCCTTTGGGGGGTGCCGGTGGTGGTCGATTTTTGCGTCCGAACCCTCAATAGGCCTTTGGAGGGTCATTTGGAGGCCCCGGTGGAGATGCTCTTAAGGCGAGGTGGTCCGGCGCAATCTGGAGCACCTCTGGACGTGAGGCGCTGGAAATCTGGGATCTGAACTGAGGATCACCCTAGAGGCCTAGACTCAAGGGAGATTTTGCGCAGAGGACCTAGGGTTCCAGCGATATGCCCCAGCGATGTGTTCCTTGCCGGCGACGACCCAACAAGGTGCTCGCTCGATTTCAAACTTTTCCCTGTGAAACTTCATACATTACAGAGATTGGAAAATGTCCGTTGCCAATGTTGACAGGCCAGCCGTGGCCCAGATCAGGCTTAAAAGTGCATGTGTCCTCATGTGTGATTTTGGTAATTAATGACAATCTCTACTATGGACTAATGGTTGCATTGAGCTATCCTTATAGGGCTTGTCCATTGGCAATTCTTGAACACCATGTGTTGGTATCAAGATTAAGAGAAGAAGATGAAGTGCAAGTTCAATATGATCCATCTCGGAAGATATCATTTGATTGAAGCTTGCAATGGATACATGAAGACGAAGCTAAGCGAGGCTCTCCCATAATAGAGTATGGGGGAGTATTTGGAGAAGTCTTCATCAAGCTTGTGCTAGCAAGCTCGATCAAGAAAGGTATTCCAACTTGAGAGAGTCAAGATCGTCATCATCTAGCTCAAGTGGAATGCGCAAGGCAAAGGTATGATCTTGATAGGGTTTCTATTTTACCGGTCTCATGGTGTTAGTAGGAGACCGGGTTATAGGATAGACGGCGTACTATCAAGAGGGGCTCTCAAATGAGTAACTTGATCGCATCTTTGTGGAGAGCTCAAACATTTGCATACTTGGCATATCATCTTTCTTAGTTCTTATTTGGCTTTTATCCATGTGAGAATTTAGAGCTTATGTTCATCTCCATACCAAGCTCTAGTTCATCAAAAACGGATTTCATATGAATATCTTGTTGTGTTTTTGATGTTGGAGGTTTTACCGGTTTGCCTTTTCTAAGAGAGGTCAAACTCTCTCCTTGTGGCTTCCTCTTCACATGATGGGCTATGATGTTTCTCTGCATAATCTTGAAGAGCTTTTCGTTGCGATTCCAACGAGCCAAAACAGAGTCCGGATGATCAAGATATGTTCGTTTTCGTGTTGGCTGTTTCTGCAGATGTCTAGGGCGGAGTCTCCGGTGTAAACACACCGGAGTCTCCGGTCTGGGTCAGAAATCTGAATATTTCAAGCTGTGCCTTTTGGGTGTGCTCACAACGCACCGGAGTCTTCGGACTCAGGGGTACCGGAGCTTTCGGCCTGCCGGTTCTGGCACTTACGCCCCCATGGACGGCGCTCTCGGTATAGAGGCCGGAAGTGGGCCGGAAGTGCCCCGGAGATTTCAGCGTCTCTGGTCAGACTGGAGTCTCCGCCCCCCCCCCCCCCCCCGGACCAGAGTCTCTGGCCTCCTGGACTAGAGTCTCCGGTGTTATTTTTCCTGCAACGGCTCTTTTCTTCGTGGGACCTATAAAAGGCCCCCTTCTTCCCCAAAGTGACCAGCTCTTCCAAGCACGAAATTTTCCTCTCTCACCTCCATTGTTGACATTGGAAAGCTTGCCCCTATCCCAATTCCTCCCATGATTCTTGCATATCTTTGAGGGAAAAGAGAGAGGAGATCTGGATCTACATTTTCACCAATCAATCTCTCCTCTAAGTGAGGGGAACCCTTTGGATCTAGATCTTGGAGTTCTATTTGTTGAGTTCTTCTTTGTTCTTACTCTCTTCTCCCCCATAAGCATTAGTTGCTTTTGGTGAGATTTGAGAGTGAAGAATTTGAGCACTTGTGCTCTTGCCATTGCATTGTTGCATCGGTTTGTACTCTCCATGAGGATTCGTGGAAGTAAAAGCTTGTGAGTTTGTTACTCTTGGGTATTTGGACCCTAGACGCTTTTGTGGTGGTTGAGACCTCTTGTGGTCACTTGTAGCTGTTCGGAGCCCCAATTCAGTTGTGGGTGTGCCCCCAGATTGTAGTTGTAAAGACTCAGGATTCCGCCTTGAAAAATTCCGATAATGGAAGGTGAACCAATCATTTGTGGTGCGGTTCATCGGAGAAGAAGGTGAGCCTGTTGTGGCGTTGAGACCAACTTGTTGTGGTGGTCTCACACCTCTCCAACGAGATGTGCTCCCCTAAAAAGAAGAAACTCGGGAATACATTTTCGTCTCCACGTGTCTCGGTTATTTCTACCCGAACTCTTTACTTATGCACTTTACATTGTGATAGCCTTTATGCTTGAAGTATTATATATTGCTATCACCTTGTTGCTTGTCTTGCTTAGCATAAGTTGTTGGTGCACATAGGTGAGGCTAATATATTTAGGTTGTTGGCTTGTTAATTTAAATACCTAGTTTTATTCCGCAATTATCAAGCATAAACCGAAAAAGTTTTAATCGTCTTTTCACCCCCTAGGCGACATCCGTGTTCTTTCAAGCCTTGTACGCATCGGTCGCGCGGAAAACTCGATTTTCCGTCGCCTATACATAACTCCGGGAGAGCATTACACTTGTTATTTGAGCGATTAAGTGGCGTATTTTGCACCCTGTTGGAATTTTCTTAAACGTCATACATTACTGAATGGAGGGAGTACTAATTAGTGCTCAGTGTGTTAGTGCTTGAGGTTTATTTTATTTGATCTCTTGTCTTCTTTTAGTTGCCACATATGTTGCTCAGTGTGTTAGTACCCTAGTTTTAAAAACCGGATCGGACCAGCGGTTCAACCGGAAAAAACCGGAACCGCAGCCTCCACCGGTTTGTTAAGCGCACTGGACCGCTCGCGCTGGTGAACCGGGAAAAACCGGAAAGATCGCGGTCCGACCGGCGGTTTTAGATGAAAACCGGGCACAGCAGGCCGCCGGTCCGACCGAAAGCAACCTTCTCGCGCGAGAAAACTTAATTGTCCAGTCCAGGAATCGAACTGGCGAGCTCGCGCTTCACATGCGCGCACGCAGCATCCGCTGGCCAATTGGCCTGTGCGATGCTTGTGTTCTACTAGCTCACAAATGCAATAAATACACTTATTCTTTAAGCATATTATTAATATTTCTTTTCTATTCAATTTTTAATAAACCGGCAATTGAACCGAGCGAACCGGCGGTTCAACCGCGTGAACCGTGAACCGAGGCCCTCACCGGTTCGATCGTCGGTCCGGTTTTTAAAACTATGGTTAGTACTAATGTAATGTGTGGTTGCTCTAAAAAAATCTATGTGTCGTGAAAAAAACTTAAAATTTTGTAATTTTCATACTGACATATTTACTGATTAGTGCTCAATGTGTTTGTGCTTCAGAGTTTATTTTATTTGGTCAAAGAAACAGAGATTTGGGATATATACATGTTAAAAGTAGTAACGCAAGTACTCAAACCATTTGGTTCCCTTCAAGTAGTAGAATTATTTCTATGAACATACTCTCCATTCCGAGTTTCAGACAGCGAGGCCATCGATCGCTCCGCCGTGCATCAGGCGCACGTCGACGTGGGCGAAGAAGCGCGCGACCATGGCCCGCAGCACGTCGGCGGTGAGCAGGCTGTCGGAGCCTGCGTTGTGTGCGCGTCCGGCGGCGCGTTCCACGCCGAACGCGGTGGCCACCTGGTCCAGCCCACCGCGCACGCCGCAGGTCTTGGCAATGTACTTGACATCGAGCACCCATGGGCCGAAGAGCTTCCCCACCAGGCTCCGGAAGTCGTCCAGCTTCTCCGGCAGGCGCTTGCCTCGGCGGAGCACCTTGGCGAGGTACGCAAAGTCGTAGGAGCCCGAGAAGGCGACCCATGTGAGGCCCAGATTGGCGCCCTTGCCCGGGCGGCGGCGGGCGAGGCCGGAGCGCGCGAACTCGTCGGCGAAGTCGCGCGGGTCGATGCCGTGCTCCCGGAGCCTGCCGAAGTCCATGCCGTGGGCCTTGAGCATGGCGACGGAGTCGGGCGCGTGCGGGTCGCGGGACTCGTCGAAGCCCCAGAAGTTGAACTGCCAGACGACGCGGTGGCGGCCGTCGGGCCCGACGAGGGCGATCCCGAGCTGCAGCAGCTTCTTGAGCTTGTCGGCGTTGCGGCGCACGAGCGCGTAGTTCTCGTGCGGGTCGCGCAGGTGGCGCGGCGTGGGCGAGTCGTGCACCGTGCCCAGGAACTCCGTGTCGATGCACACCACGGGGTGCGTCGGCAGGAGGGCCGTGAGGGCCGACATCTCCTCGGCCAGGTTCCACTCCCACACGTCCCGCACCTCGATCGCCGGCGCCGCCGGAGCGCGGTGGCGGCGGGCGGTGGTGAAGGCGAACTGGTCCAACGGCGGCGGATGCATGAGCACGGGCACGGGGAGGACCATGCCGGCCGGGTAGCTTATCGGCAGGACGTGGTGCCCGGGTGGAGGTGGAGGCGGGAGTACCATCGTGCCGCCGCCGTGTCGGCGGAAGTCTCAGATCTCGATCATACGCGTTGGTTCGTTTGTTGTGTTGGGCTTGTGGTGGCTATTATAGACGGGCGATCCACGAGGGGTGCGGCCGGGTCGGTTCAGGGAAGGAAACGAACACGAGTAGAGTCGGTGCCGCGACGGGAAGCAATGCGCAAGCCGGAGTCGGACTGGAACAGCCGCCGCGTCGTCCAAGGTTCGACCTAGGCTTTCGGATACGATCCAACGCGCGCTCGAGATTTTCCTTTCCTGCTCCGGATCGTATTGCAATTGCTCCAGCTATATATTTGGATTTTTATGACCCACAACAACATCAGGGGATGTAGCTCAGATGGTAGAGCGCTCGCTTAGCATGCGAGAGGCACGGGGATCGATACCCCGCATCTCCATTTCTTTTCTTTTTGTCTCCATCTTTTTTTTGGCAAATTCCAGCCCTAGAGAATGCAAGAACGGTAAATCCTCTCCAATGTGCCAGACAATCCATGACAATATGACATAACATCCAACCCCATTTGGATTAACAATATCCAAAAGAACTGCAACAATAATCACAGTTTCCATGCAAAATGTAACATCATATATGGTGGCCTCGCCCCAATGAAAATTATTCGGTCATCGTCAATCTTGCCAATGTAGCAGCATACAAGCCAAGTCACAGTTACACCATTCCAGCGATAACAAAACTCTTATCTACACACACAATAAGGTCCTGACTATCTATCAATGAATCCAGTTCATGAAATGTACACAGCTCTCAAAGTTCCTTTCCAGTCTCCAGGTATCAATAGGCCTTTTAGACATTGATGAGTCCAACAATTGTTTTAGTACAGCTACTAATCCAGGTTTATTCTGCTCCTCGGTTTGTTGTGTATGGTCCGCATGCTAACACGAGGCTGGTCTGAAGACTCATGGCTTCCGCCGGAGAGGGAGTCCATGTCATCTTTCATCGTGCGGTTGATCATCAGAATCTGTCTGTGCTCCATCCGTTGTTTCCTTTCCTGAGATTCTGCGCCATTGTTGACGAAGAACACGCCGCTGCCAGGCTTCTGCTCTTGAGGAAGCCTATTCAGCCGATCTCTGAGATCCTCACCACGAGACAGCATGCCAGGTGTGTCACGCGGATATCTTGGTTCTCTCGACCTCCCAATGGAGTCGCTTTCTCTCTCAGAACTCGGCGCGTATCTTGGTTCTCTTGACCTAGCAATGGAGTCCCTTCCTCTCGCAGAACTCGGTCCTCTCTCAGAACTCGGCGGATATCCAGGCTCTCTCGACCTCCCAATGGAGTCCCCTTCTCTGTCAGAGCTCGTGCTAGTCATAGGACTCTGTGGATGTTGTGGAGGTTGGTCTCCAAGAATGCCACCCCAGCCAGCTTTTCCAGAAGATGTTCTTCCTTTAGATTTCTTGCCTCTGGATGTTCTGCTGCCAGGAGTCCCATTTTGCACGTCAAGCTGCTTCCCTTTGCCGGCATCTGAGGATCTGCTAGTTTCTTGTGGAGCTACTTCGAGAGGAGTAATGTTCAGCAGTTCCGGATCATCCTTGAAACTGAAAGGTCGCTTTGCTGGATCCATTTTTCTGAAGGTGATGGATATCCTGCGCATCAGAGTACCCATGTCACAGAGGTAAATGAACCAAGCTGGGAAAAATAACAAAAGATACAATTTATAACCTTTTGGACGGTACTGCTGGAACGCAATGCTTTGCAACATCAGCACCATTGCCATTTATGATAAGCACAGACCTGTGAATGTTCACATTTAGTTTAGTGAAGGAACGAAAGAATTGCATCATAAAACTAAAGAGATCACTGCACAAATTACGTAAGATTCATGGCACTCAGGTGCGGAAACAAGGACAAGATAACAGATCATAGAAAATAGCTCATCTTAGCGCAAACTTGAAAGTAACTTCAGGTCAAAAGCTAACAAGTTTAGCACATCACTGTGCCATGTACAAAGCAATATCATTTACAAGTATCAAATGGGACATTGCATAATCTTGGTATTCATATGATATCAGACCTTTGAGAATGTCCATAAATATAAGCAATTTGAAACTATCCACGCATAGATAGTAAGCGAGTAAGCAACTATAACAAGATGTTAGCAAGAAGCAATATCATTTGCAGCAAGAAAATTGATAAAGTATTTGAATTCATATGCTATCAATATTTTGAAATCTCAGATAGACTCAATTCAAAACTATACATATGCTAGATAACCAAGTGCGACTACTGCATGGTACAAAGAAGTGTGAATAGCACATAATATCCATAAGCATAGAGGAAAATTGAGAGGAGATAGCCAACATACCCGACAGGTAGAGGAATTGCAAATGAGCCCGTAAATTCTCCAGGACCGGCGATTTTCAGACTAGACCCAAAAAGTATGTTGCATTCACTGAGGAATGAAACAGTACAAAATGGTCGAACAAAGTCATGGCTGTCTATATGTGGTGGGATGCAATCTCCAGGGTCATACATATTGACAATGCAACTGTCTGGCACACAATCCGGAGGCAAAATACGCCACTTTACCATTCTCTTGATCATGACCTTAAATAGTTCAGGGATCGGATCAGAAACAAAAGTTCGAATGATGCCTGGTGGATTTCCATTCTTGTCCTGCCATTAGAAATTTGAGATAGATTTACAGATAGGCTTCACAACTATAGCAAGATGGAACTAAGAATAAGATAAGTACCGTAGCATAGTTATAACAGCATCCAAATTGGATTGTCACCCGTCCTTTACCACGCATCCATTTCTCAGGTTCTGTATATGTACGATCTGGCAAGGGGGAAATAATTGCTCTCAGGTTTAGCCATACAAAATACAAGGCTAAAGGAGAGGGAGGGGTGTTAAGAGTTTGCGAACATTTACATGTTAACAATTGAAATATAAACAGAGAAACAAACATTATTAGCATTGCATATGATAAAAAGTACTTCCTCCGTCACTATTTAGGTGCCGCACACGCTTGTCGAGATCCAAGTTTGACCATTAATTTTACTAACAAAATGTGGATTAAATGTCACAAAAGTTATTCCACCGGATTCATATTCTAATAAAGTTTCGAATGATATAGTTTTTATGACACACAACTCATTTATTATTGGTTAGATTAGTGATCAAACTTAAGTCATGGAAGGGGGACATGTAAATAGGGACATAATAGATGGAGTAACACGTTTTCAAAAATCACTAAACAGTTAGGCAACTAGCACTTTTTTCTTCAAATTTGCTTTCTTTAAATAAGGTGGAAACTGCACTAATAAAATTGGATAACCTCAAATAAGATACACTAGTAAGAAAATGGAATAAATGCAAGGTCAATCAGAAAAGGTTGCATTCCTGTCAGTCCTGGTTGCGTGTTATATGTTATAAGGTTTATGCGCTCAAGGCATGTGTCTGAGTTACAAAGGTCATCAACTTTGGTATGGAAGCCGGGGAATATTCAGTGCACTAGCACCTTGAGGTGTACAGTGTACTAGTGCACTAGGCTATGGGAAATTCTAGTACAGCTCACGACCATAGGTGACATACAAAATGACATAAGTGCTTCAAGGAACAGGTCATGCTAGAGCGTGGCCGTTACAACGAAGCAACTGTGAGAATAGCCCATTCTACAATAGTGCAGATTTTAATTTATTTTAAAAATAAAAGGCAAATAGATTTAAAGACCATAAGAAACAGTGGTGAGAACAACCCAGAAAATGTTTTCTTTTTTAAGAAGGAAAGTGGTTAGGACAACCCATTCTATTTCTACATACCATTGTTACTTCAGTCATAGGTATCACTGGATGCAGGACTGTAAGGAACACCAGGCACACGTGCATGCTATGTTATTCATGCTTACAAAATCTTAATTTAAAAGTAGCGGTAGTCATTATATCAGCCTAGAAACAATGAAGCAGAAACCATAATCGAGAATCCTACAAATGATACAGAACTAACACCCTCAAATTTATGTAAGTGGAACTTATGTGAATGGAGACAACTGATTCAAAAGTATGTGAGCAAACTTAAAAAGATAGGTAATAGAAGATGCAGATTTTCTTTGCAAATTGCTATTCACTATAATAACCAGGACTGTGGGAGATACTTCCAGATCTCTAGGGTTGGAATTGTATGATACTATGCAAGTTTTGGTGTTTGAATCTACGACTGGTTCCTACAATGAAGAGCAGATAAAATTTACCAAGTACCAATTTATCTTCCTCAACATTGATTGTTTACAGTCGCCAAAGCTGAATCTGCTAGTTTTCATAGGCTGGTCTAGGAACCTACCAAGTAACTACGACAGAAGTTTCCAACTTTGGCTCAAGATCAAGCATACATTATAACATAAACGTAAAATATGCAGGTCGTAACTTGTAACTACCAAAACAAATGATATAGTCATTCTCTGGACTTGCTTTCTTATAGAGACATTAAGAAACTACACGACAGTAACTCTTATATCCATATAGACCTTCCTAAGTTGTCCCTAAATAAGTCACATAGTCCATACTCAAATCAAAACCAAGCGCCCGGCTCCATAGAGCATATTCCGTACTCTGGATACTACAGCCTTAGTAGCAGTCATGTCACTGAAGCACACATCATCTCCAATACAGCTAAATAACTTGCCGCGAACTTTGCATCCTGATGACTAATACTCACCCCTAGAAGCAAACATTTTTCTGGATTCTTCTATTCAATGGACATAGTATATAGAACTCAAAAAACACACCTTGACAAAAACCAATATGTAATTTCCATCAGTGTAAGGCTCACCTCCAAGCTCCCCGCGCTTGCCCTTGGCCTGCAGGGCGTGCACGCAAGCCACGATGCGCTGCTGCTCGGCCGCACTGAAGACGCCGGCGTGGAGCTCTAGGCCTTCGAGGATGTTAACAACATGGCCCCTGACCTTCTCAAGGCATATGAAATCGTCCTTCCGCACCACCTTCCGGAAACGATGCAGCTCCCGCTGCTCCCTCGTGGGCGTCGCCCTCGGCCTCCCCGCCTCCTCCCCGTTCTCGGCCTCCGCGGCGGCCGCGTCCTCCTCCGCGGCAGCGGCAGCGGCGAGCTCGTCCTCCTGCGCCATGTCCGCCCACGACATCCTCGGCTTCTCCGCCGCCGGCTGCCCTTGCGGCGGCGTCGGGGGAGGCGGATCCGAGTCCCACCCGCTGGGCTCGAACGGCAGCTGCTGCGGGGTAGCCGGATCCAGGTCCCACCCCGAGGGCTCAATCCGATCGACCGGCTGCGGCTGCGGCGCCGGTGATTCGTCCGCTGCAAGAAAGTTGGGTGAGGGTGAATGCAAGACGCGGGCGCCAAGAAACCCTAGACAAGGCCGTCAAGAACCCCAAGATTGCTTCTTCCCCGCGGCCAGGGCGGTTACCTGGCGGGAGGAGGGAGTCGACGCGGCCGCGGAGGGTGGCGACGCAGGAGGGGCAGAGCCCCGCGGAGAGGAAGGGGAGCCACGTGGTGAGGAACTCCCCGGCGATGGCGAGCTCGTCGGCGTCGTACTGCCCGCGCACGAGCGCCATCGGGTCGTCGTCGGCGGCGGCCATGGATGTCGGCGGCGGCGGCGCTGCTCTCGCTCGCTGGCGCGTGGGCCTCTGTCACTCTCCGGCTCGGTTCCGACGCGGCCTTTTCACCCTTTGGGGAATTTTGGGTCGCTGTTCTGACGCGGAGACTCTTCCGGTCCGGATAACTTGCGAGGTTGCTGTAGGAAGCCAAGAAAGCCTCGAGCAGGGCTGGGTTTGGTAGAGCTGGGAGAATCCTGGCCGTTCGTTGTCGTGACTGATGGCCAGGATCGGAAGCTTTAGGGAAAAGCAGAACGGATGAGATGGTTGACGCTCTATGATTCGTCTTTTCAGTGTGAATGTTTTTTTTGAACAATTTCAGTGTGAATGTGAGTGCTCCTTTTGGTGTGGTTGTGTGTGTGCTCCCTACCTGAGTGCTCTGTTTTTTCGACTTATCCTAGGTCACACATAGGAGCATTGTTTCATCGACATCTATCATCTAAACCCTAGAGGTGCACCCAAGCACTACACCAATGAAACGTAGAGGTGCTCATTGTGTGCAATCGACATTTCCTCATTTTTTTCATTATGTGATAGATTGTCTAGGACAGCCTATAAGTTAGATAGATACACTTACAAGTAAGGTGTTACACGTGGCTATGTTATCCGACATTAATTCTACTATTGAAACAGTTTAATGCGGACCCATATGCCTATAAGTTAGTACATTATGATACATTTCAAATACATCTAGTGGTGTTAATTTTATGTTGCAAATCATGTCGCAGTCACCTCTCCCTCATGTAGGCGTCGTCTTGGGTGTCTTCTTTGCACACTAGATTGTCTCCCAATTTCGAGAACCAAGTCTTGCTAAATCAGTTTAAATATGGTCCATCTAGGAGTTTGTGTTCCGCCGGACTGTCCAGCAATTTTCGCTGAACTGTTGGGCATCTGGAGCTAGAGCGAGTAAGGGCTCGTATCTCTGTGAGTATAATGTGGCCTAAGTCAGGCATCAAACTACCTGGCATATTTTCCGTTAGTGTATTGTGGCCTAACTCAGTCCGCACGGTTGCGTATAGGGGTCGGTGAAAGGACAAGGATGTCGCCTAGAGAGGGGCTGAATAGGCGATTTAAAACTTTTCGGTTTAGTCTTGATAATTGCGGAATAAAACTAGGTGTTTAAATTAACAAGCCAACAACCTACATAAACTAAGCTCACATATGTGCACCAACAACTTATGCTAAGCAAGACAAGCAACAAGGTGATAGCAAAAGAATACTTCAAGCACGAAGACTATCACAATGTAAAGTGCATAAGTAAAAGCTCGGGTATAGAAATAACCGAGGCACGCGGAGACGAGGATGTATTCCCGAGCTCCTCCTTTTTAGGGGAGTATGTCTCGTTGGAGAGGTGTGAACCAACACAATGGTTCAACAACCACAAAGGTTTCACCTTCTTCTCCGATGAACCGCACCACAAAGGTTTGGTTCACCTTCCACTATCGGAATCCTTCGAGGCGGAAATCCGGAGCCTTTCAACAACGATCCGGGGCACAACCCACAACGGGATTGGGGGCTCCCGAACAGCTACAAGTGACCACACAAGGGTCTCAACCACCACACGGGCGTCTAGGGTCCAAAGACCCAAGAGTAACAAGTTCACAAGCTTTCAACTTCCACGAATCCTCGTGGAGAGTACAAACCGATGCAACGAAGCAATGACAAGAGCACAAGACTCAAATCCTTCACTCTCAAATCCCACCACAAGCAACTAATGCTTATGGGGGAGAAGAGAGGAAGAACAAAGTAGGAGAAACACCAAGAACTCCAAGATCAAGATCTACTAGGTTCCCCTCACTTAGAGGAGAGATGAATTGGTGGAAATGTAGATCTAGATCTCCTCTCTCAAATCTCTCAAAGATATGTAAGAATCATGGGAGGAATTGGGAGAGGGGCAAGCTTTCCAAGGTCAACAATGGAGGAGAGAGGGGTAAAACGTGATTGGAAGAGCTGGCTGGCTAGAGGTAGGTGGAGGGGTATTAAATACCCCTCCCAGAAAAAGAGCCGTTGCAGCCAACTTAGTCCGGAGTTTCCGGTCTGGGAGGCCGGAGACTCCGGCCCGGGCGGAGACTCCGGACCAAAAGGGCGGAGACTCCGGACGCAGAAAGTCAGTAAAAAGCCGATGCAGGAAAACTCATACCCGAGACTCCGGACCACGAGGGCTGGAGACTCCGGCAGGGGCGGAGACTCCGGGGATACTCCGGACCAACTCCGGACCCTATACCGCAAGCGCCGTCTGCGGGGCTCTTCGGTCCAAAACCAGGGAGGCCGGAGACTCTGGCCCTGAGCACCCCTGAGGCTGGAGACTCCGGACAGGAAAGACAACAACAGAACAGCCAAGTCTGAAATGAAATAACTTTTGCAAGGAAGCTTCAAACGAGATGAAACCAACGAGGTTGGAAATGTAGCGACAAGTTTCCAACACCGAGAACGCAACAAGTTTTCCATCCGGACTCCGTTTTCAATGATCTTGGGCTTGCTCCAAAGATCACAAGCACTACAAGATCATGCATATACACATCATAGTCCATCATGTGAGGAGGATAACACAAGAGGAGAGTTTGACCTCTCTACAAGAGACGAACCGGTAAAACCTCCAACATCAAAAACACCACTAGATATCCAAATGAAATCCGTTTTTGATGAACTAGAGCTTGGTATGGAGATGAACACAAGCTCTAAATTCTCAAATGGATAAAAACCAAATAAGAACCAAGAAAGATGATATGCCAAATATGCAAAGGTTTGAGCTCTCCATAAAGATGCGATCAAGTTGCTCACTTGAGAGCCCCTCTTGATAGTACGCCGTCTATCCTATAACCCGGTCTCCAAACTAACAACATGAGACCGGTAAAATAGAAACCCTATCAAGATCATACCTTTGCCTTGCGCATTCCACTTGAGCTAGATGATAACGATCTTGATCTCTTCAAGTGGACCACCTTTCTTGATTGCGCATGCTAGCACATGCTTGATGAAGAAATCTCCAAATACTCCCCCATACACCATTATGGGAGAGCCTCGCTTAGCTCCGACTTCATGAAGATGATGTCTTGAATCCTTCAAGACATACTTGCAATATGCTCAACTCTACACATGACCATTCTTCATATAAACCCTTGAATAGAGCATTGATCATCATGTAATCTTCTAGAGTCCAACACATGAACTCCAATCTTCTTCATGGACAAGATCTACAAGAATATCTCAATGCAAACATTAGTCCAATAAGGATTGTCATTAATTACCAAAACCACTCATGGGGCAACACATGCACTTTCAGTCGGTCGACACTAAGCCCTCCCTTCTTCCTCCTCCCATCAAAGCCCGGTGTCCAGGAACCGGATCTGCGTCCATGAGCGAGGCATGGGTGGAGGAGCTCAACTCGGCGGGGACACGCGGGTGGGAGGGGCGCTAGAGATTGAGCTCTCCTGTGGGCCAAGGCAGTAGAGAAGGACAAAGAAAAGGGGGAATGGAGAAAAACAAATTGCAGGGTCATTTTGCTAAACAAGCATCATCTCCTAACTGAAACAACTAATAATTGTCAAACATGTGATCAAATAACATGAAAATATTAAAGACAAATCATAGTAACATGTTGACATCACCATAGTCTTTTCAGGTCAGAAGCATACACACACCAATACATCAAGTATTAGAAGGAACAATTAAAAAGACAAAACCAATGATTCAGCCTAATTGCCCTCGTTGGCGGGAGCGTGGGGCCCGCCCGCTCGTTGGCGTGGCTGCTACCCGTTGGTGCGGCACTCTGGAAATCAGCATCTCCACCAGCTCCCGCATCTCATCATCGTGTCTCCCCGATCGGTCGGTCTGCCATTGTCTCCGAGAAACCAATGGCTGCTGCTCGCGGCTTGAATGAACTGGTGTGGACGAAGGTGAAGTGTGTTGTGAAAGGGCATGGCGCCCCCATGTGTGGTTTTGGTAATTAATGACAATCCCTATGGACTAATGGTTGCATTGAGTTTTACTTGTAGTGTTTGTCCATAGACCATGCTTGAACTCCATATGTTGGATTCAAGGTTGATGCCATGAGTATATTGATATAATGAAGTATTTGGCATCAAGATCATAGAGTTGAGCATATTGCAAGTATGTCTTGAAGAAAAGAATTATGTGATCATTCATGGTTATCTTCAAGACATCATCTATTGAAAAGAGAAGAAAAAATACAAGGTTGATCAAGTATTGATCAACACACAAAGCTACAAGATGTACCAAGTGAGATCATGTATCTCTTGGTATGGTAAGCAATTGTCCATATAGCTTTGTGAACTAACCCATGATATGTGTGTTGTATTTCTATGTGTGGTTAGGTATCTTTCTATGAGCTTGCATCAAATGAAGATTTCATATGGCCCATGATCGATGACGTAAAGTGGTGATCGTCATCAATGTTGAGAAGCGCAAGTTCAAGAGGAGCATCTCGAAGAAATCCTATGCTTGAAGCTTGCCACCCATTTAGAGATAATGTTCATGTGAAGATGTGCCTAAGAGAGGCTCTCCCATAGTGGAGTGTGGGGGAGCAATGTTTGGGTCTTCACCAAGCGAAGCGCAATCAAGAAAGGTGGTCCACTTGAAGAGATCAAGATCGACGTCATCCAGCTCAAGTGGAATGCGCAAGGCAAAGGTATGATAGGGTTTCTATTTTACCGGTCTCATGGTACTAGTTGGGAGACCGGGTTATAGGATAGATACCGTACTATCAAGAGGGGCTCTCGATTGAGCTTTAGCGTATCAGTTGGTGAGAGCTCAAACCTTTGCATACTTGCCTTCATCATCTTTCTTGGTTCTTATTTGGTTTGTCTCCTTGTTGGGTTTTGGTGCTTGTTGTGATCTTCATGACAAGCCCAAGTTCTCCGAAAACGGATTTCGTATGGAAAACTTGTTGCGTTTTCTGGTTGGAAATATTATCGGTCCACCTTCAAGATAGGGTCCACACCTTCCCATGTGTGGTATCCCCTCTATATTTGTGACCCTTAATATTTCCACTTTTTGTAGTAAAGCTCTTGTCGCTACCTTTCCAACAGAATTGGATTCATCTCGTTTGGAGCTTCCTTGCAAAAGTTATTACGGTTCTCTTTTTCTGGTTCTGCAGTTTCTTCTTAGGCCGGTAGTACCGACCTTAGCCCGGTACTACCGGGTGACACCTTGCGGAACTACCGTGGCCAGTACCGGGCCCAGTACCGGATCTCCAAATGCTCTCTGGACTCGCTCGATTTAATCCGGTAGTAGCCCCGGTAGTAGCGCGGTACTACCGGGTGGGGAGCACTACCGGACCAGGCGGTCCGGTACTACCGATGCGCGCATGGAGGAGGCGTTGACCAGTCTGTCGCCAGGCCGTCCGTTCCCTGTCAGCCGGTACTACCGGGCGAGGCCCGGTACTACCGCCGCGGCCTTTTTCGTCTGCAACGGGCAGATTTTTGAGAGGACCTTTTTAAGGGGGTTTCTTCCCCAACGGTTCTCTCATCCCTTGAGCTAGCTTTTCCCCTCTCTCTCCTCCATTGTTGACCTTTGGAAAAGCTTGCCTTCCTCTCAATCCCTCCCATGATTCTTGCATATCTTTGAGGGAATTTGAGAGGAGATCTAGATCTACATATTCATCCAATCCATTCCTCTCTAAGTGAGGGGAACCTAGTAGATCGTGATCTTGAAGTTCCATTTGTTGAGTTCTTCCTTGTTCTTCCTCTCTTCCCCCCCACAAGCATTAGTTGCTTTTGGTGGGATTTGGGAGTGAAGGATTTGACCACTTCTAGTGGTCTTGCCTTCTTGCATCGGTTGCATCGGTTTGAGTTCTCCACGGTGATACGTGGAAATCGAAGTTGAGAAGCTTGTTACTCTTGGGTACTTGGGGTGCCCTAGAGCTTGTCCTCTTGGGTACTTGGAGTGCCCTAGACGGTCCTTGTTGATCTCGGAGTTTTGGTGGCTCGCGGGATAGTTGGGAGCCTCCAATTAAGTTGTGGAGTCGCGCCCCAACCTTGTGATTCTTGTGGCTTTGGGAGCCGCGGGAATTCGGTGAGAGCCTCCAATTAAGTTGTGGAGTGTGCCTCATCCTTGTACGGGTTCGGTGACCACCCTCAAGTGTCCCATAGTGGTTCGTGGCACTCCGCATTGGTGGAGGCACGAAGGAGATTACGGTGTGCCATTTGACGGCTATTCGGGGATCACTTTGTGACTCCGCACCGCTCCAACGGAGACGTAGCTTCCATTGGGAAGTGAACTTCGGGATAAATCATCGTCTCCAAGTGCCTCGGTATTTCTATACCCGAGCTTCTTACTTATGCTATTTACTTTGTGATAGCCATCGAGCTTGAAGTAATATATCTTGCTATCACATATTTGCTTATCTTGTTTAGCATAAGTTGTTGGTGCACATAGGTTAACCTAGCTTGTTTAGGTTTCGTGCTTGATAAATTAAACGCTAGTTTTATTCCGCATTTATTCAAGCCTAAACCGCAAAGAATTTTAATCGCCTATTCACCCCCCCCTCTAGGCGACATCCGTGTCCTTTCAATTGGTATCAGAGCGGGTTCTCTCCTTATTGGCTTCACCGCCTGGAGAGTAAAGATGTCGTCTAGTGAACTAGTGCACAATGCTTCTTTTATATTAGATGGCACAAATTATGATGTTTGGAAAATTCGCATTCTTGATATTCTTCGGGTCATTGACCCATACATAGAGCGAATTCTAGATAGGGGTTATTCTCCTCCAAGGAATCCCAAAAGATTATCTTTATTGGATGAGAATAATTCCTATCTAAATGCTCAAGCTTCTAATGTGATTTTCAATGCTTTGAGCGATGTAGTTATTATGTCGGTCTCTCCTTTTCGGAATGCTCATGAGCTTTGGACCAAGCTTCAAGATAAATATGATATGTCCAAGAATTGTGGAGATGCTTGTTGTCCCTCCACTTCCGGCCGTGATGAGTTCTCAACTTCTTCTACTTCACCTACATGTGGCAAGCCACAAAGTAATGCAATGGTGAGTAGTGATAGATATTGTAAAAATGATAGTAAGCTTATTATTGATGATACTTCACCACTATCTTATTGCAATGATTTATCTTTGGACTTAAACGCATCTAGAACCAAAAATGATCTACATGCTTGTGTTGATAGTCCTTGCATATCATGTACAAATTGCTTGATTAATCCTTGTGATGATATGCTCTCTATATCATGTTGCCATGATAAAAATGGTTCTATTTCCTCTAGTATTTGTTTGGCTAACAATGTAGAGGAAACCGAACACTCCATGGAACAAGATATGGATTTAAATGGTGACTCAAGTAATTCTTCATCGTCATCATCATGTACTCACTTTTGCCTTATGGCTAAAGCTTCCGAGGTATCTCCTACTTTGGATCCCAATATATCTCATGATGATAGTGATGAGAAAATGAACAAAATGATAATGATGCTTCCATACTCGAGAAGGGTAAAATGGTTATTCTTTCTCTTTCAAAGAATAAAGATGCTCGTGCTAACTTCTTAGAAATCATGTCTACCCTTGTTGAGCGCAAACTTACCATTGAGGAGTTGGAAGCTCACATTGATGAAAGTCTTAACCGCGAATACAAGTATGCGGAAGAGATCGCCGATCTCAAGGAAGCTCTTGAAGAAGAACAAACCACCAAGGAGTCTCTTGAGGAAACTTATGCTCTCGAACTTTCTAGAGTAAAGGGATCCTATGATAGTTCTCTTAAAGTGGCTAATGACTTCAAAGTATCAAATGGTAAGCTTATAGATGCACATGCCAAACTCCTTGAGAATTTTGAGCTCCTAGAAAATGGCTCTAGGTCGTTAAGGGTGAGCTCATCAAACTCACCGAGTCTCATGCGCAACTTAAAGCTTCTCACTCAAAGAGCTTGCTAAATTACCATCTCCTATTGTATTAATAATGATGCTTGTGCTACTAACTCTATCTCTTGTGAAGCATCCATATTGACGGAGAATGTTGAGCTAAGGGCTCAACTTGAGTTGCTATCTAGTAAATATGGGAATTTGGAAGAAAGCCATGAGAAGCTCTCGAGCTCTCATGAGGACCTTCTAGTCTCCTATGATAAGCTAAAGTTAGCTCATGAGGCTATTATGTTAAAGGTAACATCTTGTGAGCCCATGTGGACAATGGCACAACTTATACTCAAAATGCTTTATTGCCATGTGCTAGTCCTAGTAATTCATCCACTCGTAATATTGCTACATCTTGTGATGAATTACTTTCCATGCCTTGTTGCTCTAACAATGAAGCTTCAACTTCCTCTAGTGTTTTTGTTGATACTAACCATGTAGAGGAATTAAAAGAGCTCAAGGCCCAAGTCACTTCTTTGAAGAAAGACTTGGAAAAGCGTCATGATGGGAAGCCCACACTTGACAACATGTTGAGTGTGCAAAGACGCCCCAATGACAAGAGTGGACTTGGATTCAACTCAAATATTAAGAACAAGTCCAAGTATAACAAGAAAAGAAGGGCCAAGACAAGTCAAGAATCGGCCAAGATCACTTGTTTCAAGTGCAAAGTTGAAGGGCACCATGTTAGATCTTGCCCTTTGAAGAAGAAGTCTCTTAGTGAGAAGCAACAAGGGAAGTTGCCTCAAGTTCAAACTAAAGTTCCCCAAGTTAAAGAACGGTCACTTCCCAAGAAGAATCAAGCTATTCCTTCTCAAGTTGAGATTTCAACAAAGAAGAAAGGAGGAAGCAAATGTTGCTACTTATGCCGTGAGAAGGGTCACTTTGCTTCTTCATGCACTAGTGGTACCTTATCCAACCCTATCATAATTGATAATGTTTATTCTCTTAGGAAGGATAAGGTTGGCAATGTGTTTGCCAAATATGTTGGTACTCAAAGTGGTGTCAAGAAAAGAACCATTTGGGTTGCCAAGCCTATTGTGACTAACCTCTTAGGACCCAACTTGGTTGGGGACCAACAAGCTAAAACTTGATCAATAGGTGTTGTGGAGGGCATTGGAGACTTGGCTACATCATGAAGAATTAAGGGATCTTCATCAATTATATTCTCTCAAGCCAAGTCATTTGGATTATATTGTTCTATAACATATCCAATGTTTCTCCTTGCGGTAACTTGTATTTAAATCATATATACATTGAAAGTTGCTTGCACCCTTGCATGTGTTTGGTTTTGTACCTTGCTAGTGTTTGTATATGTTGTGCTCTCTACTTACTTATCTTGAGCAATCAAGTATGTGTATGTTGGTTTGCACACCATGTATGTGTGAGTTTGTGTTGAGCCTTTTGTATCAACTTGCTTATATCTTAATTGGCTCTTTTGAGAGATTAATGGACTATCCCATTTTGGGGAGTGATATGCTTGGCACTTCACAATCCTAAAAATGTGTATACATGAGTACTACCACTTAGTGTTGATATATCAATTTATCTAGTCTCTATGGTATGTCATGCTCATGAGAAATTCAAATTCTATAATTCATTAATCATCTCTAGTTGGTTTTACTTGCCTCTTGTGGAGAATAAATGGATTATCACATTATGGGGGAGTAATAAGCTATGTGCATATTACAACCTAGAAATGTGAACATGTGAGGTATTGCCACCTAGAATTGATATTGTTAATTATCTTATTCCTTGTGGCATGTTGCTCAAACAAGTTCCCATTTGCTTAAATGTTTTTACTTACTCACACTTTGGATCTTGTTTGTGATGAATGTTCTTGGTAAGGTTTTCCTCTAATATGTTCTCATATATCTCTTTGGAAAACCGATTGCTTCAAAGCACTCTTTGTAGTTGCTTTGCATTATCGCGTGAATATTTGAAGCTATCAAGAACATTTATCTACATAAGCATCGCGCTTAAATCTTATCCTTCACCATGTGCTTATTGGTTGCGAAGATGATCTTGAAATCAATCCAATACACCACTAAGAAATTTCTACATATACTCCTTTTCCATGACAATTGATGGTCATAATTGTGGTGAATTTTGTAGATCATCTCATATTGGCTCTTGATTTTATTGCCTTATTTCTTGCCAAAAATTAATTTGTTTTAACTCCCATTGTCTTCCTTACCTCTTGTGGATCATTTTGCTTTACTCAAACTTTCCTAGTGTTTTATTTGGTATAGGAGAGGCATTGATCCCATCATTGTGCACCTTGCATTCAAAGGCTACTTATAGATAATGCACTATTCTTGGGTGAGCTATCCTATATTGAGTACAACTTATATTTTCATTAGTATTGGATCTTATTGCTTTTTCTTGATACATGACTAGTGTTTGAATAGATATTTGAGAGCGATGATTCCATGTGTGTGCATTGTGTATTCAAATACAAGATCATAAAATAATGCACTTTGTTGGGAGAGCTATCATGTATCCTTTTAAACACTATTTATATTCTATTAGTATTTGATCCTTTCCATTGGTCTTTGATCCCGATGACATGTCTCATGGAAGACAAACCTTTTCGGCTTGGTACTTTGTGCCATCATGAAAAGTGTAGAGGGATGGTTTATTTGTTAGAACCTAGCTCTTTTTGAGAGTTAATCTCAATTGGTATCTATCTTTGGGAATTTGATATCTAGTCCCTTTATTTATTAATTAATTGGTATCCTATTTCCTTTTTGATACCTTTGTCCAATTGGTATCTCATCAATCATATGATGATTTGTTTTAGTTTCAATTGGTTCTCTAAATCATTTTTTTGATTTGGATCTTTGATATAATTTGGACCTTCTTTGATTTCTTGATATTTGTCCAAATTGTATCTCCTTTGGTTATTAAAGTCATAGGCATGCATATCTACTACATGTTTATTTATGGCATGCTTTCCTTCTTGTGCCAATATATAGGTGAAACTCCACGAATCCTAAATGGCTAAGATGTGCATGAAATTCAATTTCATATCTATATGCACATATTTAGGTGGAGTTCCTTCTATGTGTTGTAGTTTGACTAACTACTTTGTACCCAATTAGTTTGGGAACAATTTTACTTGAATGTGTTTTAGGTACATGGAGATGCATTGGATGCTTGTCTCATTTACAATGAAAGTGTCTTCACCTCATGCTTATTGGAGCCAAGCTAGGATGATTGATAAACTCTTATCTACTACATCAACCCTATGTCATCTCGGTAACAAGTATCCACCCTCATGCATACTTTTATAGCATTGAACCTTGTGTAGGTTTCATCATGGCATGAAAAGTATTTATTTGCCTTTGTTGTAGCTATTGCAAATTCTATTCGGCTCTTATGATACTTGTTGCTTTCCTCAATGCATCCCAACTATCTTTTTTCCCTTAGTGATATTTGTGATGCTTGTGTTGAGGTTGAATTTGAAGTTCATTATTACACAATATGAAATCATTGAGCTATGGGCTATGATCCTACACAAATATCATATGTGTGTAATATATGACTTTATTTTGGATATCTTGTTCTTTCTTAGTAACTAATTTATGTGTACATGTTTCTTGTGGATATATATCTCATGATTGTGTTCACTTAGAAACTTATATACATGAGAGAAATTACATCTTTACTAGATATCTAATTCTTCGGTGTCACCTCTTTTATTCCCTTTTATTCTTTGGTGACCCCAAAAGAATTTGGCTTATGAGTGCTATCTATTTATCACATCTTGGTGCACTCATCTTGGTGAATATCCTTAACCTCATGCTTGTCTTTACAAGCCAATAATCTTCACCTTGGGATATGACACAAGCTTTGTTTTTCTTTTGCATCTTATTGAGCTTGTGAATCCATTTGATTTTGTGTTTTAGAGGATACTGAAGGAGTGAGGATTCCATGTTTGTACACCTTGTATTCAAATACAATAATTCTAAATTGTGTACAAATATTGGGGAGCTCCTCTATTTCTTTTAAAACACTCTTTTGCTCAAATCATAATATCTTGTGTTTATTTGGTTAGTTGGATCTTTTTGATTGCTCACTTTTTATTTGGAAAATTGTAAAAAGTTTTCCATATCATTCTTTTGCAATCTTTGGATCCTCAATATAGTTTGTGCTCTCTCCAACTATTCGTCATTGGATATGTGTATTTGATTCCACTCATATTTTGAGAAATGCACACGTTATGGGGGAGCTCATACTATATTGACCTTCTAAGATTTTTTCGCCCATTTTGGAAATGGATGCCAATGGGGGAGAAGTTTTATAGGGTTTAAGGGAATTTGGTGTTATGCTTTTGTTTTGGTCATAAGCATTTACCTTTCATGCTCATGCATCTATGCTTGTTGATTTGCATAGTTGCTTAATTCATTATATAAACCCTTGTAAAAGAGATTGTCATCAATTACCAAAATGGGGGAGATTGAAAGGGCATGGCCCCCCATGTGTGGTTTTGGTAATTAATGACAATCCCTATGGACTAATGGTTGCATTGAGTTTTACTTGTAGTGTTTGTCCATAGACCATGCTTGAACTCCATATGTTGGATTCAAGGTTGATGCCATGATATATTGATATAATGAAGTATTTGGCATCAAGATCATAGAGTTGAGCATATTGCAAGTATGTCTTGAAGAAAAGAATTATGTGATCATTCATGGTTATCTTCAAGACATCATCTATTGAAAAGAGAAGAAAAGATACAAGGTTGATCAAGTATTGATCAACACACAAAGCTACAAGATGTACCAAGTGGGATCATGTATCTCTTGGTATGGTAAGCAATTGTCCATATAGCTTTGTGAACTAACCCATGATATGTGTGTAGCATTTCTATGTGTGGTTAGGTATCTTTCTATGGGCTTGCATCAAATGAAGATTTCATATGGCCCATGATCGATGACGTAAAGTGGTGATCGTCATCAATGTTGAGAAGCGCAAGTTCAAGAGGAGCATCTCGAAGAAATCCTAGGCTTGAAGCTTGCCACCCATTTAGAGATAATGTTCATGTGAAGATGTGCCTAAGAGAGGCTCTCCCATAGTGGAGTATGGGGGAGCAATGTTTGGGTCTTCACCAAGCGAAGCGCAATCAAGAAAGGTGGTCCACTTGAAGAGATCAAGATCGACGTCATCTAGCTCAAGTGGAATGCGCAAGGCAAAGGTATGATAGGGTTTCTATTTTACCGGTCTCATGGTACTAGTTGGGAGACCGGGTTATAGGATAGATACCGTACTATCAAGAGGGGCTCTCGATTGAGCTTTAGCGTATCAGTTGGAGAGAGCTCAAACCTTTGCATACTTGCCTTCATCATCTTTCTTGGTTCTTATTTGGTTTGTCTCCTTGTTGGGTTTTGGTGCTTGTTGTGATCTTCATGACAAGCCCAAGTTCTCCGAAAACGGATTTCGTATGGAAAACTTGTTGCGTTTTCTGGTTGGAAATATTATCGGTCCACCTTCGAGATAGGGTCCACACCTTCCCATGTGTGGTATCCCCTCTATATTTGTGACCCTTAATATTTCCACTTTTTGTAGTAAAGCTCTTGTCGCTACCTTTCCAACAGAATTGGATTCATCTCGTTTGGAGCTTCCTTGCAAAAGTTATTGCGGTTCTTTTTTTCTGGTTCTGCAGTTTCTTCTTAGGCCGGTAGTACCGACCTTAGCCCGGTAAAAGGACAAGGATGTCGCCTAGAGGGGGGGGGTGAATAGGCGATTTAAAACTTTTCGGTTTAGTCTTGATAATTGCGGAATAAAACTAGGTGTTTAAATTAACAAGCCAACAACCTACATAAACTAAGCTCACATATGTGCACCAACAACTTATGCTAAGCAAGACAAGCAACAAGGTGATAGCAAAAGAATACTTCAAGCACGAAGGCTATCACAATGTAAAGTGCATAAGTAAAAGCTCGGGTATAGAAATAACCGAGGCACGCGGAGACGAGGATGTATTCCCGAGCTCCTCCTTTTTAGGGGAGTATGTCTCGTTGGAGAGGTGTGAACCAACACAATGGTTCAACAACCACAAAGGTTTCACCTTCTTCTCCGATGAACCGCACCACAAAGGTTTGGTTCACCTTCCACTATCGGAATCCTTCGAGGCGGAAATCCGGAGCCTTTCAACAACGATCCGGGGCACAACCCACAACGGGATTGGGGGCTCCCGAACAGCTACAAGTGACCACACAAGGGTCTCAACCACCACACGGGCGTCTAGGGTCCAAAGACCCAAGAGTAACAAGTTCACAAGCTTTCAACTTCCACGAATCCTCGTGGAGAGCACAAACCGATGCAACGAAGCAATGGCAAGAGCACAAGACTCAAATCCTTCACTCTCAAATCCCTCCACAAGCAACTAATGCTTATGGGGGGGAGAAGAGAGGAAGAACAAAGTAGGAGAAACACCAAGAACTCCAAGATCAATATCTACTAGGTTCCCCTCACTTAGAGGAGAGATGGATTGGTGGAAATGTAGATCTAGATCTCCTCTCTCAAATCTCTCAAAGATATGTAAGAATCATGGAGGAATTGGGAGAGGGGCAAGCTTTCCAAGGTCAACAATGGAGGAGAGAGGGGTAAAACGTGATTGGAAGAGCTGGCTGGCTAGAGGTAGGT
Organism: Poa pratensis; assembly: GCA_947311845.1. Taxonomy (NCBI): domain Eukaryota; kingdom Viridiplantae; phylum Streptophyta; class Magnoliopsida; order Poales; family Poaceae; genus Poa; species Poa pratensis. Next base: position 18,686,819 of record CAMZMU010000069.1, read on the forward strand.
GGAGGGGTATTAAATACCCCTCCCAGAAAAAGAGCCGTTGCAGCCAACTTAGTCCGGAGTTTCCGGTCTGGGAGGCCGGAGACTCCGGCCCGGGCGGAAACTCCGGACCAAAAGGGCGGAGACTCCGGACGCAGAAAGTCAGTAAAAAGCCGATGCAGGAAAACTCATACCCGAGACTCCGGACCACGAGGGCTGGAGACTCCGGCAGGGGCGGAGACTCCGGGGATACTCCGGACCAACTCCGGACCCTATACCGCAAGCGCCGTCTGCGGGGCTCTTCGCTCCAAAACCAGGGAGGCCGGAGACTCTGGCCCTGAGCACCCCTGAGGCTGGAGACTCCGGACAGGAAAGACAACAACAGAACAGCCAAGTCTGAAATGAAATAACTTTTGCAAGGAAGCTTCAAACGAGATGAAACCAACGAGGTTGGAAATGTAGCGACAAGTTTCCAACACCGAGAACGCAACAAGTTTTCCATCCGGACTCCGTTTTCAATGATCTTGGGCTTGCTCCAAAGATCACAAGCACTACAAGATCATGCATATACACATCATAGTCCATCATGTGAGGAGGATAACACAAGAGGAGAGTTTGACCTCTCTACAAGAGACGAACCGGTAAAACCTCCAACATCAAAAACACCACTAGATATCCAAATGAAATCCGTTTTTGATGAACTAGAGCTTGGTATGGAGATGAACACAAGCTCTAAATTCTCAAATGGATAAAAACCAAATAAGAACCAAGAAAGATGATATGCCAAATATGCAAAGGTTTGAGCTCTCCATAAAGATGCGATCAAGTTGCTCACTTGAGAGCCCCTCTTGATAGTACGCCGTCTATCCTATAACCCGGTCTCCAAACTAACAACATGAGACCGGTAAAATAGAAACCCTATCAAGATCATACCTTTGCCTTGCGCATTCCACTTGAACTAGATGATAACGATCTTGATCTCTTCAAGTGGACCACCTTTCTTGATTGCGCATGCTAGCACATGCTTGATGAAGACATCTCCAAATACTCCCCCATACACCATTATGGGAGAGCCTCGCTTAGCTCCGACTTCATGAAGATGATGTCTTGAATCCTTCAAGACATACTTGCAATATGCTCAACTCTACACATGACCATTCTTCATATAAACCCTTGAATAGAGCATTGATCATCATGTAATCTTCTAGAGTCCAACACATGAACTCCAATCTTCTTCATGGACAAGATCTACAAGAATATCTCAATGCAAACATTAGTCCAATAAGGATTGTCATTAATTACCAAAACCACTCATGGGGCAACACATGCACTTTCAGTCGGTCGACACTAAGCCCTCCCTTCTTCCTCCTCCCATCAAAGCCCGGTGTCCAGGAACCGGATCTGCGTCCATGAGCGAGGCATGGGTGGAGGAGCTCAACTCGGCGGGGACACGCGGGTGGGAGGGGCGCTAGAGATTGAGCTCTCCTGTGGGCCAAGGCAGTAGAGAAGGACAAAGAAAAGGGGGAACGGAGAAAAACAAATTGCAGGGTCATTTTGCTAAACAAGCATCATCTCCTAACTGAAACAACTAATAATTGTCAAACATGTGATCAAATAACATGAAAATATTAAAGACAAATCATAGTAACATGTTGACATCACCATAGTCTTTTCAGGTCAGAAGCATACACACACCAATACATCAAGTATTAGAAGGAACAATTAAAAAGACAAAACTAATGATTCAGCCTAATTGCCCTCGTTGGCGGGAGCGTGGGGCCCGCCCGCTCGTTGGCGTGGCTGCTACCCGTTGGTGCGGCACTCTGGAAATCAGCATCTCCACCAGCTCCCGCATCTCATCATCGTGTCTCCCCGATCGGTCGGTCTGCCATTGTCTCCGAGAAACCAATGGCTGCTGCTCGCGGCTTAAATGAACTGGTGTGGACGAAGGTGAAGTGTGTTGTGAAAGGGCATGGCGCCCCCATGTGTGGTTTTGGTAATTAATGACAATCCCTATGGACTAATGGTTGCATTGAGTTTTACTTGTAGTGTTTGTCCATAGACCATGCTTGAACTCCATATGTTGGATTCAAGGTTGATGCCATGAGTATATTGATATAATGAAGTATTTGGCATCAAGATCATAGAGTTGAGCATATTGCAAGTATGTCTTGAAGAAAAGAATTATGTGATCATTCATGGTTATCTTCAAGACATCATCTATTGAAAAGAGAAGAAAAAATACAAGGTTGATCAAGTATTGATCAACACACAAAGCTACAAGATGTACCAAGTGGGATCATGTATCTCTTGGTATGGTAAGCAATTGTACATATAGCTTTGTGAACTAACCCATGATATGTGTGTAGCATTTCTATGTGTGGTTAGGTATCTTTCTATGAGCTTGCATCAAATGAAGATTTCATATGGCCCATGATCGATGACGTAAAGTGGTGATCGTCATCAATGTTGAGAAGCGCAAGTTCAAGAGGAGCATCTCGAAGAAATCCTATGCTTGAAGCTTGCCACCCATTTAGAGATAATGTTCATGTGAAGATGTGCCTAAGAGAGGCTCTCCCATAGTGGAGTGTGGGGGAGCAATGTTTGGGTCTTCACCAAGCGAAGCGCAATCAAGAAAGGTGGTCCACTTGAAGAGATCAAGATCGACGTCATCCAGCTCAAGTGGAATGCGCAAGGCAAAGGTATGATAGGGTTTCTATTTTACCGGTCTCATGGTACTAGTTGGGAGACCGGGTTATAGGATAGATACCGTACTATCAAGAGGGGCTCTCGATTGAGCTTTAGCGTATCAGTTGGTGAGAGCTCAAACCTTTGCATACTTGCCTTTATCATCTTTCTTGGTTCTTATTTGGTTTGTCTCCTTGTTGGGTTTTGGTGCTTGTTGTGATCTTCATGACAAGCCCAAGTTCTCCGAAAACGGATTTCGTATGGAAAACTTGTTGCGTTTTCTGGTTGGAAATATTATCGGTCCACCTTCAAGATAGGGTCCACACCTTCCCATGTGTGGTATCCCCTCTATATTTGTGACCCTTAATATTTCCACTTTTTGTAGTAAAGCTCTTGTCGCTACCTTTCCAACAGAATTGGATTCATCTCGTTTGGAGCTTCCTTGCAAAAGTTATTACGGTTCTCTTTTTCTGGTTCTGCAGTTTCTTCTTAGGCCGGTAGTACCGACCTTAGCCCGGTACTACCGGGTGACACCTTGCGGAACTACCGTGGCCAGTACCGGGCCCAGTACCGGATCTCCAAATGCTCTCTGGACTCGCTCGATTTAATCCGGTAGTAGCCCCGGTAGTAGCGCGGTACTACCGGGTGGGGAGCACTACCGGACCAGGCGGTCCGGTACTACCGATGCGCGCATGGAGGAGGCGTTGACCAGTCTGTCGCCAGGCCGTCCGTTCCCTGTCAGCCGGTACTACCGGGCGTGGCCCGGTACTACCGCCGCGGCCTTTTTCGTCTGCAACGGGCAGATTTTTGAGAGGACTTTTTAAGGGGGTTTCTTCCCCAACGGTTCTCTCATCCCTAGAGCTAGCTTTTCCCCTCTCTCTCCTCTATTGTTGACCTTTGGAAAAGCTTGCCTTCCTCTCAATCCCTCCCATGATTCTTGCATATCTTTGAGGGAATTTGAGAGGAGATCTAGATCTACATATTCATCCAATCCATTCCTTCTCTAAGTGAGGGGAACCTAGTAGATCGTGATCTTGAAGTTCCATTTGTTGAGTTCTTCCTTGTTCTTCCTCTCTTCCCCCCCCCCCCCCACAAGCATTAGTTGCTTTTGGTGGGATTTGGGAGTGAAGGATTTGACCACTTCTAGTGGTCTTGCCTTCTTGCATCGGTTGCATCGGTTTGAGTTCTCCACGGTGATACGTGGAAATCGAAGTTGAGAAGCTTGTTACTCTTGGGTACTTGGGGTGCCTTAGAGCTTGTCCTCTTGGGTACTTGGAGTGCCCTAGACGGTCCTTGTTGATCTCGGAGTTTTGGTGGCTCGCGGGATAGTTGGGAGCCTCCAATTAAGTTGTGGAGTCGCGCCCCAACCTTGTGATTCTTGTGGCTTTGGGAGCCGCGGGAATTCGGTGAGAGCCTCCAATTAAGTTGTGGAGTGTGCCTCATCCTTGTACGGGTTCGGTGACCACCCTCAAGTGTCCCATAGTGGTTCGTGGCACTCCGCATTGGTGGAGGCACGAAGGAGATTACGGTGTGCCATTTGACGGCTATTCGGGGATCACTTTGTGACTCCGCACCGCTCCAACGGAGACGTAGCTTCAATTGGGAAGTGAACTTCGGGATAAATCATCGTCTCCAAGTGCCTCGGTATTTTTATACCCGAGCTTCTTACTTATGCTATTTACTTTGTGATAGCCATCGAGCTTGAAGTAATATATCTTGCTATCACATATTTGTTTATCTTGTTTAGCATAAGTTGTTGGTGCTCATAGGTTAACCTAGCTTGTTTAGGTTTGGTGTTTGATAAATTAAACGCTAGTTTTATTCCGCATTTATTCAAGCCTAAACCGCAAAGAATTTTAATCGCCTATTCACCCCCCTCTAGGCGACATCCGTGTCCTTTCATGTTGCCTAACTCGTGCGAACTGTGTAGACAATAGATGGGTTGGGGAGTTGATCTAACTAGAACGAGACCTCGCGCGTTGAAGTGGGTAACTTTTAAGAAATCTAACTGTAGGATTGTGCAATATTGATTGATGCTAGATTGTTGCGTGATTACAATGAGCCACGGTGGGCTGTATATAAAGGCTACAATACTTGGGGACTACGAAACCTACTAGAGGTAGACTTGGAGTACAATCTCTAAACTACCAAATATACTCTTTTCGTAATATACTCTAACACCCCCCCCGCAGTCGGATCGAGAGTGACGCGAACAGTAGGAGCGTCATGGACGGTCCGGCTGGAGCATAAGCCGAAGGCGAACTGCAGAGGGAGCCCTTGATGCCGATGTCGATGAAGCTGATGGTGTGGGTGTTGTAGTCATGGTCGAGGATGCCGTGGATGATGTAGTCGCCGTTGTGGTAGTTGCTGATGCTGATGTTGGTGCGGTTGATGCCGTCGTTGAGCCCGGGGGAAGTCGCCATGTTAATTGCAGAAAGCGATAGTAGCAGTGATAAACTTGAGTTAGATGTAGTTTTGTCGGTGTAGACGAGGTAGGCGGCACGGCAAGCCGAGCTTGCCAGGCTCGGGAGCGTGTCGAGGACGAAGGCACGCGCCGGTGTTGCCAGTATCGGACATGCGAAGATAGGGACCACCATGAACCATGCGAGCCAGAGTCGGAGCAGCAATAAAGTAGATCTCCGTGAACGGTCGATGCCATTAGCGCCGGAGTGCAATGCAAAAAAATAAAAAAAACATAAAAAAAAGGAAATTGCAACTCTGGCGGTGAGGTCTTGGCGGACGAAGACGGCGAGGTGGTTGATGAAGGCGATTGAGCTCTTGCGATGTTAGCGATAGAAGATGCCGGGGATTGAACCCGCGCTATCCACGTGCAAGGACGCATTGGAGCTGGTTAAGGCGAAGAAGAACCCGATGGCGTTGGCGAGGACGACGAGCGATGGTGGCAGCGACGATGCGGTACGTGCGATGGCGGTGATGGTGAAGATAGTTGCCGGCGATGATGACCACGAGCGATGTTGGTGAAGCCTTTGTTGATGTTGTCGAAGACGAGCCGGCGTGATGGCGATGTACGGACGGAGCGCCGGCGACAGCGCGTGAAGGCCCCTTGGGGCGCCGCGCAGAGCGTCCTTGGTACAGGCGATGACGGTGATTTGCCGGGGATGAGTCGACGACGTGGTTGGAGCAGCGGCGGCGATGATGACGACATGCGGCGGTGGGCGACGCAATCCGATCTATGATCGGCGAAAGAAGAAGAAACGCCGGTCAAGCGACCGGCGAGAAAATTTTGACGACTAAAGATCTAATCTACTATTTGCGCGGCCCCCGGCGAAGATTGATCTCCCCGGGGGCGGCGCGGCGGAAGCGTTGGTGGCTAAAACCTAGGTTGAGGAACGAAACCCTCTGATACCATGTAGGATTGTGCAATATTGATTGATGCTAGATTGTTGCGTAATTACAATGAGCCACGGTGGGCTGTATATAAAGGTTACAATACTTGGGGACTACGAAACCTACTAGAGGTAGACTTGGAGTACAATCTCTAAACTACCAAATATACTATTTCCGTAATATACTCTAACACTAACAAAATGCTTGAAACATGAAGTTTGGTGTTTTGATTTATAAAAAGTATAGATAGACTGGACCAGATTAGTAGTAGTAAAAATATTTTGTCCACTTTTTGGAAGACAGGCTTCGGCCTATTGAAACATGTCTAGTGGACTCGCCGTTGGGTCCACACCTCTACCAAATCATCAAATACGACATTCTACCGTGCAGAGTGACCGTAGATGGGCCTCTGTAACGTATTTAGTAGGTGTTACGTATACTTGAGTACGGTGACCATGGCGAGCTCGGCTGACAAGTTAGAAGACCACCGATGTGTTTTACTCCTAGTTTTACCAACCATCACAGCTAGACGTGTCCTTTAAATTTGATCATCTGTATAAAAAATGTTACTACAGTTTTTTAAGAAACAACTGGGGCGAACTGCCACCTAAACATTCCATTCATTTTTCTGAAAACATTTGTACATGTGAGGCCCCTCAGAGGCAGGGGAGGGGGGAGAGAATACATGAGGTGGGGGCCCACTTTTTTCTAAAAGAGGTGAGCTACACTAAGAGCATCTCCAACAGACGCCCAACGCGCCGGCGCACTAATTTTTTTTTGCAGCGCCAAAATACCGTTTTAGCGCGCTGGCCGACACTTTTGCTTTAGCAGCCGCGCTAAAATGCCGCGTGAAAACGGGATGGTTTATCGGGCGCGCTAAAATAGCGCGCCACAAACCTCGATCTACACTTGTTTGCAACGAAACAAGATCAAACAATACAAAATAAATAGACTGAAAATAGCAATATATTGCAGTAGACTCGATTACACGAACATACAAACACAAACTAGACTAGATCAAACTAAAGCCGGCGGGATTACTTAACTAGAACTTAAAATAACTAGAACTACAAACTATGAACTAAGCCGGCGCGATTAGAAATCGGAGTCGGAGTTGGAGTCGGAGCTGATCTCGTCCTGCAGTGCTTTCCACCTCACGGCGCTCGGCCCGCTTGCCGCCTGGGTGTTCCAGAAGTCCATCTCCTCTCTCGCCTCGCGTGGGTGGTTCCGGTACCAGTCGTCGATGGTGCGCTGGTCCCGCTCCTCGACTAGGCCCCGCGTCGCGCGGAGGCGGTGTTCGTGGCGGTCGTCGGTGGTGACGAGGCGCGGCGGCGGCGCCCTGTTCGCCGCCTCTTGCGCGTTGCAGCAGTCCTGGAAGTTCATCTGCGCGCGCGGGCGGTTCAGCCTCCGCCGCGGTCGCGTACGTCCCGAGCGGGACGGCTATCGCCGGAGCGGATCTCGGCGTAGAACGTCCCGTTGGCGCGCGGGCGGACGCTGCGGTAGCCGGATTGGGAGCGGCGGCGCGGAGGCATCGTGGCGGGCGGTGGGGATTCCGAGCGGGCGCGGGAGAGAGAGCAGTTGGGAGTGGAGGGAGAGACGCGTGGAGTGAGCTCGCGCTGGCCGCGGGGCGGGATATTTAACACGAAACGTAGCGAGTTGGCCAGCGCGCGCTTCCGTTTTCCGAGCGCGCGCTTTTTTCCCGCTTCTACTGGAGCGCGCGAAATGGCCCCGCGCGCGGGAAAATTCTGTTATATGACACGCGTTCCGTTTTTCGAGCGTGCGCTTTTTTCCCGCGTTCCATTTCCGGCGTCTTCTGGAGATGCTCTAATCCGACGAGAGTAGGCTAGCACACCACGCGAGTAGGGGGAGACGTCCACGCGTCGGGGGCCCGGACGACCTTTCCAAGGGGAACGCAAATGTTACTACAGTCAATAGTGAAATATGTTCTTTTATAAATTTACTGTATTTTCTTATATTTATTTTTATAAATTTGCTGTATTTACTTACCATATTTACCAGGGTTTCGAAAGGAGAAAAATGTGACTTAAAACAGAGGGGAAGTGCGGAACTGCCGGAGTCGCTGCTGCTTCTAGCATGGCAGCCGCGCTGCGCCGCATCTGCCCACCGGGGGTCCGCCTCGGTGCCACCTTCTCTTACCACAGTGCCACCTCCGCCCCCACCCCTGCCGCCGACGCGTTGAATCATGTCCAGGACCCGAACCGCCGGATCGCGGAGCTGGCCGCCGCCGGGCGCGTCCCCGACGCCCGCAAACTGTTCGACCGGACGCCGGACAGGGACGTGGTGTCCTGGACGGCGCTTGTCGCGGCGTACGCGCGCCACGGCATGCTCCACGACGCCAGGGCTCTGTTCGACCGCCCGGATGCACACCGGAACGTGGTCACCTGGACGGCGCTCCTCTCCGGGTACGCACGGGCGCGCCTCGTTGATGAGGCCAGGTCGCTGTTTGAGCGGATGCCGGAGAGGAACCTCGTTTCGTGGAACACGATGCTGGAGGCGTACACCTCCGCCGGCCGCATGGGAGACGCGTGCGCTGTTCAATAGTATGCCAGTAAGGGACGCCGGTTCCTGGAACATCCTTCTTGCAGCGCTGGTACGGTCAGGCATCATGGATAAGGCCCGGAATCTGTTTGAAAGAATGCCAGAGAGGAACATCATGTCATGGACGACAATGGTTGCCGGCATTGCACGGAGTGGAAGTGTTGACGAGGCTCGAGCGCTGTTTGATGCCATGCCAGAGAGGAATGTTGTGTCTTGGAATGCCATGATCTCTGGATACGCCCAAAACTGCAGGATCGATGAAGCTCTAGATTTGTTCATGAAGATGCCCATGAGGGACGTTGCTTCTTGGAACATTATGATCACCAGTTTTATCCAGAACAAGGATTTGAAGAGGGCGAAAGAAATATTTGACGAGATGCCTAAAAGGAATGTAATCACTTGGACTACTATGATGAATGGTTGCTTGCAAGGTAATGAGAGCGAAACGGCCCTACAGTTATTTAATGGTATGCTCGTTGATGGGATCAGACCAAATCAGGTGACATTTCTCGGCGCTGTTGATGCATGCAGCAATCTCGCCGGACTCAGTGAAGGACAGCAGGTGCATCAGATGATATGCAAAACATCATTTCAGTTTGATACTTTTGTCGAGTCCACCCTCATGAATTTATATGCCAAATGTGGAGAAATTAGATTGGCAAGAAAGGTGTTTGATCTCTCAAGGGAGAAAGACGTAATCTCTTGGAATGGGATGATTTCAGCATATGCACATCATGGGCTTGGTGTAGAAGCTATAGTTCTGTATGACAAGATGAAAGAACACGGATATAAGCCTAATGATGTCACATATGTGGGATTGCTCTCAGCATGCAGCCACTCTGGTTTGGTCGATGAAGGGCTTAGGATCTTTGGATATGTGGCGAAGGATAGGTCCATTGCTGTGCGGGATGAACATTACACTTGCTTGATTGATCTTTGTAGCCGAGCAGGAAGACTTGATGACGCCAAAAGATTAATTCATGGTCTTAATCTTAAGCCCAAATCAAGTACTGTCTGGAGTGCCCTTCTAGGTGGGTGTAATGCACATGGAAACGAAAGTATTGGTGATTTGGCAGCTAGACATCTCTTAGAGGCAGAACCTGATAACGCTGGAACTTACACTCTCTTGTGTAACATTTATGCTTCTGCTGGTAAGTGGAAAGAAGCAGCAAAGATTCGGTCTGAGATGAATGATAGAGGACTAAAGAAACAGCCAGGATGTAGTTGGATTGAGCTGGCAAATAAGGTCCATGTATTTGTAGCGCGTGATAAGTCCCATAGTGAGTCTGGCCTGATCAATAGTATGGTGCAAGATATTCATCACATGATGAGGATTTATGGCACTGTTCCCACGGACCATATGTCCATATGCAGCTTACAGATGAGGAGCTAGTGAATCTTCAAGTATAATTTGAAATGTATACAGTTAGAGTTCGAGGATTAGTCAAAGGAACTATTTGGTAGCAGTCCATCTGGCAACTAGCCTACCTTCTAGAGTTTCTAACTATGGTGTTAGTGTTACCTATGAGCCCAATGCTATGGCATCTTGCCTCAAGCTAAGATGGCCCTCATATTTGGAGCACTATTACTAGCAAACACCTGGGCTCTTCTCTGTTCATAGTTCTGTAGAATGTCAATATCTTCTTCAAAGCTGGGGTATTGTCAAGGACCTTGCAGAAGTTTTATCTTTATCTCGGATCCTTGAATATTACTTCTATGGTGCACTGGTCGCAGCTTTGCCATGTTTGAGGTATGTTCATCATGAATTTGAAGTCTACTTGTCTGTATTTGTTAGTCCCTTCTTTATTGCTTGATGAATATGAGCAATTCTTCATATGTTCCTTACCTTTCAGTTTTTAAAATTAACGCAATTGTAGAAAAATATCAACAGTTGCTATAGAAGGGAAATAAATGATCAAACGTATCTAGACCTCCTGCGTTTGAATGCTGAGCAACTTCATGCTGAATCATCTTTTTAGGTTTTCGATCATTAAGTTCAGATAAAAAGTAAAAGCAACATAAAACGGTATAAGTAGCCGAGAACTTGCAATTGTTTGATCAAACAGTGTTGCCCTGCTTCAGGTAGGACATCAATGATTCAGCGGACTAAATTTTATTTGCAGTGTTCACGCAATTCTGCGAGTAAATTTGCGCCTTGGACTGTTGGAGGTTCTGTGGCTCAGCTTGCTATTACAGTAGCAACTACAGTAGCAAGCAAACACTTTGGGATCACATAGGCAATGCTTCTGAACCCTGGGGCGAAAGCTGAAATCAGGACTGGAACCATCTTCAGCAAAAAAGTTGCACTCTGCCATGAAGCAAGGAATTTCCTGTGGACTGGAGCTGTGCTCAGAAGATGTTGCTTCTTGTTCCGTAGTGGGAAGAATACATAACGTATACTAGAACACCTGGAGTCCTGGACGTTGCTGGAAGACTATCTCAGCAATATATCTGCGTGCTGCTGTGGTGATGTACTTTACACTGTAAAAACAAAATTGAGTAAGTGAATTGTAATACCTGTCGATCTGAAACGTAAGCTGGATTAGTGTGGAGATTTTATTCAGAGGATGGTGGATATATAATTATGTTCTGAATTTTCTCAGGCCCAAACACAATCTGGTTTTGAAACTCACCAATAAGGCCCACTACAGACGGCCCGACACTGTCCAGTCGCCCGCCTCGAATACTCCTCGGACCAACACACCCACCGACGGTAGGTCGCTCGCGGCGCGCTCCTCCGATCCCGATCTCCACCGCGCCTCCTCCCCTCCCACACTGACGCGATGGCCCGCGCGTCCTCCTCCGCCGCCGCGGCCATAGCTTTCCTATGGGTACTCGCCCTCCTCGTGGCGGCGGCCTCGGGCGCGCCTCCCCGGTCGCGCCGGTGGCGGCGCTCAGCCGCGGGCCGGCGGGGGCGCGACAGCCACCGCGGTGTTCGCGCTGGGAAGCTTCTGGCGGTCGGAGGCGGCTTTCGGGTGCCTCCCTGGCGTGATCCGCACCTCCGTCGGCTACGCGGGCGGCTCCAAGGCCAATCCCGAGTACCGCAACCTCGCCGACCACGCCGAGTGCGTCAAGGTAGCACGAGTGCTCATCATTCCCGATCCATTGTGCAGTTGTGCTAGTTCATTCATGCAATTACCCTATGATAAGGCCTTTTTACTTTGGTAGTACTATTAGTCTGCTATCTGTTAGTTATAACATTTTAAATGTGAAAGTAAAAGTAACAATTAGTAAATGAGTGTTCGTCAATAAAAAAGAAAAGTGAGTAAATGAATGATATTTTGTGACCTAAAAGGAATGAGTGTTTAAGACCCAAAACGAACGGATGTTTTTGATTGAATAACACACCTAATCTGCTTGGAGTGCCGTGTGCATGAAGCAATTAGGCATGTTTTGGTCTTCTGTGTGTGTGACCATGCTGCATTTCTAAAGTTCTATTAAAAAAATTGAGTGTTTCCTGAGCTACGATGACTGGATTTGACTTGTGCTCAACCTCGAACTTTTTAGGTTGAATATGATCCCCGGTTGATTCATTACAAGCAGCTTTTGGATGTGTTCTGGGCAAGCCACGATCCACGGGAGGTCTTTGGACAAGGACCAGATGTTGGCAACCAGTATAGGTAATTGCATTTTCTCTCGACTCTAATCCGTCAGTAAATCAACTTCTTTAAGGCTGTGATGACTTCTTTTTGCATCCAGTACTTTTTCATGGTAGATGAATTTATTTAGCATATGATATGTTTACAGCAAACTAACAAAGCCATCAGTTGTCCCTTGGCTTCATGCCTTCATGGAATTGATCTGGATTACAATGACACGCATCTATCGAACCCATTTCCCTACTAGATCTAATAAGAAGCTCAATGTGCAAATCAGTATAGCACAACATGATGGTAGCCTTTGTAAGCAAATTAGCTTCTTACGAGCATCATGGTCATTGACTGCTGCTCATTTGTGTGGGTCACAGATCCGTCATTTTCACAAATGGAACCCTCGAGGCTAGATTGGCTGGTCTTAGCAAAGAAAGAGAACAAGGCAAGGACCGCACCAATGTTATTACCACAGAGATCCATCCAGTGGGGGCATTCTATCCAGCTGAGCCAGAACATCAGGTAGCTATTTCATTATATTTCCTTGCGAGAACTGCAATGCAAATGCCATTTTGGAAAAATAAATCCTGTTATATATGTTGTGCGCTTACACGGAATCAATTTAAACGATAGAAATTTGAGCTGAAGCGCAAGCCTTTCCTCGTGCGACTGATCGGGAACCTTCCAGAGGAGGAGCTCGTGGCGTCAACACTAGCTGCAAAGCTGAATGCGTATGCTGCAGATCTCTGTCCTTCAAAGGCCCAAAAGAGAATAAGCTCCAAGATTGACGTGATTGCTAAGAAAGGATGGCCCATCCTAAGTGACATTTAGCTCATCATGGTCCAAGTTCTTATCAGCTACACTCCAATCCAACAACAGACACAAGAGCTGCATGATTTTGCCGGAAAATTTAGTAGGGATGTTTCAGCGGCTCACGATGACAGGAGGCAAATTCCAGTGGTTTATAATTGACTTGGTCATGGAGATTACAGTGTTTATATAGATAGCTTCATCTGTTGTATTGGGAGTTTTTCTTCTTTTAACCTACAAGTGTGCCTTGGTTCAGGGATTAATGAGGGGGATTACTGAACGCATGGTGATGATGTAGTGTGTAAGCTTGGTTTGTTTCACCAGTGAAAATATACAAATGCATTCTTGTTCACACATTCAATCTGTGACGAACCGTGGTGCTGACCTGACCCACTATCCCAGGCTGGTCCCTGTGGTGAGAACTAAACTAATTCTGATGAAATCCTCTTGAATTTCTCATGAAGTTTTCGTGAATCAGATAAGGCATGAATATCCCCTCGCAGGTTGTAAATTACGGAGTTGATATTTCCGCATGGTTTTTCCAACATGTTATCGAAATCGAATTCTACTCCTTTAATTGTTCAGGCAATATTCATATGTACTCAAATTCGTGTATTGAAGACCGTGTTCGTATCTCTTTTTTTAAGACTGTGTTAGTTATTCCATCGAGGTCAGTTTTGTTGGTATATATACACTACAATTATACGAGCAAAGGAATTTATTTTTTTGCGGAACCAGCGGTCGTTTAGGGTTTAGGGGATTACTGAACGCATGGAGATGGCCACTTGATAAGTGAAACCGGACCCAAAAAATCATACAAACAATTTTTTTTAAGGAAAACAGGACCGAAAAACTGCACAGGCAAGATGACCCGCCGCCCACACGACGCAAATCGACCAAACGCTACAAATACACACCACCTGCTCCGGGGCCGCCGCCCTGGCGTAACAACCAGGACGAAACTCCGCATAGCCCGAAGTCGAACCAGTCAAGGTCGATGAGCCTGCTGTTCGCACAGCAGCAGGACACCACCCAATCCCGGCGTAACAACTAGAACGAAACTCAGCATAGCCCGAAGTCGAACCAGTCAGGGTCGATGAGCCTGCTGTCCGCACACACACCACCCAATCTCACCTGCTCCGAGGCTGCCGCCCCGGCGTAGCAACCAGATCTGTTTTTGCATTGCCCGAAGGCGATCAAGACGAGTCGGCGAGCTTGCTGCCCATGTTTGGAGATTCCAGGGCGATCGCGACGCCGGGGAAGAAGAATGTGCAGGCGGCGCCACCCGCCGTCCCGCTCCAACTCGTGTCAATGCCGGTATGCGAACTGCCCGACGGCCTGACCGCCCCCCTCGAAGTCGAAGGTCCTAGCCGCCCCCGTGCGCGTGCCCTAGCTTAGCTCGCAGAATCCCATTCGGGCAGCTGAAATCGCGCTAATTCTGCTGAAGAGATCTGTACTTCAGATGCCGGGGATTTTTTTTTCCCTTACCAGGAATCAAGTTCTACTTTCTGATCATATTCGGGTAACCATTGCGAGCCCACCATCATAAAATGGGGTTTTATTTGGTTGTTATATGTATAATCTTCTTCATTCTCTGTATATTGCTTGCACCTTGCAGGGTTGGGCATCGAGACATAGAACTGTTCTGGCTGTTATAGATGAAGAAAACGACGACCCGATGCTTTTGCACCTCATTACTCCGGATGGCATCTAGAGGAAGCAGGAAGGTGAAGCATCTCGCTGCCATTGCTTTTTCCGGTTCTTCTTCCCGCGTTTCAGTTTTTCGGGGGGAAATTACTGCCGAAAGAAAAATGTTTCAAACTTTCCAACGGTGGTCATCTTTAGTTTCTTTGCTCACCTCGGTTCAATGTCATTGTGATTCGCTCATTCTCGCTCGCAGATACATTCATCACGTGGTGTGATCCCGAAGCCAGCATGACACTCTGCTTGAGCTTCCAAGACGGCACAAGGTGCTCCAGTATATGGTATGTTAATGTCACGGAGTGCTACTGATGTTTCATTATTATTTAAGCTCGATATGTGCTCACCTGGACGTTATGGTGAATTGTGCATTTTACAGGAATGAGATCTGCCAAGTGCAGAGAAAACAAAGGCCTGGTCATCGGTCTCCAAGTGACACTAGTGGTAGGCTTGCTGTTCGGTCTGCCAGTGACACTAATCGTAGTTGACCATATTCATGTGATGTTTCTTTTATCCCTAAAGATAAGAATGTTCCAATATAAATGCTCATGAGCGATATTTTCATTGTTTTGTGCAGCTTCCCAAGGATAATTTAATCATAAAGCAAACTGATGAGTCAGAATAATGTATTCATTAAGCAAGCAGTGATGGGCATCAAGACTCTGGACATTAAATCGTTCACGTTTGAAGTTGGGAAAATAATGTTCAAGATTTCTTGTGAATTGTGATGTTATTCACAGTGCCATGCGCATAGTAAATGTCCTTTATTTTCTTCTGTAATAAAATAGCAAACCAGCAATTTGTTATCTTTTTCAAGGAATAATGCTTGTCATTTTGAAGAGCTGCTGCAACATTTCTCATAGTAACAGACGTAACACTGAGACCAGGTGCAATCAATCACAGCTTAGAGCGTATACATCTTTATATATACACATGTCTTCACACAAGGGAGTACATTGTTCCACCAGAGCCTATTTCTACAGAAACATTCTGAAACCATGAGAAAGACGCAGCTACTAAGGCTATTTCCTGATTCGTTTCGAAGCAGTTTTGGCTAGAGCATTGTAGATATCTCGCTTCCTCTTCGCGTTTTCATCGGCCTTGCCAGAGGCTACGGCTACGTTGGCCTGCCTTTCCAATGCTTCCCTCACAAAGAACTTCAGCCTCCAGAGGGTCGTCTCGCTCTGCACCCGCACAGGAAAGCATGGTCAACATGCTAAACAGTGTCATACCTGGAGCGGTGTTAGTGTTAGAATCAAGATAGTTTACCTGAGCATCCATGTCAAGGTCCACTTCTTCTGCTGTAGTTTGGAAGCTAGGATTGTCTTGTGCAACCAAGTCTAGTGCCTTGCTAAGATCTTCTGGAGATAAGTGGCAAAGACCTGCACCGAGTTTTCTCTTCTCATCTGTGGTCATTTTCCTACAATATCAAGATTTTAGCAACTGTGTCACCTTTTTAGGCTCAGTGCCCCTAAAAGGTGATATCAAGCAGTCAAATCAATAGGCATGAGATGAACATCTTAAAGACGAACCTGCATCTCTGAACTACCATTTTCCGGAGCTCGTCCAGTTGCTTATTAATATCATTCAGCTGGAAGAAAATAAAGAAGATACTGAATACACAAACAAGAGAATACACAAAGGGTCGCAGCAGTTTAATGTGAATGGCTTGCTTGTTCAGGCTGGCCACACATCTTAGTCAAGAAAGGATTTCATATGGTACATCAATACACAAAAAAACTAAACAATAACCATAACAACATAGGATTATTTTTTCTGAATAATTTACACTGAGCAGGAGTCAAAATCAGTACATAGTGCTTCAATTGATATCTACCCAATACAAAAAAAGAAGTCCATGAGAGTGCTGACCTCATTATCAGTATCTTGTGCTAACTTTGCAATAGTAGCTTCCGGTGAAGCGTTTGTGGTTGGAACATCGTTTGGTTCCTCCTTTTTCCTTTCCTAAAACGAGAGATCCAACTTATTGTTGTCAAATTCTATGTAACACATATACATATCAAAACAAAAATGGTAACATATGTCAGTACAAATATCCACCTCGTTCTCAACTTTAGGGAGAAGGTTGAGCCATTTCTCCTCAAATTTCCCAAGTAAAAACTTGGCCATTACGTGAATATCATGAGGTTCATCATTGTACTTCATTGCATTCTCAAAAACTAATCTAACATCAGAATATATTTCTCGGACACTGTTATACTTGGTACCATCCTTCCCTTCCATTTTGTTTTGGATGGTCGAGAAGTCCATAGGTTTGGTGATAATCTGTAAAGAGTAGAATCAAAGATATGAATCACTAGAAGCAAGCTTCAGAAACCCTTTATTCTATGACCCAAATAGCAAATACGCCAATGAAGCCACTCCATCTTATTGATATATACTAAATATAGAGAAACATATTTGCTACCAACACAAGGGCTGCAACAATTCGAAGTACACTAAAGAAGATAAATAATAAGTGACCAGATCAATTTACAGCTAAGATAAACAGATAACCTAAGACCATGCTTTCCTTTTATAGCTTAGGGATGGTTAAAGTATTTTGAGTTCCCAGCAATAGCTTTCAATTTCAGGCACGTGGATGATTGGATGAAGGTAAAATATAGTGACAAAACCAGTTAACAGCTAAGAAGATAAACAGATAACTTACTAATTACTAAGCAAGGTTTTTGAGTCGCCGAGTCAAGTAAAGTCGCCAGCCCTGCGGCTCGGCGATTAGTCGACGAAAGTAGCTGTATAGTCCGAGTAGCCCTGATTTCTAGAAAACGACTTGATGATTAGTCGGCGACTATACAACGACTCAAAAACCTTGTTACTAAGCCATGTTTTCCATACAAAGCTAAGAGATGATTTACAGTATTGTATTTGGAGTTCAAAGCAAATACAGGATTTTATTTTGCCCTTGACATTGAAAATTTTGTGATAAGGTGCAACAGAATGTGAATAGAAAGCAGAATAAAGACAGAAAAGCATAAATCCAGCAGCTACTCAGGAGCAAGGTGATGTGTAATCAAAGTCAGTTTTTTCCTTTTTAAGTCCCGACTGTGTGCCAACATCAGGTAACACAAAATATACCAGTACCAACAAATTCATACTAAGCTACAAACGCATCCCCTACAGTTAAAATACCTTTCATAGGAACAGATCTCTAGTATCCAGGACAAAACCTACTGGAAGTATTACCTTGTAATAGTCATCAAGTTGAAGAGCTACAACGTCTACTGGTTGCAGAAATGGCGCAGCCCATTCATGGACTGTGATCTGGAAGAAGATGAATATAGAAAAAAAAGGATCAATACGGATTTCGAAGGGGCCACCATAAACTTTGTATTGCGTATTAGGCCATAGAAAACTAGATTACAAAGGTATTCCACATTTAGTGGTCGAATCAATCTCAACATTGTAGCCAATAAAAAAAAGCTGCATTTTAAATTCACTAAAAGGCTTTTTAGTTAGGTTTAGACGGTGTCATTTCAGCAAACGCTGCACAGACTCATTTTATTTCCTGCACCAGAAGATCACACGTAGAAAATGGTCAACCAATAACCACAGCCCAAGATAACTACTAGATTGTATGTTTTATCAATGGAGAATGACTAGGCCAGCGAACCCAAACAACATATACAGACCATGGGACAAAGCACAGGTCAAGGATGAACGATCACCTGGCGAATGATACCACCAAGCTCGCGCATAAGGCCGGGCATCCCTTTGCAGTGGCTGTCCCTTGTGCCGTTCGCCGCGTACCTGCTGCTGCCGCCGGCCTTCCGCCCTCCGCTGCCATGCTTCTTGCCGTCGTAGAACCCTACCACCTCCTTCACCCTCTTCTCCAGCTGCAACAGAGGCACCACGTCAACATCCAGTTCCAAACCTGAGACCACTTTCCCCTAATTCTTTGTGGGAAAAGAGCACTACAGGAAACCGCAAGAACTGACACCAAATCCCGCACTACTAAAAAATATTGCGCGATTTACTTCTTCGGAGGGAGGGGTGGATTGGATTGCTGCGGAGGTTAGCGAGGGGGGCTTTACTTACCACGTCGGTTTTGAAGGCGAGGTCGTCCACCTGACGCCGAAACGCGTCCGCCGTGGGGAAATCCGCGGCGGTGGGCGGATCCATCGGCGGGATCGGTCGCGCCTCCTCCGCCGCCGCCCGCGCGCCGTCCTCCGGCAACATCTAGGGTTTGCGCCGCCGGGCCGTGTGCGAGCGACCCTGCGAGTGCGAGGCGTATGGGTGGGCTCTTGGGCGCGATTTGATGGGCCTTCTATCACTGGGCTTCTGGTCCATCCGGACGGCCCAGCTTGGGAGTGGCCCGTCTCAAGTTTGGCGAGCTTGATGGTAGAGAGGTGCTGGTTCATTTTTTTACATGGAACACTCATATTTCATTTGGACACGCTGGCAAATATCGCTGGTCTCGACGTCCATATGACATGGTCCCCGTGAGCTTCACCCACACCAAAGCCACAAGCTCATGTACAGTCCCGAGCGATGAAAACAACATCAAGATTCATCTTGACAAACTCAGTAGGTAGCGCCTCCCATTTGTTTGTCAGTGCTACAATAGCAGTATTCTTTGGCTTCAAATACTCAGTCCATTCATTTGAAATAACAAGACCAGAGGGGGACTCCACCCCGGTTTTGTCATTAAGATAGAAGTGAGGACTCGAATCTAAGACCTGTCCCTTATGCGCGTATGCACGGCTACCACTAGTCCATGAAAGAGTTCTCCAGTCCATTCATTTGCATGACGTTGCACGTTGAAACAAAAACTCTCATTAGACTGGTGGCTCTCGGCATGGTTCCCTTTGTTACATTCTGCCACCATAGCCATAGGAAAGCAACGGACATCAGCTGCTCACTGGCCGGCAAACTGAACACTTCCTGTAGCACTTCCAGCGATGCGCGACACGAGAACAATTTCAGTCTTACATCTTCTAACAACAGACTCTGCCACCTCCGTTTAGGCGAGAGGAATAATAAATGGCCCCCGTCTTCGAAAAATCTGTGACAAACTGCACATCTTGTATCAAGATCCACGCCTCGTCGTGCAATGTTCATATATAGTGGATGTCTATTATGAGCTAGTGTCCACAACAAACGATGAACCTTCGGCGGACAATGCACTCACCACCGCTTTGTAAAACTTCGCTTTTAACTGTTCAGAGTCTGAACTCTGAACCCTGGCCGATTTGAGAAATACTCTCCCTCTTCATCATGTCAATGTGCACCTTATACGCAGAGTCGCAGACTTCACAGAAAATAAGCCCCGACTATCAAAACTTTAAGCAATGAAATCTTCAGATTGGTCTCGTAGAGGGATGCTAAGAATGCTAGGTACATCATCTGGATGAAAGTGTTGGGCTATCAATTATCTGTTCCATGTTACTGAATCAGCGTCAATGAGTTCTAAAACTATTTGGAGCTCACAGTTTCCTTTAGGTGTGGTAGGTTGACGAGTCACATTGTTTGGGATCCACGGATCTTGCCATAAGTTAACATTCGACCCAACTCACTATTTCTGTTGTCTCTAAATCCTCATTCAAGGAAAAAAAAACTCCTATCATGAATGAAAATGCCAGGTTGAAGTCTCTTGTTGAGACTGGTATCCTTAGGTGTCACAAAGGGAGTGAAACCCTCGAGCAAATTTTTCAGACACAGTCCAGGTATAGAAGAAGTGAGGGGATTGGCTTTGAACGACGTATGAACTGGGTGAAAGCCTCGAGCAAATTCTTCAGACAGTCTAGGTACAGAAGAAGTGAGGGGATTGGATCTGAACGACGTATGAACTGCGATGGTTCATACTGGGCACCTGAACAGTATCCCAAGACAAAATTTGTTCTTAGAAGAGAGAAGTTTCATGCATCTGTTTGTTCATCAAGACCATTCATTTAGACCAAAGGCACCCAACTTTGTCATTATTGATGAGACTTTTCAAGTAAGCAAGGACAACACCGGAAGAATTTATGTGGCATGCATTGCTCCCATGACTTAAGGCAAGGCACCCAAAAGGTGTATATGGATAGAGAAATCCCTCATCAACAGTCTTGAGTGCAATGCTCCTGTCAGAAACTTCGAACGTCTCTTACAACCACAAACTTGGAACGACAGAAAAGTATGGGTTCCTAAAAGGAAATGATCCCATATGCAGGACCTCTTCTACGGAGATCATCAGCCAGTGTTCAACACTAGCAACATCAATCATATACCCGGAGAAGATGAAGACCAAGGGACGCATGAAGATTCAATTCCTTTCTGGTTCTTTCAATGCATCTAGGTGTCCTAAAGAAATCCTGTTTCGAGAGACACGCATCACGTGGTGTGACCCTGAAGCGGGCATGGTACTCTCCTTGAGCTTCTCCAATATATGGTAGTATGTGCTTCTGATGTTTCATTATATTTTAGCACGATGTGTGCTCACCTGGGCGTTATGGTGAACTGTGCATTTTACAGGAGTGAGGTCCGCCAAGTGCAGAGAAAACAAAGTCCTGGTCTTCGGTCTGCCAGTGACACTAACGGTAGTTGACCATATTCCTGTGATGTTTCTTATATCCTTAAGACAAGAATGTGCCAACATGCTCACGATCGATATTTCCATTGTTTCGTGCAGTAAACTGACGAGTTAGAATGTGCCAAGGATAAATTACTCATCAAGCAAACTGATGAGTTAGAATGATGTTTCACCAAAGCAAGCAGAGATGGGCACCAAGTCTCAGGACATAAAATCGTTCACATCTCAAGTTGAGAAATATAAGTGTTCAAGATTCTTGTGAATTGTGATGTTGTTCACAGTGCATATGCATCTTTATATTGTTCCACAAGAGAATATTTCTACAGAAACATCCTGACCATGACAAAGGCGCAGCGACTAAGGTTATTTCTTGATACGTTTCGAAGCAGTTTTGGCTAGAGCATTGTAGATACCTCGCTTCCTCATCGCGTCTCCATCGGCCTTGCCCCTTTCCAATGCTTCCCTCACAAAAAACTTCAGCCTCCAAAGGGTCGTCTCACTCTGCACCACATAGGATGATAGGAAGCATGGTCAACATGCTAAGCAGTGTCACAAGTGAAGCAGTGTTAGTGTTAGAATAAAGAAAGTTTACCTGAGCATCCATGTCAAGGTCCACTACTTCTGCTGTGGGTTGGAAGCTAGGATCGTCTTGTGCGACCAAGTGAAGTGCCTTGCTAAGATCAGCTGGAGACAAGACGCAAAGACCTGCAGCGAGTTTTTTCTTCTCGTCTGAGGTCATTTTCCTAGAATATCAAGATTTTAGCAACGGTATCACTTTTTTAGGCCCAGTACCCCCACAAAGTTATAGCAAGTAGTCAAATCGATAGGCACGAGATGAACATCTTAAAGACGGACCTGCATCTCTGAACCACCATTTTCCGGAGGTCCTCCAGCTGCTTATTAATCCCATTCAGCTGGAAGATAAGAAAGAAGATACTGACTACACAAACAAGGGAACTACAGAAAGGGTCGCAGCAATGGCTTTCAATTCCGGGCACGTGGATGAAGGCAAAATATAGTGACAAAACCACTTATAAGAACTAAGAAGATAAACGGCTAACTCTGTTTACTAAGCCATGTTTTCCATACAAAGCTAAGGGATGATTTACAGTATTGTATTTGAAGTTCAAAGCAAACACATGATTATGTTTTGCCCTTTGACATTGAAAATCTTCTGATACGGTGCAACAGCAAGTCAATAGCAAGCAGAATGGAGATAGAAAAGCATAAACCCTGCAGGCTGCAGCTACTCACGAGTAAGGTCATGTGTAATCAAAGTCAGTTTTTGTTTTCTAGATCCAGACTGCTTGATAACATCAGGTAACACAAATATAACAGTAGCATCTAATTCATGCTAAGCTACAAATGTATCCCCTACAGTTAAAACACCTTTCATCGTAAAAAAACTCAGCCTCCAGGACAAAATCTACTGGCAGTATTACCTTGTAATAGTCATCAGGTTGACGTCCTGTAATCTGGAAGAAAGATGAATATATAAAAAAAAATCAACAAGGATTTCGAAGGGGCCGCAATAAACTTTGTATTGACGGGGTCGTTAGTGCGTTACCACGTCGGTCTTGGAGGCTAGGTCGTCGACCTGTCGGCGGAATGCGTCCACCGTGGAGCCCTCCGCGGCGGTGGGCGGATCCATTGGCGGGATCGGTCGCGTTCCCTCCGCCGGCGCTCGCGCACCGTCCGCCGGCACCATCTAGGGTTTACGCCGCCGGCCGTGTGCGACTGCGAGGCGTATGAGTGGGCTCTTGGGCGCGATGTGATGGGCCTTCTTACTCGTGGCACTGCTGTTATCCGATAATAAATAAATTCCAAAATGCTAAGTATCCCGTTAATTAATAGTACCACACCGGTAGTCGAGCAATGTGCATGCCGGCTTATATACGCGCCGCCGGTGAGATCGGCCGCCGGGCGCGGTGGTGCGAGCCTGTGACTCCAGCCTCGGAGGGCGAAGGTTGCCATATCACGTTGGGGGTGTTGCGTTGCTTTGGGAGTGGGCTAGAAGCGGCTGTTATTTCACCCATGCATGATGGATTGATCCACCATCTTCTTCTGAGAAACAAAAGGAAGGGGATTTGGACGAGTGTCTGCTCATGTCCAAGTCCAATCGTGTCCTGTCTGCCGCTAACAGGCACGATTGCCGTCGCTTGACGGTTTCCGGCCAAACAGGCTGGACGGGCTTGTGTGCTGTGGGGTTTACGCTCCCAGCCGTTGCCCAGTGTCAAAGTACGTTGTGTACCTCGAATCACTCACTCCAACAAAAGCCCCCCACTATATGTCAGCTCTTTTTTGCAATTTTGGCCTCAAATATTACTCATCGATTTTGCATTTTGGCGTCCTGTATTGCTTAGTCTTACTGTGAGGTCGCCGTGACCGAAAAGTTAAGCCAAAGCGTGGTCTGGATATGCCATGACGATGGGTGGACCATGCAATTTGAACTCCGCGGTGCATGGATGGGAAGTTGGATAAAATGAACATACTTTGGTCTTTCGCCCCCCGTCGCCTCCCCGAGTGAGGCGACCGGGCTCTCTCCCCGCCCCTCTCCAACCACCCTCCCCCTTCCCTGCCCCCTCTCGCCGCCGTCGGCAGCCGCCTCCGGGTGTTGCCCGTGAGGTGCCGGCGGCAGCGGGATTGTCCTTCCCGGTGCGCGGCGGTACCTGATTCGGGCGGCGAGGCTGGCGGCGCGGTGCAGCTCGACGGGCGGCGGTCCGGCGGCGACTCGATGGGCCCCGGTGGATGCTAGGCGACGGCGCCGCTACTTGGCGGCAGGGCACGGCTGCAGCAGCCGGCGGCGTCCGGAGCCCGCTCGGCCCAGATCTGGGCCCCTTTGGGCCCAATCTGGGTTGGGCTGGGCTGGCTGCGTGGTGCTCCTAGAGGTACGGTCGGGGCATCGTCGGGACAAGGTTGGTGGCGGCGTTGCGGCTAGCCTACTGCAGCGTGGCGGCGGGGGCTTTGCGGGCCCAGATGGGCTCGGCCGGGCCAGGTGGGCCTGGTATGACCTTGCTGCCGCGTCCGGTCGGTTACCGCGAAAGTGGTGGTGGTTGTTCCCTCCCGCCGCTGTGGTGCTGCCGCCCGAGTCCTGTTTTGTTCCGGTCTCATCCTCTAGGCCTCGTGTCGGTGTTCACAGAGAGACGGCGAAGAGGTCCTCAAGACCGAGTGGCGCATGCTAGTGGGTGACAAGCTGGGTGGAGCACCAAGGATCGTCCGGGTTGTGGTTTTTTGGGGTCGGGAGAAATCCTTGTCGACTCTCCGGTCGACACCGACGTGGTGACGCCTACGGGTGTTGCCGGTCCTTCTTGAAGGGCGTCGGGTGTACCCCTTCCCCACTTCCCTCTGCTTATCGGGGGAAACCCTAGGACTAGTCCGGGCAGCAGCGTCGTCATCGTCGCTTTCCTTCCTGAAGGAGTTGCTTGATACGCGGCGATTTGGAGTGCTAGACACTGGTGGGAATCCTTCGGAGAGGGCGCAACGGTTGCGAGGCTTCTTTGTTTTTCGTCGATCTGCCATTGTTGGCTTTTGTTTCTCTTACCTTCTTCTTATTTTCTTTTGGGCTTTGTTTGTGCTGTGGCCCCAGCGTATCGGTGTGTATGACTTGGGGCATTTGCTTATTTATAAAGCGGGCGAAATCCTGTTTCGTGGACGTTATTATGTCCGATAACTGTGTGACATTCAAATCAATCCATCGGTTTTCTGGCTGCTACCAATTTCACGGCCAAAGGAAAGCGTCGGATGCACGGCGGACAGTTACTGTCGTACACACAACAATTTAGCTTTGTAAATTTATCTTCTTTTTTGCGAATGGTAAATTTATCTACTTCTACTAGTATGATATCCTTGCCTTATGATTTTGGCAAACCTTCAATGAAGTCCATGGTGATCCGAGTCAAAGCCATGTATATAGCTGAGAGGGGATCTAGCAAAGCCATGATAGTGACACCGGTCATGTTTAATTAGACCTCTGCCACAGAGGACACTCAGAGATAAATAGTTCCACGTCTTTCTCGAGACCCGGCCAACAAAAATATCATTAGTGGGCTTGATTAGCCAATGGGACACACAGCTTAAGCCAATCCCATTAGTGACTGGGGTGTCATCTTGGGACAGAAGATGTGATATTTTTATACATAGCTAATAGACAATCTTCACTGATGTACAGTAAACCGAATAATAATTCTCTTTAAAAGG
Source organism: Poa pratensis (assembly GCA_947311845.1). NCBI lineage: Eukaryota > Viridiplantae > Streptophyta > Magnoliopsida > Poales > Poaceae > Poa > Poa pratensis. Next base: position 18,712,217 of record CAMZMU010000069.1, read on the forward strand.
GAGAAGAATGTCGCCTTTTAAGACCAAATGCTTTAGGGAATGCGCAAAATTAATTAAGCTGCACTTTTCCTTTTTTAAAGCAGAGGACAGGATTTCAGAAAAGTTTAAACCGATTTCGTGACCAAAAAATTCTAGACGATAGCTAAGTAAAACATGCCATCGAACTCCATACACCCAGCATACTGATAGAACAAAAATAGAACATGTCAAATATATAAACATATGTAAATCTAATGAAACTTCCTAGAGTCGCCAAACATAAATGGATGGTCTTAATATTGTTTTACGAAACATGGTACAAACGCGATGGTGACATAGACGCTTATACACTCAACTTTAAACGCACGCACATACACATCCTACCTAGAGCAGCTCGAAATACTGAGCCGGTGGATTGGGTCTTGAGCTTGACGACGGGAACGGCGCCTCCAACTAAAATAATATTTCGCCTTTATTGGCACACACATGTGTCAAACCTGGGTTTAGACTCTGCTGGGCAAAAAGTATAACTACCATCCGACCACAAGTTAATTGGTTCGCGGATTGGTCTTAATATTTCTGTGGATATGAAAAACATGTGCACCAAAGTATCGAGATATACCAAAAATAAAAACAAACCACGAGGAAAGCACCATCAAGGAGGGTAAAATTATAAATCTAGCATAACATAATCCAAACTGCTCACCCACTACCACCATGTTCCGTGCTCAAGAACAATGAGATTCAGTTCAAGAAACACAGGAATCCTGTCATGGTTTATGCATGAAGCCAGCAACACATGGTGTTGAAATATAAGCAATTTAGCTATTGATTTAATCCGCGAAAATATTAAATAGTTTATGACTAGAATAACCAGAATTATACTAATCGTGCGATCTACTTGAATAGTAATAAATAGAACGAATCTAAAGCAACTACTACAAGCAGAAACTGTAGCAGTATCATAAACAGGAAGATCAAGTAATCATACGGTGCAGCGGCAGCCGAAGCGTTGGCGTTGCTGTTGTCGCCCATGTCGTCGATGAAGAGGCTGCCGATGTCGGGAAGAAGTCGTTGTTGGGGAAGAACTCGATGCTAGTAGTCGCGCGAGTGCGCTCCCCAAAAACCTGATCGCCCCTCTTGTACAGGATCACAAGAGGCGGGGTTCCGGAGGCCTACTGTCCCTTCAACCGGTGCACGCCGAAGACGGGATGGAGAAGACTTGGAAGATGGCGACGCAAGGTTTTGGAACGGTGGTACGAGACCATGTGTTGCGTATATCTGCCAAAATTGGCTTGGTTCGGTTTTATATAGTGCAGGTTGAGAGTCAAAGCAGCCCTCATAAATGCGTTCGTTTATGATTTAGAAACTGCCGTATTAAACACGTCCGTTTATGAATTAAAAACGGTCACAATAAACGTGTTTGTGAATCAGAAACGGTTGTATTAACCGTGTCTGTTAATGAATTAGAAACGGCCGTAATAAACGTGACCGTTACTAATTAATCAATGACTCATTAATTTGTGAATCAGAAACGGCTGTATTAACCGTGTCTGTTAATGAATTAGAAACGGCCGTAATAAACGTGACCGTTACTAATTAATCAATGACTCATTAATTTTCCCAATTAACAAAATATAATAATGTGCCAATGAGATTTCTGAATTTATCTTGGGCTAGTAAATACTAGTAAATTCCAACAATCCCCGACAAAGTCTCATTGGATCATATCTCATCATTCAGTTCCAAAACATTGTTTTATATACCGGTACTCAGTGGAGATTGTTAAGTTGAACTTCCACTTAGAAACTTATGCTACACTAGATCACAACTTAGATAGTGGACTATGCCTTGAACTACAAGTTTGTTGTGACTTAGTTTCATACAAGCCCTTGACTAATACTGAGCTGCCGCAAGGCTTCCCCGCGGGTGGAGCTTATGCGTCATACTCCAAGACCTTTCATGAGTTTATTAAAGAGCATCCAACTCTCACGGACTGCGACGTTTGACAGTCAGACTCACATAGGTGTATTCCTCAAGAGATTCTCGGCAGGACAACATCTCCGCTTATAAAAGTAAGCCGCCTGGAATACATTAAGATAAATATCAACCTACCATGCAGAACAGGAGAGTATTGCATCATTGCGGAGTGGAAAATAATGTAGGGATACTTTCCTCTCAGCTGACCAACAGCTTGTCACCCACTTCTACTTCACGGGATCTCCGATCACATAGAGTGGTTTACCACTGTGGACAACTCATCCGTGGGTCTCAAACTCATCTCACTCGATGCACTATCTGTCACATTGCGTGAAAGACCCTTTGTGAAGGGATCTGCCAAATTCTTAGATGTTTGGATATAATCCAACGCAATAACCCGGAGTTTTTCAATTTTCTGACAGATTTCAATCTCCTCTTCACATGCCTTGATGACTTCAAATTATCCTTAAATTTTTAATCTTAACTATCACAGTTTGATTATCACAGTTCATAAGGATGGCGGGTATTGGTTTTTCAACCACAGGTAAGTCCATCAAAAGCACACGGAACCACTCTGCTTCAACAGTGGCTATGTCTAACGCTGTGAGTTCTGCTTCCATAGTTGACCTTGTTAAGATGGTCTGCTTGCAAGACTTCCAGGAAACAGCGCCACCACCGAGTGTAAACACGTAACCACTCGTGGCCTTAATCTCATCAGCATCAGATATCCAATTAGAATCACTATAACCCTCCAGTACCCTCGATACCCGAGTAGTGAATTCCATAGCTCGCAGTGCCTTTTAAATAACGCATAACTCTCTCAAGAGCATGCCAATGATCATCTCCCGATTAGAAACAAACCGGCTCAACTTGCTCACAGCAAAAGAGATGTCAGGCCTCGTGGCACAAGCCAAATACATAAGCGAGCCAATAATCTGGGAATATCTCAGTTGATCTCTAGCACTCTGTTGGTTCTTTCGAAGCAACACACTAGGATCATATGGTGTCGAGAAGGCTTACAGTCATCATACCCGAAACGACTCAAGACCTTTTCCACATAGTGAGACTGAAGCAGTGTAATCCCACCATTACCATCTCTCAGCAGCTTGATGTTCAAGATAACATCAGCCACTCCTAGATCCTTCATCTCAAAACATCGAGATAAGAAATCCTTAACCTCCTTAGTCAATTCAAGGTTGGTTCCAAAAATCAGTATGTCGTCGACATACAGACAGAGAATAACTCTCTCACCCCCACCATGGCGATAGTACACACACTTGTCAGATTCGTTACAACGAAACCTGCAGCAGTTAAAGTTCTTTCAAACTTTTCATGCCATTGCTTAGGAGTTTGCTTCAGGCCATATAAAGACTTCAACAACTTGCACACCTTTGCTTCCTGACCAGGTACTACAAAACCATCGGGCTGATCCATGTAAATTTCTTCGTCTAACTCTCCATTTAGGAAAGCTGTCTTAACGTCCATTTTGATGAACGAGAAGACCATGCGAGGCAGCCAACGAAAGTAGCACACAAATCGTGGTCAGTCTAGCCACAGTGAGTAAGTATCAAAGAAGTCTTCACCATCTTTCTGGGTATAACCCTTGGCCACAAGCTGTGCCTTGTACTTCTGAATATACCATCAGGCCTAATCTTTTTCTTGAACACCCACTTACATCCTACAGGTTTACACCCATAAGGACGATCAGTGACTTCCCAGGTTCCGTTAGCCAAGATGGAATCCATCTCGCTACGGACAGCTTCCTTCCAGTAGTCAGCATCAAGAGATGCATAGACTTCTGAAATTGTACTGGGTGTGTCATCCACAAGGTACACAATGAAATCATCACCAAAAGACTTTGCAGTCCTCTGTCTCTTGCTCCTAACAGGAACTTCATTGTCATCCTCCACAGGATTATCAGTGTGTTCTATCGAAATGGTAGGATCAGGAATATCAACCAATTCCTGACTAGATGTATTAGGTATCTGATACCCAATGATGACACTATGACGAGCGCGTAGTTGACGAGGGAATCTTGATGCGGTGTTGCTTCTTCGCTCCCCGGCAACGGCGCCAGAAAACAGTCTTGATGGCCCTTGAAGAGGTTGATCTACGACGCCAGAAAACACTTTGTTTGATCTCCGGTGCGTAGTTACCTGCGTCAAAAGTAAATGGGTTAGGTTGAGACTCCAAGTGCAGAGTGTGTAGTAGTGGAAGACGTGTTTTCCCCACGAGGGTGACTCGAGGGTTTAATATCGAACTCTCGGGAATCAGTAGTGAAGATATATCTTCTTATCCTTCTTTGGTTACCTACAAAATAAAGTTAAATGTTTTGGTCCTCAACCTCAGTTGTGGTTGTCAAGCACAAGGTGTAAGAATGATATCAAGATAGTTATGCAATGCAAACAGGAAATAAATATGCAATGATGGTGGATGCAATGGTAAATGATATTTTTGGATTTTTTAATGATGTATGCAAGATGAAAAGTATTTTTGTATTTTCGGATTTAATGATGGCTGAAAATGAAAAAGTGGTATATGGTGTTGGAAAGGTGTTTCTTATGATTAAAAATGGACCGGGGTTCATGGTTTCACAAATGCACTCTCTCTTTATAAAGTGGCATACAATGGAACACACACAGAGTTAACATATGAGATTGCAACACAAAGTTTGATAACAAGTTACTTAGATATATGAGCATCACGTCCTAACATAAAGACCTTTTGGTTATTAGTCTCTCTTATACTCCACCAAGACGCGAACCAAATCATAACACCTCATTAATTAAGATGACTCAGAGTATAGCAATAAGTTTCATGACATGAAGTGAAAATAAGAACATGCTGGATCTAGTCACAGGAAGAAGCTTGGTCACCCTCAACCCTTGCAGCATGGTATTTTAGTTTATCCCTAGTGAGGTAACAAAGTAAGGTAAACACCCAAGTGGATCGCGATATTAAGTTGTCAGCTTACCGCACTCACCACTCCTCGTTACTCCAACTAATGCACACATCACCCCACACACGCTCTCATAAACATGCTTGATCATAACAAGTAGACAAGAACGGGGTACATAATATGCATCTATACTCATAACTGAAACAAACATTGCAATCTCAAACATATATTAACTCATAGAAAGATCCACCACATAGTATTACAAATATGACCGTAATCATGTTCAGCAGCTCATACGGTACTAATTAGTGAAGCTCAAGAGAGGAGAGATACATAAGTTACTTCCACAAACCCATAGTCCAGAGGTGGACTACTCCCTCTTCATCATGGAGACGGTGGAGATGTCGATGGAGATGAAGGAGACCACGCCGGCAGCGCCCCGCCGGAGTTTTCCCCCTCCAATCTGCAGCTCCTGTTCTCCGTTTCGGTGTTTCTGTTTTGTGCGGCGCTCTGTTCGCGAAACGCCAGGGACCTTTTTTATAGGCGTTTTTAGGTCAAGACGGAGTCGGTGGACGAAAGATCGACGGCAGCGGAGCCACGAGGCCCAAACGAGTGGCCCCACACGGCCACAATACCTGGCCACGTGGGCCACCCCCTTTCTGCCTTGCGAGCTCCGTTTGCTTGATTCCTTCGCTCCTACGTCTTCTTCCTTCCAAAATAACGACCTCTATATTTTTGCAGAATTTTATGACGACGTTTGGGTCCCTGAAACATAAAAGGAAAGAAATAGGGTTTTCTGCCTGCGCAGGGTTAATTCCATAAAAATAGGAAACAATTGATTTATTTCCTAAAATCATTAAATAACAGTAATATAACCCTTATATGATGTATATATGATTGGAATATATGTGATATAGTGCAAAGTTCATGTATGCATTTTACATGCATCAACATCCCCAAGCTTAACCAATACTCGTCCTCGAGTATGAAGGTGATAAAACTAACATGGGCTTTGCAATATAGCACTAACAATGGATATCAAAGATGATTGCTACTGCTACATAGAGTCAAATGATTCATTCTTCAAAGGAGTAGCAATATGCAAAATAGTTTATGGAGTGATATCAAGTATTCAATGCAAGGATGTTCAATGATAGTTCACAAAGTGTAACATAACAGATAGTAGTATGGACATTCTTACTTTTGCATACATGTGGTCCATAGAGTGATGATGAAAATCTGAATATGTTTGGTGACACTTTGGAAAATGAATAAGTGAGTAGAGGTAAAGCATGCATAAGTTTCATCTAACTTCCAAACTCTCCTACTTAAGTTAATGATTGCAATGTGGTAATCCTTGGTGTCAAGCTCTCATTACCCTATCATAGCATCTTGAATGATTATAGTTTAATGTGAGAGCAAATATGAGTAGTGTGCTTGACAAAGTAAAGGTTGGATGTCTCATGCCCCTTGAATACAAGTACCTACACCATGAGTTACTCAACTTGGGAAAAGCAAGTTCAAGTTATCTATCATTGTAAGTAATAATAGTATCATCAAGAGCGTCAACTGGGGTACCTCTTGTGCCAGGATATGGAACAAGCCCATGTCAAAATGACAAGACAAACAAACAAGATGAACAACCTCAACACCCTTTTTATTTACCATTGGAATAGCTTTTTATTGTAAGGTATGTCATAGATAATTCACCATAGCATGTAAGTAAATTTCCATCATGAATAATGCATGGCTTAGATTAGCGGCCCAGGCGTCTCTCTAACCATTTATACAAACTCATTCAAACTAAATCATTTCCCCCTTATTTCACCATGATAGCATCCATAGACAAAAGCACATGATATCAACTAAATGGAGCATGTTGAAAGCTTTGCATGTGACAACACATATGGGCTAACTCCCAACCTCACATTTATCAAGCCACTAGCATCATAATCTTAATCACAATGGGTCATGTTTTATTTATAACAACTCATACGGTACTAATTAGTGAAGCTCAAGAGAGGAGAGATACATAAGTTACTTCCACAAACACATAGTCCAGAGGTGGACTACTCCCTCTTCATCATGGAGACGGTGGAGATCGATGGAGATGAAGGAGACCACGCCGGCAGCGCCCCGTCGGAGTTTTCCCCCTCCAATCTGCAGCTCCTGATCTCCGTTTCGGTGTTTCTGTGTTTGTGCGGCGCTCTTTCGCGAAACGCCAGGGGACCTTTTTATAGGCGTTTTTAGGTCAAGACGGAGTCGGTGGACGAAAGATCGACGGCAGCGGAGCCACGAGGCCCAAACGAGTGGGCCCCACACGGCCACAATACCTGGCCACGTGGGCCACCCCCTTTCTGCCTTGCGAGCTCCGTTTGCTTGATTCCTTCGCTCCTACGTCTTCTTCCTTCCAAAATAACGACCTCTATATTTTTCAGAATTTTATGACACGTTTGGGTCCCTGAAACATAAAAGGAAAGAAATAGGGTTTTCTGCCTGCGCAGGGTTAATTCCATAAAAATAGGAAACAATTGATTTATTTCCTAAAATCATTAAATAACAGTAATATAACCCTTATATGATGCAAATATGATTGGAATATGTGTGATATAGTGCAAAGTTCATGTATGCATTTTACATGCATCAACATCCCCAAGCTTAACCAATACTCGTCCTCGAGTATGAAGGTGATAAAACTAACATGGGCTTTGCAATATAGCACTAACAATGGATATCAAAGATGATTGCTACTGCTACATAGAGTCAAATGATTCATTCTTCAAAGGAGTAGCAATATGCAAAATAGTTTATGAAGTGATATCAAGTATTCAATGCAAGGATGTTCAATGATAGTTCACAAAGTGTAACATAACAGTAGTAGTATGGACATTCTTACTTTTGCATACATGTGGTCCATAGAGTGATGATGAAAATCTGAATATGTTTGGTGGACACTTTGGAAAGATGAATAAGTGAGTAGAGGTAAAGCATGCATAAGTTTCATCTAACCTCCAAACTCTCCTACTTAAGTTAATGATTGCAATGTGGTAATACTTGGTGTCAAGCTCTCATTCCCCTATCATAGCATCTTGAATGATTATAGTTTAATGTGAGAGCAAATATGAGTAGTGTGCTTGACAAAGTAAAGGTTGGATGTCTCATGCCCCTTGAATACAAGTACCTACACCATGAGTTACTCAACTTGGGAAAAGCAAGTTCAAGTTATCTATCATTGTAAGTAATAATAGTATCATCAAGAGCGTCAACTGGGGTACCTCTTGTCCCAGGATATGGAACAAGCCCATATCAAAATGACAAGACAAACAAACAAGATGAACAACCTCAACACCCTTTTTATTTACCATTGGAATAGCTTTTTATTGTAAGGTGTGTCATAGATAATTCACCATAGCATGTAAGTAAATTTCCACCATGAATAATGCATGGCTTAGATTAGCGGCCCAGGCGTCTCTCTAACCATTTATACAAACTCATTCAAACTAAATCATTTCCCCCTTATTTCACCATGATAGGCATCCATAGACAAAAGCACATGATATCAACTAAATGGAGCATGTTGAAAGCTTTGCATGTGACAGCACATATGGGCTAACTCCCAACCTCGACATTTATCAAGCCACTAGCATCATAATCTTAATCACAATGGGTCATGTTTTATTTATAGCAATGATAGTAAAAATGTGCATCAAGTTCATGAGAGCTATATAACCAACTTTTCCCATGGCAATCAATAACATAATCATTTTCATTCAGAGGTATAGATAACACAAATATCATGATGAACATACTCGGAATAGCATATAGCTAGTAGGTAGATATGGTGGACTCACTGGAATAACTTTGGTTGAAGGTGTTGGAAACAAGTTTTGACTTGTTGGAATGTTTGGGCTAGCAAAAGGGAGAAAGTTGACCATCTAGATGCATGCATGAGTGTCCATAGAACTAACTAATCCATGTTAAACCAAGTAAAATAACAATCAGCACCAAAACATGAATAAGTGATAGCTCTTCAAAAAGGATTTGCAAACTATTACTCATAAACAAGCTCATGAATCATGCAACTATATGTATCATTAAAAATCAACTCAAACATCCCTTTTCCCAATCTTATAAAAGCATCCAACATATTTCAACCCATATTTCCAGTAGCTCTCCATATATAAATGATAGTGTGGTGGTCTCTCAAACAAATCAAACAAAACAAAACAAAAGACGCTCCAAGTTTATGCGATAAAGTGTTTCGATCGAAAAACAGAAGTTGGACGTGCGCAAACCGAGAGTGTGTAGGTCCAGCGGGGTTGTCTTCACATCCCCAAGCTTATGGTCTTCACCATCCTTGGATAGCTCTTGGTGCATCTCCTCCAATCCCTGTGAAAAAACTTCAAAACACCGTTTCTCCCATTTCTTTTCTGTGGGGTGCATTAATAGTGATAAACAAATAGGTTTCTTGCTGCATATAATCCTTGAACAAAAATTCATATGAGATGTCCAGAAAGTGTATAATGTTGTATGCCTACTCATAAACTCAATTGGATCAAAAAGATTCAACTTAAAAGCTCAAAGCATGCATCAAACAAAATGGGACAGAATCTGTCCAGAAAAACAGCAGCAGCAAAACGTATTTTTCTACCCTACCAAACTTTCTCGAAAAATTCCGAAAAATTCATGCATACAGAGGATGAAAAGTTGCAACTACAGTTCAAATATGAGCTCATTCGGAGTTACAGAATAAGAATTAAAAATCATACCGTGCACTGATTCGTGCAGGAATAAAATCTCCGAACGCTATAAGCAACTTTTTCAAACCAAAAAGGGTAAAACTTGGCACTTTATTGAAAATTCCAGAACCTAAACTAGACACAAAGTCTCTTGTTACAGCAAGAGGACACAAAGAAAATCACACAAAAAATAACCGGGTTGCCTCCCGCAAAGCGCTTTCTTTATAGCCATATAGCTAGGCTTCTTACTTGTTGTTTATTGTGGACGAAGCTCATGAGGGAGCTTGAACTTTGGTGGTTCCCTCTTCCTTGGAAGTGTTCCATGCACTTCTTGTGTGGAACTGAAACTTCACATTCCCTTCCTTTGAATCAATGATGCACCTGTGGTACGAAGAAAAGGTCTTCCAAGAATAATAGGACTAGAGGTTTTATTCCCCATATCCATGATTAGAAAATCCACAGGCACAAAAGTCATATGTAACTCACCATAACATCACTTACTTTTCCTAAAGCATGTTTAATAGAGTCATCAGCAAGTGCAAGTTCAATAGAGCATTTTTCAAGATTTTTCAATTCAAGCACTTCATATAGTTCTTTAGATAAAACAGAGACACTAGATCCTAGATCAAGTATAGCATGGTGTGTCTCTTTTCCAATAGTTACTAGTACCTTAGGAATCCACATATCCCCAAGCTTAGGTGGTATCATAGCCTCTTGGTTGTACCTAGCAATCTTTTCTTTCAAGACATGATTAGCAATATAAGAACCAAAACCAGCTTGATTAGTGTTGATGGAAGGATCACTTGCAATTTTTGTAAGATAGATATTAATTCATGCAAGCTACAATTTTCTAAGTCAAGCAAAGGATCCTTGACTTCACTAAGCATTTTAACTTCCTCAACTTTCTTTTCTATTGTATAGGTTGAATATTTCATAACGGTCATCAAAGACATCTTCAGGTACTTGGGCTTTTTCTAAACTTTCTTTAATTCTTACTTCCAAAAGCAAGCCATCAAGTAAATAGTGAGTATCATTAGCAGCAGTATTCATGAAGGAATCCTCACATTCATTATCCAAAAAGACCTTAGAGGCTTCAGTCAAACCTCTATAAAACACATGCATGAGCATCCAATCTCTAAGACCATGTTCCATTCCAAAAGCTATGCCTCTAAACCTTTCCCATGTTTTCACTAGAGGTTCATCCTCTTCTTGTTTAAAGGTGATAAGTACTTGTCTTAGGTTACAAATCTTTTCAATGGAACAAAATCTTTCAATGAAAGCAGCTTTTAAATTAAACCAAGTGCTAAAATTTCCAGGTGGCCATCTTAATATCCAATCTAAGGCTTTTCCACCTAGGGAGTAAGGAAAAAGCTTAATTTTAACATTAGCATGGCTCAAGTTTAACATTTTGCACCTTTCATCAAACTTCTTAAGATGTGGTATAGGATCTTCTTTAGGTTTCCCATAAAAACGGTGTTCATAAATCACTTTCATGATATTAGGATCTACAACACATTTCTCAACAGGGATATTCATATCTTGGGGAAAGTTCTTAACACTAAATGGCCAAAAGGTTCGTTTCTCCATTTTAGCAAGTTTTTTTTGTATTTTTTTATTTTTTATGCAAAACTGAAAATAAATATGCAAGCGAATATGATATGCAATGACACTAACAAAACAAATAAATTGCTTTGTAAGTAAAGATGGATAAGATGGTGCTCACGTAGGTGCAACCTCCCCAAGCTTAGGTGTTAGCACAAGTTGGTGAAGTTGACTTCGTTGTGAGATGAATGCGATGATGCACACCCTTGGATAAATCTCTCAGCTATGATTCCCTGGCAATGGCGCCAAAAAACAAGCTTGATACCCAATGATGATACTATGGCGAGCACGTAGTTGACGAGGGAATCTTGATGCGGTGTTGCTTCTTCGCTCCCCGGCAACGGTGCCAGAAAACAGTCTTGATGGCCCTTGAAGAGGTTGATCTACGACGCCAGAAAACACTTTACTTGATCTCCGGTGCATAGTTACCTACGTCAAAAGTAAATGGGTTAGGTTGAGACTCCAAGTGCAGAGTGTGTAGTAGTGGAAGACGTGTTTTCCCCACGAGGGTGACTCGAGGGTTTAATATCGAACTCTCGGGGAATCAGTAGTGAAGATATATCTTTTTATCCTTCTTTTGGTTACCTACAAAATAAAGTTAAATGTTTTGGTCCTCAACCTCACCTGTGGTTGTCAAGCACAAGGTGTAAGAATGATATCATGATAGTTATGCAATGCAAACAGGAAATAAATATGCAATGATGGTGGATGCAATGGTAAATGATATTTTTGGGTTTTTTAATGATGTATGCAAGATGAAAAGTATTTTTGTATTTTCGGATTTAATGATGGCTGAAAATGGAAAAGTGGTATATGGTGTTGGAAAGGTGTTTCTTATGATTAAAAATGGACCGGGGTTCATGGTTTCACAAATGCACTCTCTCTTTATAAAGTGGCAGACAATGGAACACACACAGAGTTAACATATGAGATTGCAACACAAAGTTTGATAACAAGTTACTTAGATATATGGCATCACGTCCTAACATAAAGACCTTTTGGTTATTAGTCTCTCTTATACTCCACCAAAATGCGAACCAAATCATAACACCTCAGTAATTAAGATGACTCAGAGTATAGCAATAAGTTTCATGACATGAAGTGAAAATAAGAACATGCTGGATCTAGTCACAGGAAGAAGCTTGGTCACCCTCAACCCTTGCAGCATGGTATTTTAGTTTATCCCTAGTGAGGTAACAAAGTAAGGTAAACACCCAAGTGGATCGCGATATTAAGTTGTCAGCTTACCGCACTCACCACTCCCCGTTACTCCAACTAATGCACACATCTCCCCACACACGCTCTCATAAACATGCTTGATCATAACAAGTAGACAAGAACGGGGTACATAATATGCATCTATACTCATAACAGAAACAAACATTGCAATCTCAAACATATATTAACTCATAGAAAGATCCACCACATAGGTATTACAAATATGACCGTAATCATGTTCAGCAACTCATACGGTACTAATTAGTGAAGTTCAAGAGAGGAGAGATACATAAGTTACTTCCACAAACCCATAGTCCAGAGGTGGACTACTCCCTCTTCATCATGGAGACGGTGGAGATGTCGATGGAGATGAAGGAGACCACGCCGCAGCACCCCGCCGGAGTTTCCCCCCTCCAATCTGTAGCTCCTGATCTCTGTTTCGGTGTTTCTGTGTTTGTGCGGCGCTCTGTTCGCGAAATGCCAGGGGACCTTTTTTATAGGCGTTTTTAGGTCAAGACGGAGTCGGTGGACGAAAGATCGACGGCAGCAGAGCCACGAGGCCCAAACGAGTGGGCCCCATGCATCCACAGTACCTGGCCGCGTGGGCCACCCCCTTCTGCCTTGCGAGCTCCGTTTGCTTGATTCCTTCGCTCCTACGTCTTCTTTTCCGATCAAGGGCCCTTTTGTTTGGGTTGGCTGTGGCTGGCTGTGGGTGCTGTGCAGGAAAGCTGTTGTCCAGAGAAGCTGTTTTTTCTGAGTGGAGGTATTTGGCAAACCAGCTGGCTGTCTGACTGTTGATTGTGAAATTGTCTGAAACGCCCTTTACATTAATGAAAAGTCGTACTCCAGCTGCTAACGTGTAATAAATAACATATGCAACTAAAATTCAAGTCGAACTTCAAATTCATACAATTGTCATTACATAACCATCACGAATATATAGTTGTCCAAAATACATTTCCACTACATTATACTAGCTAACTCAATTAGTTCCTACGTTGTCTAGAAATGAACAACGTGTTGGCAATGTCGTCACGTGTGCCGTTCATGCCTCTCGTGTGTAGTTCACCGGACACATGATCACTGGGCAAGGTAACTGCTTGCCTTTGAACCTTGGGCATGTAATCCTCATCTGCATCACATCGATCAAACTGTTTGTCACGCAAGTTGGAGTCTCTAATGAAATTGTGAAGCACACAACAAGCAATGATAATCCTCTTTTGTGTAACCAAGTCAAAATGAGGGATGCCCTTAAAAATGCGCCACTTATTTTTCAAGATCCCAAAGATGCGCTCGATGCAATTTCGCAACGATGAGTGGGCATGGTTGAAAAATTCTTCCTTCTTCGTTGGTGGCCCTTCTCGACGGAAATCCGAAATATGGTACGTATTGTTTTTGTAAGGAGCTAGGAACCCCTTTCTGTTTGGATAACCAGAATCAAGAAGATAGTATGTACCTACGGACACGAGAACATATTTATGAAATACGAAAACAATAATGCATATAAACACATGTGCATAATGAAAAAAAGAGTATTACCATCAGGAGGGGTTGGGAACTCAAGTGGATACTTCTCCATGCTGTGTGTCAGAATGCGGTTATCATGTACCGAACCTGGCCATCCACCAACCACAAATGTGAATCTAAGATCAAAGTCACATATCGCTAACAGATTTTGTGACATGTACCCATGTCTTCCCGTGTGTTGACCTCTTCTTCTTTTGCAACTTCAACAGGGATGTGTGAGCCATCAATGGCGCCAATGGCACCTTTGAAATGAGGGAAAACGTGCATCTTGAAGTCTTGGATGCACATCCTTGAAAGTTCGGTCCCTTGGTTTTATGTTATCTTTACCCATTTTGTACAAACAATTCAACACCATATGGAACTTTCTATGAACTGTTTCAAGAGACCGACTGAAATGGTTGCAAACTTGGGTAAATGATTGAGGTGCTCCAACAGTCCATAGAAACATCCCTAGACATTCAACAGATCCCATGTCTCTAGTTGAAGTTAACCCATAGTTGCTAACTAGGAGGTTGTGCAATTTATAAAACACATCAGGATACATTCTAAACATTTTGTAGCATCTTTTTCTATCATCAAGTTGTTCATGCACCCATTCATTCCCAGTTTGTTGAGGAATCCTCCTAGGTGCCTTATTCAAATACTTCTCAGAATAGAGATTACCAAGGTAGCCCAACACAGCCATGTCATGAGCAACCCCGAGGAGGTGTCGAATCCGTTCTTCATCACTTCCATTGTCGCCACCACCATCCATCCTACAAATTTCGTATAAGGACATGTCAAAAAAATTGGCATGGCATAGCTGAAGGAAGGTAACAAATAATAACATACAACACATATAATAATTCAAAGGAAATGACAAATGATAACAAACAACACATATAATGGTTCATGGAAGGTAGCAAATGATAACAAACAACACATATAATGGTTCATGGAAGGTAGCAAATGATAACAATAGTCTACAACAAATACCAAACAAACAGTACACCTAATGGTCCATCGGTTTACAACAAATACCAAATAAATGGTACACACATCTACTTGTTCATCTCATCGTGCATGCTCTTGAGATAATGAAGCCTTCCTGTAGATGTTTCAAGGCCTGCAAACACCTCTCTATTCTCCCTCTTCATGGCAAGCTTGCATGCAGTGAACATAACATCAGTTCCTTCACTCACTCCACACTCTCGAACCATCCCTAAAAATTCCTTCATAGTTGGGACATCATCAGCCTTGCCACATGAACTTCCAACATCAGCCTTTGAGACCAGCGAGTTCAATGCATTGATGTACACCCTGAAAAAGGGGCTTTCTTTCTCCTTCTCTCCACCACCAAACTTGAGACGCTTCACCAAGGTTGGTGTATTTTTGGAGGCATCATCGTCATCATCCACTGGAATTGCAGCTTCCTTGTGCGCTCCCCTTTCGTCTTCCCCCGGGATGGCTGAAGATTGTCCGATGACATGAGCCTTATTAAACATGACATCAAGTTGTGTCAAGTTGGCGGTGGTCCATATCTGAACTGTTTATGCTTAGGACGATACTGCAAATGGAACACATCAAATAAATTAGACAACTATTGTCATTAACACAATAGACAAAAAGATAATACACAACATGAATATATAACTTACTTGTAGGTGAGTCTGCCACCAATCATTATCTGCATCCATAGTTCTTGTTTCCGGATCCCAACCTAACCCGGTTGCATGTAGCAACTCCATCCAACCGGTGTATTCCTTTTTTAAAGCATCCCATTTGTTCTTGAATTGCTTCTTTACCATCCTTTTTCCCGTTTCTCTCGGCAAATTTGTCCTCTAGATTCTTATACCCCTTCTTACTCAAACAACCTCCATCCCTATTGTTTGCATTGACTTCCTCCATACAAATGTCGCACAAAATACGAACGGAGTGCATATCCCAAGTTGCCTTCTCCTTGTCCCCATTGGAAATTACTAACACAAACTATAACACACAAAAAACTACAGAATTACTCTATGAATTTTGCACTCCTGATGGTAAAATGTTTAGAGTATGATTATGATTTCAGAAGTAGAATACTGCTTTTCCTCACGTCTAAATTCAGTAACTGCAAGATCTTAATTACCAATTTATAACCATAAAAAATGAGATTGCAACTTTTCACTCTGGACAAAATCATCTACACAGACCAGCAGCAATTCTATCTACAAGCTAAACATTGCAGCATTTCTACACAGACCAGCAGCAATTCTATCTACAAGCTAAACGTTGACTACAGATCCATCTACACAGATCCATCTACACAGACCAGCAGCAATTCTATCTACAAGCTAAATGTTGCAAAGAATTCTATCTACACAGATCGATCTACAAGCTAAACGTTGCAAGGACGCACTAACCAGCAGCAATTCTATCTACACAGATCCATCTAGCAAGCATTTCTGAAGCAGGAAAAAATTGGAGAAAATGTGGTGGCTAGGCCGGAATCTTCCTCACCTAGAGGATGGCGGCGACGGTGGCGTCGAAGCTCTGCCGGTCCAGCACGATGGGCCGGTCGCGGACGAGCTTCGTAGAGAGGACGGCGGGGAACGGGAGCGTGGAGGACAGTGGGGAAAATGGAACGGCGCCGTCGAGGAGGGGCGGCGAGGTGGTGCGGCGGGGTCGGTGGGAGGAGGAGCAGCCGCCGTGGGGGACGCGGGGACGGTAAGGTGGGGCGGCGAGGTGGTGCGGCGGCTGGGTCTCGATGGAGGAACCCTAGCTCTCGCTCGGGTGGGTCGGGACGAGAAAGAAGAAGAGAAAAAGAAAACTGCTCGGTCGGGTGGGTCGGGACGAGGGCCAGGCTCGGGCTGGTGGAACGGTTCTGCAGTGGCAATCTTCTCGTAATTACAAGCAACGAAATGACCTAAAACAGATGCCCTTCCATTCACTCGCGGGGAAAGCTCGGGAAGCACCTCTTTCGCTGCTTTTTCTCGTAGGAAGGAAACCGACTGGCTTCCGTCGAAGCCCAACGCACCGCGCTACCCTTTGGTTCGCTTCGCCAGCTTTTTTTCGTGGGAAGCCCAAATAAGCTGAAACAAAAGGGCCCCAAGTTGGTTCTCTGCTTTAGCTTTATAGATTTTAAAGTAGTTTAAAGCTTCATCTTTTGATTTCAGAAGATACACATAACAATATCTAGTGGAGTCATCAATAAGCGTCATGAAATATTTCTTTCCGCCTTTTGTCAACACGCCATTCATCTCACAGAGATCCGAATGTATAAGTTCAGTGATGCCAAGTCTCTTGCTCAGCAGTCGTATGGGACTTGCGAGGTTGTTTAGCTTGCACACATACTTGACACTTGGAACCTTTGACAGTAGTGAATTTCGGAATTAAATCCAAACTAGCTAGCCGCGTCATGCAAACAAAGTTAATATGACAAAGTCGTGAATGCCAGACATTATACTCAATTTCATGGCAAATATGATTAATAACTTTAGTGCAAAAGTCTGACATAGATAGACGAAACAAGCCTCCGCACTCATAACCTTTTCCAACAAATTGTCCATATTTGGATATTACAACTTTATTGGATTCAAACACCAACTTATAACCATCTCGACATAGTAGTGAACCACTGACGAGATTTTTATTGATGGAGGGCACATGATGAATGTTCTTCAGGCGCACGATCTTTCCCGAAGTAAACTTCAGATCGACCGTTCCAACACCACAAACAAAAGCATGTGACCCGTTACCCATCAGCACGGGCGAAGTCCCAGTGACCTGGTAAGAAGAAAACATCGAGGCATCAGCACACACATGTACATTGGCACCAGTGTCAATCAACCATTCAGGCGAATGACAAACTGAAAGAATGGTGGGAAATATTCCGTACCCAGATTCCTTCATCTCAGTGTTGCCAATAACAACATTGGCAGTTTTGCCGTTGTTCTCAGATGTGCTCAGCTCATGGCGATTGGAATAGCGAGGTGCCCAATGACCCGGGTCACCACAGACATGGCATGATCCCTTCCTTGGTTTATTGTTGTTCTTTTGAAGTTGGTAGGTTGTGACGGCTTGAACCGTCCATCAGACTTGCGTTTACCCCTAGAGTTGCTCTTGTTAAATTTGGGCTTGTGGGGCTGCTGAAAATTCTTCTTATGTACCATATTGGCACTAGAACCAGCCTCGGAACTCGAGCACGTGTATCCTTCACTCTCGCCTTCTCTTCCACATCAAGCGACCCAATGAGATCCGAAACGGAAAACTCTTGTCTCTTGTGTTTCAGAAAAGTAGCAAAGTTGCTCCACGAAGGTTAAAGCTTGGCGATAATGCCACCGGTAACAAAATTGTCCGGTAAATTACACTTGTAGTGCTCAAATTCTTTAGCGAGCGACTGTATCTCATGAGCCTATTGTACAACAGAATGCTCATCAGTCATCTTGTAGTCATAGAATTGCTCCATGACGTACAACTCGCTGCCAGCGCCCGAGGCCCCAAATTTGGCCTCGAGCGCATCCCACATGTCCTTACCGGTGTCAAACGACATATACGAATCCACAATGGAATCGTCAAGAATACTTAGAAGGGCACTCTTAAACAGAGTATCGAGCTTCTCAAAAGCTTCCTGTTGTTCAGGATTAAGCTCGTCCTCAGATTTGTCTTTGGTGGCAGCATAGCAGTTACTGTTCTGAAGCCAGTAAACTGCTCTCATGCGCCACCGTTTGTACAGGACCCCTTTGAAGGGAAACGGCTTCGTTGATGCAAGAAAGCCAGGCGATACAAATTGTTTATAATCAGGTTTTTGGATTGTTGAAATTATAAGCAATTTAGCTATTGATTTAATCCGCGAAAACATTAAATAGTTTATGACTAGAATAACCAGAATTATACTAATCATCCGATCTACTTGAATAGTAGATAAATAGAATGAATCTAAAGCAACTACTACAAGCAGAAATTGTAGCAGTATCGTAAACAGGAAGATCAAGTAATCATACGGTGCAGCGGCAGCCGAAGCGTTGGCGTTGCTGTTGTCGCCCATGTCGTCGATGAAGAGGCTGCCATGTCGGGGAAGAAGTCGTTGTTGGGGAAGAACTCGATGCCAGTAGTCGCGCGAGTGCGCTACTCAAAAACCTGATCGCCCCTCTCCCGTACAGGATCACAAGAGGCGGGGTTCCGGAGGCCTACTGTCCTTTCAACCGGTGCACACCGGAAGACGGGATGGAAAAGACTTGGAAGACGGCGACGCAAGGTTTTGGAACGGTGCTACGAGACCATGTGTTGCGTATATCTGCCAAAATTGGCTTGGTTCGGTTTTATATAGTGCAGGTTGGGAGTCAAATCAGCCCTCATAAACGCGTTCGTTTATGTTTTAGAAACTGCCATATTAAACACGTCCGTTTATGAATTAAAAACGGTCACAATAAACGTGTTTGTTAATCAGAAATGGCTGTATTAACCGTGTCTGTTAATGAATTAGAAACGGCCGTAATAAACGTTACCGTTACTAATTAATCAATGACTCATTAATTTGTGAATCAGAAACAGCTGTATTAACCGTGTCTGTTAATGAATTAGAAACGGCCGTAATAAACGTGACCGTTACTAATTAATCAATGACTCATTAACTTTCTCAATTAACAAAATATAATAATGTGCCAATGAGAATTTCTGAATTTATCTTGGGCTAGTAAATACTAGTAAATTCCAACAAATGGTAAATAGTTTTGTCCAAGTACCCATGTAGCAACACCAGCATAATCAGTTTGCGCAACACAACTGAATCAGTGGATACCGAAAGCGGTGTTGCTTCATGGGTGCTAGCACAAAGCTATCACCAAAACAGACACATATATGGTTGATGCATATACAGAGCTACCTATATGTGGTAAATAACATTCTGCGAGAACCCATTTGGCAACACCACCAGATTCATCTTTCCTCTACCAACAAACTCAAGAATCAGGTGGCAAATGAAAACGGTGTTGTCAAATGGGTCATGGGTGCTAGCACAAAACAATCACCAAAACATGTCTAGATGGAAGGCTGTGGTTGTCACTCTATGCAAGGGGGACTCCATTTTCGAATGAGTTGGTGTGCAGATGAATGGAGTGATGTGGTGTATATATGGTCAAGCAGAAGAGAGAAGAGAGAGGGAGTCACGGTGTGTGTTGTTGGGAGCTAGCGCATGTCATCGGGTTCGGAGACAAACGCGCCAGAGGAAATGAATGGACGCCACGCACTCCACAGCTTGCAGCTCGTTCCTTTCGAAAACCAAAAAAACAGCTTGCAGCTTGCCCAGATCTGAAAATGCATAGGATTCCAATACTTGGCCATCGAACCAGGCTTTATCATCAGACCAAAGCAAGGGAAAGGCATAGGATTCCATCTCTATCATGGGCTCATGGCAGTGACGACGGCAACTTGTTTACAAAGTTTGAGGTCGTAGTGGCAGTGCTACTGCTATCCAGCAGCGCACGTGCTGCCACTCTCTAGGCATATGAAATTTGAATCAAACGGTAATAACTTTCTCGTGAACTCGGCTGACAAATGGTCTGTTTTGTGGTCAGGGCTCCATTGTCTCTATGGCTAGTAGACAGTTTGTTAGAGAATCTCCACCGACCACCGGTGCTCAGCGATAACCCGCTCCAACCAAATAGAGTTACTGTGTCGTCAGAAACAGTCCCAGTCGTTATCTCAAAAGCGGCAAAGTTGTCGATGATTCAATAAATTGTCCGGCATTTTCACATCGGGCCTGGTCCATAGTGAGCGGCGTGAGAGTGCCGGACACAGCCGTGAAACGCCACCACGTCAGATATCGACAAGCAGGTACCACAGCTAGGAAACGCCACCACGGTGGGCGTGAGAGTGCCGGACACAGCCGGGAAAAGCTTCATCCTTTGATCATAGGCTATACATATCAACGATAAGATAATGATCCTTAAATTATTGAAAGAGGAAGTCAATGTGGTCGTCGAGATTGATGACCGCTTGATGATCATGTCATGTCTTCTAGTTTTACAAGCGGAGTGGAATGCACCTCCTCAACATGGATGTTCAAAAATTGGGAGGAAAGAACAAGGATTGTCCTAAGAGGTAGGGCCATTTAATACTAGAGCTAGATTATTTTGTCATCGATCCAACACATGGCCGAGGGATTTTCGGCGGCGCTTTAGGATGAAACAGGAGATGTGGAGTGAGAATGTTCGCCAATATCCACCAAGCCTCGCCTTATTCTCCTCGAGGCTCCACGCAATGCATACTTTCTCGATCCACTATGTGGTACCCTTAAAAGCGGCAACCGAAACCTCTACAAACAAGGTTGGAGCGATCTCCACAACTTAACTGGAAGTTCCAAATAATATACCGGAGCTCCGCACCACCAAGCCGAACTCGAAGACACCTCTTTCGTTCTAGGGTTTCAAAAAACCCGAGTAACAAAATCCAAAAGTGAGTAGGGGAAATCAAATTGATTTGGCGAAACCCTAGATCTGGACCCCCTTAAGAATTCCTCAAAGAATTATATTAGAATAAGGGAGTGTGAGATCACGAACTTTAAAGGTTTGCAATAATGGTGGAGATGTGAAGTCATGCTTACATTTTGGGAAAGAAGGGGGGATTTTTGTATGGTCCCTCAAATCGACTGCTATGGTCATGGTCTCCCATGCCAGTACAACCGCGCATGGGGGCCGATACAACCGACCAACTACTGGGCCAGGTTCTGGGCCACTCCAAAGAACAATGCACTTGGTGCCACTCTCGGAGGTGCCCCGGACCCTAAGTCTCAACGGCCCGATACATCTGAGCCCCCATACAACTGGGCCAAGTACCGGGAAGGACCTGAGAGCAACACACGAGCGCATATCCTCGGGTGTGCCCCAGTCCTAGACCACTGGCACAGGCGGAATCCGGTACAACCGGGCATGGAGTGATAGAAAACCAAAGGCAGATTGGAGGGTGAACTCACTCCACTATAGGAAGGCAAGGGTTCATATTTTGTAGTTCGTGTATGTGTTTTGGTTTCCACTGTACCTTTCAAAGCAGACTGCCTATTGATAGTACGATTATCCTATTACCCAATTAAACAAAAAATGTCAGACGCCTTTTTTTTCTCTTTTCGTCTAGAGGGGTCTCCAACCATCTCGTTGCATCTACAAATACACCTATTATCCTCAAGCACATGGTTAATCCGCTATTCATAATTTCGTTAACACCAAAACCACCACTTTGCGAGGCCCCTCTTGGCCAGGACTCGTAGGTTCTAGAACCAGCCCTAGAGCATCCATAGGAATGGCCTAGACACTCAGGCAGGGACATCACCCCACAACCTGAGTGTCAGTTAGGCACACGGGAGTCCATAGGCTCTCGGTTCTCACCTGGACACCAGAGAGCACCCGGAGAGAGAGTATCGGGAGGCTTCGGCAAAACCCTTTGTTCCACTCGCTTACTCAGAGGCCCTGGCCAAAATCACCCGTAGACTCTGTCGTCCTGTGAACGTTGTTTGTTAGGACTTTTTTTTTTGGATTATTTTTAGTTTTTTTGGCTTTGGAATTTTAGGAGAAGTACAAGGAAGACTAGATGCATGACATGAGCTCGTTCTTCCGCCTCCCAACGATACCCCTCTTAATAGTATGAGATCCCTATTACTCAAAAAAGAAATGAATATACTAGAAAATCTTTAGGGAGCACATTTTGCATCACTTTAAAGTTTGACGGCTCGTTGATCCACAATACTCTTTTCACATGGGACTGAAAACCTGCACATACACTTAGCGGCCACATTAGTCCCTTTAAGTTGTCGTCATCAACACCAAAACATGATTTAATGCATAATATAGTGGTACTATGGTACTTTTATTTCTTAGGTATATGACAACATAAAAGTAGCTAGCTAAGGAGAGCGGACATATGGAGGCCGAGCTACATGTAGCTCAGTATGGGTGCGCCCCTCTCTTCATTTATTTCCGGTTTGCACGAGTTTTCATTTAGTTGGGATGCAATACTATTGGATATATTGGTTGAGCCGTACTATGTGGGGATTCCTCTTGTGAAGAAGATCCCTATGTGGAGGATTCCAAGAACTCTCCTTAGATTTATCTATTGTGTTATATCAGATCCCTCCTCGTGCTTAGCCTTTCCTTGAGTGGGATTCTATCATAGTCGGTCTCTGCATGAGCGGGATTCTACCGTACCGATCTCTCCCTCATATGGATTCTACTGAGCACTCACCGATCTCTCCTTTGTAGATTTTGTTGGGCCGGTTGGACCATCTGGTCAGGGAAACACGTCACTTGTATCGGGTTTCTGTCGTGTTCTTCGCGTGAGCATCCGCCTCGTTCGTTGATCTGTGAAGAGTCAGGCAACCTGCTTGATATCACACTAATGAGAGCCAATGACACAATGCTATTGCCATTGGCAGTGCCAATGCCTTTGCCACTCATGAGAGGTAATGTCATGAACACCGCGCGCCACGGTCGTGCTCACCCTTCATAGCAATGCAGAACCTGCAAATTTTAAAAAGTATGCAAACATCCAAACTCTAGGCACTTACATGCATGTGGATCATCTACACCTCATCTAAAAACTATAACCGCCAAAATCCGAGAGGCGGAATCGATGAACTTATCGCAGAGCGTCATGCAGATGGAGCGAGCGAGGACACGATCGGTGCAGTTGTACTTGGTCTGGTGGTGTCCGCTACTGATGTACTCCCTCCGTTCTAAAATAGATGACTTCTATTTGTATAAAAGTGGATGTATCTAGACATGTTACGTGTATAGATACATCCACTTTTGTACAAATGGAAGTCATCTATTTTGGAACGGAGGGAGTACTTGGGAAAGCAAAAAACGAGCGGTTGTGTCGATGGTGCCGCCACGAATTGGGGCAACGGGCACGAACCGGGGCTTACGATTAAATCCTAGCAGGGGACCAAAACTCGATATACTGACTGCGGGCGCCGCTGCCAGCTACGCATCTCTCCATGCAAAAAATCCAAGTTGGGGATCAAATCGGCTCGGGTGTGCGCTAATGCCATCGTTGCCGCCCTCGTGGTCGTTCCGTGCTACACATTTGGCGAAAGTCGATTGAGCGCCGGCACGACGGACGGTCAACAGGTGCCGCCACACTCCGAAGTCCCGATGCTTCGTACTCGTTAGTGGCACGCGATCGAATGTTCCCATTGGGGCGTGAGCTTCGTCGGTGTGTTCATCGGAGGAAGCAAAGAATCCTTCGAACGTGGAGAGTGGGAGAGAGGAGAGAGAGAAGCGGTGATAGTTATGAGAGAGTGGGAAGTGAGAGTTACCGAGGCAACTCCCGCCCTTTCAGCCACCTGTCACATGTGTGCTCTCTGAGGGCAGGTTCCACGGAAATGGACGAATTGACACTTTTCAGCGGGGTTTGCTGGGACTGCTTTGTGATTCACGTTGGCATGATTCAGTGACTCTCCCGGGCAACAGAAATTTGCAGCTCGAGGGTCTGGCTGGCCTCCATGCAACCCCCAAATATGCCCTAGCTTGCTTGCGCGAGGCGTCGGATGGAAAAACCAAAAAATAAAATTTAGGTTTATCTCCTACATGGTTAATTAAATTGGCAAAAGTATCACAATGTTTTTTTTTGCGAAAAGAACTTGTATTACTCAAAATCAGATATTACAATCTCGCATGTGCTTAACAGGCCCTCTAGACCAGAGGCAAGCCACACAGCCGTATGAGAGTTTGTTCTAGCATAGTTTGCCATGAAATGACTACTAATATTCTAGCTTCTCGAAATATGAGTAATACAAGTTTGGCTTCTCGAAAATGACTACAAAAGTATCACAATGTTGGTAAAACACTAAAACCCCAAACGGAATCTAATGAAAAATGGAGAAAATTTCTAAGCTTATTTGTCATGTGCTTGCTCAACTGATTGGTGGCTTCCTTAACCATTGATCCTTGATCTTGTAAGCTACTTTTTTTTCGAGTGTGATATTGTAAGCTACATGTGCAGTCCGCAGCATCATCAGCTCGTCGGGATGTGATGGGCCTTGGAAAGGCCGCAGACACTTGTTCTTGGGGTGAATGAACCTTGTGTTCGGAAAATACTCCGCTTCGGCGACTCAGACTATTATTACTGTTACAGAAAAGATTAATACTAGTACCATACCGGTAGCTGAGCAGTGCGCTTAACCGGCTTATATACGTGCCTTAATCCAGGTCATCGGCCGGGCGCAGTGGTTGGCGCCTATGACTCCAGCCTCGGAGGGCTGGGTCGGCATGTTTGGTTGGGTTGGGCTTGAGCCTGGGTCTAGATAGCTGAATCAAAAGATTCGATCGATATTTAGCATCCACGGCTTCGGGCATGGGGGTGGACCTTGTGGTGGTGCACTCGAGCCAAGTACCTCTGCTGGCCACTGTGGCTCTGCCCTAATGGTTGCTGCCTATGGTACTGTCAAAGGATAGAGCCATCATTCTGACTTAACATATATTGCTGATGAGAAACTAGATGCATCCTTATAGATTCCGTGACCTGTCCAATGTGATAAGGCTTTGATATGCTCCGGAAATACCAGAGACGATGAAGCAAAAATTACCAGCACAAGAGCATAATTGACAGCATTAATACTTGCTAAACATAGTATTACAATCTAATCAGTGATCAACTGTCAACCAAAATAATCTCAGTTCTTCAACTAGATGACAAGAGGGTGGAAATTACAGGGCAGATTTGATATCTGGCTAAACAGGAAGGGCAATTGGCATGACTGTCTTGTAGGCGTCATGAGCTATCTCATAATTCTGCTTGAGCTCCTCATGGCGCTTCAGTGAAGCCTCAGAGAACTTCGTCAGTCGATCAAGGACCGTAGTCAGTTTTGACTGTAACCCTTCCACCGCTGCTACCCCTCCGCTTGCTTCCTGCTCGTTTTCCAGCATCCCACATTCCTGAGACTCACTCCTGGAATGCGGCTCACTTCTCTTTTTAGTTTGATCAGTCTGATGCTCAAAGGAGTCCCGCAAGAGCTGCGTTACGTCTTTAATGGACTTGCATAGCTCATCGGTGGGGAGAGACTCCATCATGACAAGCCAGTCACTGCAGAGGATGAATATAGGTGGGGAGAGTGCCTGGCGAGGAGGAAATGAGACCTTCCGCTTCCGCCTGCGTCGATCCTGGGGTGGCTGCAGGATGCACTTCTGGAGCCATGCATTGAGGGCCTCCACATATGACTTCTGAGCAGTGACCCACATTTTGAAAGTGGACGAAAAGCAATCCATCTCATCCAAGAGATGCATTGCCGCCTGGCGGTGATGCTCTCCTTGTTGCACCGAGGATGAACTTTTGACATGGTACGCCAGTGAGATTGTGATGAATTGTTTGTGGTGGCATTCCAGCATTGCTTTCCACATCCTGATTAATCTGCAAAAGGTAGGTATGGAGAGTTCAATGTTAATGTGGATAAGAAATGTAAATCAAAGTATTGCACATCAACCTGTCAATAACACATTTTGATTACACCAGATTATAGTTAAAATGTCAGACACCAGATTGCTCAGCAAAGCAGAGGTTCTTAAGAGAATAACTAGTGAATGATGTAATTGCCTCAAAACAATGATGATGTTCTCCTGATTTTCAGTATTGTACGGCCAAAAATAAATGCATAACTTACACTAGAAACGTAATATTAAGCAGCAACAAGGGAACAACAATCAACAAATCTGCTAAAAACAATGTAAGAACATATCAATGTGAAAAAACAAAGATGTTTGCTACTCCCTCCGTATCACAAACAGATGTCGTTTTGGACACTGACACAGTCATCAAGATGCAACTTTGACCACTAATGTCTATTATATGGACACAAAACAAAAATAATATTTGTGATATGGAGTTTTTTATAGAAAAAACTTTTGGAGACAAATCTGTATATACGATATTCAAATTTCTGATCTTGTTAATTAAAATGATATTCGTAGCCAAAGGTTTAAAAGTTTGACTTAAGGCATGTTCAAAACAACATGCATTTGTGATATGGAGTACATACTAAATCTCTAAAAAAGGGGTATTATTTAGGTAATACCCTTGAATGAGCTCGACAAGTTGTGGCTCCAGTTCTCTATCCCTTATTTTCTCAATTCTTTTTGAAATTGAATCAACAGCCTGGATTGCAACAGACACCCTGGAATGCAGATCCTTCACAACAGCCCGAGTCTTATCAATCAGTTCTGCATTTAGACCTCGTGCAAATTGGTGTCGGAGAAGGTTACATTTCTCGTCGTAAGTCTTTCTGACATTTTCACTTGCCTAAATAAAAATAAACAAATTAATGTAGGTTTAATGACTCACTATGCCAATAACAGACATATTTAACCGGTAGCCTTCATTTCACAACTCTCAGCCTTTATTCATTGTTTGATAGTTAGCATACAACATGTAATCTCCACAAAGTAAAGTTCAATTATTAAGCAGATGAAATTTTACGATTAGTACAAAAGAAGTAGTATGCATGCTTCATTTTATCAACCCTTTTTCAAGAGACAGTTGTTGCCACCTAAACCTAGCCTTGAGAACTGCAAGATTAAAATGCGCAAGTTTTCACTAGAGATCTACAGAGCACCAGCCATTTGTGTAGACAAATGATGATTTCATTATAGCTAGCCGAGAGTTGAGATTGATGAGTCATATCAGAAGAAAATCCTTAAATACTGTAAATGTACCTTGATTTCATCATATAGTTTTCTCTCCCATGCATGTAGCCTATCCAATGTAGAAGAATGGCTTCCAGACACCATGGCAAATTCTTCAACAAAATCATTATTACTATCATCCACATCATCTTGAATCATCGAAGTTGTGAGTGGACTTTTAGATGACGACGATAGGGATGAGACTGAACGTTTCCAAGTAACAACATTTGAAACATGATGTGCAGTTTCTACAGAAACATAAAAAAAAGTATTTCTTTAGGCAAATATTATTGTAGCAGTGATGAGAAAATACCGGATTACATATACATCATGCTTACCCTGGTTGAGAAGAATTTGACGGTTGCAGCACACTCGAAATGCTGAAACAAATCGGGCAGTAGGTTTGCCTGGAGAACCTAGGATTTTAAGGAATAAAAGGGAAGAAAAAAGTTTCATCAAAATTTGATATAACCAAGAGATGCTCACAAAGACAAAATCATGTATGATTATCACCTGGTATTTTAGCACATATATCAAGTCTGATCTTCTTAGTCTCGAGCATTCTTGAAACCTCATTGCCCGCTTCAGCAGCACGTATAAAGCGGACTTCAATTTCCTTCATGCTTGACACAAAATCTTTTGCTCGATGGGTGATGAACTCGGAAGGATCTTCTGTGTCTGTGCGCGATTGTTTCTTCGTATCTCCTTCCTCCACCTTTGCCACACCCTGCTCAGAAGAAGCTCCTTCATTCGAAGCATCCGCCGACCCACTTGTTTTACTGATCCCTCGTTGTGTTGTTCTGGTTTCCTGCTTCTGAACCGCATTATCATCAGCAATCTCTGAATCTGAATGCATTCTAGCGGATCTGTTTGCTGGTTCTTCACTCAGTGGCACCAGCTCGGCTTCCCATGACTCTCTCAGGCCCTTCAACCTATTGAAGTCCAAGGTCAGCCCATCCACATTGTTTGACGTGCCACTACCAGCAGCGTCAAAGAAATCCCATGAGGCACATAATTCTTCGGAGGGCAACGGCGGTGGCGGTGGCACAAAGGCGGAGACGGGGGATTCTAGCCCGACAAACTCAGCAGCGGACGGATCGACCGTGAACGTCAAAGGAGCGGTTACAGCGGCTCTCATGCAGTGGACCCTTGCCAACGGGGAAGCCTGATGGCCTCCCCGATGATGATGCAGCGGGGAGCCGGTGTTCTCCACCGCCGCGCGAGACGGCGACGGGGACGCCATGGAGGAGTGCGACGGCGACCTGCCGGCCTCCGAAATGGAGAGCGACGACTCCGGCGTGGTGTTGGAGGCCTCCGCGTACCGCCGCAGCGCGGTCCCCACGCTGCGGAGGGAGTGGGTGTAGGAGAGGTGCGCCGCCGACAGCGCGTCCCTGGAGTCGATGGCCCGCCGGATGCGGCGCAGCCGCTCCTTGCACATGACTAGGGCATCTTCGCCGCCAGCTTTGGATGGCGAGGAACCCATCGAGCAAATCCCCTCCCTGCAGCAGACTGTAGGGCACACACACTGTCAGAAATCGAGGAAGTTCGCAGTGGGATTTCGGTAGCTAATCGATGTATGGGAACAGCCTCGTACCTCGAAACCCCAATGCCGGAAGATTTGGGCGCGGGGGAGACAGCAGCGAAGGGGTTAAGGGCGTAATGTCGCGATGAAGGAGTGACGAAAACGGCAATGGCGGCGACAAGCTTCAGAGGCGGAGGAGCTGGGGGTGGTGGGGGTCAACAGTATCCGCGGGCTAGTCCCCCACTCCGCGGCGCCGCGGTGGAGGAGGAGGCAGACTCCGGCGTGCTCTCCGATTTGGGAAAGGGAAGAAGAGCGCAGTAGCAGTTTTTTTTTTTGAGACTGAGCGCAGTAGCAGCTGCTGCAGCAGCTGCAAGAACAACTTACTTGGGCCACCAATCCGGCCCAGTAGAACCATGTTCGGTGCGGCCTGTCCATTTCCGGTCCAACCAGGCATACCATTCAATGATGCAAAAAAGGCATACCATTCAAAAACACAAACCCCCTATTTTTTTTTTCAAAACACACAAACTTCTCTAAAATAATATACTATATTCCCTTAAAAAAACACAACTATATATTCTGATGTTGGAATGCTGATGGATTCATATCAATAGAATTTTTGCTCGTCGAAGGGATCTGTTCAACCTCGAGACCTTTATGCCAGTTCGAAGGCCCTCTTGCTCCGGCGCAGTGTGCTCCCTTCTAAGCACCCCAAGTGGTCTTGTCCGCGGCGGTATTGCGGTTGTTCGTGGGCGTACGTGTCGTGGATATGGGACACGGGTACCCTCAGACGTGGCCCAACAAGGTAGATCCAGAAGGCAAGGAGGAACCAACAGGCCCATAGCAGCTCAAGACTGGGTCAGACTGGATCACTGGACCAGCTCAATGCTGGGTGGTTCCAGACCCATGGTGACTCGGGAGCTGATGGACGACTCAATGATGGGCCGAGATGATTGACGACTCAAGGCCCGTGATGACTCAAGTCTTGTGACGACTTGGAACCCCAGACGTAGACTCCAATACATAGTCGACTATAACTCATGAAGGTAAGGAGAAAGACGTCCATAGAACGCTCATAGTCTCAATATGCACAATGTAGACAAAATAAGAGGAGCAGCTTGATACGGTGACTTTAGAGCATACGGGATAAGATCTAGCCACAAAAAAAATAACATGTAGGTCTATTATTGGATAATGTCCCCCAGTGCCCAAAGTCGTGCAAACTCAACTCGATGATCTCCACGCGTGCTAATCCCCATATAATACCGCGGGTAAACAACTCCGATAGTATGTGTGCTCAGTTTGGTGGAGATTGAGCTAGAAGAAAAACCAAGACTTGATTACTTTTCCAGTTTTGGTTCTAGTGTATTAGGTGCAAATTACTTTTTCAGTTTTGGTTCCAGTGTATTAGGTGCAAAACTTGTGGACCAGTTGTAATTTTCTTTACTTTTCGGGTCCCCTATGTAATTTGTACTCCACCGACGGCGGTTTAATGCAGTATCGGGGTCCTTCGCGACCCTTCTTCCCGTTCAAAAATAAATAAACAATACCAATTTGGCAATATCTGGTATTAACCGATGGATTCATAGCAATAGTAGTCATAGCAATTTTTTGATATTGAGACATGAAAAAAAAGAGTGGGCGTGTGGAGTTAAGATGAGCGAAACCAGGCAAGACTTTTAGAGGTACCAAGTTACGGCTGGGAGCTACCCGCAGCGTACGAGCCCTCCAGCTTCGAAAACAAATCGGGTCCGGTTTAAGCCCCCCACAAGGCACGATGACAATTTCCCACGTTGCTGATATTTCCGACAGAAGACACGAGAGAGCACGCTCGCTCGCTGAAGGCCCACGGTGAAAGGGCATATTTTATATCCCCTAGTTTATGTGTGTTAGGCAACAACACTAGGATATATCTAAGTGATGTTAAGTGGTGCAGGAGTCAAAAGAAATATCTGCACGTTGCATCGAAACACTTGACAGGAAAAGGAAGTCTGCTTTGCTTGCCCAGTCCGGAGTCTCCGGTATTCAGGGGCTCAGGGGCCGAAGTCTCCGGCCTCTCAGGCTTTGACACTTTCGACGGCAGCTACGGTATAGGGTCCGGAGTTACCCCGGAGTAACCCCGGAGTCTCCGCCCCGACCGGAGTCTCCACACCTCCGGTCCGGAGTCTCCGCCCCAGACAGAATTTTGAAGTGAAGTGACCAAGCGACGGCAGCTGCGGTATCGGGTCCGGAGTGACCCCGGAGTACCCCGGAGTCTCCGGCTGCCCGGAGTCTCCGGACTTCCAGTCCGGAGTCTCCGGCCCAAGTGGACAGAAACGGCTAGTTTTTCTGGAGGGGTATAAATACCCCTCCACCTACCTCCAGCCAGCTAGCTCGCCCAAACTTGAAGTCTCCATTATTGCAAGCTCAAGAATCACTAGATCTCCCAATCCCTCCACCCAAACTTGTTGATACTTGGAGGATTGAAGGAGAAGGCCCGGATCTACATCTTCACCAAGCCGTTCTTCATTTCCCCCTCATTCACTTGAGGGCCCCTTGGCTAGGATTTCCATTAGGAAAACCTAGCTTCTTATTGTACTCACTTGTTGTCTTTGTGACAGATTTGTAGCTGTTCGGGAGCCCCCAATCCTCTTGTGGGTTGTGCCCCGGATCGTTGTTGTAAGGGCTCCGGATTCCGCCTTGAAGGATTCCGATAGTGGAAGGTGAACCAAACCTTTGTGGTGCGGTTCATCGGAGAAGAAGGTGACGCCTTTGTGGCGGTTGAGTTTTGACCTTTGTGGTAGCTCACACCTCTCCAACGAGACGTACTCCCCTAAAAAGGAGGAACTCGGGATTACATCCGTGTCTCCGCGTGCTTTCACTTCGGTTACTTCTATCCTTGTTTATAGTCTTTACTTCGTGTATCTTGTTTAGTTGCTAGCTTGTCATATAGGTAAATTCACCTTAGTTGCATATCTAGAGAATTTACCTTTTGTGTCAAGCCTAATTTGAAAAAGTACTAAAATTGAAGTAGCACCTATTCACCCCCCCCCCTCTAGGTGTCATACGATCCTTTCAATTGGTATCAGAGCCTCGGCTCTCTTGTTGGGCTTAACCGCCTAAGAGAAGTATGACACGAAGTGATGGTGATCCCTTGGAGGACCAAGCCACTACGGCATCCATGGCCGATCTCAAATTGATGGAGACATCTTTGATATCGTCCATGGATACCAAATTTGCCGAGATGCGTGAGTTGATCACACAACTCGCAAGTGGCAAGGTTCCTAAGGAGACCACCCCACTAGGACTCCGCTACCTCCCATGACGGTGATACCGAGGAGGGAAAAGAGGAAAAGAAAGGGGTTGAAGATAAAGAAACCGACCCTAAGAAATCTTCCACTCTACCACCACTCCCGAAGGTGGGAAGCCGGAGTACCATGGGGTTCCCTTTGTACTCTCCCGACCCACCTATCCATCATACTCGCATAAACCCTTTGGGTCCACCTCCTAAACTTAATGCATTGGCTTTTGCTACTTGGCAACACTTAATGAAATCTCATATCAACAGTTCCTCTATCGAGCTTTGGAGGATCATTCAAGAGGGATACAAGGCCGTGAATCCTAACAACTTGACAAGAAGAGAGGTGGCCGAGAAACAACTCAATGCTTCCGCTCTCCACATGATTGAACTTGCCGTTGGAGAAAGTGGTCTTCATCACATTCAAAACGTCTCCACCGCCAAAGAAGCTTGGAGTGCCTTGAGGTGGCATTTCTTGGAAATGAAAGCATGAAGAGGAATAGATTTGATGCTTTGAACAATGAAGTCGAAGGCTTCTACATGCTTGATAGTGAAACTCATGAAGAGATGTATGCAAGACTCAAGATTCTTGCCCAAGCCTTTTCAATGTTGGGGCAACCTATGTGGATGATGCTTGGATCAAGAGGAAGTATGTGAATGCTCTCATGCCCTTCGAGCCCGTTGACTTGAAGGCCTTCAAGGAAAATTCAACTACCTTGAGATGACATCCAATGAAGTTATGCAAGAGATACAAGCCTCCAAGGTTGCCACCAAGAATGCTCTAGACAACCGTGCTAGGGCCATGGGAATGAAGCAAGGTCCCTCTCTTGCTTTGAAGGCCAAGGTTGTGTGCCTTGATGAACATGATGAAGTTGAAGCATGCCCGAACAACCTTCCTCCCGATGATCTTGAACAAGCCCTCCATGGTCACATAGCTCTTGCAACAAGGACTTTTGGCGTGACCCGGCCAAGGCAAAGGCTCAAGTTGATCATGCAAACAATCCAAGTGGGAAGAAGGAGTTTGCTAATAGGATAAAGACTTGCTACAATTGTCATAACAAGCATCACTTCATCAAGATTGTCCTTATGAGAATAGAGAGCAAAACGGTGGAAGGCTTGTCCTCAAGGGCGAATCAAACATGATACAAAAGAAGCCTTTTGTCAAGAGGAAGCCATTCTTCAAGAAAGCACCAAGAATTGTGTTGTTGACTCAAGAAGAGTATCCTTCCGAGGATTCCGAAGAAGAAGAAGAACCCACTCGTGAGGTGGCCGCTTTGGCCATTGTATCAACTCCACCTCCTTCTCTCTTCGAATCCCCCAATGAGAACCTCTCCATCAACACCGCTCGTTGCCTCATGGCTTCCGTCACCGAGGTATCATCTTCTACTCCCAAGACTATGCATGAAATAGATGATAAAACTAGTCTTGTGATTAAGAAAGAACTTGTTGCTTCCGATACTATTGTGGCTAACTTGCAAGGTGAAGCTAAGGCATATGTTGAGTCTCTCTTGAGACAACTTGATGCGGCCGAAGAAATCCTTGATGACAAGGGAAAAATTGAGAGAGAGGATTCTCTCACCATAGCATCCTTGAATGCTTCCATAGAATCCTTGAATGCTTCTCTTGAAGAAGAGAGTGAATATAGAACCTCTCTTGAGGAAAGAATTGAGTCTCTTGATGATAAAAATGATGAAATAATTGCTAAAATCATTAAGGATAGAGATCATGTCTTTGCTAAATATAAAGTGATTAAAAAGGAGAAAGCCGAGTTTGTGGTTGCTAATGCTAGACTCCTTGAGGATGTGGAGAAACTTAACAAGGCTCACAAGGCCTTGGAAAGTACCCACTCTCTTCTAGTCAAGTCTCATGAGCAACTTCAAACTCAACTTTCAAATCTAACTCACCTAGCACCTCTACTCCCTCTTGTGATCATGCAAATGTTATTGAGGAAAATGCTAGGTTGAAGGTTGAGCTTGCCAAGGCCACTAGTGCCAAGACCTCTATTCCTAAAGGTAAAGAAAAGGTTGTTGCTCAAATTTTTGAGCAAAAGCCACACAAAGGGAAGGAGGGCCTTGGTTATGTGGCCAAGGCAAAGAAGAAGAAGAGCAACACCAATGCCAAGCCCGCACAAGCCAAGACTCCATTGCGGGTGGTAATGCCACTAGGGGCAAGACCACTCGTAGTGACTTTGCGGGGCATAACAATCCCAACTACATTCTTTATGTTGATTATTATGGGATGTTTATGCAAAATATGTTGGTCCTTATGATGGTTACATTGCTTACTCTATTTGGGTTCCTAAGACCCTTGTTGCTAACAAAAGAGGACCCATTGAGAAATGGGTACCTAAAACCAAGCAATGATTTCTTGTAGGACTATGCTTCCGGTGGGTCTAAATGGGTGGTTGATAGTGGATGCACTAGTCATATGACCGGAAGCAAGAGATCATGACGGAGTTGGGACCAAATATAAATCAAGCATCCGTCTCCTATGGTGATAAATCAAAAGCGGAGGTAACGGGTCTCGGCAAGGTGGTAGTTGCAAAGGATATCACCCTTGTAAATGTCATGCTTGTCGAGTCCCTCGGTTACAATCTTATGTCCGTTCGTGCACTTAATAAGATGAATTTTGATGTCCATTTTACTATTGATATGGTGGTACTCTTGAGGAGCAAGACTCTAAAGGTCATGTTCGTTGGGTATGTTGAAAATGAGTTGTTCGTGGTGGACTTTTCGGGGTCTACCAACACTCAAGCAATATGCCTATTCGGAAAGGCCGACGTGGGATGGTTGTGGCATCGCCGCTTGTCCCATGTCAACATGAGAACTTTGCAAAGTCTTCACAAGGGTGGCCACATTCTTGGACTAAAAGACAATGTTTCTTTTTCTAGAGATCGTCTTTGTAGGGCTTGTGTTGAAGGAAAGATGCATGATTCTCCCCATCCAAGCAAGACCATCATTTCATCAAAGAGGATATTGGAACTTCTTCATGTTGATCTCTTTGGTGCCGTGCCTCAACCTAGTCTTGGTGGGAAGAAATATTGTTTGGTGATTGTTGATGACTATTCAAGATTTACTTGGGTTTATTTCTTCAAGACGAAGGATGAGACCCAACAAGCCGTCATCGACTTTTCCAATAAGTTCAACGCCAATACAATGTCCCTATTTGGTCATTAGGAGTGATAATGGCTCCGAGTTCAAGAACTACACCTTAAATGAGTTTCTTAGTGAAGAGGGGATTCGTCATCAATATTCCGCTGCATATACCCCTCAACAAAATGGTGTAGCCGAAAGGAAGAACCGGACTCTCATGGATATGGCAAGGTCTATGTTGGCGGAGTTTAAGTCTCCGCTATTCTTATGGGCCGAGGCTATCTCCACGGCGTGTCATTCATCTAACCGGCTATTCTTTCGAGTTGGCAAGAAGTTTACATCTTATGAGATGCTCACCGGCAACAAGCCCAATGTCTCCTACTACCGAGTATTTGGTTGTAAGTGTTTCTATAAGAACAAAAGTGTTCGTTTGTCTAAATTTGAATCTAAAGCTTTAGAGGGTGTTTTTGTTGGGTACGGTGCCGAATCTCACACCTATAGAGTCTATGACAAACCGTTGGGAAAGTCATAGAATCTTGTGATGTGAGGTTCGATGAGAATGACGGCTCCCAAGTGGCGCAATTTCATGTTTGTGATGTAGATAATGAAGAGCCTCAAGATGCTATAAGAAGAATGGGCATTGGTTTCCATCGTCCCGTTGAGATTCATTACGAGTCTCCTCAAGCAAGTCCAAGCTCCATTCAAGTGGAGGCCTCTTCATCACAAGTTGAAACGGCGCCTATCATGGAAGCAAATGATGCACCCCCAAGAACAAGTTCAAGACCCTCCTCATGTTGACCAAGTTGCTATGCAAGAACCAAGTTCTCCTATTGTTGATGCTAGCCAAGGTCATGACCAAGATCAACCCTCTCCTTCATTGTTGAAGATGTGCTTCAAGATGATCAAGGTCAACATTCCGGTCAAGACGGGGACTCAAATGATCAAGATGATCAAGAGATACCTCCAAGATGCAATAGAGATATCGAAGCCCGTCGTAAAGCAAGAATTGTAAAGACTTTGAAAAAAGAGTCACCATCTAGAAAACATCCTTGGTGACCACAAGAAGGGTGTTACCACAAGAAGGCAATTGGCAAACTTTAGTGAACATCAAGCTCATATTTCCATGGTGGAACCAAAGAAAGTGTTTGAAGCTCTTGAAGATCCGGATTGGTTAGAAGCTATGCATGATGAACTCAATAACTTCAAGCGCAACAAAGTGTGGAATCTAGTTGAGAAGCCAAAAGATTGCCGCAATGTTATAGGCACAAAGTGGATATTCAAGAACAAGCAAGATGAGCATGGAATGGTTGTGAGGAACAAGGCAAGATTGGTTGCACAAGGGTACTCTCAAGTTGAAGGCATTGATTTTGGAGAGACTTATGCACCCGTGGCTCGCCTTGAGTCCATCCGTATCCTTCTTGCATATGCATCACATCATAACTTTAAATTGCAACAAATGGATGTGAAAAGTGCTTTCTTAATGGTCCTTTAAAGGAGTTGGTATATGTTAAGCAACCACCGGGTTTCGAGGACCCTAAATTCCCTAACCATGTCTACAAGCTTGATAAGGCGCTCTATGGTCTCAAACAAGCACCTCGTGCTTGGTATGAGCACCTAAGAGAG
Source organism: Poa pratensis (assembly GCA_947311845.1). Taxonomy (NCBI): domain Eukaryota; kingdom Viridiplantae; phylum Streptophyta; class Magnoliopsida; order Poales; family Poaceae; genus Poa; species Poa pratensis. Next base: position 18,749,303 of record CAMZMU010000069.1, read on the forward strand.
CTATTGCTAGACCGTGGATTTGAATTGGGGCAAATCGATCCCACTCTCTTTACAAGAGGGTCAAAGGGGAGCTTTTCATATGCCAACTTTATGTTGATGATATTATATTTGGCTCATCTAACAAAGCTTTCAATGATGAATTTTCAAAGCTTATGACCGATAGGTTCGAGATGTCTATGATGGGCGAATTGAAGTTCTTTCTCGGTTTTGAGATCAAGCAATTGAATGAAGGGACTTTCATCTCTCAAACCAAATATACCCAAGACATGCTCAAGAGGTTCAATATGCACAATGCTAAGGGCAAGCGGTTTCCCATGGACACCAAATGCCATCTTGAACTTAACCCGACGGTATCGATGTTTGCCAAAAACTTTATCGCTCTATGATTGGTTCTTTGCTTTATCTTTGTGCATCTAGACCCGATATTGTGTTGAGTGTAGGGGTGTGTGCAAGGTATCAAGCCGCTCCTAAAGAAAGCCACATGGTGGCGGTCAATAGAATCCTTCGATATTTGGTTGATACCCCAAGGTTTGGTTTGTGGTACCCAAAGGGCACTAATTTCTCTCTTGCCGGGTACACGGATTCGGATTGGGCCGGTTGCAAGGATGATAGGAAATCAACTTCCGGGGCATGCCAATTTCTTGGTAGGTCCTTGGTGAGTTGGTCTTCTAAGAAGCAAAATTGTATATCTCTATCTTCCGCCGAAGCCGAGTATGTGGCGGCCGCAAGTGCATGCACTCAATTGTTATGGATGAGGCAAACTTTAAAGGAATACGGTGTCAATTGTGACAAAGTGCCTCTTTTATGTGACAATGAAAGTGCTATCAAGATTGGCCACAATCCGGTGCAACACTCAAGAACGAAGCATATTGAGATTCGTCATCATTTTATTCGGGATCATATTGCTCGTGGTGATATTGAGCTTGGCTATATTCCAACCAAAGATCAACTTGCCGACATTTTCACGAAGCCACTTGATGAAGCAAGATTCACCTTCTTGAGGCATGAGCTAAATATCGTGGATTCTAGGAGCTTGACTTGACCATCTTGCATACACACCTATATTTTTGACTATCTATTTGGTTTAGGTGTAGGCATGGACATAGGGGGAGTGCGGTCCTAATCCATTGGACTATCCCTCCCCCCATTATGCCGATAGTAAGAACTCATTTGCTCTCTATATTCGTTCTATGAATTGTGAGCTTAAATGACGAGTAGTGGCCGTGAACCCAAGATACATCTTCGCGGTGTCACACCACACACTCATACATGGTGGCCTAGGCCACCGCCCTCCTCTTTGTGAGGAGTTGGATCTTATTTGGGCTTATTGGATTTATTTGGGTTTTCTAGACCTTTTATTTTGTCTTTGGGAGAAACACTTGGAAATTGGCTTTTATATTTGATCTTGCAACTTCCAAGTGCGTATCCCACCATCAGTGACTTTGTTCTCATCCTAAGCCTTTCCTACCTAAAAACATGCTCCTCTTGCAACATACATGTCTCCCACAAAATTCTGGCAGTTTTGGAGCTTTGGGTCCGGAGACTCCGGTGTGCAACACCGGAGACTCCGGTCTGTCCAGAGTCTCCGCCCTAAACCTGGAAAACTCCGGCTCAGGCCGGAGACTCCGGTGTTTAGGCCGGAGACTCCGGACCCGGTCGTTTCACTGGGTTCCTTAAGGGCACGGGGTGGGGAGCTGTGAAACAACTCCTCATTCACCCCCGTCCCCAACCTCTCCCCAGTCGCCGCCGTGCTCCAAGCTCGCCTCCGGCCGCTCCCCGCCGGAATCCGCCGTGCCACCGGCTCCTCCACCTCCCAAGCGTCGGGGATCTTCCTCCCCTCCGTTTGAATCTCACCATGAAGGACACGGGTACCACTCTCTCTCTTCCTCTAGGATTCTTCCTAGATCTAGTTTTGAGAGTAGTTCTTGTTGAAATTCTTGGTGTAGAACCTTTAGGATGGCAATGTACTCTCTAGGAAATTGTTGGTGTCGATTTTTCGTTCAGATTTGACCTAGGTTGGAAGTTCCTGTCTCAGGCCGGAGATTCCGGTCCCCCTGACCGGAGACTCCGGTGTGGCCGGAGACTCCGCCCCCTGAGACCGGAGACTCCGGCCCAGATCTCTCTGAAGAAAATTTCTCTCCAATTGTTTCTCTTTTGATTCCATGGACATGTATGCTTATCTCAATGCTACCTATCTACTCCTGTTTCACAGCTAACAAAAGGTACCCCGGTGCTTCATCCTCATCCTCGAATATCAAGAAGAAGAAGCTTCAAGGTCGAGACTACTTGGTCTATGATGCAGAACAAGACAAGCATGTGCAGAGTGGTGACCTAAAGAAGCAAAAGGCTGCTGAGGCTGCTCGGGCTAGGCAAGAGGCTAACCTCCTTCGAGAAGAAAGGGCCAAGAAGGCTAAGTTTGACAACATCACCACTTTGAAGGACTTGAACAAGGAGGAGTTCCGCTCCATGAGGGCACAAATTTCTATGACATGCCCAACAATTCAACCGATGGTCACTTTTGGAGAAGGGAGCAAGAGCTCATTATGAAGGAACTCTATGCAAATTTGGACCCAAAAGCCCTTGTGTGTCCACAAAAACCTTGCAGTTTGAAGTGTTGGCCAAGAAGGATTACTTTAAGGAAGCAATTTGGGTTGCTAGAAAGATTGGTCTTGAGCACCTCATTTCCCTCCAACAAGATTATGATATTGAGATGGTGCAACAGTTTTTGCCACTCTTGTGCTTGGAGATGAGGAGGACACCAAAATGACTTGGATGACGGGGCCTCTCAAAGTTAGTGCACACTTTTCAGAATTGGAGAAGCTTTGGGATATGTGTTCAAAGGTGTGAACATTTCCGTTGGTCGAAGAATGCATGTTGAAGGAGTGGCCTATGATAAGAAGCTCCTCGCCCCTCTTGCTGCCAAAGATGGTGCCATTGCTACCACCAAAGGTCTCAAGCCCATCTACAACATTTTGATTCGCATGTTTCGTTGGAGCATTGCACCTCAAGCCGGGAATACGGATGCTATCCGTGGAGCTCTTGTCAACCTCATGCATCATTGCCACACGACATACCTTGCCGGACCGGATTGCCAAGGGGTTGAGATTGATGTCATGGACTATATCCGGTGTGAGATCAACATTGCTATTTATGAGAGGAAGAATCCTATGTATGCTCCCTATGTCATGAAGCTCATCCTCAAAAAGATTCCCAAACTCGATCAATCCCGTTTCAAGAAACACACCTATGGTTACCTTCAAGTGCTCGGCCATCATCTTGCTCAAGCCACTTATGAAGAGGTAGAGGCGCGAGAAGCGCCTAGGGCAAGAAGGAAAAATGCCACTCCACCCTCTTGGGCTCATGGTGGCAAGGAAAGAGTCAACAATGAGATGAAGAATGTTTCGTGGTGGAAAAGGGCTATGATGTGCATGGGTGTTGCGGTGCACAAGGAAAACCATCAAACCTATGTTACCAACAAGAAGATCTTGTCCAACCAAGCCCATATGATGAAGGAATGCGCAAAATCAACAATGGTGGCACCACTCCTCCTCGCCAAGAAGATGAACCCGAAACTCCGCCATCCGAAGCAACTATTCCTCTTGAGAAGTGGAATGTGGATATCTTTCCTTGGAATGATTATGATGATGTGACCTCCATGCCTACTTCCTCTCGCAACACCGGAAAGGCTCCTATGCGCAATGAAGAAGAAAGTGATGAGGAAGACGAAAGTGAAGAAGCAAGTGGTGAAGCAAGTGGAGATGATCGTGATGCTGAAAGTGGGGATGATGATGACTATGATGAAGACGACGAGTGATCGCCTTGGGTTTCGTTAGCATCGCTCTTTTCCCTTTTTGGCGTTTCGATGCCAAAGGGGGAGAAGTAGTTCTACTAGGTTCTCTCGTGGGATTTGCATGGGTCGGACACAAGCATGCTCGTTTATCATTTCTTTGAAGCTTGTGTCCTTTTATCTTTGTTGTTGAACTTATTTGCTTTTATTCGTATGAGACTATGTTTTATTCCGTCTGTGTGGAACTTATGGATATTTCATTCTATCTATGGTTGAGATGGTATCTATCTTTGTGATGATATATTTTTGTGCATTGGTTTATATTCTACAATATTATGCACAAGGTATGTTCCTTCCTCTCAAACCATTATCTTGATATGTTTGTGCTTATGAAATTTATCATGTTCAATATTTCTTGTGAGTTGTCTCTCCTCTACATGTTGAGCATTTGTATTCAAATGCAAACTACTTGTATGCACACATGTAGGGGGAGCCTCTCGAATCCTTTGTGGAACATGTCGATATTTGTTGTGTGATTTATTGCAAATCCGAGTGTTGTCATCTAACACCAAAAAGGGGGAGATTGAAAGGGCATATTTTATATCCCTAGTTTTTGTGTGTTAGGCAACAACACTAGGATATATCTAAGTGATGTTAAGTGGTGCAGGAGTCAAAAGAAATATTTGCACGTTGCATCGAAACACTTGACAGGAAAAAGAAGTCTGCTTTGCTTGCCCAGTCCGGAGTCTCCGGTTCAGGGGCTCAGGGGCCGGAGTCTCCGGCCTCTCAGGCTTTGACACTTTCGACGGCAGCTACGGTATAGGGTCCGGAGTTACCCCGGAGTAACCCCGGAGTCTCCGCCCACCGGAGTCTCCGCACCTCCGGTCCGGAGTCTCCGCCCCAGACAGATTTTGAAGCGAAGTGACCAAGCGACGGCAGCTGCGGTATCGGGTCCGGAGTGACCCCGGAGTACCCCCGGAGTCTCCGACTTCCAGTCCGGAGTCTCCGGCCCAAGTGGACAGAAACGGCTAGTTTTTCTGGAGGGGTATAAATACCCCTCCACCTACCTCCAGCCAGCTAGCTCGCCCAAACTTGAAGTCTCCATTATTGCAAGCTCAAGAATCACTAGATCTCCCAATCCCTCCACCCAAACTTGTTGATACTTGGAGGATTGAAGGAGAAGGCCCGGATCTACATCTTCACCAAGCCGTTCTTCATTTCCCCCTCATTACTTGAGGGCCCCTTGGCTAGGATTTCCATTAGGAAAACCTAGCTTCTTATTGTACTCACTTGTTGTCTTTGTGACAGATTTGTAGCTGTTCGGGAGCCCCCAATCCTCTTGTGGGTTGTGCCCCGGATCGTTGTTGTAAGGGCTCGGATTCCGCCTTGAAGGATTCCGATAGTGGAAGGTGAACCAAACCTTTGTGGTGCGGTTCATCGGAGAATAAGGTGATGCCTTTGTGGCGGTTGAGTTTTGACCTTTGTGGTAGCTCACACCTCTCCAACGAGACGTACTCCCCTAAAAAGGAGGAACTCGGGATTACATCCGTGTCTCCGCGTGCTTTCACTTCGGTTACTTCTATCCTTGTTTATAGTCTTTACTTCGTGTACCTTGTTTAGTTGCTAGCTTGTCATATAGGTAAATTCACCTTAGTTGCATATCTAGAGAATTTACCTTTTGTGTCAAGCCTAATTTGAAAAAGTACTAAAATTGAAGTAGCACCTATTCACCCCCCTCTAGGTGTCATACCGATCCTTTCACACGAGAATGCAGTGGTTCCCAAGGTCCAAGATCCAACTTGCTATGGGCTCGAGCCCACCTCAACACGCCCACTCTTCACCCTCCGAAGCTGGAGTTAGAGCATCTCCAGTCGAGGCGCCCAAATGGCCGCCCAAAGGCCTTCCAGACAGGCTGTTTGGGCGCCGTCCGGACGGCCTGGCGCCTTTGGGCGCCCTCGCTCCCCACTCGCGGCGCCCAATTTTTTTTTTGGAAATTTAAACTTCATCAAATTTCATTCAAACTTTACGAAATTTTACATATTTTAATGAAATTTATAAAACCTATTAATCTACTGGCGGCGGTGGTACTGGCGCCTGAAGGCATCGTACGGGTCCTCCTCCTCCTTCTTCACGCTGGCGTCGCCGCTGCTTGGTCCTACACCATCGTCCTCCTCCTTGATGCGGCTAGGGCCGACGCCGTCGTCGACGGTGAGGTCGAAGAAGGGAACGCCATTGGCCTTGGCGTGCTCGAAGGCCGACCACGCGCAGGCAGCGGGCCCGTCGTTCATGGAGGCGGCGGCGACGGCCTGCGCGATGGCGTTGTCGTCCGTGCCTGCCTGTGCCGTCACGAGCTCGGCCAAGAGCGGCGACAGACCCGGCTCCGCCTTGACCTTCATCTGCTCCGGTTTCGGCGTGAGCAGAGGCGAGGCGCGGGAGCGGGAGGAGGAGGAGGAGGCCGCCGAGCGCGACGAGGACGCCGACGAGCGCGACGAGGCACGTGGCGCCCATAGGCGAGGCGCGGGAGGAGGTGGGGGACGAAGGCGCCGCCGCCGGCCAATCGAGGAGAGACCCGCCATTGCGGATGTGCTCCAAGACGAAGTGGAGTGTGCGCCCACGCACGCCCTAGAACGCCTCGCAGCCGGCGACGTTCTTGTCCACCGGCGGCGGCCTAGGGCCGTCCCAGCGGCGCATCTCCTCGTCGAAGAGGCACTGGAACGCCTCCTCGTAGCGGCCGTAGTTGGCCTCGTTGTCCGGGTCCCAGCGTGGGTCCTGACACATCTCCGACGTCAGTTCGCGCCAGTAGTGTGAGATCATGGCGGGGGCGAAGTCGCGGTTCGCCCGCGTCAGCGGGCGCGGCACCGGGATCGCCCAGCGGTGGCCGACGCGCATGTCGGGCGGCACGGGGTAGCCGTTGTCTCGCAATGCCTCCGACTACTCGCGGAGGAGGGTGCGCGGCGCGAAGCGTTCGCCGCCGCGCCCCCAGTGCGGTTCGCGGTGGCGGGCAGAGAAGGAAGAGAAGAGAGCGCCGTAGAGCGGTGGCATTAACGCCGCTGCCTTTGACGACGGCTTTGACCACCGCCAGTTGAAGTCGCGTCTCACTGACAGGCATGGCCCGCGCGTCGGAGGCAGACGTGGCGTCGCGTTTCGTTCCGTCCGGGGCCGCCCGAAGCCTCTCCAAGTTGAGGGCGTGGGCTGGTCATGCCAGACACAAAACTGGGCCGCGCCGGACCCCAAAACACATTTGGACGGCGCGAGTGGAAACGAAAACCTATCCGACACGCCCCAAAAAGGTTTGGCAGGCTGTTTGGGCGCCCAGACTAGAGATGCTCTTACATGCGTGCACCGCCACGCCCGGCTGATGCCGGTGACAGGTCGTAGGAATATATCCTCGTGCGTAGATAGCTCAGCTAGCGGTATGGTATTAATCAATTTTGTTGACATGGAAGCGATGTGGTATTTTTGCCTTGAGTACTACGCTCAGGCTGAGGACCAGCACGCGGCCTTAGAGCATCACTAGCAGTGCCCTTAAAAGGGCCAATCCTTAAAAATAACCACTTTTTTACGGGTTGGGGGAGGGGAAAAACGAACTAGCAGAACCCTTAAATCCGTAAAACTGTAAAAAAAATTGAGGGTTGACCTCTATTTTTCCAGTAGAACCTGTAGAAATGAGGGTCCAAGAGGAAAACAGCAAATGACCCCTATTTTGGTGTGGCGGACGCGCGGTCTGAAGCTTCAGCTTCTTCCCCACCGCGCGCGCCCGCCGCCGCCTCCGAATCCGCCCGGCCCCGCTGCCGCCGCCTACGCATCCGCCCGCCACCGCCGCCGCCTCCGCATCCGGCCTCCCCACCCCATTCCGGCACCATCCCCTACCGCATCCGGCCTCCCCCACCCCGTCGCCCGGCTCGCCGCCCTCCGGCCGCCCCCGTCGCGGCCCTGCCGCCTCCGGCCGCTACTGCCCCCGCCGCGCATCTGCCAGCCCCAGCCGGCGCTCACGGCCCCGCCCCCGCCCCCGCATCGGCCCGACCCCGCCCCCGCCCTCGCGTCCGCCCGCTGCGCCCCGGCTCGGCCGAGCTCGAGCGACCACGTCCGCCCGCCACCGTCCCCTGCGCCCACTCGCCCCGGCTCGCCGCCCTCGCCTCCCGACGCGGACGCCCGCAGTCCACATGTATGTGTTCCTTTTCTTTTTTCTTTGCTCTATTTTAATTTGTATGTGTTCAAACTATTATTGTATATACTCAAATATTGCCTATATTTTGTACATTGTAGATGGACACCGACGATTCCATCACCGATGGTTCCGGTTGGTCGTCGTCGGATGATTCTGACATAGACGATTTGCTTCAAGACGACGATGCCGAGATGATGATCGCCGTCCTGGCCGTGCAAGAGCTAGAGGACCGAGCGAAGCTGCTCGATCAGAGAAGGGGGTCGCAGATGGGTCGCATTTGCATCCAACGGAACCGTGCTCGCGCCCACGACCAACTGATGCAAGACTACTTCGCCGAGGTACCAACGTACCCACCTCGCCTCTTCCGGAGAAGGTACCGAATGCGTCGTAGTCTGTTTGTGAAAATTGTGAGGACAACTCCAAGTATTTCAAAAGGCGGAGAAACGCCGCAGGCACCATGGGGTTTAGTGCATTCCAAAAGATATCGGCTGCAATGTGGGTGATCGCCTATGGCGTACCCGCGGACTATACCGATGAGTATCTGCGCATTGGCCAGGATACAACCACGGAGTCCGTCCGCAAGTTTGCCAAAATGATCATTCGCTTGTATGGTGATTCGTATCTCCGAGCACCCAATGAGCAGGATACAAAGAGGTTGATGGAGATGAATGAAAAAAGGGGATGGCCGGGCATGCTTGGTAGTCTTGATTGCATGCATTGGACATGGAAAAATTGTCCAAAAGCATGGCATGGTATGTATTGTGGTAAAAGCCATGATCCTACCATTGTGCTTGAGGCGGTAGCATCGGAGGACTTGTGGATTTGGCATGCATATTTCGGTTTACCGGGAACAATGAATGACATCAATGTGCTAGCAAGGTCCCCTTTATTTGATAGACTAGTTGCAGGAGATGCTCCACATTGCAACTACAAAGTCATGGACAATGAGTACTCAATGGGATACTATCTCACCGATGGCATTTATCCTGAGTGGGCAACTCTTGTGAAGTCCATTAAGGAGAAAAATGGAGTCGCCTTAACCAAAAAGGAGGCTATTTTTACCAAGGCACAAGAGTCAGCCCGCAAGGACATTGAGAGAGTTTTTGGTGTTTTGCAAGCAAGATTTGTCATAGTTCGGGGTCCAGCTCGTTTTTGGGACAAAAAGACCCTGGTGAACATTATGAAATGTTGTGTGATTCTACACAACATGATCCTTGAGGATGAAAGGGGTTTGAATTTGCCTTGTTTCTATGACAATGTTGGAACCCGAGTGCAACCGGAAAGAAACCCAAATCGCCTACAAGCTTTTCTCCAAACACATCGAGACATTGAGAGTGCCAGCACTCATCGCCAGCTGCAGAAGGATCTTGTTGAGCACCACTGGCAGCTATATGGGCGTCGCGAACGCTAATAATCTACCATTGTTTTACTTTTCCATCTCCTATTTGATTCGAACAATTATTGTATTTTCGAAAAACCGTTGTTGTAATAACTTGAATGATTATTATTTGTTTCAAAGTACTATTTGGTGTTGTAATAATAACTCTGAATGATTATTGTTTTCTTCAAACTATTATTGTTCTATGAAAATTGTGATGAAACATACATGTCAGTTTTAACGGTTGGGGTTGCGGCGTCTAGCAGTGCCCTCAAACCCAACCCTTATAACGGAATATTCTGTTTTACGGGTTGGGTTTGAGGGTACTGATCTACGCCCTCTGTTTCGAACCCTTAAAACTGCCATTTCTCGACCCTTATTTGGTTTTTAAGGGTTACCCTTTTAAGGGCACTGCTAGTTATGCTCTTACTATTCAAGCGGCCCGCAAAAAATAGAGGTCAGCCATATCGCAAATTCACAATAGAGCTTACTTGTAAATGGGTCAAATTCAAAGCAAAACTTGACAAACAAAAACAGTTTAGCATGACTGGTGTTAATGGGCCAAATCTTTGGGTCAGTTTAAAATAACAATAACTCATAAAATCTCTGATATCATAAAAACCACATGTTAAGACTTAAGAGCATATCCACAACTCCCAATAGGTGCTATTGCAAGCGCCGACACAGATTTTCGCTCTACTGGGGCCGACTTCTCTCACCGGTGGCTCTCAATAAACAGTCCCAATACATTCTGACCATATTTTTTCACTAATACAAGACATTTCGCCTAGAATAAAATCATAATATATAGTTTCCAACATATAAAATAGTTCCATGACAAGAAATAAATAAGTTTCAGAGGGTAGCGTCCTGGCCCGGGACGCTATGCTGTTCGCCTGCATGTTGACAACCAGACATCCATTTAGAACACACTATATTCTGATGTTGGAGTGATGATGGATTCATAGCAATAGTAGTAATAGCAATTTTTTATATGCGACATGAGATTTATTTTTGACAAAGGTAATATATTAATATCAAGAAGATACCGGTTACATCTAACCTTTGCACCAACATAACAGATATCAAGGATGCACACAACCAAAGGGGGAAAAGAAGAAGAAAGAAAAAAAGACCCCGCCACATTGATCAATCACTCGTAGCAGTCGGATTCCAACTACCAATATAACACCCATAACTACAGAAGAGGTTCTCCACAAATGAACCTCAAACAAGGGAATAGTGCACAAGCGACTTCATCGCCCAATCATTTATTATAGGTTTTTACCGAGGAGAAGATCTGAAACCTCCACACAATGCTTTCAACAAGAAAAATGCCACAACCAGGTACAACCAATAAGGGCCAGACCTTGGGTTTTCACTCTGGATATCGAGTCCTGCACTTAGACATCACCACCTGAACTGAAGCCCTCAAATGTTGCTGACCCCACCAAAGCCGTCGCTGCAAAGCACGACCAATCACTAGACTCACATGCACATGCACAATACGACCCTGCAGCCACCCGCACAACAGGCTGTGAAGCAATGTCCTTTGTCGCATCCAAGAAGCTGCACCCGCCAACATTGGTCATCCAATCATAACTGTCTTGACATTCCCGGCCACTACCCAACACCACGGTCGGAAATCGACATGTCCCATGGCTTCAACGAAAAGCAGAGCTTCGCGACATGCCTAGTTGGAACCCTCAGGGTTTAAATTGTAGACGCACATGACCGAATCACATCTAAACTACTGTAGATCTTTAGGAGCACAAATGTGATTTGCCAATCCTTGAAGACCGCCAACAGAGCACCCACGAAGCTACAACGACGACTAGCGTCGCTTCACTGGCCCAGCCTTTAACTGTAGCAAGGCGCAAGCAACGAGCAAAATGGTCACGACCCTTTGGGCACAAATCAGATCCATAATCAGCCAGCGCCGCCGCCGCGAGAAACACTATCGCTCCTCCTCCTATCCCTCTGATGTACAGCGCCGCCGCCTCGCCTGCCGACGTGACGTGCACGACCCTGTCAACGTTGACGCTCTGTGCGAAGCAGCTTCGTCAGGGTGCCTCCTATTCCCGCCGCTTTTGTTGGTCGGGGGCCGCCGCCAGGGCCGGCTAGAGAGGCCCAAACCGGCGGCGCTGGCTAAGGTTTGAGTCGCCTCCGGCGCAAGCGACCTGGGAGGCCGAACCGTCTTTTTCCTCATTGAAAAAAAAGATGCATTCAGTGCCTTTTTACTACTGGATTGTATAATTATCTCCTATTTTCTGTGGCGGATTTGTTATGCTTGGGGATTGGCCCACTAGTATTAAAACGTGTCTTATATGCAAGAAAGAAATGCACAAAAAGAGTGGGCGTATGGGGTAAGGATGAGCGAAACCAAAGGCAAGGTATAGAGGTACTTGGTTACGGCTGGGAGCTACCCCGCAGCCCGCGCCCTCCAGAGCAACAATCAGGTTTTGCCATAAGCCCCCACAGGGGGAGAGATGACAATTCCCACCCTCACATCAGGAGAGAGCATAGCAATGCTCGCTCACAGAAGGCCCCAGGGGAAACCAGGGGTTCTAGCCTTCGAGGACCTGATCTAACTCGCCATGGGCCTCGAGCCCACCTCAACACGTCCACTCTTCGCCCTCCAAAGCTGGAGTTACAGGCGTGCACCACCACGCTCGGCTGATGCACGTGACAGGTCGTAGGAATATATCCCGGTGCGTACAGTGCTCAACTGCCGGTATGGTATTAATCATTTTTTGATGGCGCAGAATCGATGCGGTATACACTCGACCGGGCTGAGGACCATCACGCGGCCTTTTACTACTCGGGCTAGAACGCGGCCCAGCCTTCTTCTTCACAGGTTCTGTTTCTTTGTTTTCTCATCCAGAATTGTTTCTCCCTCAAAAAAATCCAGAATTCTTTCTTTTTCCTTGACCATGCTACCACGGAAATACTACAAACAGTCACCAATCCTTGAACTCCTGGAAAATTGGAAGCCAGCCCCATCAAATTCACAAAAAAATCGAGCTTCTTGATGGCCCTGAAGTGCCTTCAAATGCTTGGGATCAACTTGATAACCTTGTGGACCCGTTGGCCCATGAATGAACGGCTTTCAGTACATCAGGTCAGAAAGAGTTCACACACATCTGTCAGTCATCGACAAGGCTAGAACGATAGGTTTGAGCATGAGGATCCAATTCTGAATCTAACATGTTGTTATAGCCTCAACACAATCGATCTCATATCGATGTTTGGCACTGCTATTATTCAGTACATATTCAAGCTGAAAGTTACCTTTTGTCCTGCCTCTTACAACTAGTAGAGAGCAAGTCAAGCAGTCACCCAGAAACTTTTCCAGCTAAGCAAACCAAGAAAGCAAAGTCAGCACCTGCTGTATCATAGCATCCCTTAAAGCACCACTGGACATAAGTTCTCGCAATGTTAGTTCATCGGCTGGACAGATAGAACAGTCTTATAATGTTCTAAACTAACCTGCAAATCACAAACTTCACCGCCAAGCTGACTAAGTGCCCTAATTTTTGGCAAAAGAACACAACAGGGATCGCCACTCATGAAATGCATAACAGGGACTTCTGGAAATACCACTACCATACACTTGTAACACAGAACCTTAGATTTTGGGACGTTATCATATTGCCACATGTATCTTTGCAAAACACTTTCAACTTATCTTTTCCGCCATAATCCTTGATGCCGAGTTGTATATTACAAGTATCATGGGCAAAATTCTGCTCATTTAGAAATTAAAGAAAAGAGAAGTGTGTGTAGCTAGTCAAAGTACTGAAGTGACTCTCATCTAGAATTTACAACAATTTCGAGCCTCTTGGTGGCCCTGAAGACTGAAGTGCCTTCAAATGCTTGGGATCATCTTGATAACCTGGTGGAACTGGGACCCGTTGGCCCATCACACACATCTGTCAGTCATCGACAAGGTTAGAACAATAGGTTTGAGCATGAGGATCCAATTCTGAATCTAATATGTTGCTATAGCCTCAACACAATCGATCTGATATCGCTGTTTGGCACTGCTATTATTCAGTACATATTCAAGCTGAAAGTTACCTTTTGTCTGCCTCGTACAACTAGTAGAAGAGCAAGTCAAGCAGTCAACCAGAAACTTTTCCTGCTAAACAAAGCAAGAAAGCAAAGTCAGCACCTGCTGGCATCCCTTAAAGCACCACTGGACATAAGTGAATGTTAGTTCATCGGCTGGACAGATAGAAAAGTCTTATAAAGTTCTTGCTTTGTTTAGCATCCCTTAAAGCACCACTGGACATAAGTACTGAAAAGTCTTATAATGGGAACAACAAGGATGGCAAAGCACATCAACAACTGCTGAAACAAAGGAGGGATACGGTAGCAAGTTTACCACTTCATATACTAGCTGCCGAGAACTGTGGTGGGAAGCCTCTATACAGGTGAGCATGCAACATTTTGTGCTTTGACACTTACATCCGCTCGAGCCGCAATTCCTTGAGCCCTAGTGCAAAATACTCTATATCCGGACTCTCCGAGTCCGAGGAAGTGCTTCTGAACCGAGGCCCGTGTAATGAGGGAACGAGATCGTCTGACTTACTTGTTTCTACGTCAGAGGGACGTTAAACGCCCAGCGCCGTCGATGAGCAATCATACGGCAACAAAATCTAGCGCCATGTTTGCTCGGCTGGAAGCCAAAACAAGCGGCCCAAGTGGCCCTGTACGACGCAAGCGAGGGGAAAAAAATTCACACAACACCACCGGAACAAGATCAACGAGAACGAGATCGCCGGAGCTGGAGGAGCGTGTCGTCTTCGTCCTCCCACGTGGCTGTTCGAGCACTTGCTGAACCTGCTCCCAGCGGAACCGTGCTCTGTCGCTGCTGTTGCGCCGGTTGCGCAGTGCGTGCCGCCACGGCTGGCAAGGCCATACGCTGCCTAGATGCCTGTTGTGCTGCTGCTCGCGCTCGCTCCAGTCGAGTTCGCGACGACGGCAAGTTCTTCGACATTTATTTGGCGTGGATCGAGGACATGTAAACGAGCACACCACACCGCCACACCGGTGCTCTGGTTGCCGCCCGGGCTCAAAAACTTCCTGCTGGGTGGAGATAATTGGCCGAGGGTGGCTTCATTGAACAATGGCTTCATTGAACAATGGCGAGACATGGCCATGGCGTGGCTGGGTGGAGAAATGGCCAACCGCCATGGCGACCGAGTCGTGGGAGAGAAGATAGATATGGGGAGAGAAGACCAAGAGACCTAGGAATAAGAAGACCGGAAGTTATAAGGGTTCAGTTGCAAAACTTACCAACGGCCGACGCGTGGGAAACAGTGGCGAAGCTAGAGAAAAACACAGTGGGGTCAGCTCTTGTTATTGTAGTGTAGTCTTCCACTAATTAGCAACATTACACTCTAATTTAATAAACGTTTGATATATTTTATTGGGTTTGTCTGGACCCGACGGTTTTATACCAGCTCCGCCACTGGTGGGAAATCTCCGGCTACACGCCTCTTTGTCGACATGGCGACAGTCAACGTTGGTCACATGAGTTTAGTACCTCACTACAGGAATCGCCACCTATGCCGACGGCCGAAACCCGTCGGCAAAGGTCCAAAAGCTGTCGGCACACCCCTATGCCGACGGCCCCGTCGGCACAGGGTGGTCGGCATAGGGCCTTGTAGGCACAAGCCACCTGGCCGTCGGCACAGGTATAAACCGTCGGCACAGCTTTTGCCGACGGCCAGAAACGCACCGTCGGCACCTTGTTGTCGGCACAGCGGCGCGTGGGTCCCACACTGGCCGGGCCAGGGGTAGGGGTCTGTGCCGACGGCCAAACCGTCGGCACAGACCTGCCACGTGGAGGCAACTGGGCGCTCCTGGGATGATCCTGTGCCGACGGCATTACCGTCGGCATAGAGGTGACCATTTGGTCACATTAAGGGGTCTGTGCCGACGGCAATGCCGTCGGCACAGGTTTGTCCCAGAATTTTTTTTATCCAGCAGCTCGTTTTTTGCAGCAAAAATAGCAGAAAAAATAATAATAAATCACGACAAATTCACAACAAACAAGATCACACAGTGGCTCCATCTATTGATCACAATGGATGACAAAATGTATATCATCAAGTACATACACATAGGACCATCATCAAGTATATCATCAAGTCTAGACGCCCAAAATCCCTACATCTATTGCGGCGGCGGCGACGGCGACGGGGTGAGCCCCATATCACCCCGGCTGATAAGGGGTGAGCGTCGGATCACCGCAGCAGAAGCACCGGAAGTAGGCGAATCGCCGGAAGCACGAGGAGAAGCTGAAGCACCGGGAGAAGGACCATCGCTATGTATCGGTGTGGTGCGATGCGAACCCGTCGAGGAACTAGGAGAAGCAGAAGGATCAACGTGTGGGTTCTCCGACGAGCCTCCCGTTTCCTACATGTTTGAGCAAGAGTTAGCAACTGCGAGGCAAAGGAAAGCAGTAACCAGTGGTTTGGGATCAAACTTATTGGGGTTCTTTTGTAGAAGGAGAGAGCGAACACGTCCCTCGATGGCATCCGTGGAGTCGGACCCGGCTCCGGAGGCTCCTCCATAGGAGGGGCTACCCGCACTCCAGTGGTGAAAAAGTTCAGCACCGACTGCAAGATAGTTCAGATGTCAGGTGTTGCAAAAATGAAGGTGCAAACTAGGGAAGTGGGACTTGTCATATTTGACAAAAGTAAAGGTTAAAACTTACAGCTCGGAACAACTTTTGATACTCGGTCCAAGGCTTATTCTGCTCCTCCCACTTGGCAAAGGCCACCTCATACTGCGCATGAGCGGCAGCGTAGGCTTCCTCAAAATCGGGCTACAATTTCGAAAATAATGAATCTCGTCAACTTAGCGATGCAAGAACGAATGTCGGAAAGAGGATGCAAAAAAACTTACATCGATGGAAGTGGATCGACGAGGCTGTGGACGAGGCGGGATCAGTGGGCTGTTGTCAGGGAGAGTAGCTTTTGCCTGCGTGAAGGTCATGGCAGGCCTAACCACCTTATTAAGAGTGCGATTACGGCCATGCGGCCTTCCGTGCCCCGAGAGGACCACCGCCCTGCATCGCGAAAAGAATTGTTATTCATACCAAGTAGAAACATGCGGTGAAAATAAATGCACGTTGTTCCATGTATATATATACCGACCTCTCGTCGACCTCCTCGCTCAAGGGGTCATCCACCCATGGGTTCAAACCCATGAACGTCGTGCAGTAGCTGTCCACGGCCTCCTCGGATCCGCCGTAGTACTCAGGAAGCTGTGGCTGAGGCTTCTTGAGATCGGGCTTCTTTTCCCTCATCTTCTTCCACGCACGCAGGTGGGAGCTTACCGTCCCAGTATCGGCGTCCTGCATCACGAAAAGAAATGTTATTCATACCAAGTAGAAACATGCGGTAAAAATAAATGCACGTCGTTCCATGTAAATATATACCATCTTATCCTTAAAGAGGAAGTGGTTGCGGTTTCCCGCACTGTGTGTTCCCTCGGAGCCTCGGTTTGCCTTGTTCCGCTGGCTCACGGCGCTGAAATCCTCGTCTTCCCCGACCCACCTCCTAACCAACGCATCCCATGCGTCTTCTTTGCGGTCGGCCCAGTCGGGCATAACCTGAAAATGCAATTCAAGAAGAGCTAAGTGCAATGGCAACTTAGCAGCAATATAGAATTCCATTGACAATGTACTTACCGAAATGTACTCCTCCCTTGTCATCTCCGCTGCATTCTTGGCATTATCCGCCTTCTTGGCCCTCTTGCCCGTCTTCTCAAAGGCAAAGTCATTGGCGGATGTAAACTTTTGGTTGTAGAATTGCTGCCGTGTCAACCTCACACAATGAGCATGCAAAATGCTAGACGCAGCTTGCTGGTCCAGCACACGATAAACCGCTTCAACCATGCATAAAAAATTGTGAGTCATGAGTTATCACGGTGGGGTCATTAACTATGAACGGAATTCGGAAAATATGTGTTACCCAAAAAGTGGTGATCACGGCGTCAGCAGCTGTCTCGAACGGTGGGGACGGCGCAGCCTCGTAGTCCGCCCATTTCGTGGCTAACTTCGCCTCGTCGTCGGGCCCTGTCTGGTACAAGCCTGGCCAATATTTCCTGATCAGAGCTCCAAGCATGCTGCCAGGAGTGCGAAAAATCTTAGGGCATGTCCATGTCCATGAACTGCACAATAAGTAAACATTAGTACATATGCCAAATTGTGAGGACCAAAATGAAATTCATGTTCAAAATTACAAAACTAGTACACTTACTCAACGCCATGAGGCTCAATGAGGGTTTTCGCCTCCTCGGTCTTAGGCCAGTATTTTTCCTCGGGGACTCCTGCTTCGCCACGCATCTTCTTCCGCTTCGGCGCCGCCTCCACCTCCACCTCCACCTCGTCCTCCACCTCCAGCTCTAGCTGGTTCTGGGAAGCCACGTTGCCTGAAGCGGAGGGCAACTCAGAATCCAAGTCGCCAGAAGCGGAGGGTGGGTGCTCCACGTCTCCTCCACCTCGCCCTCCACCTCGTCCTCCACCTCGCCCTCCACCTCGCCCTCCACCTCGCCCTCCACCTCGTCCTCCACCTCGTCCTCCACCTCGTGCACCCTCGTCCGCGGCGTAACGCGAGGTGGTAGGTCGTCCACTCCGTGTAAGGTTAGACTTCTGTGCCTTCAGCGTACTAAGCAAGGTAGCTGCGCTTTCCTTGCCCTGACTCATATTGTTCAATCAACTGCATTGAGAAACAATAAATATTAGCACACAAGTATGACAACATTAATATTGAAGCAAATAGTAAACTAAAGAACAAAAAAGTAAAAGAGAGGAAGAAAAAGAGAAAAGAGAGGAAAATAAAGTGCTTCCAAATTCATACCTGACATCCGCCGTCCGCCGTCGGGCTCTGGCCGTGGCAGTGGAGGTCTGGAGGAGCAGGTCCGGCCGTCCGCCGTCGGGGTCTGGCCGCGCCGCCGCGGTGGAGGGGGGATGCGGTGGAGGGAGGAGGAGGTGGAATGGGGGGATGCGGTGGAGGGTGGACGCCGGCGAGCAGGCCCGGCCGCGCCGCCGCGGTGGAGGGGGGAGGGTCGCCGGTGGTGCGGTGGAGGGGGGAGGGGGGAGGGTCGCCGGTGGTGCGCTGGAGCCAGCGGGCGGTCGATTTGGATTTGGGTTCGATTTCGTTTCGGCCGGCGCGTGCCCTGTCTAAAAGAGACAGAACCTGTGCCGACGGCTTTGCCGTCGGCACAGCCTTTTCCTTTTTTTTAAATTCCATTTAAAAAGAGACATCACCTATTTGCTATAAATTTTAATTCCATTTTTTTATTCCATTTAAAAAAGAGACAGCACCTATTTGCTATAAATTTTAATTCCATTTTTTTTAATTCCATTTAAAAGAACCATTTTCCATTTTTCGAGTGCGAAAAATGGGTTTTTTTGTGAAGCAGCAACCACAAATATGTTGCAAAAATTGGGTCATGCATTTTTTGAGTACACTAGACCATGTTATATTCACAAATAACCAAGTGTTGGCTGTGAAAAGGTTTCCATGCTCCTCTTTTGAAAATGACAAATTCCTGCCGATTCAGCTGGAAACGGGTAAAATTTGAACTGCAGGTGCATCGTAGTTTAGTCATGATTTTTGGGAAAAATCATTTTTAGGTACACAACTACCTATTTCATCAGATATATACAAAGAGTTTCTCAATATTCAACCCCTAGCTACGAACGGTCGTGCCCGCCATCTTGACTTCTTCCTGAAACCGGCATAGAAAATTCTACAAAATTGAAGAAAAATCAAAATGGTGTAAGACCTTCGCGTGGTGTCATTATATATGACCTAGTATCCACCAAAAATAATAGACTTGGAATACCAAAGTTCTGTTGAAAATGTTTTCAAAGGAACGAGCTATCTCCTACGAACATTCTAGGGTTTCGGGCCAAATGACAGGTGTTTTGGCCACATCCATGGCATAGTTTGCTAAAATGTGCCCATCTTCCACACAAACATGCATATTGGAAGCATGAACAATGTTTATGGAGGAAGTTTTCATATTTATTAGAAAAAAAAAACCATTTTCCATTTTTCGAGTGCGAAAAATGGGTTTTTTTGTGAAGCAGCAACCACAAATATGTTGCAAAAATTGGGTCATGCATTTTTTGAGTACACTAGACCATGTTATATTCACAAATAACCAAAGTGTTGGCTGTGAAAAGGTTTCCATGCTCCTCTTTTGAAAATGACAAATTCCTGCCGATTCAGCTGGAAACGGGTAAAATTTGAACTGCAGGTGCATCGTAGTTTAGTCATGATTTTTGGGAAAAATCATTTTTAGGTACAAAACTACCTATTTCATCAGAGATATATAAAGAGTTTCTCAATATTCAACCCCTAGCTACGAACGGTCGTGCCCGCCATCTTGACTTCTTCCTGAAACCGGCATAGAAAATTCTACAAAATTGACGAAAAATCAAAATGGTGTAAGACCTTCGCGTGGTGTCATTATATATGACCTAGTATCCACCAAAAATAATAGACTTGGAATACCAAAGTTCTGTTGAAAATGTTTTCAAAGGAACGAGCTATCTCCTACGAACATTCTAGGGTTTCGGGCCAAATGACGGGTGTTTTGGCCACATCCATGGCATAGTTTGCTAAAATGTGCCCATCTTCCACACAAACATGCATATTGGAAGCATGAACAATGTTTATGGAGGAAGTTTTCATATTTATTAGAAAAAAAAACCATTTTCCATTTTTCGAGTGCGAAAAATGGGTTTTTTTGTGAAGCAGCAACCACAAATATGTTGCAAAAATTGGGTCATGCATTTTTTGAGTACACTAGACCATGTTATATTCACAAATAACCAAAGTGTTGGCTGTGAAAAGGTTTCCATGCTCCTCTTTTGAAAATGACAAATTCCTGCCGATTCAGCTGGAAACGGGTAAAATTTGAACTGCAGGTGCATCGTAGTTTAGTCATGATTTTTGGGAAAAATCATTTTTAGGTACACAACTACCTATTTCATCAGAGATATACAAAGAGTTTCTCAATATTCAACCCCTAGCTACGAACGGTCGTGCCCGCCATCTTGACTTCTTCCTGAAACCGGCATAGAAAATTCTACAAAATTGACGAAAAATCAAAATGGTGTAAGACCTTCGCGTGGTGTCATTATATATGACCTAGTATCCACCAAAAATAATAGACTTGGAATACCAAAGTTCTGTTGAAAATGTTTTCAAAGGAACGAGTTATCTCCTACGAACATTCTAGGGTTTCGGGCCAAATGACGGGTGTTTTGGCCACATCCATGGCATAGTTTGCTAAAATGTGCCCATCTTCCACACAAACATGCATATTGGAAGCATGAACAATGTTTATGGAGGAAGTTTTCATATTTATTAGAAATTATAGCCACTAGTCTACATCTTTATTTAATCCATAATACATCACAAATAATGTAACTAACTTTTGCCGGGTCCTAAGCCGCGAGGTGCTGAGCGGCCGGCGGCTTGCACCCAAAGATAAGGAACCATCACTGGGGCAATACTCACATGAGGAGGATCCCTATAAAGTGTATACCACATATTGTCATGCACCGCTTGCGTATCCAACCTAACCAGGTAGCGTGCGTGCAACCTAGGTACGTAGGGGAGGGAGAGGGCAGCACCTTGGCATGGCGGACGGCACACGCGGTGGTGACGCCACGGGAGAGTGATGAGGGATCAGATATAGTGAGAAATGGGCTTCTGAGCTGTAGTATGCCCAATCAGGAAGAAGCACACGGATCGTGTGTTTCCTCCCAGCGCTTCTGAGCCGTTGGATCAGCGGTGTGTTTCTTTCGCTTGATCCAACGGCTCCCAAGCTCTCGAAGGAAACATACGATCCGCGTACTTGTTCCTGATTGGCTAGCTGGAGGGAGTCACTCGAAAGGGCTTGTGAGCTGTAGTATGCCCAATCAGGAAGAAGCACACGGATCGTGTGTTTCCTCCCAGCGCTTCTGACCCGTTGGATCAGCGGTGTGTTTCTTTCGCTTGATCCAACGACTCCCAAGCTCTCGAAGGAAACACACGATCCGCGTACTTGTTCCTGATTGGCTAGCTGGAGGGAGTCACTCGAAAGGGCTTGTGAGCTGTAGTATGCCCAATCAGGAAGAAGCACACGGATCGTGTGTTTCCTCCCAGCGCTTCTGAGCCGTTGGATCAGCGGTGTGTTTCTTTCGCTTGATCCAACGGCTCCCAAGCTCTCGAAGAAAACACACGATCCGCGTACTTGTTCCTGATTGGCTAGCTGGAGGGAGTCACTCGAAAGGGCTTGCGACCCTATATATAGCCCACCTCCTCAGACAGGTTACTCACTCACACAAAACATTCCAGCGTCACTCGGAGAGGCATCTTTGGGCAACCAGCGGCAAGACGTCTCTGATGACCTATGACCGTTCCAAACGGTTGCAGATCATCAGAGATGTCTTGCCGTACGGTTGTAGAATATCAGAGACGTCTTGCCGGACGGTTGTAATCATCAGAGATGTCTTGCCGGATCGAAGTGACCCTCAAACACAAAACATTCGGGTTCCCTAGCTATGCCCGACACTGAATGCAACGACATTCGACCGTGAATCAGTGTCGGGCTGTAGCTAGGAGACACCGTGTGTTTTGTTGCCCAATCAGGAAGAAGCACACGGATCGTGTGTTTCTTTCGAGCGCTTGTGAGCCGTTGGATCCAGAAGAAGCACACGGATCGTGTGTTTCCTTCGTGTGCTTCTGAGCCGTTTCCCGCCCAAATATTTCCCGCCACCGTTTCCCGCCCAAATATTTCCCGCCACCGTTTCCCGCCCAAATATTTCCCGCCACCGGTAGTTCTATATAACCCAGTCGAAGGTAGGCATGGTACTCACATGAGCGCAAGCATGGTGTGTATTGGTCCTTGCGAGAAGTGTGTGTCTGGGTTTCACATTTCCGCATCCGAGCATCTCGCTAGGCTGTCAAGCAATTTGAAGGTAGATGGTAGGGTAGTTCCAATTGAAGAAATTTTGCACACTGAGAGTCATCTCGCTTCACTCGGGGCGAAGCTATGCCGCGATGGGTTTCCGTATAGAACCCCGCTCCAAATTCGTGCAGAAATGCTCAGGCTTGCAGATAAGTTTGACAGGAAAGTTACGAATAGTCCGTTCTACCGAACTGAAGCTGACCGTAATTCGTACGGTCGTTCCTGTCTCTGGGTAGTTGACAGCGATGATGACGACGATTTCATGCCGTCGTCAAAGGAAAGGAGGGTTGAAGCACTGAGCAAGAAGGCTGAAGCTTCGTCCAAGGGCAAAGGCAAGAAGGCAGAATCTTCGTCAAAGGGCAAGGGTGGCAGCACACGCACGGCATAGGGTGGAGAAATTTGTTAGTTGTTCGTGATTGTTGTAATTTGTTCTACATGCATGTTTACTTGTTTATTAGTCAATTATGTATCGGCGGTTCAAGAATGTTCTCTGTGTAATTTATGTTGTCACTGTAATTTGCATGGTTTGTTTAATATCAATGCGAAAAGTAGTTCAAAGGGGGTAGAAAAGTAGTCGAAAGGCCGGTCACACCTCGGAGTCCCGAGATCAACAGAATCTTGGGCACACTAAAATCTTGCAAACTTACACGAAAACCATGCAGAAGCAAAAATTCCTAACGTTTTCGTCTACCCCCATAGACGTGCGTCGAAAGGGGGTAGCCCAGTGGACTTTTTTGCTTGGCTGTGTTAGGTTAGGCCATGGGAAGGTGACAAACATTAACATTAACCAATTGCAAGAGATTGTTGACAAGGGAGACTGTTTGACCTATAGAGATGAAATCCTCTCATCTTGGTCTTCTTATTGACCCAAAGAGCGACTCCTCGGTGTCAAAAGTAGTTCAACAACTTGGTTTTGTGGGTCTGCAGCTCTACCGTGAGGGAAAATTCTACTCAAGCCAACTTGTGAAGGATTGTTTCTCAAATTTTGTGAATAGACACCCACCAATTGGACGACGCAATAGACACCCATCTATGTACATAAAAATGAATAAAAATGGTAGACGCCTGTGCCGTCGACGTCACCTCATATGCTGTGCCGACGGCCTCCTGTGTCCCGACGGTGGCCGTCGGGAAAGAATGTCTGTGCCGACGGCCGTTTCTGTGCCGACGGACTTGTCGACGGCTGGTCCTGGTTCGCCCCTGTGCCGACGGCCCCGATAAATAGCCGTCGGCACAGATAATGGCCGTCGGCACAGTTCGCCATTCCTGTAGTGGGCCTGTCGTGATTCACTTAAAATACAATTTGGTATTAGATGTGCATTTTCAGAAATTAGAGTTTATGAAAAGATTTATGACCGTCCATGCATTTAAGGTAAATACTAGTACGTATCATAGTCCGATGGGAAACAAAACATCGGACTGATTCTACATCGTTGGTCTCGTTTCCATCGAAGGGTCTGGTTTTCCTTTTTTTTCTGGTCAACCGCTCCATGCCAATAAATTCCGAAATTTATGGCCCAAAACGCTTCCCCAAAATACCTCACCAAATCAGTTCCAGCCACCACACGACCGTCTCTGCTCGTCGTTCTCCACGCCGCCCCCAACCCTGCTCTCTTCATCTCTCCCCACCTTGCCTCATTCTCTCATCTAGGCCAAAACCTCCGCCTCCGCCTTGTTTGAATCGTGTACCGACGAACATGATAGCTCTGCCTCCAGGATACGTCGTCAGGGCATCCCTGACCGGCGGCGACCGACGCAGTAGGTATCGGCCGATGCAGATATCGAAGGCGGCTCAGCCGACCCGTGAAGTCTACCCTCTGTGATTCCGTCAATGACTACACGATTTGGGGAGAAGGTAATATCAACTGATTTATGTCCCAATGTGTGCATATTTTCTCTAATTTCGAAGAATAAACCCCTAAGTTCATGCATATATGCATCAGTGAAATCAGATTGAGTTATCTACTCCCTCCATCCGGAAAAGGATGTCTTGGATTTGTCTAGATTCAGATGTATGTAGATATGTTTTAGTGTACACATACATCCGAATTTGGATATATGTAAGACATCATTTTCCAAACGGAGGAAGTAACATATTTGTAAAGCAAGATAAATAGATAATATATTGATGACGTTAGGCAAGCTAATTTTTTTGCTTCCATGTACTATCTGTTATGCTATGTGAGAATGATTTTTGTGCTTCGTGTTGACCATGCTTCCTAAGATTTATACGGTGATGTTGAAATTGGGTACATAGACAGATGAATTGGTGGCAACCACTAATATTTTATACTTTTCTAATTGTGTAGTTCTATACGGAAATTTTTATGTTTCGTATCAACAAAATTAATGCTTCTGCTTGTCCGTGCAACCCCATAATGTTCATATGTTTCCGCGGTACTGAATGTTTGCTTGTACGGAGTACATAATTTTCAACAATCATCAAATGTATCCCGCTTTCGATCATTTGTTCCACAAAACTATCAAGATTGATTGTAACAATTCTTCATTCCCCATTTTAAATTGCAGATTACATCTTGAAATTATAAAGGAGGTCGAGCCAGATTGCATGCCGAAGATTTGTTGTGGAAGAACATGGTAGGCCGGTTGTGATGGACAGAGCAGAGCATGAGTCGCTGGGATACAAGACCTTGACCAGCCGTTGTGTTGTTGGTGGCAACCTGTGGTCTACCGTGATATAATGATTCCCACAATGAGCACGTCGAGGTCGAGGTCACTAACGACTTCTAGGCGCCGGCGGCAGCGGATGGGCGTGTCGTGTCATGAAGCAGCCATCTTGCCACGTCAAATGCCATAGAGAAGCAATTAGGAAGCAATCCCAGATTCATTTGAAGATTCATTTGAAGCGTAGAATTATTTGTCCATGACAGCTCTCTTGTTTAACAATGGAAGCAGAATTGTTCGCCCTTGGAAGCAAATTGAGTTCATTGTTTTTTTTTTAAATTTGAAGTGTAGAATTATTTGTCTATAGAAGTTGTCTTGTTTGCCAATGGAAGCAGAGCTGTTCGCCCTTGGAAGCAAATTGAGCTCATTGTTTTTTATTTGAAGTGTAGAATTATTTGTCCATAGAAGTTGTCTTGTTTGCCAATGGAAGCAGAATTATTCGTCCTTGGAAGCAAATTGAGCTCATTGTTATTTTGATTTGAATTGTGGAATTATTTGTCCATAAAAGCTGTCTTGTTTGCCAATGGAAGCAGATTTTTTTGCCCTTGAAGCATAGCCCTAATTCGTTGAACATGTGTACTCGTGATAATGTTTCTATTTTATGTAAATAAATTTTTATCTGGCTAGAAGCAGTTCTAGTTTATGGAAGTAACATTTAATGTTTCAGAAATGTGTCTCTCACATAAGACATTTCTATTAAATCGAAGCAAGTTTTGTTACCATCGAAGCAAATTGGTCCCTATACGGAAGCAGGAATTCGTTGCAACGAAAAAAAAACATTACATGAGAAAAAATGTTTATCACGTCTAAGCAATTACTAAGAAGGTGACCAAAAAATTATTGTTACTACAAAAAGGAAGCAGAATTTAGCTCCTATAGAAGCAAACAAAATTACTTCAAAACCAATTTTGGTACTCCCTCCGATTCATATTAGTGGGCACAACTTTGTCTAGATACACATGTATCTAGTCTAAATACTTAACTAGATACATATAAATTTAGACAAAGCTATGCCCACTAATATGGATAGGAGGGAGTAGATTAATTAGTTTCCAAAGAACGTCATATTGGTAGACTAATTAGCTCCTTACATTCCGCCATGAAGCATTAATTTGGCAGTTATTATTCCCATATGATTAGTGCAAATTCTAACAACCAACCGCTCATTTTTCTAGTCCTCATCTGATGCTTCAGATTGATCCAATCACGGTAGGGCAGTGGTCCGATGGGAAGCAGATATCGGCTTCCGATCCCTAGCACTGCCCGTCATTTAACTCTTGTTATTTGTCACAGTGGTGCATTGTTCAGGAGGGTGACCGATCCAGACCCTCCGGTTACAGTAACGGCGGTCCTTCAAACAGCGATGCTGTTGTGTCTACAGTTCGACGTGTGGCGGTGGCTTCAGATCTCACGACTCTTGATAGAGAAGCAGATGTTTGACAGTGGGATTAGATCTGAGATAGAGAAGCATGGGATGATTTCAGTCGTGTCCTTGGAGCGATGACTTTGATCCTGTGTTAAAAAGCGAGTGGCTACTAGGCAATGGAGTATTTCTTGTCGAGTAAAATGCATCTAATTGACTCAATTTAGTCTTCGTACTCGAGAATTCCAGAATCCTTATCTTTAAGTTCTTGCGGTGACTAGATTTGGTCGTAAACTAGTGTTACAAACCTTGATGGTGTGTTGCACAGGAAGACACGTCGATGAACGAGTGAATTTTTGCAAATTGTCCCTCGATGAACGAGTGAAGTTCCTAGTCAATTTATTCCCCTATAGCTGCTAGCTATGTGTTCCCGTTATAGTCGTCGTTCTGACGAGGGTTCATGGCGCTGCTAGTGGCGCCTCGCCGGGATAAGGACGCCGGAGAGACGCTTCCCTTCCCTCTATCCTCCTCCCACCCGGATGAGTTGATCTCTCTCCTCCCACCCCGAAAAGTTGCTCTCTCCCACACGCCCGAGTATTGCCGCCACAGCTTCTCCACATCCTGCTGGCCACGCCAGCAGCACCACATGCCTTCTTCCTCCTCCACGTCCACGGAATCGAGCCCTAACACTCATCATCGCCACCAAAGCCTCTCCGCGTCCTGCTACTCCATGCGTTCCATAATTCTTGTCGTGGTTTGACGGTTTAGGGCTCAACAGGAATTATGGAATGGAGGTCAGAATATAGGGCAACTCGAGACTGCATTTTGTAGTTGGCCGAAATTACAAGGATACTGTCTCAACTGGCCTTTGGAAATAATAGCAAATGTGTAAAAATCCTTCTAAACAATTCCATGTTTTTGCAGAACACGAATTACCATTATTTTTTCTTATTGAATAATAATTATAAAGAAAATCTAAGCTCATAATAGATGAAGAACTCAGACAAGCACGTAACTTTACCTCTCCAGACTATAGAACTCAGACCAGCAAGCAATGTATCCTTTCCAGGTTCACAGAAACTATAAATTCTTGATTCAATGACTCTATATGTTAATTATGTATATTTAGGGTCATTTTCACAGCACCCAAACATGATCAGAGTAGAATTTTAGACTGTAACTTTTGGCAGCTGAAGGCTGAAGATAGCAACTTTTCAAACGTAGCAAACAAGCAAAAGGCATTGCACTATTACACTATTACACTATTACAATGCTTGCACTGAAGCATATTTTGTTTGAATCCTAATGATCTTTCCTCTCCTTCCTGTATGCACACTGACTGGGAGTTAGTTTTACATGATGCCAGTTACATAATTCAAGAATTAGTGACCTTACTCAGGACAAAATGCCTAGTACTTGAAAAGCAAATAGGCAAGAAGAAATCATGCAAATGAAAGCTTCAGGCAAAATTTCAGTTACCTGTAGGGCTGTAGTTCAACTCATGCTCTTCACGTACGATAATTATGGGCCAACATATTCACCCTTTTTATTATGTATAAAACAAATTTCAAGAGCTGTACTGATTATATATCCCCACTGCATTGTGCAAGTATGTTAATGTGAAATGCTACTGAAATGGATGCCCATGATAACGGCTAAAACAGTAAATTCAGACCGGATCAACCAACGATACCGATGACTTCTCCTTCTGCCCATTTTAGACTACAATTTGGGCTGCTGAAGAGCCACAAGATAAATATACTAATCCCATTTGCGCAGCAACTTGTCAAACATAGCAAACAAACAGAATGCAATACAATATATGATTCCAATTGTAAATTCAAAATATAGAGACCTTATACTCAGTACAAAGTGCCCAAATACCTGAAACTCAAGCACATGAACAAATGAAGAAAGCTTCAGGCCAAGACTCGTCTCATTCAACTGTAGGGGTTTCATTCAACTCATGCTCTTAGTGTATGAGAAATATGGGCCTACAGAATCACCCTGTTAACTATGTATATTTACTACATTTTATAACTACAGATTCAAATATCCCCATTGCAATGTGCCAATATGGTAATGCGAAATGTTACTAAGATGGATGCCCAAGATAACAGCTTAAACCAATTAACAGAGATTGGATCAATCAACAATACAGAAAGATATGTTTGGTCTCATAATCAGACAATGATGATTTTCTTTTAAGAAATGCATCGTTTGATTCATTCAAATTTGATAAAGCACATAATAGCAAGGTAATCAAAGATATTGTAGGACCCTGTGATAAACAACGAAAACTTCAGCCAACCTCTACTGCAATGACCACACCGTATCAGCTTCAAGGGGGAAAAACAAACCAAGCTCCATCAATCAAAGCAATGCTACAAATTCTATGGCTGCTGCTTGGGGTCGCGGTACCCAGCATCCACGAGGACCTTCTCCTTCCTAGCAAGCTCAATGTCGTTATCGACCATCATCTCGACTAGCTGCTGGAACCCAACCTTGGGCTTCCACCGAAGCTCCTTCCTGGACTTGGATGCATCTCCCTGAAGGCTGTCCACCTCTGCAGGGCGGAAGTACTTCTTGTCAATGACCACATGATCTTTCCAGTCCAGTCCGGCATACCCAAAAGCAGCCTGCAAGAATTCCTCCACGGTGTGGCACTCTTCCGTGGCGACAACATAGTCATCGGGCTTGTCCTGCTGCAGCATGAGCCACATTGCCTCAACGTAGTCCCCAGCAAAGCCCCAATCCCTGCCGGCGGAGAGGTTGCCGAGGAAGACCTTGGTCTGGAGGCCGAGCTTGATGCGGCCGACGGCACGGGTGATCTTGCGGGTGACGAAGTTCTCGCCGCGGCGAGGGGACTCGTGGTTGAAGAGTATGCCGTTGCAGGCGAACATGCCGTAGGCCTCGCGGTAGTTGACGGTGTACCAGTGCGCGGCGACCTTGGCGCAGGCGTACGGTGAGCGGGGGTGGAAGGGCGTGGTCTCGCTCTGCGGCGGCGGCGTGGAGCCGAACATCTCGGAGGATCCGGCCTGGTAGTAGCGCATGGGCTTGGCGGAGAGGCGGACGGCCTCGAGGAGGCGGAGCGCGCCGGTGGCGGTGACGTCGGCGGTGTAGTCCGGAATCTCGTAGGAGACGGCGACGTGGGACTGCGCGGCGAGGTTGTAGACCTCGTCGGGGAGGACGTGGTCGAGCGCGCGGCGGAGGGAGGAGGAGTCGGAGAGGTCGGCGTAGTGCAGGCGCATCGGCGGGCGGGAGGCGGAGGGGGTGGCGTGAGGGTCGTGGTAGATGTGGTCGAGCCGCTGCGTGTTGAAGTTGGAGGAGCGGCGGATGAGGCCGTGCACCTCGTAGCCCTTGGAGAGGAGCAGCTCCGTCAGGTAGCTCCCGTCCTGCCCCGTGATGCCCGTGATCAGAGCCACCTTACGCGGAGGCGCCAGGGAACGGGGCACCGAGGGGTTCTGCTCCTCGCCGGCGGCGCCGCCGTTGGAGTGCGGCGTGGAGGAGTCGGCCATTTTTTCGTAAGTTAGATCTGGGACTGGAAGAGAGGAAGGATTTGGGGGAAGAGGAAGTGAGGGGGCCCCGGAGTATTTGTAGGGCCGGATTGATCTGGGACTGGTCAGCTTCTACTCCTTGGAAAAAAATGGACTTTTGACAGAAATGGCCGATTAAGTCTCTGTTATCAATCGTTATATTTTGACCAAATTTGAAACTTTTTTTTACTGTTTTTACTGTTGATCTCGTCCCTTAAACACAGCTACTAAGAGCATCTCCACCGACATCGCTGAAAAAGTGTCGGGTATGGGGTGCTCGACACATGTCGACTCTATTGAGATGGATGCCCTAGCGATGCAATCTATACGGTCGGTCGTATTCAATTTTCGAATATTTTTATTAGTATGTTCATATTCCTATCTGAATTTCATACAATTGAATTGCATATTCTAACAATAATTTAAAACTAGGCAATTCAACATTTCCAATTATTAAAAAAAAACCCGGCAAGTTCAAAAAAGACATGACATCGAACTATTTGTTTTCTTTGAGCATCCACAAGTGGTTTACTAGATCATCTTGCAATTGGTGATTAAATTTTTCATCACGAATTTCTTGACGCATGACCAAAAAAAAAAAGCCAACTCGGCTGTGCTGCCCTATTGTGGTTCGGCAAGAGGGACTTGGTAGTCCTACTATTGATCAAACTCGTACTAGACCAGCATCATGCTCACTCTTCACGATCATGTAGGGCATGATAACACAATCATTCATGACCACTCACCTCTGATGTAGCAACCATATTTGAACATGGGATCAGACAATTTGTTGCTCTTTTTCAGATTTTTTTTGTAGTGTTCTCATATTTTTTTGAATTTCAAAAACAGGCAGAAATAGGTGAGCTCGGAAGTCAAAACAGTGCTCTCTAGAAAATGATCCACAAGAGTTTTGAAATCGTCAATGCATTTATGGATATGGTCCTTTCATCACGCACTGGATCCATCATCCAGATCCCATCTCGTACATGGTGGACACCGACTCGCGCAATCGAGGCTCTTGTAATATTTGACTCTCTATCGTCAATCCTGCTTTTGCATAGATATGAAAACCTTGCTCCCAACATTTTTTCTTTAATTGTGATCGTGCGCTCAAGCTTCATTCCTGTCCTGGAGTGAAATTGTGCTGCTAAAATAAGATAATGAAAACTGCATACTTTGCTGCCTGGCTTCGCACAGACATGGAGCCACGGTCTAGGCCGTGGCTTGCGCTCACCGTTTGATCCCAATGCATTGACCAGGAGCTAGCGGACACGTACTCAGTTTTAAACGTTGGAACACTCAAACCCAGGCATTGACCCTAGGCCTATGTGCTTAAAATCACCGCCATGGTCAAAGGTTAGTAAAGTACTACGAAGTAAACCTGGTGAATAACCGGTTCGACAGCATCTACCAGTAGACAGTAAACAAAATGGTGAGCAGCGCATTCTGCAGGATCCTATGTGTGTATAGGACCCACGTAGTCCCACTCACCACAATAGCTCCGCCGACAAGTTTTAGTTTTGAGCTCGAGTTTCCTCTACGAATAGACTTAGGGCTCCTTTGATCAAAGGAAATTTCATAGGATTTTAAGAGGATTGATTCTTTATGAGCTGTTCGATTCGAAAGAACGGAATCCTTAAGATTTGTCTAAAGATTTACTTGCCCTCTCTTTTGAAGGATTTTTTCATGAACTCGAACCTCTTGCTAGATTTTTTTTTTGTTTTTCTTGCGTTGTCAAACACTTTTTCGATCCAAATCCTGTAAATTTCAAATCATATAGATTCGACGGACCACTCCAATGCCGTCCATTTTCTATTCATATATTTCTCCGTTTTGAGAATCCTACAAATCAAATAGGCCTTATGGATTCCGGTGGAAATAGATTTCAGTACGAAATGCTATTGTGGAATACAATCATTGTATGCGTTAAACTGCCTGATGGCTATAATATCCCTAAGCTTCAACTATGTATAGATTAATAGAGCACTCATATGTTCGTGCAACCGCGAGATGTACAAAGAAAGAGAAGGAATGAAGTCAGAGCATCTCAAGCATTAGCCCTTAAAATAGAGCTCTAGGCAGTTTTTACGATCCGACCCCAATATATCCCTCCACCTTTGAAAAACAAACCAACTCTAGTTGAGTTTTTCCACCAATTTCACCTCTACTCTATGTATGTTCATAGTTGAACACCACAATATATAATATGTATATATATATTTCCTATGCATTAGATTCGGTCACATTCAAATCCACAATTTTAAAATGTCACAAGTCTTATTCATATTATCAGTCATGTCTTCCTTTTTGTCCTTTGCAAGCTCCATCATTAGTGCCACTATCTTCCCTCTCTCCCTTGTTAGCTCCATCAAAGTCAATGTCTTCCCTTTCTTCCTTCTTAGATCTATCATTGTAGTTGACTCTCCCTGGATGCCAACTTATCTTTTTGTATAGTGTCACCAAACTTGAACATTGACACGACTATGACGTTTCAGTTACATTGTATAGACTCTTAATTGAAAGTAAACTGTGTAGAGTGCACCGAAACGTCACAATTGTGACATGGCAAACATCCTCTTCCTCGTTATTCGATGTCATCTTCAATAATCATTTTCATGGGAATTCCAATCGCATACACACGTTAATCCTCAATTCATAGATGCATTTACCATCCATTTGAACCTAAATTTGGAAGAAAGAAAGGGAAAAACTCACGTCGAGGAGGCAAGGCAGGAAGCTCGGGACGACTGGAGTTCGGGGGTGGGAGAGTCTGGGGCGAAGGCGGTGCAACGAGCTTAAGCAGGCGTGATGCATCTAGCACGTCTATGAATATGAGGTAGGAAGTGTGATAGGGAGGTGGTATGTGAAGGTGCATCTAGTGCCCTCTAAGTAGGTTTTGGAAGATAGATGACAACTGGTTAAGGGACTAATGATTTGTCAAGTATACACAACTATGTAGTCCCAAGGGGTTGGTTTAACCACAAGGAAGATGGAACCTAAATATGAAAAGAAAACTCATTATGGTTCTAAATGAAGACTCGGAACTCAAGGACCCAAGAAGTGAAGCCAAGGAATCAAATCTGAAAGATGAAGACTCTACCATGAGTAGATCTTCATACTTTCAACACTTCAGAGTTAAAGTGAAGCGAATCCCTCAAAAGTAAGACGGGGACTTAGGACTAAAGCTGAAGACTGACAAAAATGAAGAGTTAGGGATAACGCTAAAGACTCAACTCCAAAATTAAGACTCAAGAGTATTCTTCATTAGATGTATGCACTACATTTTAAAGGCTACTAATGCATATATTCTCTAATTGGTGATATGCAGAAGGTGGAGAAACTAATCAAATAACTTTTGTTTAATTTCTGCTTAAATAGTTGCATGCTTACTCAAAATTAATTAATCAGTCGACGTCACAAAAAAGGCTTTACTTATGCGCATATCTGAACTCGCGATGCCAATGCCGGTGCCCTTCCATTGTCATCAAATAAGTTTGTATTACTTGCAATAAAGGAGATCATCAAAATATGAACTTAGAGTGATTTTTATCTTTATATGTTCCCATCAGCAGACAAATAATCAAACAATCTCGGTGCACCCTCAACTAACGGTCCTTGAAGTTCAAAATAACCATCGAGCTTATTTCCTAAAACTCTTGCGACCAGAGAGAGAGAGAGAGAGAGAGAGAGAGAGAGAGAGAGAGAGAGAGAGAGAGATTACCAATTGCGTAAAGAGAAAATGATCATGACAACACTGATAGTTGAGTCCCTGATGACGCTTGGAGAGCACATACACTGATACACATGTGTTTCCTCTTCTTCTTCACGGCTAGATAGGCGTAGTGCATGCGGGAGCACGCGGAGAAGATCGGCATGGGTTTGGGATTGGAAGCGCAGACTTTGCAGAGAGCAGAATGGGCACATGGTGGAGGAGGACCGGAGGTTGTACTTTATTGCATTGAGGTGATCGACCGGAGGAAAATATAGCTACAACTGCCTGTTATCTCGCTCGTAGCTTGAGAAGAAGAATAGATGACACAAGTTGGAAGGAAGGAAACCTGGCTAAGCTTAAGGTGACATTCTTGCTGATATGGACCAAATAAAAGCTTTCTGACATGTTTAGCTTGCATGTTGACAGAAATCGTTGAGTGGGTTGCTACTACTTAGTTATTATAGATTGGAGTCGGTCCGGGAAACAACAGTGATTAAGACACCAAAACACTCGCGTACGTCACCTCGCCTTAGCATTTCACTTCCCGGTTTGATAAATCTATGATTCTCTATGGAGAAGATCTTTACTACAATTCAAAACCGGATCGAAGATAATGAAAACCCAGCCTTCCTCATGAAGGGAACTGTGAAAGGATGATGAGGGAGGAGAGAGAAAACTGGGGTGCAAAACATTTTATATGAGGGTGATGGGTATTCATCAATTCTCAGGGTTACTCGGAATTGGAATATGTTGTCATCCTTTGCCACCCGTTTTACTTTTCGAAAATGCCTAGAAAAGCAATCAAGGGCCATCACGTGGTCGAGAAATTTAGAAAAGAGGGGTGGATGCACAGGGAAAAAAGTTGAAACTCAATTCGTGCTTTTGGTAGTGGTATAGTTGTTTTATTTTCTTTATCTTTGTCCTTTCTTTCTTTACAAATTTTGTGCTCATTTTATTTGTCACTTTTATTTCAACATATTTATTTTTTTATTTTTTGCTTTGGTTTCCTGTTTAAGCAAACAAGTGGCTAATTTGACAAAGCACATGAACATATATTCCTACACGCATGGAAACTCTTTTGAAATATATGAACTTTTTCAGATACAAGAATTTTTCTTCGAACATTTCGATAGTACACAGGCACATTTTTAATATGAGACGACCCGTACTTCAATTACAAATATATGACGGGTACATGAACATAATTTCATTTTGCGATATATAGAAAATTTCCGTCATTAAACTGATTTGTGAAAATATTATAGTTTTGTTAAATAAAAACTTACTTTTGAAAAATAAATATATGAATTAATGGGCCGCACCGGCCATTATTGATTTCGCTTCTCGGACGGTGCTACGTGTATAACGGCAAATAGGAGCTCCGCAATTCTATGCCTGCTGCTTGCCATCACGGTACCCAGCATCCACGAGGACCTTCTCCTTCTTGGCGAGCTCAATGTCGTTATCGACCATCATCTCAACTAGCTGCTGGAACCCAACCTTGGGCTTCCACCGAAGCTCCTTCCTCGACTTGGATGCATCTCCCTGAAGGCTGTCCACCTCTGCAGGGCGGAAGTACTTCTTGTCAATGACCACATGATCCTTCCAGTCCAGCCCAGCGTACCCAAAAGCAGCCTGCAGGAACTCTTCCACAGTGTGGCACTCTTCCGTGGCGACAACATAGTCGGCGGGCTTGTCCTGCTGCAGCATGAGCCACATTGCCTCAACGTAATCCCCGGCAAACCCCCAGTCCCTGCCGGCGGAGAGGTTGCCGAGGAAGACCTTGGTCTGGAGGCCGAGCTTGATGCGGCCGACGGCACGGGTGATCTTGCGGGTGACGAAGTTCTCGCCGCGGCGGGGGGACTCGTGGTTGAAGAGTATGCCGTTGCAGGCGAACATGCCGTAGGCCTCGCGGTAGTTGACGGTGTACCAGTGCGCGGCGACCTTGGCGCAGGCGTACGGTGAGCGGGGGTGGAACGGCGTGGTCTCGCTCTGCGGTGGCGGAGTGGAGCCGAACATCTCGGAGGACCCGGCCTGGTAGTAGCGCATGGGCTTGGCAGAGAGGCGCACGGCCTCGAGGAGGCGCAGAGCGCCGGTGCCCACGACGTCGGCACTGTAATCCGGGATCTCGTAGGAGACGGCGACGTGGGACTGCGCGGCGAGGTTGTAGACCTCGTCGGGGTTGACGAAGTCGAGCGCGCGGCGTAGGGAGGAGGAGTCGGAGAGGTCGGCGTAGTGGAGGCGCATGGGGGGACGCTGCGCGGAGGGGGTGGCATGCGGGTCGTGGTAGATGTGCTCGAGGCGCTGAGTGTTGAAGTTGGAGGAGCGGCGCATCAGGCCGTGCACCTCGTAGCCCTTGGAGAGGAGCAGCTCAGTCAGGTAGCTGCCGTCCTGCCCGGTGATGCCAGTCACCAGTGCCACCTTGCGCGGTGCCGCCAGGGAACGGGGCACCGAGGGGACCTCCTCGGCTCCGGCGCCGGCGCCGTTGGAGTTCAGCATGGAGGAGTTGGCCATTTTCAGTTATGGGAGGGAGGGAGCAGGATTTGGAAGTGAAGAGAGAAGTGAGGGGGCCCGGGTATTTTATAGGACATGGAAACTTTGGGTTTGGTTCAGCTTGTACTTTGAAATATTTTGGACACTTGGCAGGACTTTTTTTAGATGTACTCATGCACACTACTTGGCAGCATTATTCTGTTTTACAGAGTGAATACATAATTGACTATAAATTTGGAGCAAAAGGAACACTTCAGCTAACTAGTGGCCGTGCACGTGCAATGCACGTCTCATAATTTATTGCAATGTAAACACGTCTTTGAATCTATATTTGTTTCAATGAATTATTTTACCAAGCCAATTAAATTTGTTTCATGATACGAAATTGAAATCAGACCAAATATCTCCCGTTAAGTTCTCCACCATTTCATTCCAGTTAGCAATGGTGATATAGAAATAGGGCGTTTGTTGTTTTTCGGGATTGTTGATAGCCCAGCTCTCACCGGCCAACCGCCCCACCCCCAACCCACGCGCTGCAGCCAAGGCCGAGCCGAGACCCTGCTGCACCACGCTTTAAATGTCGCAAGATAATCCTTTCGTGGTTTCGCCTCAAAGTCTACCAATGGCGAAGATGAACAAGGAAGAGCTCAAATTGCGTAAAATAAATCCACCACAAACTTCCAATGCATCTCTATCGGGGTCATGTTCCTCGGTTATGCCTCGCAGCCTACCAACGCAGTAGTTGAAGAAGGCAATGACATATCTCAAATTACATCACAAATCGAACAGCCAAAAAATCAAATGAGTTCAAGAATTATTAGGTTATTTGAAAACAACATGAGCGAAAAAAGTATTGGATGATTATCAGGCAGGCAAGGTGCCTTTTCTTTATCTGACATAACCTTTTTTATCTAACGTATAACCTGGCAGAACAACTCCATGTTTTTTTTTACCAAAGACACATGGAGTACGTGTAGGTAATACCTCAAGCTCTTACCTGCAAAAAAACATAGAGCTGGTTTTCATAGACAGGCGTCACGCAGTGCAGCAGTAAAACTATCTATCTTCCATTAGTATATATCCCGGAAGTCAATCAGCAAGAAACATATATAATAACCCCAAGTCTCAAGAACACTTCATTACCAATCCTATGTCATACTCAATAACATTTGGAGCAATCTGAACCAAGAAAGAGTTCTATCGTGGCGCATGTCTCACGTCATCAGGTCGACGTATATCCGCAAAATTAACATAGTTCTGAATCCAGGCCCACACATGGAGCTTGCTTATTAGCTCATCTTATTCACAGCCTGGTTATTTGGATCCAATAATTCAGAAGCACCCCCGGTTAGTTGTTGTTGATGGACGAAAAGTCTTGATGATGAATGCAACACCACCTGGACCAACCGGATATAAACACCAATATATAATTGCGGCAGCAAATTGATTAAGGAGTAGTACTAACATTCAACAAATTGTTTTGCTGCTGTTGTTGTCGGTATCCAAAGCAGATGACGAAAAATGTATGCATCTTCATCTCAAAGTTGCATCGGTGGTAGTTGACTGTAAACGGAGTGTTTTCAGCACACACGGCAAAGGAACTTCAGACTATGTAATCCTTCAATCAATTAATCAATGAGGATGCAGCTTGATTCAACCAATGTAGTGTTGAACTGAATTCAGAACCATTTTCTGAGACAATGTACAATGGTGCAAATATAAACCATATTTTTACAAGTACAGGGTGTGACAAAAAGTAAGAGAAGCTTAAAGTTCATAGGCAACAACATAGACTGCAGATCTTTATCGTCCGCATCTGTGCCACGAAATAAGAAAGGACTTCGGTTCAGCATTTGCATTCTTTCCCTTTGCTAATGACTGATTACTGCACAAGCTTTACCAACTTTCATGCAACGGCACATAAAAAAGGGGCATCCTGCTGCAGAGTAGCACACACGATTCATGCAGTTCATGTTGGGATGATTTATCTTCAGTTTTTTTTAGGGAAATCATCTTCAGTTTTGAAATGGGCAATCTCTGAAATTCTATTTACCTTTGGTGCCGATGCAATCTTCAGTTGAGATAATCTTCTCTGAATTCATGTCCACACCTGAGCAGTGTTAATTAAGTTCGCCACAGCCTGCAGACTGCATTGTAGATGGCTGATAAATGCGTGAGTATGTTCATATAGCACTAACCAACACAGTTAAGGGATGGACAAGCCAACCAGCAATCACAAGAAGGAAGAGATAGAATATCTTAAGAACTGGTCGTCCCGTTTGCAGATCCATCACAACAATGATCACCTCTTGAAGCCCCTCTGCGAGATGAAACGCACATGAAGAAAAAGAAGGAACTTTGGCGAATCAGCACATGAATCAAACGCCGTCTGTACCTCTTCGATCTGCCCAGGTCCACATCCCAGAGCGTGAGTACTGGGCAGCAATTCGAAACCTGTTAGAAATATAATATATAGCACGGCCCTTTCCATCAGTTCGGACTTTTGGTCTAGATGGCTAGTGCAGCAATTCTATATGGTATCAGAGCCAGAGGTCTCGAGTTCAAAATCCTGGCCAGCGCAGTATTAAAATAAATATCTGCGGACACCCTAAGTCCACGTACTAGGCTCGTGAAGAAAAAGTCCACAGCCTGGACGTGAGGGGGAGTGTCAGAAATATAATATATAGCACGGCCCTTTCCATCAGTTCGGACTTTTGGTCTAGATGGCTAGTGCAGCAATTCTATAAAACCAACCAACGAAAATCAAGACTGAGAACCGATATTAAGGAAGAGAGCAGAGGCGAGAGTTCCGATTGCTTACATCGATCTCAGTCTGCATGGGGTTCGTGAGTACCGGGGACACCATCTGCAATTCGAAACCAACCAATGAAAATCAAGACCGAGACCCGATATTAAGGAAGAGAGCAGAGGCGAGTGTTCCGATTGCTTACATCAATCTCAGTCTGCATGGGTTCGTCCGCTTCTTGGTGCGGCGCTGTGCGTCACGCAGCGGCGAACGACAGCCAAGTCGCGCGCTATCTCCTCCTGGATTAGCGCCACGGTGAAACTTCTTCCTCGACAGCGCCCGAGCGGGCGTCGGCGACCGGAGAACCGCCTGCCCTACGCCTCTAGCCTCGACGCGCCGCAACGGAGCGGGATCGGGCGACCGGAGGGGTTGGGAAGACGGAGGAAGGACTTCCCGTCGGGAGAGAAAAATAAAAGAATCAAAACGGTACGGTGGCAATTTGCTTGTAGTATGTGATTTGGTGGAGGATAAAACGGTAAAAAATGGACGTGTGTTGATCTTGATCGTTGATCAAATATTGAACGGTTCAAATTTAATGTATCAACGCAGCACAACACATGTTTGCTCTTTTAATAGTAATATAGATGAACTGAAAAAATATTACACACTTACCACTACAAACTTGTTTAAGTGATACAATTAGGTCCGAAACCTTGTTTATGCTTGTATTTTCTTGGATCCTCTCTTACGTGAAATAGTCTTCTACCTCATTATTGCTATGAAAATTAGAATTAGTTTTAAAACAAAGTCATTCCCCATATCGATCTTCTATACTTCTTATAAGACAAAAGACCACTAACATGCATTAAATTAGTCTATCTCTACATGCAAGGTATTCACATCATTCACTATCTCATGTTATCACCACATCATCCACTATTTGAGACCTTCATTTATCCATGTATTCCATATTTATTAATGATATTTATCCATACATGCAAGCTATTCACATTATAAATTATTTTAGCCATACAATTTTGCACATCATCAAATTTTAGCGGTTAAATATACGAACATTTCATATTAATTAAATTTAGATTTTCAACTATTGTGGCTAACCAAATCCGCCATATTCCTGATTTTTCTTCCATTTATGCATCAAATATCCTTTCTTTTATACTATATTTTTAAGGTACTCTATCTCTACATGCAAGGTGTCCACATCATCCACTATTTGTGCCATTCATTTTTCCATGTCACCGCCACATCATCCACTATTTCAGACATTCATCTATCATGTCATCACATAGTTATTAATGATATTAATCCATACATAAAATCTATTCACATTATAAATTCTTTTAGTTTTGCACATCATCAAATTTTAGCGGGTAAATATATGAAATTTCATATTAATTAAATTTTGATTTTCAACTATTGTGGCTAATCAAACCCTCCATATTCCTGATTTTTTTCATTTCATGCATCCAATATACTTTCTTTTATTCTATATTTTTTTAAGGTTCCCGCTGCAACGCGCGGGGTATCTTTCTAGTATATATAGGACTTAATACCTCGCTGCACATTCCCCATATATAGGACGCGCACCCCTCGTATCTCAATGGCCATGGACCATATGATCAGCAAACTCTGATGTGACAGAGACTCGAAGGATCATAAAGATTTTAAATGCTACTTATTGTCCTACTATTAATAGGACTCGAATGGCGTCAATTACATACGCGTGTTCCTGAGCCGCCTCGTTCACGTGCTCCCGAGCGGAAGACGAGTGAAAGGACACGGATGTCGCCTAGAGGGGGGGATGAATAGGCGATTTAAAATTCTTTACGGTTTAGACTTGAATAAATGCGGAATAAAACTAGCGGTTAATTTATCAAGCGCAAAACCTAAACAAGCTAGGTTTACCTATGTGCACCAACAAGTTATGCTAAACAAGATATACAACTATGTGATAGCAAGATATATTACTTCAAGCTCGATGGCTATCACAAAGTAAATTGCATAAGTAAGAAGCTCGGGTATAGAAATATCGAGGCACTTGGAACGATGATTTATCCCGAAGTTCACTTCCCAATGGAAGCTAGTCTCCGTTGGAGCGGTGCGGAGTCACAAAGTGATCCCCGAATAGCCGTCAAATGGCACACCGTAATCTCCTTCGTGCCTCCACCAATGCGGAGTGCCACGAACCACTATGGGACACTTGAGGGTGGTCACCGAACCCGTACAAGGATGAGGCACACTCCACAACTTAATTGGAAGCTCTCACCGAATTCCTGCGGCTCCCAAAGCCACAAGAATCACAAGGTTGGGCACGACTCCACAACTTAATTGGAGGCTCCCAACTATCCCGCGAGCCACCAAAACTCCGAGATCAACAAGGACCGTCTAGGCACTCCAAGTACCCAAGAGGACAAGCTCTAGGGCACCCCAAGTACCCAAGAGTAACAAGCTTCTCAACTTCGATTTCCACGTATCACCGTGGAGAACTCAAACCGATGCCCGATGCAA
Organism: Poa pratensis; assembly: GCA_947311845.1. Lineage (NCBI taxonomy): Eukaryota > Viridiplantae > Streptophyta > Magnoliopsida > Poales > Poaceae > Poa > Poa pratensis. The sequence continues at coordinate 18,790,687 of CAMZMU010000069.1, forward strand.
TGGGCAAGAACACAAGAATTGCTCAAAATCCTTCACTCTCAAATCCCACCAAAGCAACTAATGCTATTGGGGGGAGAAGAGAGGAAGAACAAAGAGGAATACCAAATCCCTCCAAGATCTAGATCCAAAAGCTTCTCCTCACTTAGAGGAGAGATTGATTGGTGGAATGATAGATCTAGATCCACTCTCTCTTTTCCACTAAATGGAGGCAAGAATCATGAGGGATAGAGAGATAGCCAAGCTCAAGAAGGTCAACAATGGAGGTCAATTTCGTGCTCAGCCAAGCTTGCTGGCTGGAGCTAGGTGGAGGGGTATTTATACCCCTCCCAAAAATCTGCCCGTTGGAGAGACTGGGGACCGGATAATCCGGTTCAAGTTGGTACCGGATAATCCGGTAAGGCGGATAATCCGATTCCATCAGGAATATCGGCTGTGAATATCCGGGTACCACCAGTAGGCTTGTGTTCTGGTCCTTAGCCGTTTTTCGAGCAAAAACTGGGGGCCGGATATTCCGGTCCAAAACAACCCGGAATATCCGGTTTACAGAAAACTGACAGAAACAACAAAACTGCAAACTCAATAACTTTTCGTTTGAACTCCAAATTAGGTGAAACCAATTTTGTTAGAAAGGTAGCGACAAGGAGAAGGCCTACAAAAAGTGGAAATATTAAGAACCATAAATAGAGTTAAGTTGACACACATGGGAAGGTGTGGAACTTTCCTCATGGATAAACCGATAATATTTTCAACACGAAAACGTAACGAGTTATTCATTAAATCCGTTTTGATGAACTAGAGCTTGGTATAGATGAACACAAACTCTAAATTCTTCACATGGATAAAAGCCAAATAAGAAACAAGAAAGATGATATGCCAAGTATGCAAAGTTTGAGCTCTCTTCAACTGATACGCTTAAGCTTTAGTCGAGGGCCCCTCTTGATAGACGGAATCTATCCTATAACCCGGTCTCCCAACTAGCATCACGAGATAGGTAAAATAGAAACCCTATCATATCTTTGCCTTGCGCATTCCACTTGAGCTAGATGTTGATGATCTTGATCTTTTCAAGTGGATCACCTTTCTTGATTGCGCTTCGCTTGGTGAAGACCATATAACGCTCCCCCATACACAAGATGGGAGAGCCTCTCTTAGGAACATCTTCACATGACCATTATCGGATAATCCGAGTCAGCTAGGACCGGATAATCCGATTCCCCAAAAGGGTTGCAAGCTTCAAGCATATGATATCTTCAAGATACTTCTCTTGAACTTGCACAACTCAAGCTTGATGACGATCACCACTTGACGTCATTCTTCATGGGCTATATGAAATCCTCATTTGATGCAAGCCCATAGAAAGACACCTAACCATACATAGAAATGCCACACATATATCATGGGTTAGTTCACAAAGCTATATGGACAATTGCTTACCATACCAAGAGATACATGATCCCACTTGGTACATCCTGTAGCTTTGTGTGTTGAATAATATCTTGATCAACATTGTATCTTTTCTTCTCTTTTCAATAGATGATGTCTTGAAGATAACCATGAATGATCACATAATTCTTTTCTTCAAGACATACTTGCAATATGCTCAACTCACATATGACCAATCATCGGATAACTTCTCGAATACCAACTTGGTCATCACATACTCTTCTTCTTGATCATATCAAGTATATATCCATACACCTCGATGATCTTGATGCCAAATACTTCATTATATCAATATATTCATGGCATCAACCTTGAATCCAACATATGGAGTTCAAGCATGGTCCATGGACAAACACTACAAGTACAACTCAATGCAACCATTAGTCCATAGGACGTGGAGCTCCGGCAAGCCATCGAGGCTGCCAGCTGGATGAGCCTGACCTGTACGTGGCGTTGCACGAGTCGACCATGAAGGAAGAAGAGGAGTGACCGCCCCCGCCAGGGTAGGGGTATTTCCCAAGTGGCTGCCCCGTAGGGCCGCGCAAGAGATGCACTCGCCGGCGCCGGACTGGGGGTCATATAGGGGGCTTCATCCTAGTGGATGCGTCCACAGGACGAGGCGTCGGCAGTTTCGCTGTGGCCATTGTCGCCACCGGTCGTCATCGACCTCGATGACGAGGAGTAGGCCTTCACGGCGACCCTAGTAGATATGTCTTTTTTAGTTTTATTTGATGTATTTCTGCATCCTTTGTATACATTTTTTAATCGGAAAAAAAAAATCGAGTTGTGTTGCCTCCGTTTGGTGCACCGGCGGACGGTGTCCGTATAGCCACCCAAACGGATAAAAAAAGGACACATTTTGTGTCTGTTTGGGTTGTCGGTTGAAGTTGTCCTAACCCATGATACCCAGGTCTAGTCACTTTACTTGAGCTTCACCTTTTTGGAGAAACAAGTCATTGACCATCATCGATACTTCGATTCGATAGTATAGAAAATCAAAATTGTATATGGAGATGCTCCTTTACACGTACGCTTAGTAGATCCCTAATCTGGCGGGTGCCGCCACCCAGCTCTCTTTCCCTGATCTCGTCGTGTCCCATGTCCCATGATACCCTGCTCATACTCTCACTTTATTTGAACGGCAAGTCATTGACAGTGAATCAATGGAGAAAACCCAACAGAACTGTCATTGCATGTATGGACATGGTCCTTTTCACTTGCACGCAAGATTCAGATCTGGTCTCAGCGTAATCGACATTGCACTCTTACAGTTGGCCACGAGCCATGCCTTGGTTTGACCCACCGACTCCTTTTAACAACTATCTGCAGGTCTTGGCTTCCGTTCACCCGCCGTGTCATCCCCATGCATTGACCTGCAACTAGCTACTACTCCATAGCAGAGTAGTACTATTCTTCACTGTGAGTAGTACTTATGTGCTTGAAAATTACCAGCATAGTCAAAAAGATGGTCGAATCACCGACTCGACTGGGTCTACTAGCCGATGGAATAGTAGTATAGTAAAAAAATGCACAAAGAGAGTTCAGACCAGTGACCAGAGCATGATCGGTATCGTAACCTGACAATAGTTGTTGTGGTGGGCAAGAAAGTAGTTTTTTTTCATGTCTAAGCCCAAATCTGATAAACTAGCGATAATGCTCAGAACATGGGGGGGAAAAAAATCTGAGATCAGACACCAGATTGGTCCTGCTTAAACAAACAACATACAAAAGAACAACCTATGGACAGTGTGATGCTCCAGAGATGCGAGCCAGATGGGACGAAGAAAGGAGGACTATGCACATCCTCCTCATGACTATGTGCATGATAAGAAATTTAAAAACAAATATATGCAATTATAGATAGACATGAGAAACGGGAGAAACATGGAAACCTTAATACATAATAATGCTTCATGTTAGCAGATACTACCGCATTATGGGTTACAGAGAAGAAATAACATGTCCAACAAACTCACGGAACACATTTTTCGAAATGTTGTAGCATGCATGCAACTATGCAAGGACTTATATTTAACACAAAGAACAAGGAAAAGTGCACTTTTATCACTAGATCATAGTCACACTATTGTAGTACAAAAACGATGTACAAGACAGTTCTGAAACCAGATATAAAATGAAAACTGAAATGCACGTGCCTCCGGTGTTCGGTGAGATCAGTAGAGGTCAGCATACACACAAGGATGAACATCAGTGGAATTGTCTCTCATTGATAGTCAGATACTGATCTAGTGAACATAATACGATAATATGCCCTCTAAGTTCCGCTTTAGATATCATGCGGACCAGCCTTGAAAGAAAGGACATGGCCTGTTTCTAACTGGCAACATACATGTCTGTGTATAGCTCTTCAAGTGTTGAGATACCCTGGAGCATGTTGCCAACAAGGTGAGCAGTGTGTTCTCGTCATCATGGAACTAATTCTAAGAGAACTGCAAAGATATATAACACCAATCAGAACAATCCCAATGTTGATAAATTTGCTTCACTTCAAGAAAACAAAACAGTAGCCTCAACATGCATAACTCTACACTGAATAATATATTCATTTTTGTGCTGAAACGACGAATTCAGATCATGCCTACAACTACACCACAAACCCAGGATACAGCTCTCCATGCAGCCAGATGAGAAATCAGTGGTGGAGATGGATAGGCAATCCGCTAAGCATAACTTCTAAAAGAACTCTGTATTTCAGGAAAACTGAAAATAAGCACCGAGAGATGCATATCTCATACATCAGCACGTACCACATTTGTCACCTACTGAACTGCACAACAAGGTATCATATATGTTCCTTTTAATATACCGAGGACTTGTTGGTCTAATCCAGATTTAATTTAATTTAATTGGTTTTACTGGATATTTACTGTTCGAATTAAAATAACTTATTTACTTCTAATATTATCATTGAAACTGACTGTGCTTCTATTTAGAGCCATTCAAAAAAGATAGCTGTGATCGCTCTGAAGTCTGCTTCACTGCGAAGGAGTTCAATTTACTGAAGCCTCCGGATCGACAAATCATAATTTCCAAAGTCAGTAGGATGGGCAATAATGTTGCACATGGTCTGTGTCAGTTTAGTCGTAGTGTGTTGTGTGGTGGGGTTTTACAAGGTGCAGTGCCGACCTGCGTGTCGAAAGCGGCCTTGGATGATTGTACCTCAAACTCTGTTATCTGATTAATACACAACACATTTTCAAAAAAAGAAAGCTTATTTACTTGCCAGACTAGTTTTTCCTCCACGACTTTTAGTAGCACACAGCAGTATATCCCACTGTGCATATGCATCACAAGAGCTAAACTAACACTAAACATTATGGCAAACCTAGCATACTTGAAGAGCTTGGTCAGGGCCTTGGATACATTTACAACTTATAGTAAGATCATTCTTAAAGTTGTAGAAACCAACCTGGTGGGTCCCAAAGTTGAACGAATGGTGATCAGCTTCTAAAAGACGTAGTGGGCTATTTTACATAAATTATGTCCTCCTCATCTGGCTCGTCTCCATCCCACTCACCATCTTCTTCCTCCACTAGATCTGAAGCTTCTCCATCTTCTTCTACATCATTTCCTTCTCGCTGCTCCCTTTCCTCCTTTAGCTTGTCCAGTATAGTAAGAATCTGCAGAGTTCGAATCAGTCAGACAAGATTTCCTAGTACATCGAAGATAGAAATATGTGAAAAATGCACCACAGGATGATTTTTTGCTGTAAATAGCTCCTACAGTAGATTAAAATGTCCACACTATAGGGTTTGAGCCGTACAAAACTGAAGTGTTGCCAGATTTTGAGACTTTCCTCATATATGCCCTATAGAAGAAGTTCGCTACTGATATAATACTATCAAGAAAACATAAAAAATGATTTATATCTATTTAAAAACAAAGGATGATTCTAACTTTCACCTAAACTGAACTGCAAACACACTTTCAAGGTGTAAACAGACAAGCAAGACTGTCACAACTTGCAATTTGCAATGGGAGAGAAACAAGAACAGTTAAGATAAGCATCTGCGTGCTACGCGGCTCATCTGATATATGCATTGTTCAGAACAATCGTAAAAGGATGTATTGTCAAAAACTCTGGTCTGGGAAGACAACAATGGAAACCGAAATCAGGCAGCGACAATCAGTTACCTGAACTAGTTAACTCAGCGATGTGCTTATTTTAGGAACATAAGAAAATATACTCGCATCTCGTTCTCGTAACACACGTCAATGTCTGACAGAAACAAACAAAGAGAGAGAGAGTTGAAGTGTACCCTGCTTCCACGCTCCATGGACTCGTCTTCGATGAACCGTATCTCAGGCGTCAGGCGCAGCTTCATCCGCTTGCCTATCTGGCTCCTGACATACTTAGTCTTGTCCTTGAGTCCGGCCATGGCGACCTTCTTCCCCCTCTCGTCCCCAAACACGGACACATACACCTTGCAGACCTGCACACACACACCAGAATAAACAACGAACTCAGCATCGCTCACGCAATCCACCGGTCCTAGCTAGCAGCAGCATTCGAGCAAGCCGGGGTGACCTGGAGGTCGTTGGAGAGCTCGACGTCGGCGATGGTTGTGAGGGAGGAGAGGTAGCGGTCGGCGCCGAGGGCGGCCTCGGGGAGGACGGCGCGCTGCATGACGGGGTCGCGGGTGAGCATGTCGGCGAGCTCCCGCTGGATCTGCTTCGCCACCATCCGCACCCGCCGCTCCTTGGCCATGCACCGCACCACCCGCAGCGACAGCGCCGCCGACGGCAGCCGCCGCAGGGAGAGGGGAGCCGCCACGGCGAGGGCTCGCGGCAGCGGCGGCGACACCAGTGGGCGGCACGGGAACATCTTCGCTGCTTCGCGGCAGGGGGAATTTTGCGCTGCAGTGAGGCGGCGGTCGGCCGTTGCAGTGGGAAGGGATAGTGTCGAGTCCAACAATATCTCCCGAATTGATTTAAAGAAACTCTATAAAGTTTTGATTATTTATTTATTTTGTAGGGTTTAACTTATACACCTATTATTTTTAACAATTTATATACAGATATATTCACATAAAAATATAAAATATGCATAATTTGATTTTCAGCTTTTGTGATACGAGTTTGTGGTTGATAAATTGTTTCAGTGACACCGCGAATTGTGGTTTTCAAACGAAAATTTACGTAAACATCACATAACATTGTTGCGGTAGCGATTTTGTTTGTTTTACACGATTTCAAAGGTATTTTGTAGCATTTCAATCCATAGTAATTTTTAGTATAGAGTATAGAGTCTATATGGTTCAAAGGAGTAAATCCTCCCAAATTACTATGAAATGCTTTCCTACACTAAGATTGCATAATATTGCTAGCAAAACCTTTAAACCTTTGGGAACAATTTCATAGATAGGTCCGCGACAAATATACTGTGTACTCTATCTCAAATTTCATGTGTTTTCTCGTGGTACAATCAAACAATTCATGTGTTTTTAATAACTATAGGATTTTATGTGTCATCAGGGGCGGAGCTAGGTGCTTTTAAGATGGGGTCAATTGACACCAATGACCCAAAGAAACTCCTTAGTAATTTCGTGGAAATTAGTGATCATTGGTACAAAATGACACCGATACAATGGAGAATGACCCCAGTGCTCTGCTGGGCTGGCTTCGCCCCTGTGTGTCATGACATTATATTCATGTGTATTTCCTATCGTGTTTTTTTAAATCATGCAAACTGAATAGGCAATTTTCATATTGTCAGGGTACCCATTTTTAGGGTAAGTGTTTTACAGTATACCGTAAAAAGTTTTTAGTCAGGTGACCGAAGCATGCCTGGACAATACAATCTTGCTTAAATCAGTAAATCTAGGACTGCAATTATAATAACACCGCATGAAGTATGCATATGGAACATTCGGAGTGGAGATTTCTTGCTCCCAAGATCCAGTACTCCTTGTGTTTTAAACAATTCAAAAATCATATTTCAAAGTTTCAAAAAATGTGAAAAAATCATGGATATTCGCAATGACGTATTCTAAAAACGTGCAAAGTTTAAATTAGAAATAATTTATATTTTGATATACACAAAAAATACAAATATATAGATCTGAGTATAGTGTTTCGAATCTCCAAAAATTTAAAATTTTGTCATTTTTGTGTAGCCCATAAGACAAAGAATTCCGCGTTGGTATTTTGCACGTCTGTAGGCTACATCATGCACTACATCCAGAATTATTTTCAATTTATTTTAAAACTTCTAAATCTTTTTTGATTTTTAAAAAATGAAGGGGAGCACAAATGACTTTCCGCAACATTCGCCACAATAATGTTCTCACCGTGAAAACAAAACCATTAGGAAACAGCACCTTCATTTTTCTTAGAATGCTCTTCTTTTAGGGCGTGCTCTTTTTTTTAGTGAGTGCTCTCTTTTTTAGGGCATACAGTTCGCAGTTGTAAGCAGCAATAAACTGGAATTCGAATAACAAGACACCGTCAATATTAATAGCCCAGGCCATCATACGCGGCCCAGTACATTCCCAAGCCCGCCCGCTCCACACGGTTCTTCTCCACAAACCCAACGCTCCGCCGCCACGGTACCCTAGACGCTAAAACCCTCCCCGCGCAAAACCTAGACGGCGGCGGCGAAGGCGATGGCGAGGGAGGACAGGAAGCGGAAGCAGCCTGGCGACGACGCCGACGAAGACGGCGACAAAAGGGGGCGGAGGGACAAGCGGCCCAGGGAGGCAGTGGAGAAGCCGGCGCCGCCGCTGCCGTCGGAGATCAGGAACAAGGAGAAGCGCAGCGAGGTGTACGCCAAGCTCAAGCGCGAGAAGAAGGCCCAGAAGCGCAGGCTCGGCCGCGAGCGCGTCCAGGCCGCCCAGCGGGCCGCCGAGCTCGGCGAGCAAGCAAGCACCTCCCCCCTCCCCTCCGAGTCGATTTCCCGTGAAGTGCGGGCTTGTGGATAGATTCTGACGGTTTTGGGTTTGATTGGGTGTTTGCAGGTGCCGGAGAAGCAGGTGCCCCGGACGATCGAGAACACCAGGGAGCCCGACGAGACCGTGTGCCGGCCTGACGATCAGGAGGTTTGTGCAATGTCTTCTGCGATGCTCAGTTGACTAGTTTGATCAGTGCGAGGGTCCCTGGGGCTCTGAAATAACTGTAGATTTACACCTTACAGTCAAATCATTTCGCTCATCAGAGCCTGAAACATGAAATCCAAGGGTGCTTATACTATGCTTGGCCTCTGCGTACAATCGTGCTAGTTGCCACTTATTTCTGACATTGGGTATAAATTTTGGCCAGAAGTTAAATGAGCTTGTGCTTAGTTCTTGGTATTAACCTGCACAATTGGTGTCCACATGCCATTATTATAGCATGACATGCATTACTGCTTGATTGTGTTTATGGTACTGTTGTGTTGGAAATTTGTTAGAGCTACAGTACTTCTGGTTTTCCAGAATCTTATCTGTAGTAACATGTTAGTGATTCACAGCAAAGACCAACTGTATTCAAATGTTCAGTAATATTGCACTTAAAATCGTGCTAGTTGCTACTTATTTCTGACACCGGGGCTAAATATGTGTGAAACAGAGAGTAGGTATGGACATGAGGCTGGGGACGAGAGGTTTCTTTCTTTGATATGGTTGAGTGACGTTAGGCGTGCATTATCGAGGTTAGCGGTGATTACCATCGTTGACTGGGATTCTTGCTAGCGGATTGTTTGGAAGCTCAAGTGAAGGCAACCATTTCGGTGCTGGAAATTTTGGGCAGAAGTTAAATGAGCCTTGTGCTTAGTTCTTGTTATTAACCTGCACAATCGGTGTCCACATTCCATTATTACAACATGACATGCATTACTGCTGGATTGTGTTTATGGTACTGTTTGTATTGCAAATTAGCAATAGATACAGTACTTCTGGTTTTCCAGAATCTTTTCTGTAGTAACATGTTAGTGATTCACAGCAAAGACCAACTGTATTCAAATGTTCAATAATATATTGCACTTAAAATTATATATATTGAATGAACGATCACAATGTTCATAGTTAATTAGCAGATCCAAAGTTTGATTTGCAATGCTGTTATACATTATATAGTATTGTGTCATTAGACCCAACCATTTTCCGTATGATAAAATGTACGCTGTCATGTTCTTCGTCATTATCAATACAGTTACAATTTTAGCTGCTGTTCTAGTTGTTGGACACTCCAATTTTATTGTGTTCAGAACTAGTATTTTTTTTATTATCCCGCTGACTTCTTATCTCGATGTCTCGAGTGAAAACACACTATCTGTTAGGTCTGTTACTGCATGTTATTAAGACCACTATCACTGTGTCAACTGTTATATATATCTGTTATGTAATTCTCTCTGGAGGAATGTATTTTGGGCTAGTGTGTCAACCGTACTCACTTTGTACGTATCTAATATCATTCCTGTGTGCAGCTGTTTGCAGGGAACGATGCTGATGAATTCAATGCAGTGTTGAAGCAAGTAGTTACCCCGAAAGTATTGATTACCACATGCCGCTTCAATTCAGGCGTATGCATTTTTTACCTCCTCATTACTGATACATTGCTGGATATTGTGAATCCGTGAAAATCTGATAACTTGTATTCATCGAAAAATATTTGTTCATCTTATCTTGTACTTTCTGCTGCATATGTTGACAGAGGGGACCTGCTTTTATTAAGGAGTTAATGCAAGTGATACCAAATGCTCAATATGTTAATAGAGGAACTTATGACCTCAAGAAGGTATAACGAGTTCTCATTATTACGCTCCATTCATTTAATCCAGTTAGGTACCTCTCCATATCTATTGTAACACATTGTCATTTTCAGATTGTGGAATATGCAAATAACCAAGAGTTCACTTCAGTTATGGTTGTCCACACAAATCGAAGGGAACCTGGTAAGAATTCCTCAATTTCTTTTTCCTTGTTCATGTTCTTGTTTGTGACATTTTGTGTTGGCATTTGTGTCACAGATTCACTGCTGATTATCAACCTACCTGAGGGCCCTACTGCACATTTCAAGCTATCCAAGCTCGTTCTGCGGAAGGATATAAAGGTGCTATACCTTTTATTATATTAACAGCTATGTTTTCAGGAACTTATTTCATCTCAAGTTATTGGATGTGTGACTTTCATTTTTTTCCATGTATACATTTTTCCTATGTCTTCTTTGTAGTCCACAAGTCTTGAATAAAGGTTAATTACTAGTCACACACCAAGACCTCGTGAATTACTGAGCATAAATTTGTACTCTGGGTCTGTTACTTAGATGAAGTGTAGATTTTTTGGAAACAAGTACCGGTGTCCTAAATTTGGGAAGAATATGTGGAAACAGTTTCATGTTATTGACACCTAGTGAGACCTTGCCTTGACCTGTTCTCTTCCCACTACCTTCTTGCTATGGAAATGATTGAGTACGTAGTCTTGTTCAACATTATAACCACATTTCTAGTAATCTAGCATATTCTTAATCCATACCCAACAAGGGACCGTGGAGTAATGCTGTGCTCCTGTGCTAAGCTAAGGCGTGTTGTAAAAAATTTAGATGCTGAGTGAGAAGTGAAACCTTAATTTTCCTGCTTTAATAACCAGTGTTCAAAAAGGCGTTAGCCTAGGCATGCCTAGGCGCTGGCCAAACACCCAGCTTTTGCCCTAGCCGGTGGAAAAGGTGGCTGGCGAGGCCCTCGGCGAGAAATCCGTCGTCCGGCGGCGGAAAAGGAGCACCACTGCAGAGTAGAGACAAGGCAGGGAAGGAGCTGCGGCGGTGGGACAGGAACTGCATCGAGAAGGAGAGAGCGACCCAGTCGTCCGGTTGCGGAAAAGTGGTGGCCCTGCAGGGTAGAGACGAGGCAGATGAACGGTTCAGATTCGTCAGGTGCTAGGGTTTCATATTGGGCTATGTTATACACAAAGCAGACTGGGCCTGGAAACTGGTTCCTCCTCTATTCTGATCATGCCTAGGCAGTGCACATGGGGGTTTCATATTGGGCTATGTTACACACAAAGCAGACTGGGCCTGGAAACTGCTTACTCCTCTGTTCTGATCATGCCTAGGCAGCGCACATGGCTACAATTTGCACCTGAAAACTGCTCCTTATTGCATGTCCGTACAGAACGCCTAAGCTGCCTAGGATCTAGGCAGTGCCCAAACGCACAATGAACGCCCAGATCCTTTTTGAACCTTGTTAATAACTACTCCCTCCGTACCATAATATAAGATGTTTTAGGTATGTCAGTATGACCTACATACGGAGCAAAATGCGTGAATCTACACACTAAAATATGTCTATATACATCCGTGCATATTGGAATACCTAAAACATCTTATATTATGGTACAGAGGGAGTATTTCCCACAACTAGTGCTAGTTGATTGTTGAAAGGAAAAGAACACATCTTCTTCTGGCCCTGATAATCCCAGATAATTTTTATATTATTGGCATAAGTATTTTATGTGTTCATGCTGTCAATTGAGACCCCATAAGCAACCTGTATGAAGTGCATGGAAGAACATATAATATTGCCCTTCCTCTTCCCAAGTTCCAAATTTGTTCAGTAATTTAAAAAATGTGAACTGGCTTGATCTTGTCAGATTGATGTCTGCATAATGCTTGTCTGCTTACTGTTTTATTTGTGACAGTGAGTGACTAAACCAATATACTGGCTACTTTCTGTTTGCCCTAGGGTCTAATAAAGATCTTCACCTTGTTACCTGCATATAAGAGCTTTGACTTGATTTCGTACGATTTGAACAAATGTCTGGTGTATTGCTCTTATTTCCACTTTATTAGCAGGAAGGGTATAATACTGGTATTTGTGTGCTTGAAGGAGGCCAGGAGGGTTGCTTTTATTTAACAATCTTACATTTTCTATGAGACTTAGTGTTTTTAGTAAAGCAGAGCAGTGCTGAAATCAACTGTCTCTATGGTTTTGTTAAGATTTTGTTTAGTACTAAAGGTAAAGTATTTGTTGGTTAACACATAATGAAAATATGAAAAGAGAGTCCAAATTCAGTCACGTGGTTCAGATATCACCACAGGAAAGATTTAGGCAAAAATACATATATATATTATTACACTGCTAATCTTTTGAACTAAAGGTGCATTGAAAATGACAAAAGTGCCATCAAATGATCATCCTGCTTGTCTCTAGGCTGTCTCTAGTTTTTATTTGACACCTTAGTTTGCTTACAAAATCGAGATATGCATATGTCAATGTTCAGTGTCATATGCCATGTCTGCTAGAGGCTGGTCCATGTCGCTGTCTGTCATGTCCATGTTGCCGTTTTAATTTTGCCATGCTTCACAGCATTTTTATGAACTTATTGCAACGGAAGAGTTGGGATCATCCGTTTATGGCCATTTAGATGATCTTCTAGATTGATGGAACACTGAAAAGTATATAGCAGATAGGTCACTAGTTTTCCATAGTCATTATATCTGATGTGCTCTTGTTACATGACAATATGCATTGGGTATTTTGCAGTATGTTTCTATATAAAGCTAGCGTAGTTGAAACTTGTACTCCTGAAATTACCTTAATTTACCTTTTGGTCTTCTCTTTACATGATAGAACCATGGGAACCCTACAACTCATAAGCCAGAGTTAGTGTTGAACAATTTCACTACACGCCTGGGTCATCGTGTTGGAAGGTGATTTGAGATTGTGCAGTTTTTTACTTACAAAAGGATGACCTTGTATGGAGCGATATCCATTATTGTTATTTTCTTAACATGTCTACTTTCCCTTTTGTTTATCCAGGATGATACAATCTCTTTTCCCCCAAGACCCCAATTTCCGTGGCCGCCGAGTTGTCACCTTCCATAATCAGCGAGACTATATATTTTTCCGTCATCACAGGTGAATATATATGCAAACATAATTAGGCAAAAGCATGCAGGTAGAAATTAGACTTTTTGGTTTTCACGAGTGTACAGAATAGTCTATATACTTATACCACAAGTGCAAATGTGCAATACTAGACAGTAGTCTGTTATATGTGTTATTTTTCATGTGTCTACAAATTGCTTGTAGGGCGTATATTATCTTACTATAGGCTCACTAGATATGGTTGTTTTGTGTGATTACTACTATAGTTGCTAATTGCTTTATCTCATGGTAAGTTGATTCCTGAAGCGTGCCACCATGGTTCCTTCATTTTGGTCATCAAAGGTTGTCATACGTTGTGTTTGTGCATAATATTGTTTTATCTTCAGCATTTGAAAAATAATAATCTGCAATCCTGATAATAGGTATATCTTTGAAGAGAAAGAAAAAAAAGTCGTGTCAAAGGACAAGAAAGGCAAGGCTTCTGAAACCAAAATTGAGAAACACGTGAATTGTCGCCTTCAGGTACCTGAGCTACTACTACTCCATACCAGGGTGTTTTACGTGATAGCAAGAATTTCCATTCACAATCTAGGAATTGAGCAACCTCAAAAGGACCAAGCACTCACAATGTTGCATGCGTAGAGGCACTCCTTATTTTGCAAAATACGTTCAATATGAAGCGAGAACACACAAGTTCATGTAGCTTCACTATCTTATCCTTTATATTTTAGCAATGGCCACCTTTACAACTGCTGATTGAATCCATTTTAGAATTGCCTCTGTATGATTCTGTTCTACCTCCTGAGCTTTTAGCAGTAAAGCCTGAACTGTTGCTAATGATATAGGAATGTGGTCCTCGCTTCACTCTCAAGCTGATCACCTTGCAACACGGGACCTTCGACACGAAAAGCGGAGAGTACGAGTGGGTTCACAAGGTATAACAACTGTTATCCATTTACCATTTCACTAACTCATGATGTATCGCCGTGATTTAACGCAAATGTATTGCAAAATTGCAGCCGGACCTGGACACAAGCAGGAGAAGATTTTTCTTGTAATGAGCGACATGCCGCACCAAGCGAGACGGGAGTTTGTTTCTGTTCTTCAAGAAATTGCTGTAGAGTACGCTAGAGTCCTTCGCCAATGAACCAGCATTTTATGCAATTTTGTGTACCCATCAGTCAAATGAGTCCAATCGAGCTACGTTTAACACAAAAGTTTACTACTACGTACCCTTTGTTCCTTTATCACTGACCCCGACATGTGATCCGGCGCGGATCGGGCTCTTGTACAAGGTCGTAATCTCCCAACCGCTGCAGGAACTATAACATCTCACAATCGTTTCGTTTCTTGGCCACGAGTCCAAGAACTTATCATTTGCCAGGCCCCATGCACCGCAGAGGCTTGCCAGCGGCGCCGTGACAACGCCGTTGCTGCTGCTGCTGCCTGCCCAGGACCAAATTTCCTGTCTGATGTCAACATCTCCATGAATGAATCTGCCTCCAAAATATGGTTGCTGTTGCTGCACATGATTTTTACATTACCTTCTGTGCTGGCTGGGGTGACTAGGGTGTGTTGTGCACTGCTCTGCAGTCTGGTAGAGATTGCGACACATGGCGTTGAGGGTGCCGTGCTGGGGTACGTCCGTGCAGGCCGGGGCGTACGACAGTGCGTGTTCATCGCAACTTGACTTGGAGGAAGAAAGAAGAAAGGATCCGAGTGAGTTATTATCATCGCCATGAATGAATAATGGCCATCACGACAGTGTTGGTGTCTGTGAAGATGGTCACGAGCAGCATAGAGCGGCACATGGCCTGCCTCTACCCCTGGCCCTGCCATGTTATCCGATCCAATTCAATTCGTTTTGAATCTTGAACTCCAAATCCAGGTCTTTTGAAACTAAACTTAGCAATCTTGGTCTAAAATGGACTTTTTCCCCTCGACGAGACGACCAATGAATCCTGGTCTCTCTGTCCTGGCTAGCTTTGTGCCTTTGTTGAACCGGTCAATGGTTCACTGCACTGCACAAACCAAGTGTATGGATGATACGAGTGAACATGGTCAAATCTGCACGGTACTGCTGAATGAATGCCTGAATCTTATCCTAGTGCCACACTCACACGAAACGAGCGAGACCGAGCTGGTCGACAGCGACCGGCCGTTAAGTTGGTGACCGGCCATCTACTGTACGTGCGTGCGTACAAGCGATGTACGTACAAAACTATAAACACTCTTATCCTACAAGCCCAGGCACGGGTGCAAATAGCTGTGGATGATACAAGGAGGGAAATTATTATATTTGGCAACTTGTTGGCCCCCAGCCTCCTGTACAAGTAGAACAGACGGCGGTGTGTATGTGCATGTCACATGTCTCCTGCAGAAATATCTCCCAGCTACACATAATACGTACGTACAGTGATCCCTGACGGAAATCAACAAACATACACGCACAGTCGACGCACCCCCATACTTGCATTTTTTTTTTTTGGCAGACAAGGTCTGAGCCGTATATTATGTGAAACTAGGCCGAACATCCTTATATAAGAAAAAGAAATAACACACATCCCAACTCTGGCCAGATAGAGATGGGAGACACAAAACACACGAGTTTTTCGACGAATCCATATTTGGTTGAGCTTCACCATGCGGAGGCGGAACTTAAGGACGTCAATCCCGTACGCGGAACACTGCCGCCATAGCGGCCATAGGCCGACCCTAGTTGTACGTACTAGCTACGCGCGTTAGTTGTGTTGGCGAGTACGTACGTGGTGGGGCGCGCGCGCTCACGTTACGTTACGTGCAGATGGTGGTGGCCCATGCCAAGTGCCACCGTGAGCGCACGTACCGATCGGCTGGGTTTGCCCCGATCGATCAGCAGGAGCCAGGAAAGAACATGAGAGCTGCTCGTGACCGTGCACCAGTGATATGTGTGGGCCCTCGCCCCCGCCACCGCCAGGCCCCAGGCAGATGGATCGTGGGTCTGCCGGCCCTAAATGATGGATCGTAGTCGTGCAGAATCCCAGTGTGTGTGTGCGCCTCCGGTGGTTTGGGTTTGGCAATGCATGCTATGCTAGTGGTCCAGTCCGTACTACTAGTACGTTGTCGTAAAATCCTATAGAGGAAGCTTGCGTCCTAGGATGAAAATAATCTTCTTTTTACAAAGGCTGGTACCATATATCAACAGCGCTAGCGAGGAATTTAATTAAGCCGGAACGGTGCGGAGAAAAAGCACACAGGAGATCAATTAACACGAACAGAAATATCACTATATAGTGATACATGCACAGGCGGACGCACGGCACATGATAGTGATACACGTACGTTCGTGCTCTCAGAGCTCTTCTCAGTTCTCAATTCTCATGCACATAACAAGCCACCATTATTATTTCCCAAACAGACGGAGGAGATCGATCGGAATCGGATTGAGCAAACACACACACACATTTCTGGCAAAGTAAGCTAAGCCATACATAGCTTAGCCGGCCAACATATCTCCATTAGCTAGCGTGTACAGAGTAAAAAAAGGATGCAGCGACGGTTCGCCTCGGCTAATTAAGCTCCCCTCCGTCGTCCATGCATGTTGTATTTGGACCGACGGAGAAGGCTGACTCCGAAGGCTGAGGCCGATCGAGGGCTTGAGCACGTCACAAACAACGTACACGCCAACTAGTTAACACGTAAGGCCGGTTCATCGCCACTGGGCAGGCACAGCTCTAAAATCTCACTCACCTTCTCCTCTTCGTCTTCCTCCTCGATCTCCGGTCTCCGGAAGAAACTAATGGCGGGCGGGCGCGCGCGAATCCGCGCATGCGCCACGTCGAATGGATGGATGGATGGATGGATGGGTCTCCGTGGAGGGAGATCCGCACGTATTTACACACACGCGCCGGGCGTCGGCTCGCTCAGCAATGGCGCTAGGCCGAGCCGACGCACCGAACAAATGGCCGGCCACCATGCATGGCCCCGGCGGCGCCAGTCTCAGCGGGCGGTGCAGCAGGCGAGGGAGGAGGCGGAGCAGAGGGAGCGGAAGGCGCGCTCCTCGCAGGGGAGCACGAGGAGGTCGCCCGCGCCGCCGAACCCGAACTCCTCCTCGGCGCGCCGGAGCAGGGACCGGAACTCGGGCCGGTCCAGCACCGCGATGGGCACCACGAACCGCCGCCGCGACTCCCCGACGTACACCGCGAAGTGGCCGCGCGGCACGTCCGACGGCGCGGTCGCCTCCTCCTCCCAGCGCTCCTCCGCCTCGCCGATGTGGTGCTGCTGCTGCTGGTGCTGGTGCTGGCGCCGGCCCAGGCTCGAGCACCGCTTCAGGATCTGCTTCAGCCCCGCCGCGCCTCCCTTCTTCATCGCCATTTGCGTTTGGAGCTCGTTCGTTCGGTCGGTCGGTCGACTTGGTGGCGGTGGTGGGAGAGCTAGCAGTGACGATGTTGATACGGTGAGGAGGGAGGTGGAGGAGTATATATAGGAGGCGAGAGGGCGCCATGGTTGGTGCCGTGGTGGACCGGAGGTCGTGGTGGGGTGGAGACGTACGAGCGAGCGAGCGAGCAGAGGTGGGCCTGCGACGCCCGTGGGCTTGCCGGGCCTGGGCCAGGAGTTGGGGCCCGCTCCACCTGTCTGCGTGTTCCACCGTACGTACGTAAACTAGCGGTGTAGACTAGATCAGTAGACTAGTGGTGAATTATCTAATGATGATGGTCCGGATCTGTTGATGGTGGTGGGTACTTGCTCATCTAGGGACCTCTCCTCCTTTCTGTGGGTGTTCCAGCAAGTGACTTTGAGTGTAGTTTTATACATGTAAAAGTTCAGATTCTACATACTATTTGTAACAAATCAACCTCCGCGAGTCTCTACGGTTTGAGGAAAATCCTCATACCTGCCAAGGATTGTACTAACTGTTTGTGATGAAACCGCTCTGTGACCTGAATATCCTACCAGATGAAACTGGTGTAACCTGATGAACATCCTACCAAGTGGTAATAATACTGCACTTTCTTACGGAAAATACTAGCATGCCCATGTCAAGATAGCAATGAACATTGCATGTTGAAGACATGGCAGGCATGATGCATGGAGAATGAATTGCATATTTGACATTCTCTACCAGTACACTTATGGATACAAAGTCAATGCTTTTTAGGCGTAGGATACAAAGTCAATGTTAGAACGTAGGATCTAAGCTACAAGTGGGGAAGCAAGAAAATCAGATAGAAGCATTAGCGGCGGGGAATGAAAGGAGCGACGGTTGACGACGGTTGACATCTTTAGAAAGTGGAGATTGAAATGGAGATATGAAACAAAACCATCCTCTGAAAGTGCTCCACAGATGTACAAAAGGAGAGCAAGCTAGGTAGGCAGGCAGGAGTTACAGGTAGACAGATAGAGAGAGATATATGTGTGGAGTGGAGAGAACACGGCTTTCAATGCGCAGCCAGTGTTGGACACGCTCAATCATGGCCATATCTCCCTGCCCTGCAAACGGATCTCTGGGCACTGTACGGATGGCTCGATCCAAAAACACCAAACTGACATGGTAGTTGCAAACAATGATCATGTGTTATCCTTTCAGTTAATTGAGTCATAGAGTGGTTAAAATTTTGAAAAATCTCGAAACTTTAACGACTTTTAGAGAAGGTTTGCGTCTTTGGAAGTGATCAACCAATCATTCTAGACTTTTTCTAGGATTGCATTAATGTAGTATAATAATGTACTAATGCAGCGCAGCATCTGCTTTCCTGAACCTTGATCAACAGATGGGTCAATCACAGGCGCACAACACAAAAACCTACACACTGTCAGCTAGATGCATTCTATCTGCGAATAAATTACGAGTCTCTGCTAGTGGTTGCAGCTTCCCATGATAGGTGGTTCCATACTCCAAGGATGGACACACCTTTAGATTGGAGCCTTTGGACCATCTTTTTCAAAGACGAGGCACTAGCCTTGGCACACCGAAGAACTATGTGTGGAGAAGAAGAAAATACTGGTATTCGTAGCCTATAGGGTCAAAGAGATTTTTCGCATAATTTACTCGTGTGATTTTATCTAGAAAAAAATAAAAATAAAAATGTACAGTTCTATCGGGTGGCCAGTGAAACCCTCATGATACCGACATATTGCTCGTGTAGGATAAGTTAGGAGTTGACAAATTAAGTGCTCACGAAGAATTTTGGTACAACCGCTCAAGCACGATGCAAATGTACTTGACGTAACGATATATAATGCCAACTATGTCGAATTATAGCATTTCTCGAAACACATTGAAGCGGATTTTCAGTGTCTCGGACTGTACTTTTTTTGTATATTTTCAAGTGCATTAGTCTTACACATTTGGCGAGGAGAGGAAGTTGCAAATCACTTTGTAACCAAGCTGGTGGTTCTGTAGACCGTACCGACACTTACACTGATGTTCACTTGCATGATGAGGAAACAAATTTGAGTACCCGTGGCAATGTGCGGTGATTCGACTAGTTACGGAAATAACCCGGTGTAGTCATCTCCAGCCACACCCAATATCCTTAGAGCATCTCTAACAACTGTCCTATTTTAGATTTCGTGCCCTAAAAACTGTTTTTTAGGGCACCGGAGGGCAAAAACATCTCTCCAACAGCGGCCCTATCACGTGCCCTATTTTGGGGCTGCCCCAAATTATGCTCATGGGGCAGAGAGGGCCGCGGCCCTATCCGTTCATTTCGGCCGCATGCGCACCAACCGCCACGCTGAAAGCCATTCTCGCCCCCGCCCCGCGCCCGCCTCGCCACCGATTTGACCGCCGCCGGCCTCGATTCGCCCGCCGCCGGCCGCCCTGCACTGCGAAAAGACTCCGCCGCGCATCTGCGACCTAGTTCCGGCTGCCAAATCGACCGAGATGGCGTCGGACGCGGCGGCGCCGCCATGAATCGGGATCGAAGCTCCGCCGCCGCCGGCCTCGATTCGGGCTTCTCCATCGCCGCCGAGGGTCAGGATAGGCAAATCCGGAGCCTCCTCGCCGCCCTGCTGCTTCCCCGCCGCCGCCTGCGGCTTTCCGAGCTGGTATCGCACCATCCCCGCCACCAAGCCACTTATTTCTGACATTGGGTATAAATTTTGGCCAGAAGTTAAATGAGCCTTGTGCTTAGTTCTTGGTATTAACCTGCACAATTGGTGTCCACATGCCATTATTATAGCATGACATGCATTACTGCTTGATTGTGTTTATGGTACTGTTGTGTTGGAAATTTGTTAGAGCTACAGTACTTCTGGTTTTCCAGAATCTTATCTGTAGTAACATGTTAGTGATTCACAGCAAAGACCAACTGTATTCAAATGTTCAGTAATATTGCACTTAAAATCGTGCTAGTTGCTACTTATTTCTGACACCGGGGCTAAATATGTGTGAAACAGAGAGTAGGTATGGACATGAGGCTGGGGACGAGAGGTTTCTTTCTTTGATATGGTTGAGTGACGTTAGGCGTGCATTATCGAGGTTAGCGGTGATTACCATCGTTGACTGGGATTCTTGCTAGCGGATTGTTTGGAAGCTCAAGTGAAGGCAACCATTTCGGTGCTGGAAATTTTGGGCAGAAGTTAAATGAGCCTTGTGCTTAGTTCTTGTTATTAACCTGCACAATCGGTGTCCACATTCCATTATTACAACATGACATGCATTACTGCTGGATTGTGTTTATGGTACTGTTTGTATTGCAAATTAGCAATAGATACAGCACTTCTGGTTTTCCAGAATCTTTTCTGTAGTTGTTAGTGATTCACAGCAAAGACCAACTGTATTCAAATGTTCAATAATATATTGCACTTAAAATTATATATATTGAATGAACGATCACAATGTTCATAGTTAATTAGCAGATCCAAAGTTTGATTTGCAATGCTGTTATACATTATATAGTATTGTGTCATTAGACCCAACCATTTTCCGTATGATAAAATGTACGCTGTCATGTTCTTCGTCATTATCAATACAGTTACAATTTTAGCTGCTGTTCTAGTTGTTGGACACTCCAATTTTATTGTGTTCAGAACTAGTATTTTTTTATTATCCCGCTGACTTCTTATCTCGATGTCTCGAGTGAAAACACACTATCTGTTAGGTCTGTTACTGCATGTTATTAAGACCACTATCACTGTGTCAACTGTTATATATATCTGTTATGTAATTCTCTCTGGAGGAATGTATTTTGGGCTAGTGTGTCAACCGTACTCACTTTGTACGTATCTAATATCATTCCTGTGTGCAGCTGTTTGCAGGGAACGATGCTGATGAATTCAATGCAGTGTTGAAGCAAGTAGTTACCCCGAAAGTATTGATTACCACATGCCGCTTCAATTCAGGCGTATGCATTTTTTACCTCCTCATTACTGATACATTGCTGGATATTGTGAATCCGTGAAAATCTGATAACTTGTATTCATCGAAAAATATTTGTTCATCTTATCTTGTACTTTCTGCTGCATATGTTGACAGAGGGGACCTGCTTTTATTAAGGAGTTAATGCAAGTGATACCAAATGCTCAATATGTTAATAGAGGAACTTATGACCTCAAGAAGGTATAACGAGTTCTCATTATTACGCTCCATTCATTTAATCCAGTTAGGTACCTCTCCATATCTATTGTAACACATTGTCATTTTCAGATTGTGGAATATGCAAATAACCAAGAGTTCACTTCAGTTATGGTTGTCCACACAAATCGAAGGGAACCTGGTAAGAATTCCTCAATTTCTTTTTCCTTGTTCATGTTCTTGTTTGTGACATTTTGTGTTGGCATTTGTGTCACAGATTCACTGCTGATTATCAACCTACCTGAGGGCCCTACTGCACATTTCAAGCTATCCAAGCTCGTTCTGCGGAAGGATATAAAGGTGCTATACCTTTTATTATATTAACAGCTATGTTTTCAGGAACTTATTTCATCTCAAGTTATTGGATGTGTGACTTTCATTTTTTTCCATGTATACATTTTTCCTATGTCTTCTTTGTAGTCCACAAGTCTTGAATAAAGGTTAATTACTAGTCACACACCAAGACCTCGTGAATTACTGAGCATAAATTTGTACTCTGGGTCTGTTACTTAGATGAAGTGTAGATTTTTTTGGAAACAAGTACCGGTGTCCTAAATTTGGGAAGAATATGTGGAAACAGTTTCATGTTATTGACACCTAGTGAGACCTTGCCTTGACCTGTTCTCTTCCCACTACCTTCTTGCTATGGAAATGATTGAGTACGTAGTCTTGTTCAACATTATAACCACATTTCTAGTAATCTAGCATATTCTTAATCCATACCCAACAAGGGACCGTGGAGTAATGCTGTGCTCCTGTTCTAAGCTAAGGCGTGTTGTAAAAAATTTAGATGCTGAGTGAGAAGTGAAACCTTAATTTTCCTGCTTTAATAACCAGTGTTCAAAAAGGCGTTAGCCTAGGCATGCCTAGGCGCTGGCCAAACACCCAGCTTTTGCCCTAGGCGGTGGAAAAGGTGGCTGGCGAGGCCCTCTGGCGAGAAATCCGTCGTCCGGCGGCGGAAAAGGAGCACCACTGCAGAGTAGAGACAAGGCAGGGAAGGAGCTGCGGCGGTGGGACAGGAACTGCATCGAGAAGGAGAGAGCGACCCAGTCGTCCGGTTGCGGAAAAGTGGTGGCCCTGCAGGGTAGAGACGAGGCAGATGAACGGTTCAGATTCGTCAGGTGCTAGGGTTTCATATTGGGCTATGTTATACACAAAGCAGACTGGGCCTGGAAACTGGTTCCTCCTCTATTCTGATCATGCCTAGGCAGTGCACATGGGGGTTTCATATTGGGCTATGTTACACACAAAGCAGACTGGGCCTGGAAACTGCTTACTCCTCTGTTCTGATCATGCCTAGGCAGCGCACATGGCTACAATTTGCACCTGAAAACTGCTCCTTATTGCATGTCCGTACAGAACACCTAAGCTGCCTAGGATCTAGGCAGTGCCCAAACGCACAATGAACGCCCAGATCCTTTTTGAACCTTGTTAATAACTACTCCCTCCGTACCATAATATAAGATGTTTTAGGTATGTCAGTATGACCTACATACGGAGCAAAATGCGTGAATCTACACACTAAAATATGTCTATATACATCCGTGCATATTGGAATACCTAAAACATCTTATATTATGGTACAGAGGGAGTATTTCCCACAACTAGTGCTAGTTGATTGTTGAAAGGAAAAGAACACATCTTCTTCTGGCCCTGATAATCCCAGATAATTTTTATATTATTGGCATAAGTATTTTATGTGTTCATGCTGTCAATTGAGACCCCATAAGCAACCTGTATGAAGTGCATGGAAGAACATATAATATTGCCCTTCCTCTTCCCAAGTTCCAAATTTGTTCAGTAATTTAAAAAATGTGAACTGGCTTGATCTTGTCAGATTGATGTCTGCATAATGCTTGTCTGCTTACTGTTTTATTTGTGACAGTGAGTGACTAAACCAATATACTGGCTACTTTCTGTTTGCCCTAGGGTCTAATAAAGATCTTCACCTTGTTACCTGCATATAAGAGCTTTGACTTGATTTCGTACGATTTGAACAAATGTCTGGTGTATTGCTCTTATTTCCACTTTATTAGCAGGAAGGGTATAATACTGGTATTTGTGTGCTTGAAGGAGGCCAGGAGGGTTGCTTTTATTTAACAATCTTACATTTTCTATGAGACTTAGTGTTTTTAGTAAAGCAGAGCAGTGCTGAAATCAACTGTCTCTATGGTTTTGTTAAGATTTTGTTTAGTACTAAAGGTAAAGTATTTGTTGGTTAACACATAATGAAAATATGAAAAGAGAGTCCAAATTCAGTCACGTGGTTCAGATATCACCACAGGAAAGATTTAGGCAAAAATACATATATATTATTACACTGCTAATCTTTTGAACTAAAGGTGCATTGAAAATGACAAAAGTGCCATCAAATGATCATCCTGCTTGTCTCTAGGCTGTCTCTAGTTTTTATTTGACACCTTAGTTTGCTTACAAAATCGAGATATGCATATGTCAATGTTCAGTGTCATATGCCATGTCTGCTAGAGGCTGGTCCATGTCGCTGTCTGTCATGTCCATGTTGCCGTTTTAATTTTGCCATGCTTCACAGCATTTTATGAACTTATTGCAACGGAAGAGTTGGGATCATCCGTTTATGGCCATTTAGATGATCTTCTAGATTGATGGAACACTGAAAAGTATATAGCAGATAGGTCACTAGTTTTCCATAGTCATTATATCTGATGTGCTCTTGTTACATGACAATATGCATTGGGTATTTTGCAGTATGTTTCTATATAAAGCTAGCGTAGTTGAAACTTGTACTCCTGAAATTACCTTAATTTACCTTTTGGTCTTCTCTTTACATGATAGAACCATGGGAACCCTACAACTCATAAGCCAGAGTTAGTGTTGAACAATTTCACTACACGCCTGGGTCATCGTGTTGGAAGGTGATTTGAGATTGTGCAGTTTTTTACTTACAAAAGGATGACCTTGTATGGAGCGATATCCATTATTGTTATTTTCTTAACATGTCTACTTTCCCTTTTGTTTATCCAGGATGATACAATCTCTTTTCCCCCAAGACCCCAATTTCCGTGGCCGCCGAGTTGTCACCTTCCATAATCAGCGAGACTATATATTTTTCCGTCATCACAGGTGAATATATATGCAAACATAATTAGGCAAAAGCATGCAGGTAGAAATTAGACTTTTTGGTTTTCACGAGTGTACAGAATAGTCTATATACTTATACCACAAGTGCAAATGTGCAATACTAGACAGTAGTCTGTTATATGTGTTATTTTTCATGTGTCTACAAATTGCTTGTAGGGCGTATATTATCTTACTATAGGCTCACTAGATATGGTTGTTTTGTGTGATTACTACTATAGTTGCTAATTGCTTTATCTCATGGTAAGTTGATTCCTGAAGCGTGCCACCATGGTTCCTTCATTTTGGTCATCAAAGGTTGTCATACGTTGTGTTTGTGCATAATATTGTTTTATCTTCAGCATTTGAAAAATAATAATCTGCAATCCTGATAATAGGTATATCTTTGAAGAGAAAGAAAAAAAAGTCGTGTCAAAGGACAAGAAAGGCAAGGCTTCTGAAACCAAAATTGAGAAACACGTGAATTGTCGCCTTCAGGTACCTGAGCTACTACTACTCCATACCAGGGTGTTTTACGTGATAGCAAGAATTTCCATTCACAATCTAGGAATTGAGCAACCTCAAAAGGACCAAGCACTCACAATGTTGCATGCGTAGAGGCACTCCTTATTTTGCAAAATACGTTCAATATGAAGCGAGAACACACAAGTTCATGTAGCTTCACTATCTTATCCTTTATATTTTAGCAATGGCCACCTTTACAACTGCTGATTGAATCCATTTTAGAATTGCCTCTGTATGATTCTGTTCTACCTCCTGAGCTTTTAGCAGTAAAGCCTGAACTGTTGCTAATGATATAGGAATGTGGTCCTCGCTTCACTCTCAAGCTGATCACCTTGCAACACGGGACCTTCGACACGAAAAGCGGAGAGTACGAGTGGGTTCACAAGGTATAACAACTGTTATCCATTTACCATTTCACTAACTCATGATGTATCGCCGTGATTTAACGCAAATGTATTGCAAAATTGCAGCCGGACCTGGACACAAGCAGGAGAAGATTTTTCTTGTAATGAGCGACATGCCGCACCAAGCGAGACGGGAGTTTGTTTCTGTTCTTCAAGAAATTGCTGTAGAGTACGCTAGAGTCCTTCGCCAATGAACCAGCATTTTATGCAATTTTGTGTACCCATCAGTCAAATGAGTCCAATCGAGCTACGTTTAACACAAAAGTTTACTACTACGTACCCTTTGTTCCTTTATCACTGACCCCGACATGTGATCCGGCGCGGATCGGGCTCTTGTACAAGGTCGTAATCTCCCAACCGCTGCAGGAACTATAACATCTCACAATCGTTTCGTTTCTTGGCCACGAGTCCAAGAACTTATCATTTGCCAGGCCCCATGCACCGCAGAGGCTTGCCAGCGGCGCCGTGACAACGCCGTTGCTGCTGCTGCTGCCTGCCCAGGACCAAATTTCCTGTCTGATGTCAACATCTCCATGAATGAATCTGCCTCCAAAATATGGTTGCTGTTGCTGCACATGATTTTTACATTACCTTCTGTGCTGGCTGGGGTGACTAGGGTGTGTTGTGCACTGCTCTGCAGTCTGGTAGAGATTGCGACACATGGCGTTGAGGGTGCCGTGCTGGGGTACGTCCGTGCAGGCCGGGGCGTACGACAGTGCGTGTTCATCGCAACTTGACTTGGAGGAAGAAAGAAGAAAGGATCCGAGTGAGTTATTATCATCGCCATGAATGAATAATGGCCATCACGACAGTGTTGGTGTCTGTGAAGATGGTCACGAGCAGCATAGAGCGGCACATGGCCTGCCTCTACCCCTGGCCCTGCCATGTTATCCGATCCAATTCAATTCGTTTTGAATCTTGAACTCCAAATCCAGGTCTTTTGAAACTAAACTTAGCAATCTTGGTCTAAAATGGACTTTTTCCCCTCGACGAGACGACCAATGAATCCTGGTCTCTCTGTCCTGGCTAGCTTTGTGCCTTTGTTGAACCGGTCAATGGTTCACTGCACTGCACAAACCAAGTGTATGGATGATACGAGTGAACATGGTCAAATCTGCACGGTACTGCTGAATGAATGCCTGAATCTTATCCTAGTGCCACACTCACACGAAACGAGCGAGACCGAGCTGGTCGACAGCGACCGGCCGTTAAGTTGGTGACCGGCCATCTACTGTACGTGCGTGCGTACAAGCGATGTACGTACAAAACTATAAACACTCTTATCCTACAAGCCCAGGCACGGGTGCAAATAGCTGTGGATGATACAAGGAGGGAAATTATTATATTTGGCAACTTGTTGGCCCCCAGCCTCCTGTACAAGTAGAACAGACGGCGGTGTGTATGTGCATGTCACATGTCTCCTGCAGAAATATCTCCCAGCTACACATAATACGTACGTACAGTGATCCCTGACGGAAATCAACAAACATACACGCACAGTCGACGCACCCCCATACTTGCATTTTTTTTTTTTGGCAGACAAGGTCTGAGCCGTATATTATGTGAAACTAGGCCGAACATCCTTATATAAGAAAAAGAAATAACACACATCCCAACTCTGGCCAGATAGAGATGGGAGACACAAAACACACGAGTTTTTCGACGAATCCATATTTGGTTGAGCTTCACCATGCGGAGGCGGAACTTAAGGACGTCAATCCCGTACGCGGAACACTGCCGCCATAGCGGCCATAGGCCGACCCTAGTTGTACGTACTAGCTACGCGCGTTAGTTGTGTTGGCGAGTACGTACGTGGTGGGGCGCGCGCGCTCACGTTACGTTACGTGCAGATGGTGGTGGCCCATGCCAAGTGCCACCGTGAGCGCACGTACCGATCGGCTGGGTTTGCCCCGATCGATCAGCAGGAGCCAGGAAAGAACATGAGAGCTGCTCGTGACCGTGCACCAGTGATATGTGTGGGCCCTCGCCCCCGCCACCGCCAGGCCCCAGGCAGATGGATCGTGGGTCTGCCGGCCCTAAATGATGGATCGTAGTCGTGCAGAATCCCAGTGTGTGTGTGCGCCTCCGGTGGTTTGGGTATGCTAGTGGTCCAGTCCGTACTACTAGTACGTTGTCGTAAAATCCTATAGAGGAAGCTTGCGTCCTAGGATGAAAATAATCTTCTTTTTACAAAGGCTGGTACCATATATCAACAGCGCTAGCGAGGAATTTAATTAAGCCGGAACGGTGCGGAGAAAAAGCACACAGGAGATCAATTAACACGAACAGAAATATCACTATATAGTGATACATGCACAGGCGGACGCACGGCACATGATAGTGATACACGTACGTTCGTGCTCTCAGAGCTCTTCTCAGTTCTCAATTCTCATGCACATAACAAGCCACCATTATTATTTCCCAAACAGACGGAGGAGATCGATCGGAATCGGATTGAGCAAACACACACACACATTTCTGGCAAAGTAAGCTAAGCCATACATAGCTTAGCCGGCCAACATATCTCCATTAGCTAGCGTGTACAGAGTAAAAAAAGGATGCAGCGACGGTTCGCCTCGGCTAATTAAGCTCCCCTCCGTCGTCCATGCATGTTGTATTTGGACCGACGGAGAAGGCTGACTCCGAAGGCTGAGGCCGATCGAGGGCTTGAGCACGTCACAAACAACGTACACGCCAACTAGTTAACACGTAAGGCCGGTTCATCGCCACTGGGCAGGCACAGCTCTAAAATCTCACTCACCTTCTCCTCTTCGTCTTCCTCCTCGATCTCCGGTCTCCGGAAGAAACTAATGGCGGGCGGGCGCGCGCGAATCCGCGCATGCGCCACGTCGAATGGATGGATGGATGGATGGATGGGTCTCCGTGGAGGGAGATCCGCACGTATTTACACACACGCGCCGGGCGTCGGCTCGCTCAGCAATGGCGCTAGGCCGAGCCGACGCACCGAACAAATGGCCGGCCACCATGCATGGCCCCGGCGGCGCCAGTCTCAGCGGGCGGTGCAGCAGGCGAGGGAGGAGGCGGAGCAGAGGGAGCGGAAGGCGCGCTCCTCGCAGGGGAGCACGAGGAGGTCGCCCGCGCCGCCGAACCCGAACTCCTCCTCGGCGCGCCGGAGCAGGGACCGGAACTCGGGCCGGTCCAGCACCGCGATGGGCACCACGAACCGCCGCCGCGACTCCCCGACGTACACCGCGAAGTGGCCGCGCGGCACGTCCGACGGCGCGGTCGCCTCCTCCTCCCAGCGCTCCTCCGCCTCGCCGATGTGGTGCTGCTGCTGCTGGTGCTGGTGCTGGCGCCGGCCCAGGCTCGAGCACCGCTTCAGGATCTGCTTCAGCCCCGCCGCGCCTCCCTTCTTCATCGCCATTTGCGTTTGGAGCTCGTTCGTTCGGTCGGTCGGTCGACTTGGTGGCGGTGGTGGGAGAGCTAGCAGTGACGATGTTGATACGGTGAGGAGGGAGGTGGAGGAGTATATATAGGAGGCGAGAGGGCGCCATGGTTGGTGCCGTGGTGGACCGGAGGTCGTGGTGGGGTGGAGACGTACGAGCGAGCGAGCGAGCAGAGGTGGGCCTGCGACGCCCGTGGGCTTGCCGGGCCTGGGCCAGGAGTTGGGGCCCGCTCCACCTGTCTGCGTGTTCCACCGTACGTACGTAAACTAGCGGTGTAGACTAGATCAGTAGACTAGTGGTGAATTATCTAATGATGATGGTCCGGATCTGTTGATGGTGGTGGGTACTTGCTCATCTAGGGACCTCTCCTCCTTTCTGTGGGTGTTCCAGCAAGTGACTTTGAGTGTAGTTTTATACATGTAAAAGTTCAGATTCTACATACTATTTGTAACAAATCAACCTCCGCGAGTCTCTACGGTTTGAGGAAAATCCTCATACCTGCCAAGGATTGTACTAACTGTTTGTGATGAAACCGCTCTGTGACCTGAATATCCTACCAGATGAAACTGGTGTAACCTGATGAACATCCTACCAAGTGGTAATAATACTGCACTTTCTTACGGAAAATACTAGCATGCCCATGTCAAGATAGCAATGAACATTGCATGTTGAAGACATGGCAGGCATGATGCATGGAGAATGAATTGCATATTTGACATTCTCTACCAGTACACTTATGGATACAAAGTCAATGCTTTTTAGGCGTAGGATACAAAGTCAATGTTAGAACGTAGGATCTAAGCTACAAGTGGGGAAGCAAGAAAATCAGATAGAAGCATTAGCGGCGGGGAATGAAAGGAGCGACGGTTGACGACGGTTGACATCTTTAGAAAGTGGAGATTGAAATGGAGATATGAAACAAAACCATCCTCTGAAAGTGCTCCACAGATGTACAAAAGGAGAGCAAGCTAGGTAGGCAGGCAGGAGTTACAGGTAGACAGATAGAGAGAGATATATGTGTGGAGTGGAGAGAACACGGCTTTCAATGCGCAGCCAGTGTTGGACACGCTCAATCATGGCCATATCTCCCTGCCCTGCAAACGGATCTCTGGGCACTGTACGGATGGCTCGATCCAAAAACACCAAACTGACATGGTAGTTGCAAACAATGATCATGTGTTATCCTTTCAGTTAATTGAGTCATAGAGTGGTTAAAATTTTGAAAAATCTCGAAACTTTAACGACTTTTAGAGAAGGTTTGCGTCTTTGGAAGTGATCAACCAATCATTCTAGACTTTTTCTAGGATTGCATTAATGTAGTATAATAATGTACTAATGCAGCGCAGCATCTGCTTTCCTGAACCTTGATCAACAGATGGGTCAATCACAGGCGCACAACACAAAAACCTACACACTGTCAGCTAGATGCATTCTATCTGCGAATAAATTACGAGTCTCTGCTAGTGGTTGCAGCTTCCCATGATAGGTGGTTCCATACTCCAAGGATGGACACACCTTTAGATTGGAGCCTTTGGACCATCTTTTTCAAAGACGAGGCACTAGCCTTGGCACACCGAAGAACTATGTGTGGAGAAGAAGAAAATACTGGTATTCGTAGCCTATAGGGTCAAAGAGATTTTTCGCATAATTTACTCGTGTGATTTTATCTAGAAAAAAATAAAAATAAAAATGTACAGTTCTATCGGGTGGCCAGTGAAACCCTCATGATACCGACATATTGCTCGTGTAGGATAAGTTAGGAGTTGACAAATTAAGTGCTCACGAAGAATTTTGGTACAACCGCTCAAGCACGATGCAAATGTACTTGACGTAACGATATATAATGCCAACTATGTCGAATTATAGCATTTCTCGAAACACATTGAAGCGGATTTTCAGTGTCTCGGACTGTACTTTTTTTGTATATTTTCAAGTGCATTAGTCTTACACATTTGGCGAGGAGAGGAAGTTGCAAATCACTTTGTAACCAAGCTGGTGGTTCTGTAGACCGTACCGACACTTACACTGATGTTCACTTGCATGATGAGGAAACAAATTTGAGTACCCGTGGCAATGTGCGGTGATTCGACTAGTTACGGAAATAACCCGGTGTAGTCATCTCCAGCCACACCCAATATCCTTAGAGCATCTCTAACAACTGTCCTATTTTAGATTTCGTGCCCTAAAAACTGTTTTTTAGGGCACCGGAGGGCAAAAACATCTCTCCAACAGCGGCCCTATCACGTGCCCTATTTTGGGGCTGCCCCAAATTATGCTCATGGGGCAGAGAGGGCCGCGGCCCTATCCGTTCATTTCGGCCGCATGCGCACCAACCGCCACGCTGAAAGCCATTCTCGCCCCCGCCCCGCGCCCGCCTCGCCACCGATTTGACCGCCGCCGGCCTCGATTCGCCCGCCGCCGGCCGCCCTGCACTGCGAAAAGACTCCGCCGCGCATCTGCGACCTAGTTCCGGCTGCCAAATCGACCGAGATGGCGTCGGACGCGGCGGCGCCGCCATGAATCGGGATCGAAGCTCCGCCGCCGCCGGCCTCGATTCGGGCTTCTCCATCGCCGCCGAGGGTCAGGATAGGCAAATCCGGAGCCTCCTCGCCGCCCTGCTGCTTCCCCGCCGCCGCCTGCGGCTTTCCGAGCTGGTATCGCACCATCCCCGCCACCAAGCCACTTATTTCTGACATTGGGTATAAATTTTGGCCAGAAGTTAAATGAGCCTTGTGCTTAGTTCTTGGTATTAACCTGCACAATTGGTGTCCACATGCCATTATTATAGCATGACATGCATTACTGCTTGATTGTGTTTATGGTACTGTTGTGTTGGAAATTTGTTAGAGCTACAGTACTTCTGGTTTTCCAGAATCTTATCTGTAGTAACATGTTAGTGATTCACAGCAAAGACCAACTGTATTCAAATGTTCAGTAATATTGCACTTAAAATCGTGCTAGTTGCTACTTATTTCTGACACCGGGGCTAAATATGTGTGAAACAGAGAGTAGGTATGGACATGAGGCTGGGGACGAGAGGTTTCTTTCTTTGATATGGTTGAGTGACGTTAGGCGTGCATTATCGAGGTTAGCGGTGATTACCATCGTTGACTGGGATTCTTGCTAGCGGATTGTTTGGAAGCTCAAGTGAAGGCAACCATTTCGGTGCTGGAAATTTTGGGCAGAAGTTAAATGAGCCTTGTGCTTAGTTCTTGTTATTAACCTGCACAATCGGTGTCCACATTCCATTATTACAACATGACATGCATTACTGCTGGATTGTGTTTATGGTACTGTTTGTATTGCAAATTAGCAATAGATACAGCACTTCTGGTTTTCCAGAATCTTTTCTGTAGTTGTTAGTGATTCACAGCAAAGACCAACTGTATTCAAATGTTCAATAATATATTGCACTTAAAATTATATATATTGAATGAACGATCACAATGTTCATAGTTAATTAGCAGATCCAAAGTTTGATTTGCAATGCTGTTATACATTATATAGTATTGTGTCATTAGACCCAACCATTTTCCGTATGATAAAATGTACGCTGTCATGTTCTTCGTCATTATCAATACAGTTACAATTTTAGCTGCTGTTCTAGTTGTTGGACACTCCAATTTTATTGTGTTCAGAACTAGTATTTTTTTTATTATCCCGCTGACTTCTTATCTCGATGTCTCGAGTGAAAACACACTATCTGTTAGGTCTGTTACTGCATGTTATTAAGACCACTATCACTGTGTCAACTGTTATATATATCTGTTATGTAATTCTCTCTGGAGGAATGTATTTTGGGCTAGTGTGTCAACCGTACTCACTTTGTACGTATCTAATATCATTCCTGTGTGCAGCTGTTTGCAGGGAACGATGCTGATGAATTCAATGCAGTGTTGAAGCAAGTAGTTACCCCGAAAGTATTGATTACCACATGCCGCTTCAATTCAGGCGTATGCATTTTTTACCTCCTCATTACTGATACATTGCTGGATATTGTGAATCCGTGAAAATCTGATAACTTGTATTCATCGAAAAATATTTGTTCATCTTATCTTGTACTTTCTGCTGCATATGTTGACAGAGGGGACCTGCTTTTATTAAGGAGTTAATGCAAGTGATACCAAATGCTCAATATGTTAATAGAGGAACTTATGACCTCAAGAAGGTATAACGAGTTCTCATTATTACGCTCCATTCATTTAATCCAGTTAGGTACCTCTCCATATCTATTGTAACACATTGTCATTTTCAGATTGTGGAATATGCAAATAACCAAGAGTTCACTTCAGTTATGGTTGTCCACACAAATCGAAGGGAACCTGGTAAGAATTCCTCAATTTCTTTTTCCTTGTTCATGTTCTTGTTTGTGACATTTTGTGTTGGCATTTGTGTCACAGATTCACTGCTGATTATCAACCTACCTGAGGGCCCTACTGCACATTTCAAGCTATCCAAGCTCGTTCTGCGGAAGGATATAAAGGTGCTATACCTTTTATTATATTAACAGCTATGTTTTCAGGAACTTATTTCATCTCAAGTTATTGGATGTGTGACTTTCATTTTTTTCCATGTATACATTTTTCCTATGTCTTCTTTGTAGTCCACAAGTCTTGAATAAAGGTTAATTACTAGTCACACACCAAGACCTCGTGAATTACTGAGCATAAATTTGTACTCTGGGTCTGTTACTTAGATGAAGTGTAGATTTTTTTGGAAACAAGTACCGGTGTCCTAAATTTGGGAAGAATATGTGGAAACAGTTTCATGTTATTGACACCTAGTGAGACCTTGCCTTGACCTGTTCTCTTCCCACTACCTTCTTGCTATGGAAATGATTGAGTACGTAGTCTTGTTCAACATTATAACCACATTTCTAGTAATCTAGCATATTCTTAATCCATACCCAACAAGGGACCGTGGAGTAATGCTGTGCTCCTGTTCTAAGCTAAGGCGTGTTGTAAAAAATTTAGATGCTGAGTGAGAAGTGAAACCTTAATTTTCCTGCTTTAATAACCAGTGTTCAAAAAGGCGTTAGCCTAGGCATGCCTAGGCGCTGGCCAAACACCCAGCTTTTGCCCTAGGCGGTGGAAAAGGTGGCTGGCGAGGCCCTCTGGCGAGAAATCCGTCGTCCGGCGGCGGAAAAGGAGCACCACTGCAGAGTAGAGACAAGGCAGGGAAGGAGCTGCGGCGGTGGGACAGGAACTGCATCGAGAAGGAGAGAGCGACCCAGTCGTCCGGTTGCGGAAAAGTGGTGGCCCTGCAGGGTAGAGACGAGGCAGATGAACGGTTCAGATTCGTCAGGTGCTAGGGTTTCATATTGGGCTATGTTATACACAAAGCAGACTGGGCCTGGAAACTGGTTCCTCCTCTATTCTGATCATGCCTAGGCAGTGCACATGGGGGTTTCATATTGGGCTATGTTACACACAAAGCAGACTGGGCCTGGAAACTGCTTACTCCTCTGTTCTGATCATGCCTAGGCAGCGCACATGGCTACAATTTGCACCTGAAAACTGCTCCTTATTGCATGTCCGTACAGAACACCTAAGCTGCCTAGGATCTAGGCAGTGCCCAAACGCACAATGAACGCCCAGATCCTTTTTGAACCTTGTTAATAACTACTCCCTCCGTACCATAATATAAGATGTTTTAGGTATGTCAGTATGACCTACATACGGAGCAAAATGCGTGAATCTACACACTAAAATATGTCTATATACATCCGTGCATATTGGAATACCTAAAACATCTTATATTATGGTACAGAGGGAGTATTTCCCACAACTAGTGCTAGTTGATTGTTGAAAGGAAAAGAACACATCTTCTTCTGGCCCTGATAATCCCAGATAATTTTTATATTATTGGCATAAGTATTTTATGTGTTCATGCTGTCAATTGAGACCCCATAAGCAACCTGTATGAAGTGCATGGAAGAACATATAATATTGCCCTTCCTCTTCCCAAGTTCCAAATTTGTTCAGTAATTTAAAAAATGTGAACTGGCTTGATCTTGTCAGATTGATGTCTGCATAATGCTTGTCTGCTTACTGTTTTATTTGTGACAGTGAGTGACTAAACCAATATACTGGCTACTTTCTGTTTGCCCTAGGGTCTAATAAAGATCTTCACCTTGTTACCTGCATATAAGAGCTTTGACTTGATTTCGTACGATTTGAACAAATGTCTGGTGTATTGCTCTTATTTCCACTTTATTAGCAGGAAGGGTATAATACTGGTATTTGTGTGCTTGAAGGAGGCCAGGAGGGTTGCTTTTATTTAACAATCTTACATTTTCTATGAGACTTAGTGTTTTTAGTAAAGCAGAGCAGTGCTGAAATCAACTGTCTCTATGGTTTTGTTAAGATTTTGTTTAGTACTAAAGGTAAAGTATTTGTTGGTTAACACATAATGAAAATATGAAAAGAGAGTCCAAATTCAGTCACGTGGTTCAGATATCACCACAGGAAAGATTTAGGCAAAAATACATATATATTATTACACTGCTAATCTTTTGAACTAAAGGTGCATTGAAAATGACAAAAGTGCCATCAAATGATCATCCTGCTTGTCTCTAGGCTGTCTCTAGTTTTTATTTGACACCTTAGTTTGCTTACAAAATCGAGATATGCATATGTCAATGTTCAGTGTCATATGCCATGTCTGCTAGAGGCTGGTCCATGTCGCTGTCTGTCATGTCCATGTTGCCGTTTTAATTTTGCCATGCTTCACAGCATTTTTATGAACTTATTGCAACGGAAGAGTTGGGATCATCCGTTTATGGCCATTTAGATGATCTTCTAGATTGATGGAACACTGAAAAGTATATAGCAGATAGGTCACTAGTTTTCCATAGTCATTATATCTGATGTGCTCTTGTTACATGACAATATGCATTGGGTATTTTGCAGTATGTTTCTATATAAAGCTAGCGTAGTTGAAACTTGTACTCCTGAAATTACCTTAATTTACCTTTTGGTCTTCTCTTTACATGATAGAACCATGGGAACCCTACAACTCATAAGCCAGAGTTAGTGTTGAACAATTTCACTACACGCCTGGGTCATCGTGTTGGAAGGTGATTTGAGATTGTGCAGTTTTTTACTTACAAAAGGATGACCTTGTATGGAGCGATATCCATTATTGTTATTTTCTTAACATGTCTACTTTCCCTTTTGTTTATCCAGGATGATACAATCTCTTTTCCCCCAAGACCCCAATTTCCGTGGCCGCCGAGTTGTCACCTTCCATAATCAGCGAGACTATATATTTTTCCGTCATCACAGGTGAATATATATGCAAACATAATTAGGCAAAAGCATGCAGGTAGAAATTAGACTTTTTGGTTTTCACGAGTGTACAGAATAGTCTATATACTTATACCACAAGTGCAAATGTGCAATACTAGACAGTAGTCTGTTATATGTGTTATTTTTCATGTGTCTACAAATTGCTTGTAGGGCGTATATTATCTTACTATAGGCTCACTAGATATGGTTGTTTTGTGTGATTACTACTATAGTTGCTAATTGCTTTATCTCATGGTAAGTTGATTCCTGAAGCGTGCCACCATGGTTCCTTCATTTTGGTCATCAAAGGTTGTCATACGTTGTGTTTGTGCATAATATTGTTTTATCTTCAGCATTTGAAAAATAATAATCTGCAATCCTGATAATAGGTATATCTTTGAAGAGAAAGAAAAAAAAGTCGTGTCAAAGGACAAGAAAGGCAAGGCTTCTGAAACCAAAATTGAGAAACACGTGAATTGTCGCCTTCAGGTACCTGAGCTACTACTACTCCATACCAGGGTGTTTTACGTGATAGCAAGAATTTCCATTCACAATCTAGGAATTGAGCAACCTCAAAAGGACCAAGCACTCACAATCCTTCGATGTTGCATGCGTAGAGGCACTCCTTATTTTGCAAAATACGTTCAATATGAAGCGAGAACACACAAGTTCATGTAGCTTCACTATCTTATCCTTTATATTTTAGCAATGGCCACCTTTACAACTGCTGATTGAATCCATTTTAGAATTGCCTCTGTATGATTCTGTTCTACCTCCTGAGCTTTTAGCAGTAAAGCCTGAACTGTTGCTAATGATATAGGAATGTGGTCCTCGCTTCACTCTCAAGCTGATCACCTTGCAACACGGGACCTTCGACACGAAAAGCGGAGAGTACGAGTGGGTTCACAAGGTATAACAACTGTTATCCATTTACCATTTCACTAACTCATGATGTATCGCCGTGATTTAACGCAAATGTATTGCAAAATTGCAGCCGGACCTGGACACAAGCAGGAGAAGATTTTTCTTGTAATGAGCGACATGCCGCACCAAGCGAGACGGGAGTTTGTTTCTGTTCTTCAAGAAATTGCTGTAGAGTACGCTAGAGTCCTTCGCCAATGAACCAGCATTTTATGCAATTTTGTGTACCCATCAGTCAAATGAGTCCAATCGAGCTACGTTTAACACAAAAGTTTACTACTACGTACCCTTTGTTCCTTTATCACTGACCCCGACATGTGATCCGGCGCGGATCGGGCTCTTGTACAAGGTCGTAATCTCCCAACCGCTGCAGGAACTATAACATCTCACAATCGTTTCGTTTCTTGGCCACGAGTCCAAGAACTTATCATTTGCCAGGCCCCATGCACCGCAGAGGATTGCCAGCGGCGCCGTGACAACGCCGTTGCTGCTGCTGCTGCCTGCCCAGGACCAAATTTCCTGTCTGATGTCAACATCTCCATGAATGAATCTGCCTCCAAAATATGGTTGCTGTTGCTGCACATGATTTTTACATTACCTTCTGTGCTGGCTGGGGTGACTAGGGTGTGTTGTGCACTGCTCTGCAGTCTGGTAGAGATTGCGACACATGGCGTTGAGGGTGCCGTGCTGGGGTACGTCCGTGCAGGCCGGGGCGTACGACAGTGCGTGTTCATCGCAACTTGACTTGGAGGAAGAAAGAAGAAAGGATCCGAGTGAGTTATTATCATCGCCATGAATGAATAATGGCCATCACGACAGTGTTGGTGTCTGTGAAGATGGTCACGAGCAGCATAGAGCGGCACATGGCCTGCCTCTACCCCTGGCCCTGCCATGTTATCCGATCCAATTCAATTCGTTTTGAATCTTGAACTCCAAATCCAGGTCTTTTGAAACTAAACTTAGCAATCTTGGTCTAAAATGGACTTTTTCCCCTCGACGAGACGACCAATGAATCCTGGTCTCTCTGTCCTGGCTAGCTTTGTGCCTTTGTTGAACCGGTCAATGGTTCACTGCACTGCACAAACCAAGTGTATGGATGATACGAGTGAACATGGTCAAATCTGCACGGTACTGCTGAATGAATGCCTGAATCTTATCCTAGTGCCACACTCACACGAAACGAGCGAGACCGAGCTGGTCGACAGCGACCGGCCGTTAAGTTGGTGACCGGCCATCTACTGTACGTGCGTGCGTACAAGCGATGTACGTACAAAACTATAAACACTCTTATCCTACAAGCCCAGGCACGGGTGCAAATAGCTGTGGATGATACAAGGAGGGAAATTATTATATTTGGCAACTTGTTGGCCCCCAGCCTCCTGTACAAGTAGAACAGACGGCGGTGTGTATGTGCATGTCACATGATGTCTCCTGCAGAAATATCTCCCAACTACACATAATACGTACGTACAGTGATCCCTGACGGAAATCAACAAACATACACGCACAGTCGACAAGGTCTGAGCCGTATATTATGTGAAACTAGGCCGAACATCCTTATATAAGAAAAAGAAATAACACACATCCCAACTCTGGCCAGATAGAGATGGGAGACACAAAACACACAAGTTTTTCGACGAATCCATATTTGGTTGAGCTTCACCATGCGGAGGCGGAACTAGTTGTACGTACGTGGTGGGGCGCGCGCGCTCACGTTACGTGCAGATGGTGGTGGCCCATGCCAAGTGCCACCGTGAGCGCACGTACCGATCAGCAGGAGCCAGGAAAGAACATGAGAGCTGCTCGTGACCGTGCACCAGTGATCAGTGCATGTGTATGTGTGGG
This sequence comes from Poa pratensis, assembly GCA_947311845.1. NCBI lineage: Eukaryota > Viridiplantae > Streptophyta > Magnoliopsida > Poales > Poaceae > Poa > Poa pratensis. The sequence continues at coordinate 18,829,995 of CAMZMU010000069.1, forward strand.
CCCTCGCCCCAGGCAGATGGATCGTGGGTCTGCCGGCCGGTTACTTGGTACCCTTGGGTAAATGCCTAAATGATGGATCGTAGTCGTGCAGAATCCCAGTGTGTGTGCGCCTCGGTTTCGCAATGCACCGTGTGCTAGTGGTCCAGTCCGTACCGGCCTGCGCCTCCACTGCACTTCGCTAGTATACCGTATAGATATAGTCATATAGAGGAAGCTTGCGTCCTAGGATGAAAATAATCTTCTTTTCCAAAGGCTGGTACCATATATCAACAGCGCCAGGAATTTAATTAAGCCGGAACGGTGCGGAGAAAAACACACACAGGAGATCAATTAACACGAACAGAAATATCACTATACATGCACACTGCACAGCACGGCACATGATATTGATACACGCTCGTGCTCTCAGAGCTCTTCTCAGTTCTCAATTCTCATGCACATAACAAGCCACCATTATTATTTCCCAAACAGACGGAGGAGATCGATCGGATTGAGCAAACACATACACACATTTCTGGCAAAGTAAGCTAAGCCATACATAGCTTAGCCGGCCAACATATCTCCATTAGCTAGCGTGTACAGAGTAAAAAAAGGATGCAGCGACGGTTCGCCTCGGCTAATTAAGCTCCCCTCCGTCGTCCATGTAGTATTTGGACTTGATGGAGAAGGCGAGGGCTTGAGCACGTCACAAACAACGTACACGCCAACTAGTTAACACGTACGGCCGGTTCATCGCCGCTGGGCAGGCACAGCTCTAAAATCTCACTCACCTTCTCCTCTTCGTCTAGCTTCCTCCTCGATCTCCGGTCTCCGGAAGAAACTAATGGCGGGCGGGCGGGCGCGCGCGAATCCGCGCATGCGCCACGTCGAATGGATGGATGGATGGATGGGTCTCCGTGGAGGGAGATCCGCACGTATTTACACACACGCGCCGGGCGTCGGCTCGCTCAGCAATGGCGCTAGGCCGAGCCGACGCACCGAACAAATGGCCGGCCACCATGCATGGCCCCGGCGGCGCCAGTCTCAGCGGGCGGTGCAGCAGGCGAGGGAGGAGGCGGAGCAGAGGGAGCGGAAGGCGCGCTCCTCGCAAGGGAGCACCAGGAGGTCGCCCGCGCCGCCGAACCCGAACTCCTCCTCGGCGCGCCGGAGCAGGGACCGGAACTCGGGCCGGTCCAGCACCGCGATGGGCACCACGAACCGCCGCCGCGACTCCCCGACGTACACCGCGAAGTGGCCCCGCGGCACGTCCGACGGCGCGGTCGCCTCCTCCTCCCAGCGCTCCTCCGCCTCCCCGATGTGGTGCTGGTGCTGCTGCTGCTGGTGCTGGCGCCGGCCCAGGCTCGAGCACCGCTTCAGGATCTGCTTCAGCCCCGCCGCGCCTCCCTTCTTCATCGCCATTTGCGTTTGGAGCTCGTTCGTTCGGTCGGTCGGTCGACTTGGTGGCGGTGGTGGGAGAGCTAGCAGTGACGATGTTGATACGGTGAGGAGGGAGGTGGAGGAGTATATATAGGAGGCGAGAGGGCGCCATGGTTGGTGCCGTGGTGGACCGGAGGTCGTGGTGGGGTGGAGACGTACGAGCGAGCGAGCAAGTAGAGATGGGCCTGCGACGCCCGTGGGCTTGCCGGGCCTGGGCCAGGTGTTGGGGCCGCTCCACCTGTCTGCGTGTTCCACCGTACGTACGTAAACTAGCGGTGTAGACTAGATCAGTAGACTAGTGGTGAATTATCTAATGATGATGGTCCGGATCTGTTGATGGTGGTGTGGTGGGTACTTGCTCATCTAGGGGACCTCTCCTCCTTTCTGTGGGTGTTCCTGCAACTGACTTTGAGTGTAGTTTTATAGTACATGTAAAAGTTGAGATTCTACATACTATTTGTAACAAATCAACCTCCGCGAGTCTCTACGGTTTGAGGAAAATCCTCATGCCTGCCAAGGATTGTAACTGTTTGTGATGAAACCGCTCTGTGACCTGAATATCCTACCAGATGAAACTGGTGTAACCTGATGAACATCCTACCAAGTGGTAATAATACTGCACTTTCTTACGGAAAATACTACTCCCTCCGTTCGGAAAAGGATGTCACAAAAATGAACTATAGATAGACCATTTTTGTGACATCCTTTTCCGAACGGAGGGAGTAGCATGCCCATGTCAAGATAGCAATGAACATTGCATGTTGAAGGCATGATGCATGGAGAATGAATTGCATATTTGACATTCTCTACGAGTACAATTATGGATACAAAGTCAATGCGTTTTAGGCGTAGGATACAAAGTCAAGGTTAGAACGTAGGATCTAAGCTACAAGTGGGGAAGCAAGAAAATCAGATAGAAGCATTAGCGGCGGGGAATGAAAGGAGCGACGGTTGACATCTTTAGAAACTGGAGCTTGAAATGGAGATCTGAAACAAAACCATCCTCTGAAAGTGCTTAACAGATGTACAAAAAGGAGAGCAAGCTAGGCAGGCAGGCAGGAGTTACAGGTAGACAGATAGAGAGAGATATATATGTGTGGAGTGGAGAGAACACGGCTTTCAATGCGCAGCCAGTGTTGGACACGCTCAATCATGGCCATATCTCCCTGCCCTGCAAACGGATCTCTGGGCACTGTACGGATGGCTCGATCCAAAAACACCAAACTGACATGGTAGTTGCAAACAATGATCATGTGTTATCCTTTCAGTTAATTGAGTCATAGAGTGGCAGTGGCGAAGCTAAAAAATTATGCTATTGGGTTCACTGCCTTGCGAGTGATGTAATCTTTCACTAATAATCAGTGGAAAAGATTAAGTGGGTGAAGGATTTACAAATCCTATTGGGTTCATTTGAACCCAATGGTTGCACTGCAGATCCGCCACTGAGAGTGGTTAAAATTTTGAAAAATCTCGAAACTTTAACGACTTTTAGAGAAGGTTTGCGTCTTTGGAAGTGATCAACCAATCATTCTAGACTTTTTCTAGGATTGCATTAATGTAGTAGTATAATAATGTACTAATGCAGCGCAGCATCTGCTTTCCTGAACCTTGATCAACAGATGGGTCAATCACAGGCGCACAACACAAAAACTTACACACTGTCAGCTAGATCCATTCTATCTGCGAATAAATTACGAGTCTCTGCTAGTGGTTGCAGCTTCCCATGATAGGTGGTTCCATGCTCCAACGATGGCCACACCTTTTAGATTGGAGCCTTTGGACCATCTTTTTCAAAGACGAGGCACTAGCCTTGGCACACTGAAGAACTATGTGTGGAGAAGAAGAAAATACTGGTATTCGTAGCCTATAGGGTCAAAGAGATTTTTCGCATAATTTACTCGTGTGATTTTATCTAGAAAAAAATAAAAATAAAAAGGTACAGTTCTATCGGGTGGCCAGTGAAACCCTCATGATACCGACATATTGCTCGTGTAGGATAAGTTAGGAGTTGACAAATTAAGTGCTCACGAAGAATTTTGGTACAACCGCTCAAGCACGATGCAAATGTACTTGACGTAACGATATATAATGCCAACTATGTCGAATTATAGCATTTCTCGAAACACATTGAAGCGGATTTTCAGTGTCTCGGACTGTACTTTTTTTGTATATTTTCAAGTGCATTAGTCTTACACATTTGGCGAGGAGAGGAAGTTGCAAATCACTTTGTAACCAAGCTGGTGGTTCTGTAGACCGTACCGACACTTACACTAATGTTCACTTGCATGATGAGGAAACAAATTTGAGTACCCGTGGCAATGTGTGGAGATTCGACTAGTTACGGGCACCGGAGGGCAAAAACATCTCTCCAACAGCGGCCCTATCACGTGCCCTCTTTTGGGGCTGCCCCAAATTATGCTCCTCTCTGCCCCAAATATGGGGCAGAGAGGGCCGCGGCCCTATCCCTTCATTTCGGCCGCGCACGCACCAACCGCCACGCTAAAAGCCATTCTCGCCCCCGCGCCGCGCCCGCCTCGCCACCGATTTGACCGCCGCCGGCCGCCCTGCACCGCGAAAAGACTCCGCCGCGCATCTGCGACCTAGTTCCGGCTGCCAAATCGACCGAGATGGCCTCGATTCGGGCTTCTCCGTCGCCGCCGAGGGTCAGGATAGGCGGATCCGGAGCCTCCTCGCCGCCCTGCTGCTTCCCCGCCGCCGCCTGCGGCTTTCCGAGCTGGTCTCGCACCATCCCCGCCGCCAAGGTGCTTCGCGCGCCGCCGAGCTTCGTTGCGGCCTCGTCGACGACCGCGGCCTCCCTTGGGTCTCCCCGTCGCCGCGGAGCTGTTCCGTGTCCTCCTGCCCGCCGAGCTTCAACCCGCGCGACGCCGTGGCTGCGACCACCTCCTGCCGCTCCTGCTCGGTAGTTCAAGGTGAGCTTTGTTTTTTCCATTTCAAAATTATTTTGTGCAACAATTAAGTGTCAAATTGAAGTGTCGATTTGAAGTAGATTGTAATTTAGGTTGTGTATCTGTAGATGGTGGTGTTTGACTACACCACGTCCGATGGGTGCATAGTAGGATGAACAAGAGGCCGAGGCGAGGTGGAGACCGAGTTGCCCGCTTCCTTGACTCCTACCACAACATTCGAGACTCCGATGTGCATGAAGATCTTCAAAAGGATCTCATTGAGGAGTGGTGGGCATGGAATGGAAAGCAAAGATCAAGGCCTTGTACTTGATTCGGTGTTGTTGTATGCGAGATGAACAATTTGATAAACATTTGTGTGTTGCTTGATGAACTATTTAATAAACCATTTGATAAACTATTTGTATTTTGTTGTAATAATTAAGTACTATTTAAGTTTTATTTGTTTGAATTTATTTTAGATCATTTATAATATTATTTGTTTGATATGTATGTGCAAATGTGTAAAAAGATGGATGGAGGAGCGCGGCCGCGCTGCCATAAAATAGGGCAGCTGTTGGAGAGGAGGTGCCCTATTATAGGGCAGCTGGTAAAGCAGAAAAAAAATCGTGCCCTATAACGCTAAAACAGGTGCCCTATACCTAAAAACAACCCTCCTAAAATAGGGCATCTGTTAGAGATGCTCTTATGATCCATCTCGTGCATAGTAAGACCTACGCTAAGATCCAATGTGCACCATAAGTACAACATGTATAGAATTGACATACCCACTTTTACGCTATATACAACATTTTTTCCTATAAAGGGAGTTATATACAACATGTATTCATGGAAAACAAATTGATATACAACCATTTCTCTAGTGACATTGGTGTGTGCGTTGTATGTTGGTTCGTGTGGTACTGTTGTATTGATATTACATTGTACGTGCCCTAATGGGTTGGCTCCGTCACTTTTACGGCGTTGATGCAAGTTCGCACATTTGGCTTGAGGCTACTCGTTACATTGGGTTTAGGTATCCTAAGACTGGTACTTTGATTATTGTGCAACGCACTGACCCAGTTTGTGGAGGCATCTCTTCCGTTAATTAATAATTAGTTAAGCGAGGAGCACTCCACTTGCACGGTAGCACGTAGATAGGCTTTCATTTGCACGATCATCACAACATAGGCACTTAAAATATGAATGAATAACAACCATGTTTTAGCGTCATGCTGGTCGATTGGTCGGACGGGATTAGCCCCGCTTGTCCGCCTCCCTTAGAGCCGTTCGATCCCCTTCAATGCGTTTTCTATGTTGTCTCTACACCTAAGGAATTAATTTAGGTGGGCGGTTTCGGGGGTGGGCCCCACAGTGAAATTTAGGGGTGGGTGGGGGTGGGATGATGGGGAACGAATAGGCTGTAGACACGTATGTTTGTAAGCTCCAGGTCCGCAGGTTTAGCATTTCGATTTGCAACAGTTGTCTCCACCCTGTGCAGCAGCGGCGGCCAGCAATTGCAGCAACGACGGGCGGGGTGTATCGCAGCTTGCAGCCACCCTTTGCAGGAGGCCTTCTTTCACAGCAGGCAGCCGTGGCCCACCAAGTTTATTCATCCACCCCCTAGGCCCCTACCACCGTTGCAATTGGTGACGTATTTTCAAAGACTTGAATCATCCAAAGAAAACTGAAAATCATTTGTTGGTTGCCCTAATCTATTCTAGTAGTATGCACCTCTACTACTAATAAAGCTCTAGCTCGATTTTGCACCGGCAGCACCGAATTTTTGTCGGTCCAAGACTACGTAATTTGAGGCCTTGCATCCCCATCACAGGTGTCTGGGGTTAAATGTAGGGTCCTGCATATAAAGATCGGCACGACACAAATTAAATACTGGCAAAACGAATATCAAACATCGACATCACGCCGCCAAGATGTGATTCAAATTCTTGATATTTGTTTGTAGAGGATGTATCTGGTGGCGCCGCAGGGTCGAGGCTCGATCAGGAGCTAGCTAGCGCCTCCCATGCGGTTGTCTGTCTTGCATTTGTTCAGCAGCGTCGCATGGGCGCTCAACCATCTTGCAGCATCAAGTTCACGAGGTTTGTCACAAATGCAAGCAGCTAGTAATGTCAAGTTGTCAGCTCAAGCATGTACTATGTTCCTTGCACTTATCCATTCCATTTTTATTAATTAGCAAATCAGTGCACACAGCTACAGACGTACTGTATATATAGGGGCTGTATTTCAGTAGAGGGTTTTACCATGCATGGGCGTCCAGTGGCAAAATCTTCCACCGTCCATCTGCAACCAGACGTACGTCCTTCCACGGTTGCAACGGCCGGTCGTGCCCAACCAAATCAGGACCAGCAAGGTTTCAGACTATGAGACTATGATACTGTAGTACTGGTAACAGACAAGAAAACGAGCACACGCTCATGCTTGATGCATCCATGCTGCTGAGCGTCCTTCCAATTTCCCTAGGGACGTCCGTCGACGGCGACGATGCATGCCCTGCATGCGGAGAGGTCGATTCGCTTTCAGCATTAAAGCTCGCCGGATTTGATTCGATTCTAGATCACCAGCTAGCTACGGGCCGGTACAGTGGAACACCTGCTCTTTTCAGAGTTCAGACACCGGCCAGACAAGAGGCAGGCACGAAGTGGTCTGAAGGTTAGGCTGTCAGCGTTTTTTCTTTGCCAATGTCTGCGAGCGCGGCGGAGACGTCGCCGTTCGCCCGCCGTCGCCGTCGTCGCGAAAGACGGCCGGTCTCTGAAGGTGACCTGCGGCTAGCTCGATCGATCGATCTGTCTCTCGAATCAATCGGCCGGTGGAAGATCGAGTGTACCGAGAATTGATAGACAAGTACGTGACTGGTGATCGAGCTCGATCTCTGCATGCATGCAGTACGTCCGTCGTGCGGCCGATGATGGCCGGGGAGACGGCGACGGCGGCGGGGCCGTATCGCGCGGGGCGGGCGGGCGACGGCGACGTCTGAGCTTCCACATGGCGAGCCGGCCGGTGGTTCAGCTCGTCGATCCATCGGCGACGTCGACGGGGGAATCGAATCATTGCGTGGCAGGGAGACAGCGCCCGAACAGCAAGTTGCAGCGAGTGTCCAACGACCATGCCCTCGTGTGCATGTAATTGCAGTCGCAAGTACAAGCGTACGTCCTAGCTCCTCCCATCATCTACCGATCCATGGGCACTTAATTATCGCACTCTAGTACGTTTCCATTATTATTATTATCCAGTAATCTATCCATTAATCAGCCGCACGGACGAAAGAGAGAGCTGATGAAGGTATCGAATCCACGCTTAGTTTAGTTAGTTATATGGTGGCCAAGTATGATGCTCCACAGTGAGGTTCATTGTGCTGGAACCTGCCCAGCAGGGTAAAATCCTAGAATACGGGTGGTCATATTTTTCTGGATTTATTCTAGCCTTTTTGGCGAACTCAAGATTTATCGGCTCAGTATCTCGGTGTCACTCATAGAGGTGTGCGTTCATATGAGTGAGTTTATGTATTTGAGCACCAGCGTTTGTACTGTATTTTTAGAAGCACAAGTGCACAACCCACAATTTCATGTCAGTCTTCTCGGCAATCTCATCGGGTCGATGTTTACATAACTCAATTTGGTATCCGAGTCAATAGATCATCCCGGTGATCTGGTTAGTGTCTACGTAACTCAATATGGTGTCCGAGATAAGACATCGTTGATCAAGATCTAGCAGGGCAGAATTTTAGAATGGATAACTGGAATGTATTTAAGGATTTTGTCTTTAGATCAACCTGACGCAGCCTATATATTTAAGGAATATCTTGCCGATATTTCGACATAAACAATACTACTTAAGCTTTCAACTGAACTAGTTTGGTGTAAGGACTCAAGCTCCGCCAGCTCGGATATATTCATGAAAGGGAAGGGCGTATGATTGAAGAAGGGAAGGGGACAGGGGAGAAATCTTGCGAAGGCTCGTCTTGTCCTTGCAGAACAGCCTGTAAGACCTGGACCAATCTGTAGATCGACCGATCCCTAGCCAAGTTGTGTGTAGCTGCTGAGCTCACACAGGAGCAAATGTTCGACAGTCCCACAGATTGTAGGGCACACCTATCCAAATCATAGGCCGGTGGTTGGCGCCCGTAGATTATTCGGCATGAATCTGCCCACTGCCGCAGTTTCGATCTTGCCGGTGTTAAACGGTATGATTCTAGATGGTTTTTACATACACACATAAACAAAAGTTCACCCAAAAATAGCCGTCTCGTGTAAAAATGCAAGTGTTGATAAGAAACTGAAACGCTGTCAAATATGCGATGAGAGTTCACAGCCTTGGCAGCAGTTGGCAAGTAGAAACTGAAGTAGTAAACGTGTCAAAAAATTGTCGGCAGCTTTCACCTTTACACGCCCAACATTTGCTCATGGCCAGTCGCAATGCACGGGCGAGCAACTAATCCTGCACAGTGAACAGTTGCCTTACCACCTGCCCTAGAGGTACACCTAGTTACGGACCCGATGTACGGCTACTGGCGACCTAGATTTCAGATTTCTCTGCCAGTAACTTCAGATGAGGAAATGTGGAAAATACGAACATGCTTCCATTTAAGAATGCATGTGACGCGAAACAGCAAAGCGAACCCAGCAGAAAACGGTGGCATTGCTTTGAGTCGGAGACTCGAGATAATTGTAAAGTATCAGCCACGACGATATGAAGTGACCCATTTCATCACATTAGATCAAGAGAAGAATAGTTCATGGGAACAAAAGGATGGCAGCAGGAAGTGAATCGGCCGTTCAACAAAACTTTTGACTGTTGCCGGTGCGGGCAAGGCACGTTAACTGGATGCGCCCTGTCACGCAATCAAGAAACATTGCACGTTTCAGAGGTCAAGAATGTCAACACTCAACACTATCTATACTGCTAAGAGAGTTCAAAGAAGCAAATGAAGCTGTTCTAACTAACTTTCACCACAGCAAACTGATCATCATATAGGAAAACGACAAAAAAAAACAATGTGGATGGACAGAACAGAGACATAGAAAAGCGGAAGAGGCAAGTACTGTTCCCTTAAGATGCACAAAGGCAGTACAATCCGTAGATTATGCACACTGGCAGGTAAACATTAATTGCAAAAGCCTAAGGCAACATATTCCAGAGATACAGTGATACACTCGTTGCATTCTGTTAGAGAGTTGTTATCAGGTTCCAGCATCTTCATTACACCAGCTATGGCTAAATTAGCTGTGCCCATACTGTTGGCCGGGAACTGCGCACAGAAGATGGTGAAGTTCATCATCAGTTCAAACCCTTGAGCATAATTTACAGATGTGAACAAGGAAAATCAGAACAAAAAACTAGTAACTTTGCTGACCAGAAAGACCTCTGGATTGCTGGGGCATTCCCTCTATCATGCTTAACTGCCTTCTCAGCTTGGCTATGTGAGCCTGCACCTATAGGAAGAAAAATGTAACAATGTAAAATCACAGGATGTTGTTCCTCCCCAACCAACAGTTCATGTTTATGAAAAATTTATAAGGTTTGCCCATTATATGCAACATCACATATGACATAACTAAACAAGCTGTGTTCAAAAGACATAACTAAACAAGCAAAATGAAATAAAAGCTATCAGAATAACCGGGTGGTTTTAAGGTCCCAAACATTCCTAGTGTGATACCAACTCTGTTGTGGACATAAATCCACAATGGGATAACTACAGTACTGAAGATAGCCAGACGGCGTGGCTGTGAGGGATTGGGTAGACATAGGTTTAGACAGAGAAAATCACTCATGCTATGATCTTCTACATCCTAGGTCTCCGCGTTCCGTCATCAGCGATGTAATTCAACTCGCTATCTGAGGCGTTAATTTACCTAATAAATTATCACCAGTTTTTACCCAGGATCCCAACCTAACCACTCCATTTCTGTCCAAACTGCGGAGTAAATGTTCTAGATGTGGTATTTCTTTAGTGATTTTTTCAGCGCAGCCTTGGCTTGTCGTTAACTTGGGAGAGATTAGATTTCTTGTTCTTGCTTGATTCGATAACTTACATGATCAACACATATTTAATACCTCCTAACTTACACCCAAGTTCCTAATCCTTACTGTTCCGATTAACCTTTCCGAATCCTATCTCAAACTCATCTTTCCTAATTCAAGGCGTCCCATTCATGAACTCTTCTCTAGCCGATTCCTTGCCTGAGCCTCATTGGGAGGAAATGTTCTAATGTCCACAACACACTAAGTCTATGTCAGTAACACCCAGAGCAAAATAGTACCAGTGTTGCCACAAAATTTGTTACTAATATTAGACAGGATATAGATCTTCTACTAGACACTGAATTTTTATATTATTGACGTACAACTTATCCTAAAACACATTTACTGACTGAATTCATATGAGAAAAAGCTCAGCCAAAGGGAAACAAGTCTCTACAGCAATGAACCTTACTTGTGTGGCTAGACTATGTCTCACAGGGAAATAATGCCACATACCAGCATTGCCAGGTAGAGCACAAATTTCAGCAAGACAGACGCTGCTAGCTGTAAATCTCACCTGTTGACGAGCAGCGGCCAGTTTTAATAGTTCATCTGCTTCAGAGAAGTTCGAGAACCACTGGCTCAAAGGATGATCCTTGTTGTCATAACGCTTCTTATCATGTAGCATATGTTCCATAGGGCCTAGATGATTTCAAGATTCTGATGGTTATTAATCATTTCCCACGATGAAAATAGGAAGTACAAGCTAGTAAACTTCATACCTGGAGAAGACAATGTTATACCAGGTGGTAATCTTGGCACAGTAGCAGCTGGATGATTTTGCACTCGCAGGAAAAAAGCCTCGGTGGGCTCAGTGAAGACAACTTCATCGTATGTCTCCATGACCACAGGTTTTTTGGTTGATTGAGGTCCAGCTTCCTCTTCCGGGTACAGCTTAAGTTGATGAAACCTGCATCGAATTCAAATGTATATCACAAGATCTGCTCTCAAAAATAAAACCACTGTACAAAAAATAATTGTAACTTACAAATCCACGCGCTTTTCACAGGCATCACTATGGAAATAAAGGGTTATTGCAATCTCAAACTCTCCCCATCCAGTCTCAGACAACTCAAAAGGCGGTTCCTCAATAACTCTTGTTGGATTGGTGAAACTGGGGTGAAGCTGAAACACTACACGCTTAACTATGACGCTCAAGTCCTCATTTGTCGCAGAACGGATGTAAACAGTCCATTTGTGAGAGTGGTATCTAGAAGGGAAAAACATATGATCTTTAGACAATAGTCAATACAGGTAATAATATAAAAAAGGACACTGTATTTACACACCGGAATGGTAACATTTTGATTGCTTTATGAAATTAAAAAAAAATCCTTGTCAACCAAATGCTTACTCGCTTGCTTTTTTACCAAGCCAGAATGAAATGGTTCCATAAACAATCGGGAAACTGATCTCCACATCCTTGAGCTTTTTATTCTGCTGAAATAATTTCGGCAACAGTTAATAGGAATATCGTCACATCTTACAAACGAATAAGGTCTAGCATTTCAGTTATCAAAACCACTCTGGATGAAAAGCGCCAAAACTGAAACATATTCTGGGATTTGTCAAACATTCAAACTGGATTCTTTAGATTACTGGATGAAAAGATGCTCCTAGTTGTCGCCCTGATTTGATGCATAGGAAGCATGTGACCATTTACACTGGAACACCATACGTTAGGCTAAAATGGTGTTGTACGCAAAGACATGGTAGCTAGCGATTAGTAATGACACGATGAGTTCTCTGCCAAACACAACCTACTCGCTCAGTTCCATCCCTAGATATTTTGGTCCATTATCTACCAATTATTATCATCAATTTAACCATGCGCATAGAGCGGACTAAATCTAAATGCAGGTCTGTTTACACAAACCAGGACTAAATCTAAATGCAAGTATGTGTACACAAACCGGCGTGTACAGTAACCAAACACATTACCAAATGGCACAACTGCGCCGCCGTGCAGCAGTTAACTAGGGCTTGCATCGAACTATTGCCTAGTTGTTGCTCAATCGCAGCAATCAACAATCCAGCATCACCTATTTTGCAATCTACTACTGATCATGCCTACTGCTCAAAAGCTTAGGCCCTGGTCCAGGCTAGAGTACAGTCCTTCCCAAAACCCTAGCTCCCCAACCCGAAATGCAACGCAAGCACGGGATGGCCAACCGTACAGAAGATAGTACCGTAGTGGGGACCTTTTTGTCGGGTTCCTCGAGAGGGCGCGCCGGCTTGGAGCGGAGCGCCTTCTGCGCGGCGGTCAGCGCGGGTTCCGCCTGCGGCGACGACGCAGCCGCAGGCGCCGCCTGAGGAGGCGGCTCTGAGGCTGGAGCGGGGGCGGGAGAAGGCGCGGCCGTCTCCGGCGCGGTAGGCGGCTGGGCCGGCGGCGAGGGGGGCGGCTGCTGCATCGGCGGCGAGGGTTCCGGGGTGGAGCGGACTCGCCGCGGAGGGAGACGAGAGCGAAGGTGGTTTGGTTTTGGGTCCGGTCGGGTCGGTCGGGGATAGAGTGGGTTTGGCACGTTGGCTGGCTGGTCTGGGGAACTCCCTATGTCTCGCTTCAAGCTAGCGGACTCAGATCCTTCGCCGTATGCCCGTATATGGGCTTGGGCCTGGGCGTGAGTGCATGCAGGATCTCCCTAGCAGAGGCAACAAGCCGCAAACCCTATTTATCGCCTTTTGTGAGCTCAAGTTCCGGCTCGCCCGTGGAGGATTTCTAGATGGGCCGGCCCATTTAGTTTCTCTAAACACGAGAAAGAGAAGGAAATTAGGACGCGGATGTGGGAATCGAACCTCACAACTCAACAGACGAGCACGGACCGCAATACCACTGGGCTACAGTAGTGTTGATGTTAGAACAGTATTATTTATCGTCCTATTGTTGTACTTTTAGTTTTCGGTTTTTCTTTTTTTTTTATGTTTCTTTTTTCCGCTTTATTCTTCTCATCCGTTCTTTTTTTTGTTTAGTTTCATTTTCCTTTATTCTACGTTATATTGTTTCCTCTTTTGGGTTTTGGGTTTTCGTTTCTTTTTTTGTTTTACGTTTTCTTTTTCTTTTCCGTTTTCTTTTCCCGTTTTGCTTTTATGTTTTCTTTTCCATTTTATTTTTCTGTTTTCTTTTTCGGTTTTATTTTTTGTTTTCCGTTTTTGGTTCATTTTTTCATTTTCCCTTTTTATGTTTTAATTTTCGCTTATTTTGAAAATAGTTCATATTTTAGAAAATAATTATTTTCAAAAAATGGTTCCAATTTTTGAAAATGGTTCCTTTTTGAAAATGGTTCCGAACCAAAAAAATAGTTTCGATTTTAAAAAATGGTTCCTTTTTTAAAATGGTTACGAATGAAGAAAACGGTTCCGATTTTTTTGAAAAATAATTCCTTTTTTAAAACGGTTCCGATCCGAAAATGGTTCTGAATGAAAAAAATGGTTCCGAACCGAAAAATGATTACGATTTTTGAAAATGGTTGCGAATGAAAAAAATGGTCCCGATTTTTAAAATGGTTTCGATTTTTCAAAAATGTTTCCTTTTTTAAATGGTTCGAACCAAAAATGGTTTTGATTTTTCGAAAATGGTTCCGAATGAAAAAAATGGTTCCGAACAGACAAAATGGTTCCGATTTTCGAAAATGGTTCCGAATGAAAAAAATGGTTCTGATTTTTTGAAAATGGCTCCTCTTCTAAAATGATTCCGAACCAAAAAATGGTTCCGATTTTTGAAAATGGCTCCGAATGAAAAAAAGGTTCTGATTTTTCAAAATGGTTCCTTTTTGAAAATTGTTCCGAACAGGAAAAATGGTTCCGATTTTTGAAAATAGTTCCGAATGAAAAAAATGGTTCCTTTTTGAAATGGTTCCTTTTTTAAAATGGTTCCGATTTTTAAAAATGGTTTCTTTTTGAAAATGGTTCCGATGTTTTAAAAATGGTTCCGATTTTTCGAAAATGGTTCCTTTTTTAAAATAGTTTCGAACCGAAAAAATGGTTCTTGTTTTTCAAAATGGTTCCGAATGAAAAAAAATGGTTCCGATTTTTTAAAATGGTTTCTATTTGAAAATGGTTCCGAACCGAAAAAATGGTTCCGATTTTTCGAAAATGGTTCGGAACCAAAAAATGGTTCCGATTTTTGAAAATGGTTCCGAATGAAAAAATGGTTCCGATTTTTCGAAAAATGGTTCCTTTTTTAAAATAATTCTGAACCGGAAAAATGGTTCTGATTTTTTGAAAATGGTTCCGAATGAAAAAAAATGGTTTTGGTTTTTCGAAAATGGTTCCTTTTTGAAAATGGTTCCGAACCGAAAAAATGGTTCCGATTTTAAAAAAAGTTGTTTCACTTTTTTGAAATTGTTTCCGATTTTTTAAATGTTAAAATGTTTTGTTTTATGAAAAAGGTTCTTTTTAAAAATAGTTCTTTTTGATTATGGTCCCGATTTAAAAAATGGTTCGAGTCTTGAAAATGGTTTTGATTTTTTAAAATGTTTTATTTTTTGAAAAATCGTTCTTTTTAGAAATGGTTTCTATTTTGAAAATGTTCATTTTTCAAAATGTTCTGATTTGGAAAATATTAATTTTTTGAAAATGGTTAATTATTCAAAAAAATATGAAAATGTTCATATTTTTAAACTATTCCAATTTTGAAAAATATTCATTTTGAAAATGTTTAATTTTCCAATTAATATTTCTTAACAAAAAAGATACATTTAAAGAAGATAGAACGAAGGAAGGAAACAGTTGTTGTTTTTTTGAGAAAAAAGGAAAGAAACAGTTTGCACGGAGCAGGACTCGAACCACGAAGAAGGACGAACGAAGTAAGGAACGGAAACGTTAATGGGCCTCGCGCGCAAAGAACGAAGGAAGGGAAACGTGCCGGCGAGTCGTTCTTACGACTCGCTGAAGGCGAGGTATAGGGGGTCCCCAACGAGCCGGCAAATCCTAGTTGACGACTAGCGCGCCTCCGCACACCCCTTTCGCCCGATGGGTCGGCCCAGTAGGCGGCACCTGCTTCTTTTGTTTCGTTTTTTTACTGTTTCTTTTTTCTTTCTTCTTTTTCATTTTTTCCTATTTCTTTTTCGTTTTTTTGGCTGTTTCTTTTTTTTCTTGTTATATATTATTTCTTTATTTTGAATTTTCATTTTTGAAAATGTTCAAATTTTAAAAATGTTCATATTTGAAAATTGTTCATGTATAAAAATCGTTCAAAAACAATTTCCGTTCAAATACTTATTTTATTCTCTTTTTGAAAATCTTTCAAAAATAATTTCTTTTCATACACTTTATTCTGTTCGCCTTTTAAAATCGTTCAAAAATAATTTCCGTTCAAATACCTATTTTGTACACTTTTTTGAAAATCGTTCAAAAATAATTTCCGTTCACAGACTTTTTCTGTTCGCGTTTTAAAATCGTTCAAAAATAGTTTCCGTTCAAATACCTATTTTGTTCACTTTTTGAAAATCATTCAAAAATAATTTCTGTTCACAGACTTTTTCTGTTCGCCTTTTAAAATCGTTCAAAAATAATTTCCGTTCAAATACCTATTTTGTTCACTTTTTTGAAAATCGTTCAAAAATAATTTCCGTTCAGAGACTTTTTCTGTTCGCATTTTAAAATCGCTCAAAAATAGTTTCCGTTCAAATACCTATTTTGTTCACTTTTTGAAAATCGTTCAAAAATAATTTCCGTTCACAGACTTTTTCTGTTCGCCTTTTAAAATCATTAAAAATAATTTCCGTTCAAATACCTATTTTTGTTAACTTGTTTGAAAATCGTTCAAAATAATTTCCATTCACAGACTTTTTCTGTTTGTCTTTTAAAATCGTTCAAAAATAGTTTCCGTTCAAATACCTATTTTGTTCACTTTGTGAAAATCGTTTAAAAATAATTTCCGTTCACAGACCTTTTTTTGTTCGCTTTTTAAAATCATTCAAAAATAGTTTCCGTTCAAATACCTATTTTGTCCACTTTTTGAAAATCGTTCAAAAATATTTCCGTTCACAAACTTTTTCTGTTCGCCTTTTAAAATCATTCAAAAATAGTTTCCGTTCAAATACCTATTTTGTCCACTTTTTGAAAATTGTTCAAAAATAATTTCTGTTCACAGACTTTTTCTATTCGCCTTTTAAAATCGTTCAAAAATAGTTTCCGTTCAAATACCTATTTTGTTCACTTTTTGAAAATCGTTCAAAAATATTTTTTTGTTCATAGACATTTTCTGTTCACATTTTAAAATCATTCAAAAATAGTTTTTGTTCACTTTTAAAATTATTCAAAAATAGTTTCCGTTCACCGCCATTTTCTGTTCATTTTTTAAAATCGTTCAAAAGTAGTTTACGTTCACCGTCTTTTCTGTTCACTTTTAAAATCGTCGAAACGAAAAAAAAATCAACATGAAAGTTGTGCAAAACATGGATATTAACCTACTCGTCAAATGATATTTCAAACGGTCAACCGAGTGTGACGGATTCGATAAAATTTGGCTAAAAAGGGTTCGGACATCTATTCAAAATTGAAAAGTTACAATCGACGAAACTCGAAACTGAGTATAGGAATGGAACCTACTCGTGGACGCGCATAATTCTCATGTACACATTTTTTAAATAGTTTGAGTATTCGTACTTTAGTAAAGATAGTAGGATCGTACTTATGTACATTTTTATGTTTTTCAAAGAGAACCCAAGGCGCACTCCATGCATGCGATGCAGAACAGTTATGCAAAAACAGGATCCAGCGAAGCGGAAAGCACCGAAACAGGAAACAGTCCAATGTGAGCCGGCCCAATAATGCGCAGCGGGTATGCGGAGGGTTATTTCCTCCGCATAGGTCATGAACTAGGCGGTCCCCAACGAGCCAGCCAGCCACCTCAAAAAAATAGTAGTTCTTAAAAAAACCGACCTCAACAAAATAGCACGATCGTGTTCTTTTCGTTTTTCATCTGTGTTTTTAACGGTCGGGTTGAACACTATTTTTAGTTTATCTTGTAAGTATTCGACGAAAAATATGTACCCTATGCAAGGAGATAGAATCAGTTTATCACCTTTTCTTTGAGCGCATTGTTGCTAGGTCTGTGTGGAATGATGTCTTCGATGTTTTCTCAATTAGAATTGCCGACTATGCGTCTTTTGGCTTCTAAGTGGCTTTGTAACAATTACTGCTGTCGTACTTTGGAGCATTCGGAATAATAGAAATAACATGGTTTTTAATAGAAAGACTTGGTAAAATATGAAATAGGTCTGGAGCTTGGTGCTATCCTACCTAAGAAACTGGAAGGTACCCTTTAACTTCAAGGAGATACAAGGAAGGGGGGTCGCTCGGTTCTTGGAGCTAATGGTGGCAAAACTAAGAAAGCCTTTCAGCTTGGAGTGGGGGTGAAAACGTGTTCCAACTTTGACTGGATTTCATCTTGGGTGGCGACTGCGGGCTCGGCGTATGGGGGCGCGCATCTCTAGCGCAATTGCATGGATACAACGATGAGGACTTAGACATACATGTCGTGATGTGATGCTCCCAGGAACATGCTTTCGAAGGGAGTGGTGTCCGGTGTCTGACATAGCTGCTGCTGGATAGAGAGGTTCTTGCTAGTAGTGTAGGTAGTTTTGGAGTGCTTTTGGAGCGCTTGTTCTCACAGCGTTGGGGCTGATGCTCAGGCTGAGGCCATTGTGTGGTCATTTAGTTGAGATTATCACTTTCGCAACAATGGAACATGGGTTTCCCTACTCCCGCCAAACTGGGTCCACCACCAGTGGGCCACCTCAAAGATGGACAAGACCAAGCCAAGTCAGCCTAGCGAGTGGGCCAGCCCTCTTGCCCCACGGTGACCCGCCAAGATCTGCATCGACACCGAACGACTAAGTACTCCAACCCGGGAAACCCTCCGGAGATGCTACCCGGTACCAAGGCCAAGACCTGCAAGGAGCCAAGCCCGGAGGCTAGTTGGACTCATTCCTTGCCCACGCATGGAATGCGTGCTTCCTCCGTACCTCCAGAAGATCAGCACGCCAGCGTCAGCGAAGGGAAAAGATAAAGGGAAGGCTTAGGCACAAGAAAGGAAATAAGCAAGATCAGGCCGAAGAAGGTGTCACCAGCGGACAACCGTGGTGGGGGTGTCACGTCCTTCCTGTCATCTATCAGCCATGTCCCTCCCAAAAGCAGGCACATTTTTGCGATCCTACCAACCCAAGGCGGATGAAAGATGGAGATGAAGCCACGTGTTGCCGCCGTCCAGTTCCACCTTTTGGCTTTTCCGCCAAAACCTAGCATGTCTCTCGCATGACCGCATATGGCAACCCCCTGGCCTGCAAAGGGAGGACCAAGGCCACCGAGAGGGAGAACAGATTAGTTTGGACTCCAAGCCAGAGTATAGCTAACCATTACTAAGGTAGAGGAAGAGAGAGAGGTGATCTCCTCAGGGTCAGGATCCGCTCTTCTTCCTCCTCCAGTCAACCACCCTCCGGGTAAAGACCCGGGAACCACTCTGTAGCCACAGCATGATGAACTCTTCAATCCAGACATGCAGGATTAGGGTTTTTAGCCTCCGGACAGCCTGAGCTAGGGTAACTCCATGTGTCTATGTGTTGTTCGTCGGAGCTTGCTCCACTAGGACGATCTCATCTTCACTAGGAAGCCGACATTCAGAATCCTCTTTCGTGCCTCGTGCCGGACCAACTAAAAGGGGTATCGAGTATCCCCGGTGTTCGTGCATCTTTATACGACAGTCATCTCTCCGTAATAGATGTAGTTTTAATTTATGTCTGGTACTTTTGAACCTGTTCAGACAGTCGTTTGGCTTTGTAAAACGCTATGGTTCGTTATGCTTAATGGAACCAGGGAGCGATCCCTGTGAATCAAATATATATATATATATATATATATATATATATATATATATATATTAAAAAATGTTGAACCACTATTTAAAATGTTTACTGAAAAAATGTTCAAGTTATGAAAGGTGTTCACGCTACTAAAAAATCCCACGCAGTTTACAAAAATGTTCACATTGTTTTACAAATATGTTTAGGAAAAAATGTGGTATGTGCCCTAAATTTGCTAGACGCCTTTCCTTCCTTCACACTATATTATTATTATAAATACATTAGCATTACTTTTTTACATTAAATATATGAATGGTTTTTTAACACATCAAACTTGACGAACCAAATTAAAGGTGAACCAAGTTTTGTTTGTAACCGTGTCTACTTTGAAAGTTTCACCTTAGAACAATTTCGAAAAGCCTTCAAACGCGTAGACCTAAATCGAGAAATCTTGATAGTGGTAAGAAAGGTAAGGTTGTGGGGTTTAATGTGAGCCAATGAATAATAAATCAAAATTAAGGAACCAATTAGGTGAACTGTAATAATAATGATCCAAATGATTATGGTGAAACAAAGAAACATATGAACCAACATTAAAAACAACAAAAAATCGGCCGAATTAATTGGGTAAAACGTAATAATAGCGAACAAAAAATGCAATTAATAAGGTGAAAAGGAACTAAAATTCGGGTGAACCAAAAATAATAGTAACCAAAAATATTGGTGAACCGAAAATGTCGGTCAACAAAAATTTGCGGTCCCTGAAGGAGAACTTAACCTTTGTGGTGGTTGTGTTAGGCTGCTCCTGCCATGTCATCCTCGAGAGCCCCTTATTATTCAAAACACAAAGCTTAGTAATTATTTTTGTAGCATCTATGTTCGAATCAATATTTTCATGGAGAAAATTAATATTATGTGAAGAAACTTAATAAAAACTAACTAATAGTCATATATATGTATAGGAGCCCAATTAAAGCGGTAGTCCATTACAATTTTAGAAGCCAAATAGAACACACAACACAAACACAATGTGGTGATAGTTTCTCACCTAATGTTAGCCTCTTCCAATCGTCTTCGATCACTACTGTAGAGTTTTCTATTAGCATATATCTAATCATGAACAAAAATCGTTGTCGAGATAGTTGTCATTCTGCACGACTTAGAGATCTGAACACTTATATTTATGGAGAAAAAAGTGCACACACATATAAACACATATTGGAGTTTATTCAAGTGTCACCAATTAATCTGTGAATGCATTTAGGTTTGTCATTTATTCTTCTCACATTTAAGAAATTTGATTTACAGATCTTTTTAAAAGGCACTAAGAAGAGAGTAACATTTGTTTTTACCAAATATTATTTACATTTAGAAAAGCCCAAATATATATTTGAATTATAGACATTCAATTTGTAAATATACAACAAAGAACGTCATAATTATTATTTTTGCAATATTTTATATATTTAATTATATTGACTAATTAGCAAACAATTATAAAAGTTTAGTATAAACAATACCTGAACGAGATGATTAATGAGCAATACTTTTTTTTGGAAATGAAATTGTACCACCAAGACATTTGTTATCATGAGGTACACATATGGAGCAAAAAAAACAACTTAATTATGTTGTAGCAAAAAGATTTATGCACTCATCTTAGATCTTGGTGAATGTTTAAAAGATATGATTAGCAATCTTCCAGGAAAGTGATTATTTTACAATGTTGTTAAAAATAAACAAGTTGATGAGATCTATCTATCACATTTCAAGGATCTTATTCTGAATGTCAGTGTAACGAACTCTTATGTGCAATGGTCATTTGAGGTATCTTTCTCTTTACATTTGGTTCTAGAGGTTGCAAAAAGAGACATTATAGAATCAATGCAAAAATAATTAGTTGTCATCAATCGATGGAGATTTTAATCAACACATTTAAATTGCTTAAACTTTAAGAAAAAAGCTAGAAGATTTCCCCAGTTGTTTATTTCACTCCTTCCTATTTCAGTAGGCTGCTTAAGTTAATATCAAAATTTACTAGTTCATTCTAACTCATGCTAACATGTTAATTCATCACCCATGTCATACGGTTATGCTGCACAAAATTGCCCTAAAACCCTGGATTTGACCGATTAAAACAAGGAAGTTGAGGCTGAAGAAAACAGATAAGTACATGACGGTTCCACTAATCGTGATTCTCCATGTCGATCAAACGAAAGAGCAGAACAACCAGCACAGAAGTTGAGGGCGAGCTCGAGATTGGGCGGCGGACGGTGCATCGATGGAGAGGGGTGATGGAGCAGTCGAAGCAAGGGAAACAACGGTACATGATGGTTGCACTAACCGTGACTCTCCATGTCAATCAAGCGAAGGAGCAGAAAACCGGCCCAGAAGTTGACGGCAAGCTCGAGGTTGGGCGGCGGATGGTGCAGTCAACAGAGAGGACGAAGAAGCAATCGGTTGAGAAATCGAAGCGAAGGTAACAGGACGAGGATGCGACAAATAAAAAGGAAGCGAGGTGGCGGCGATCATCTTCACGCTGATGGCGCGTACCAGCTACCGGCGGCGACGTCCATGGCGTGGTGGGGGTGGCCGGTGGCAGTGACGTGCTGGCAAGAAAACAACTGCACGGCGTTGGCAGTGAGGCCATGTGTTGGGGGAAAGATAACCCGGTAGGCCCAAGGACAGTGAAGCTACGACCCGCCAGGAGGAAAGAGTGGCGAGGCCCACCAGATCATCTTGGGCCGAGCTACATTGATGGACCGAGGAGTTTGTCGGTAACCCGGTGTAAACAAGGGAGGTTCTAGAAGACCCAGAGGCGGTATGTGAGACTTGGAGGCTAAGATAGATGAGTTAGACTTTGGTTAGGACTCCGAGTTCAGGCGTGACCCGGCCTTACCTTGTAATCGACCAGGAGACCCGGGTATCTATATAAACCGGCTCCTAGGTCATAGAACAGGACGAACTTTAGAGAGACTTGAGACATACAAGCTTATAGCGAGAGAACCCTTGTAACCTAGACTCGGAACCTGCCGGTGTTGTTATCCGCCGGGTGATCGAGATCGATATGAGAATAGAGAAACACCAGGCTGGAAGTAGGTCTTTATCTCCTATGGAGAGGATGAACCAGGATACATCCTTTTTCCCTAGCAAGCTAAACAATCTCCCGAACTCTATGACTGCCTTGCCTCCAATCTCAAGTTACCACCCGGTAACATCTGCAGTGACAAAACCACGACAGTTGGCGCCCACCGTGGGGCGAGCGTCAAAAAGCGTTATCATCACGGGAGAAGCTTTGTGAGGGATGCAGAACCTGGCCATTGGCCGGGTCATGATCAATCTACAAGGAGAGCACGTCGTGGACGATTTCGGGTGGAGCCTGGAGTCAAATTCACTGGAGACCGGCTCTGTCATTCCGATCGGGCGGATCAACGTCTTCGTGGGGATGATAGGTACATCAAAACCGCCCTGCAATTTTCTAATTCTGTATCTGAAACAGGAACCACCGTTCACTCGGATGGAGAGGAGTCAGTTGGGACGACGGAGATCGAGTCAGGAAACACCACGCAAGGAGTCGGGTCAGGAAAGCAGGCTTGGGCTCCACGTGGCCAGATCAATGATGATACAGAGTCAATCTTGGAATTGTTTGAGGATCGCTATGGATACGAGATAGAGGAGGAAGAGTACGAGTCAGAACCGGGTCCGGTGCGCCGGGCTGCGGTCTACACCGCTCTAGCAATCAACACAGAACCAGTCCCAACAACAGCTTTGGTGGTAGTAACCCAGCCGGGTCAAGCGGCGCCGGGTTTGGCAATCAGAGACTAGTTATCCAGGAGCAACAACGGGTTGGAGTATATGGAGAATGTGCATCAGTTAGTACCGAGTCAAAAAATACAGCGGCACATAGAAACATGTTTGGATTCTTAGCGAACAGGGCAACGGGTCAAGGAACATCAGCTTTACCTAACCCTCCCCGCCACGATTCCTTAGTGACCTGACAGTTGATCCAGTTGCAATAGCAAATCCTGTGACCCTAGCAGCGGCAGCAGCGCAAGTCAGGGCAATAGACCCGGCTCGCATCAATTACGAGCAGCAGATGGCGTCATTACAACGGCGTTTTGATCAGCAAGCGGCGCTGCAGCGGCAGTTGGATCAGCAGGACGAGTTTTTACGGCAAACGACAACAGCATTAGAAAATAGATCCAGAGAACAGCAACAGAGACAACAAAGTTTGATTGGCCGTGGTGGTCACATTAACCCGGCTAATCTATTCCAGACGCCGCAGGATCAGTTGATTGGAG
This sequence comes from Poa pratensis, assembly GCA_947311845.1. NCBI lineage: Eukaryota > Viridiplantae > Streptophyta > Magnoliopsida > Poales > Poaceae > Poa > Poa pratensis. Next base: position 18,853,461 of record CAMZMU010000069.1, read on the forward strand.
GAGCACCTGCAGTTCAACCTACAGGACAGATGGTGGCTAACCCGCCGGCCCCAGCGCAAGCCGGGTCACCAGTTGTACCAACCGGAGGAGCCGGCAGAGATATTAGAGCTATGCCACCACCACAACCTAGATTTCACACGTCAGCAGGTCATTATAGTAACCCGGCTGACAATGTATATGCGGCTACAGTTGCACTAGATCGTATTCCATTGGGCGATTCACCTGCAGAAATAGAAGCAAGACGCGCCATTGATATGCTACGAACGGCTGTAGCCCAGCAAGCAAATTACTCGCATCGGAAAAGCGCGTTGCATTCAACAACTTTTCACATCCGTCGTACCAGGAGTCGTCACGGCGAGTCACCAAGGCCAGCCGGGTTAGCAGCCGCAGGGCAGCAGGATCCGGCGGGTCAGCAAAATCAAGCACCACAGCAACAACCAAGACAAGTGGCTCCAGCAGCATCAAGAGCTCAGGCCATAGTTGGCAGCTCTAGGGCGAGGCACGCAGCAAATGTACAACCCGCCGTGGTACCTGCCGGTGGAGCCGGAGAAATCCCACGGGCGGGTTCAGTATCTAATCAGCAAGCAGCAAGGGCAGGACACGTTGAAGTAGCATCAACCATGGCGGGTCCCAAGTGCCTCATCGATTCCATCAGATCAGAGCCATATCCAGATAAGTTCAAAGAACCTAGTAAAATTTCAAATTATGATCCTAGCATAGATCCTGAGACATGTATAAATAGTTATGAGATGGCTATGAGTATTCGTAATGCATCTGAAAATATTTGTTCGAAGTTCATGTATCTAATGATGAGTGAAGGTGCAGCGAAGTTGTGGTTCAACACCATACCAGAGAAATCCATCAGTTCCTGGAGTCAGTTAAGGGCGGCTTTCATCAAGAACTTCCATGGGACGTGCAAGAGGTTATACACAATTGAGGACCTGGACCGGTGTGTACACAGGAAGGGCGAGTCAGCACGAAATTGGATGCGCCGGATTACAGAGATCCTCCACTCTTCCACCAATATTTTGCCAACTAACGCGATGTCAACATTGGAGAAGAATTGCAGATATGACCCGGTTGTTCAGAAAATGAGTCGCATGAGGAACAACCCAGGAGCAAATGATATAACCATGGGAGAGGTGTTGGACGCACCCAACAAGCATGCTTACACAGATAAAACCAAGGATGAAACTGAGGAAGACAAAGGAAAGGGTAATGTGAACAATGGAGGAAGAAACAACAACAACAACAACAACAACAACAACTATCACAAGAGGCCACACGCAGAAGACAACTCAGATCTAGTTGCAAACGCAAATACCGGGTCAGCGAGACCCAGAACAGATGGAAATTTCAGAGGAAACAACTACAATGGAGGTAACAACAACCGTGGGCCACCGCGTCTCCCGGGTCACTTTGATCCGATGAAGATGTCGTGCCCGCGTCACAGTCGAGATGGCAAACCCGCCAATCACTCCTTGGAGCAGGGCGTGGATCTGCAGAGATGGAAGAATATGGAAATCCAGAGGGTGATGCGTGGCGCAGGAAACGGTGGAGGACCCGGTCGCGGAGGTAACCCGGCTAATGGTCCCGTGCCCAATGCTAATCCAGAAGCCGGCAACCCTGACAACAACCAGAACAGAGAAAGTCAAGGGGGTTATCAGGAAAACCCGAAGCGACTTGGTGGGTATCACGTTCATACGCTAAATACATCAAAGAGAGAGAAAAAGTTGGTTCAGCGTGCAGTTAACACGGTTTCATCGGCAGTACCGAAATATTTGAAATACTCAAAAGTTCCAGTATCATGGAGTAGAGAGGATCACCCGCCCATCGTTGAACACCGGGTCTCCTGGCCTTGGTGGTTGCACCTCAGGTGGCGGGTTATGTTCTGAATAAAGTGTTGATGGATGGAGGCAGTGCTATCAACATCTTGTACTACGAGACGTTCTTGCGCATGAATCTCAAAAGGTCACAGTTGCAGCCAACCAATACCGTATTTCATGGAATAGTGCCTGGGAAGTCACATAGCCTGGAGGGAAAAATAACACTTGATGTTGCGTTTGGTGAGTCCAAGCATAAGTTTCGTATGGAGAAAATTACATTTGAGGTCGTGAAGTTGGAAAGCCCATATCATGCTATCTTTGGAAGGCCTGCCTTTGCCAAATTCATGACCAGGCCGTGTTACGTGTATCTACAATTGAAAATCCCAAGTTCTAACGGAGTTATTACTATTCATGGAAGCCGGGAGATGGCAGCTCAGTGTGACAATGGTGATGCAGCTTTGGCAGAACGAGCATGTGCAGCGGAAGAGCTGCGGTACTACACGTCTCAGGTAGACCCGGCTGATAGAACCATGTTACAGAGAACCACAGCTGAAGAGAAAGAAAAGTTCAAACCCGCCCAAGATATTAAGATGGTCGATTTCACACCCCGCGATTCTTCCAAGCAGTTAGCCGTGGGGTCCAATTTAACTGATAAATAGGAAAGCGCGCTCATCGAGTTCATCCGTGAGAACAGGGACGTTTTTGCATGGACACCTAGTGACATGCCTGGCGTACCTGCTGAACTCGCTGAGCACAAGTTACATGTTAACCCGGGCGCGAAACCCGCCAAACAAGGTTTGCGCATATTGAACGAGGAAAGGAGAAAGATTGTGGGAAAAGAGGTAGCCCGGCTCTTGGCCGCGGGCTTTATCATGGAGGTTTTCACCCCAAGTGGTTGGCTAACCCGGTACTTGTGTTGAAGAAGAATAATGAGTGGCAGATGTGCATAGACTACACCAGTTTGAATAAGATTTGTCCCAAAGATCCTTTTGCATTACCTCGTATTGATCAGATTATCGATGCAGTTGCAGGCAGCGAGCTCTTGTGTTTCTTGGATGCATATTCGGGTTACAATCAGATCAAGCTCAATGAGGAATTTGGGAAAAGACAGCTTTCATAACCCCTTTTGGGGCGTATTGTTACAAAAATATGACCTTTGGTTTGAAGAACGCAGGGGCAACTTACCAGAGGTGCATCTAGAACTGTTTTGCGAAGCAGATTGGCCGCAACGTGCATGCTTATGTTGATGATGTAGTAATCAAGTCAGAGAAAGCCGGGTCACTCATTGATGACCTGAGGGAAACTTTTGCTAATCTGAGGAAGTATAAGATGAAGCTTAATCCCACCAAGTGTGTGTTTGGAGTTCCAGCAGGGATGCTGCTCGGTTACATTGTGTCACAGCGTGGAATCGAGGCTAACCCGGCAAAAATCAAAGCTATACAGAGTTTGAAGAAGCCAGAGGAGCTGGCTGATGTTCAGAAGCTTACGGGATGCATTGCAGCCCTAAGCCGGTTTATTTCGAGGTTAGGAGAGAAAGCAATACCACTTTACCGGCTCTTGAAGAAATCAGATAAGTTTGTGTGGGACAAAGAAGCAGATGATGCTTTTGAGTTGTTGAAGCAAACATTGGCAGAGGCGCCAATCTTGGCGGCTCCTGCTCCAAAGGAACCTTTGTTGATATATGTTACAGCAGGACCACGTGCAGTGAGTGCCGTGGTGGTAGTAGAAAGAAAAGAGGAAGGAAAAGAACACCTGGTCCAGAGGCTGGTTTACTATGTTAGTGAAGTGCTTTCAGAAACCAAGCAGAGGTATCCACATCGGCAGAAACTTGTTTTCGGTGTTTTTATGGCGGCCTGGAAATTGAAGCATTACTTCTTGGAGCACCCATTCAGAGTTGTTAGTTCGATCCCGCTAGCAAAAATTATCAGAAACTCATATGCAACGGGACGGATCGCCAAGTGGGCGATAGAGATGGGTGATTATCACATCAGTTATGAGCCACGCACCGCTATCAAGTCTCGGGCCTAGGTAGATTTTGTTAATGATTGGACAGAGTTAAGCATGCCACAGCAAACACCCAGTACCAAAAACTGGGTCATGCATTTTGACGGGTCAAAGCAACTTGAAGGATCAGGAGTCGGCGTGGTGCTCACATCACCAAGAGGTGAAAAGTTGAACTATGTTTTGCAAATTCACTTTGATTGCTCCAACAATGTGGCAGAGTATGAGGCCCTACTTCACGGGTTACTGCTAGCGCTAAGTTGATGAGGGAATATCTCCCCGGCAACGGCGCCAGAAACTATGCTTGATGCGTGTAACGTCACACGTCAGTTGGGAACCCCAAGAGGAAGGTATGATGAGTGCAGCAGCAAGTTTTCCCTCAGTATGAAACCAAGGTTTATCGAACCAGTAGGAAAACGAGGTTTGCTTCGAAGGTGTTGGTGAAGGAGTGTAGTGCGGCGCAACACCAGGGATTCCGGTGCCAACGTGGAACCTGCACAACACAATCAAATTACTTTGCCCCAACTTAACAGTGAGGTTGTCAATCTCACCGGCTTGCTGAAAACAAAGGGTTAAACGTATCGAATGGAAGATGATGTTTGTTTGCATAAAACAGTAGAGAACAATGATTGCAGTAGATTGTATTTCAGATGTAAAAGAATGGACCGGGGTCCACAGTTCACTAGTGGTGTCTCTCCAATAAGATAACTAACATGCTGGGTAAACAAATTACAGCTGGGCAATTGACAATTGATAAGTGCATATAACATGCATGTGTGAGTTGTGGTGTCTACTATGAGATTCATTTGGGCATTACGACAAAGTACATAGACCGCTATCCAGCATGCATCTATGCCTAAATAGTCCACTTTCCGGTTAACATCCGTACCCCTTCCAGTATTAAGTTGCAAGCAACAGACAATTGCATTAAGTAATGTGCGTAATGTAAACAATACATTCATCCTTGAATAAAGCATTGCTGTTTTACCCCTAGTGGCAACAACACATCTACAACCTTAGAACTTGCTGTCACTATCCCAGGTTAAATAGAGGTTGAACCCAACTATCATGCATAAATACCCCTCTTGGAGTCACAAGTATTCACTTGGCCAAGGCTTCAACAAGTAACGGAGAGCATGCAAGATCACAAATGACATAGACATGATAATATAATATTCAGCTCCACATAGGTATCAATATAAGTCAGATCCCAGCAAACACAACATGTAGCATTACAATAAGATGATCTTGATCATGATAGGCAGCTCACAAGATCTAAACATGATGGCACAAGTGGAGAAGACAACCATCTAGCTACTGCTATGGACCCATAGTCCAAGGATGAACTACTCACGCATCACTCCGGAGGCGGGCATGGCGATGTAGAGCCCTCCGGTGATGATTCCCCTCTCCGGCAGGGTGCCGGGAAGAGCTTCAGAACCCCCCGAGTTAGGGTTGACGACGGCGGCGGCAGCGAATATGTTCTGGATGAAAGGCTCGGTGTTTTAGGGTTTTCACGTCTCGGGGAATAAATAGGCGAAGGGGCGATGTCGGCGGACCCCCGAGGGGCCCAAACCACAGGCGGCGGCGGTGGGCCCGCCGCCAGGTGGTTTGGCCACCTCGTGGCTCTTCGTCTCTCCTTCGGACTCCGTGTACGTGTGGAAAAATAGGGACTTGGCCTTTTGTTTCGTGCAATTCCGAGAATATTTCCAGAAGTAACTTTCTGAAACCAAAAACAGCAGAAAACAGGGAACTGGCACTGTGGCATCTTGTTAATAGGTTAGTCCCAGAAAATGCATAAAAGTGATATGAAGTGTATATAAAACATGTAGCAAATGGTATAATATAAGCATGGAACAGCAGAAATTATGGATACGTTGGAGACGTATCAAGCATCCCCAAGCTTAGTTCTACTCGTCCTCGAGTAGGTAAAACGATAACAACAAATAATTTCTGAGGAGACATGCTTTCACACAATCTTGATCAATATATTGCAAGGCTCATGTCATGAATGAAGTGACTCAAAGCAATGGTCTATAGTTTGCTAACAAATAGATAAAGAGTAAACAATGAATCATATAAGCAAAAACTTTTCATGAATAGTACTTTCAAGACAAGCATCAAAAAGTTTTGCATAAGAGGTAACTCATAAAGCAATAGATTCAAAGTAAAAGGCATTGAAGCAACACAAAGGATGATTAAGTTTCAGCAATTGCTTTCAACTTGTAACATGTATATCTCATGGATAGTTGTCAACATAAAGCAATATAACAAGTGCAATAAGTAAACATGTAAGAATCAATGCACACAAAGTTGACACAAGTGTTTGCTTCTAAGATAGAAAGGAGTAGGTAAACTGACTCAACATAAAGTAAAAGATAGGCCCTTCGCAGAGGGAAGCAGGGATTAAATCATGTGCTAGAGCTTTTTAAGTTTTCGAAAGCATATAGAGAGCACAAAATAAGTATTTGAGAGGTGTTTGTTGTTGTCAACGAATGGTAGTGGGCACTCTAACCCCCTTGTCAACCAGACTTTCAAGAGCGGCTCCCATGAAGGACGTTATCTCTACCAGCAAGGTAGATCATCCCTCTTCTCTTTTGTTTACACATGTATTTTAGTTTCTTTATAGATGACACTCCTCCCAACCTTTTGCTTACACAAGCCATGGCTAACCGAATCCTCGGGTGCCTTCCAACATTCACATACCATGGAGGAGTGTCTATTTGCAAATTAAGTTGCTTACTGATAAATCAGGGCAAAACATGTGAAGAGAATTATTAATGAAAGTTGTAATTAATTGGGGCTGGGCACCCCGTTGCCAGCTCTTTTTGCAAATTATTGGATAAGCGGATGTATATGCCACTAGTCCATTGGTGAAAGTCTGTCAGAAGTAAATGACAAGATTGAAAGATAAAACACCACATACTTCCTCATGAGCTATAAAACATTGACACAAATAAGGAGTAATAAAGTTTTGAATAGTTTAAAGGTAGCACATGAAATATTTACTTGGAATGGCAGGAAATACCACATAGTAGGTAGGTATGGTGGACACAAATGGCATGGGTTTTGGCTCAAGTTTTGGATGCACGAGAAGCATTCCCTCTCAGTACAGAGTTTAGGCTAGCAAGGTTGTTTGAAGCAAACACAAGTATAAACCGGTACAGCAAGAATCACATAAAAACATATTGCAAGTATTATAAGACTCTACACTGTCTTCCTTGTTGCTCAAACATTTTACCAGAAAATATCTAGACCTTAGAGAGAACAAATATGCATCCCAAGTCTCAACAAGCTCTACGGTAGTTCTCCACTACTAGGCTTTAACTACATGATGCAAGAGCTTAAACATGATCTACTTGAGAGCTCAAAACAATTGCAAAGTATCAAATCGAAACAAGACAATGATCTACAAGAATGCATATGTCTTTTCCAATACCAACTACTACATGTAGCATTTTCTTTCTTCCAAACAAACACCAATCAATTTATTTAAACATAAACTCTCCAAATGATAATATAATGCAGCAAGAGAGTATTTATAAACAAGTGCTAACAGCTCGAAGAGATGCATGAAAAACAGGAGCTAAAAGCACTGCAGTAGCTAGTTAAGAATACTCAACAAATATAAGTGAAGAACATGAGTATTCACATGAAAAAGCGGAGCGTGTCTCTCTCCCACACAAGGATTGCTAGGATCCGAATTTATTCAAACAAAAACAAAAATAAAAACACACAGACGCTCCAAGTAAAGCGCATAAGATGTGAAAGAATTAAAATATAGTTTCACTAGAGATGACCTGATAAGTTTGTTGATGAAGAAGGGGATGCCTTGGGCATCCCCAAGCTTAGACGCTTGAGTCTCTCTGAATATGGTTGGGATGAACCACGGGGGCATCCCCAAGCTTAGGCTTTTCACTCTTCTTGATCACATAATATCACCCTTCTCGCTTGATCCTTGAAAACTTCCTTCACACCAAACTCAAGACAGTTCTCATTAGAGGGTTAGTGCATAATCAAAAATTCTCATATTCTGTAATGATACAATCAATCCCAAAGCTTCTGGACATTAGCTACAGCCACCAATGCTTTGTGGAGCAAAGAAATCCACACAAACACAGTAAAAGAGCGAATGCAAAACAAAAGGCAGAATCTGTCAAAAACAGAACAGTCTGGAATGACGAATTTTTTCGAGGCACTTAAGTTGCTCAGATGGATCTGGCCTAAAATAATGAAAGTTGCGTACATATCTCAGGAATATGCGTGATTTTTTCAGAATTTTTTGAATTTTCTACAGGGAGATAAGCTCAAATCCGTGACAGCTAAAAATCTGTCACTGCGCAGAAATCCAAATCTTGCATCAACTTTCAATATAGAACTTTACTTGGCACAACATTGCGATAAAATAAAGATACAAAGGAGTTGCTACAGAAGTAACAAAACTCCTTGACTCAAAGAAAACAAAAATAACAGCAAATAAAAACGATGGGTTGTCTCCCATAAGCGCTTTTCTTTAACGCCTTTCAGCTAGGCGCAGAAAGTGAAAATCAAGTGTTGTCAAGTGGCAAATCATTCAAATCATCAAAAGCTTCTTCCAACACACAGCTTGTAACAATGGGTATCTTAGATGTTCATGTTTCATTACCTTTAACCGTACTAAAAGTTTTATCAATTTTAAGCTCATAATGAGTCTTTGGTTTTGGCACTTTAGGAACATACATAAACTTTTGCTCTCTACCCACATAAACTTTCTCCTTTTTAGACTTAAGAGAAGTAAAGGTTGAACTTAAGGTTTCAATAGCTTCCTCTAACTCATCAATTCTATGATTTTGGGTGTCATGGATATTATTATCCTCAAGAACAGTGATTCTTTCATTGATGGTGGCTATTGATTCATTAGTCTTACCAATACAATCAAGAAAATTTGGAAAAAAATTCTCCATAGAGTCTAACTTATTTATAACATCCTCCAAGGTGATCTCAATTTTAATATCTTTAGTGGGTGGTGTTCCTACCAAACTTTCAATAATATTACAGGCTTCTAAAGCAGGAGTACCCAAGAAATTTCCACCTGTAAGAGTGTCTAGAACATACCTATACCAACTAGAGATACCAACATAAAAGTTCCTAAGGAGGATAGTGGTAGAGTGTTTCTTAGTACATCTATGATGAGCATCACTAATTCTATACCAAGCATCTTTCAAATTTTCACCTCCTAGTTGCCTAAAAGAACGAACTTCAACTTCAGGAGCATTCATTTTGAAAAACAAAATCAAACCGAATTAAACAAGTAACTAATTTTTTTGTGTTTTTGATAAAGAGAGCAAACAAGACTAAATAAAAATAAACTAAGCAAGACAAATAACAAAGTAAAGAGATTGGGTGTGAGAGACTCCCCTTGCAGAAGCAATTCGGTTTTCCCCGGCAACGGCGCCAGAAAACGTGTTGCTAGCGCTAAGTTGACGAGGGAATATCTCCCCGGCAACAGCCCAGAAACAATGCTTGTACGTCACACGTCAGTTGGGAACCCCAAGAGGAAGGTATGATGAGTGCAGCAGCAAGTTTTCCCTCAGTATGAAACCAAGGTTTAATCGAACCAGTAGGAAAACGAGGTTGCTTCGAAGGTGTTGGTGAAGGAGTGTAGTGCGGCGCAACACCAGGGATTCCGGTGCCAACGTGGAACCTGCACAACACAATCAAATTACTTTGCCCCAACTTAACAGTGAGGTTGTCAATCTCACCGGCTTGCTGAAAACAAAGGGTTAAACGTATCGATGGAAGATGATGTTTGTTTGCATAAAACAGTAGAGAACAATGATTGCAGTAGATTGTATTTCAGATGTAAAAGAATGGACCGGGGTCCACAGTTCACTAGTGGTGTCTCTCCAATAAGATAACTAACATGCTGGGTAAACAAATTACAGCTGGGCAATTGACAATTGATAAGTGCATATAACATGCATGTGTGAGTTGTGGTGTCTACTATGAGATTCATTTGGGCATTACGACAAAGTACATAGACCGCTATCCAGCATGCATCTATGCCTAAATAGTCCACTTTCCGGTTAACATCCGTACCCCTTCCAGTATTAAGTTGCAAGCAACAGACAATTGCATTAAGTAATGTGCGTAATGTAAACAATACATTCATCCTTGAATAAAGCATTGCTGTTTTACCCCTAGTGGCAACAACACATCTACAACCTTAGAACTTGCTGTCACTATCCCAGGTTAAATAGAGGTTGAACCCAACTATCATGCATAAATACCCCTCTTGGAGTCACAAGTATTCACTTGGCCAAGGCTTCAACAAGTAACGGAGAGCATGCAAGATCACAAATGACATAGACATGATAATATAATATTCAGCTCCACATAGGTATCAATATAAGTCAGATCCCAGCAAACACAACATGTAGCATTACAATAAGATGATCTTGATCATGATAGGCAGCTCACAAGATCTAAACATGATGGCACAAGTGGAGAAGACAACCATCTAGCTACTGCTATGGACCCATAGTCCAAGGATGAACTACTCACGCATCACTCCGGAGGCGGGCATGGCGATGTAGAGCCCTCCGGTGATGATTCCCCTCTCCGGCAGGGTGCCGGGAAGAGCTTCAGAACCCCCCGAGTTAGGGTTGACGACGGCGGCGGCAGCGAATATGTTCTGGATGAAAGGCTCGGTGTTTTAGGGTTTTCACGTCTCGGGGAATAAATAGGCGAAGGGGCGATGTCGGCGGACCCCCGAGGGGCCCAAACCACAGGCTGGCGCGGCTGGTGCCGCGCCGCCAGGTGGTTTGGCCACCTCGTGGCTCTTCGTCTCTCCTTCGGACTCCGTGTACGTGTTGGAAAAATAGGGACTTGGCCTTTTGTTTCGTGCAATTCCGAGAATATTTCCAGAAGTAACTTTCTGAAACCAAAAACAGCAGAAAACAGGGAACTGGCACTGTGGCATCTTGTTAATAGGTTAGTCCCAGAAAATGCATAAAAGTGATATGAAGTGTATATAAAACATGTAGCAAATGGTATAATATAAGCATGGAACAACAGAAATTATGGATACGTTGGAGACGTATCAGTTACGTATGGCAAAGGAGATGAACATCAAGCGCATTCATTGTTTTGGAGACTCGGACCTCGTTTCCCAGCAGGTGTCTGGAACTTGGGACCGAAAAGATGCAAATATGGCGGCTTACAGAAGAGAAGTAGACAAGGTAGCCGGGTTCTTTTCTGGCTATCAGGTGGATCACATCGATCGCAGGAAAAATGAGGCAGCAGATGCTTTGTCGAGACTCGCTCACGCAGAGAGCCAGTTCCACCAAACGTTTTCTTGGATGAGCTATGGAACCCATCAGTCAAAATAGAAGCCGAAGAGGATCTGGGATGCCCGGATCAAGTTTCAGATTTAGTTGCTCATGTGCATGAAAGACCAGAATGGACTGAGCCATACATCGCTTATCTCCTAAGAGGCGAGTTACCAGTGCAGGAAGTCATAACCCGGCAAATTGTGCGCCGGGCCAAGTCATATGCGGTTATTGGTACAGAGTTGTTTAAGAGAAGTCCTTCAGGGTGTTCCAACGTTGCGTTTCCCCTGAGGAGGGACAGAATATTCTTAGAGAAATACATGAGGGTGACTGCGGTCATCATGCTTTGACCCGGTCTTTGGTAGCAAACGCTTTCAGACACGGATTTTTCTGGTTAACTGCCCTGGCAGACGCGGAATATTTGGTCCAGAGATGTGATGGATGTCAAAGATATGCCAGGCAAGCTCATGTGCCGGCTCAGGAGTTGAGAACAATACCAATCACATGGCCTTTTGCAGTATGGGGCCTTGATATGGTGGGTCCCTTTCAGATGTCTCCATGTAAGAAGACACACCTCTTAGTCGCCATAGATAAATTCACCAAGTGGGTTGAGGTTATGCCAGTTACAAATTGCGAGGTAATCATAGTGGTGAAATTCTTGGAGCGAATCATATACCGCTTTGGCTACCCACATAGTATCATCACAGATAATGGGACAAACATGTCCCTTGGCGAGACAGAGATATTTTGTGCTGAGAAGGGTATACGCTTGGATGTTGCGTCAGTTTCTCACCCACAAGCCAATGGTCAAGTAGAGAGAGCAAACCAAGAATTGCTCCGTGGTTTGAAGCCAAGACTCCGGGTTCCATGTAAGAGAGCAGCAGGAGCTTGGGTAGAAGAACTGTCATCAGTTGTGTGGGGTATCAATACCACACCCAACAGATCAACCAAGCAAACACCGTTTTTCCTGGTCTATGAGCAGAAGCTGTTTTACCAAGTGACATCATACATGACTCGCCGCGAGTGGCGGCTTACGTTGAAGTTGAGAACGAGCAAACCCGGCAAGATGCAGTTGATCTGTTAGAAGAAGAAAGGGAACGAGTCCTAGAGAGGTCAGCAATTTATCAGCAAGATTTGCGGCGCTATCACGCGCGCCGGGTCAGAACGAGAATTTTTCAAGAGGGTGACCTAGTTTTGCGATTGACACAATCACAAGCTGGGATGCACAAGTGTTGTCACCTCCATGGGAAGGACCTTTTATCATAAGCCGGAAATTGCACAACGGGTCATATTACTTGGTTGATGCTAGAGAGAAAAGTGACTCGGTGAATGATACTGATCACAGCACCAAAGCATTGGAGGAAAGTAACAGGCCGTGGAACATAACACATCTTCGTCCTTACTACACTTAGTCTTAGAATTGAGTTCACAAAGATGTAACACACGATGTAAAAAGACAGCAGGTTTCAGACGCACCCTTTTCCTTATCAGGGTACCTAAGTTGACTGGAAGGTTTTTAATGAGGCGGCTTGTTGATCTAGTATATGAATAAAGATATATGTGCCCAAAGAATCACCTCTTTTATGCATTTACTTTATAGTTTTTACTTATTTTGTTCAAGTTCATCATATTCATAACAATGAGCCGGAAACTCCTGAAAGAGGAGACTCGCCATTGTATTACTCATAACGATGAGCCGGAAACTCCTGAACGAGGAGACCCGCCATTGTATTATCCAACTGAGAACAATGAGCCGGAAACTCTAAAGAAAAGAGACCCGCCATTACATACTTTGGTCTTAGGGGCTGTTTGCTTCATGAAAGCACAACTTCAAACCTAATGACCCGGCCATGATGCCACTTTGGTCATGGGGGCTACTTATCTTTAAAGTACAACTGCAATCCCATAACCCGGCTAATTTTTAAGCCATTATTTTCTTGTCTATCTTACTTAAGCTTGATGTGACTCGCGATTATATGGCTTGTTTGTTCTCCTGTAATTTCAATCAGTTATGATGCCCATGGGGACTTAACTGACACTGTTTTTACAGAGTGAGATGCAACAGTGAGAATCCATGCGAAAGCCGGCTTACAGTTAAAGATAAACAAAAGGGTCATCTAAACCATTGAATTTTGCAGAGCTAACACATTAGAATTTTTTGTTACATCTCATGCAAATTCACAAGGTGTACAGGCACACCATCAAAAGAATATCGTATCAGGCATAAGTTATTACAGGAAACGCCACAAAGGGCCACATAAGATATTGTTTTTTCGCAGAAATTAATCTACAGGAGCAAAGTTCACTGTTCAGTTGGTGTAGTAGCAGGAGCCTTTGTCGGGTCATTAGCTGTTGGCTCAGTGGAGGGCATAGCGGCTGGCTCTGGCTCAGGAACAGAACTTGTGGTCTCTTCTGGTTGGCTCGCCGGGTTTCCCTTGGAAGCCTCTGCCGGTCAGTCACCACTTGAGTTGATTTCTGAGTCTTGGGGCTTCCTTTGATTTGGCCTTGCTAGAACCTTCCCCAGTACTTGCAATACTTGGCTTGGACTGCCAGCAAATCGCGCTCAGCTTATACCCAAAAATGTCATTTTCATCTACACTTGGACGGCTGGGAGGGGCATAGCTGGTGTCCCTGACCCGGTAACAGCAGGAGCAGCCACTTGCTCAGATAGTTTCGGAGGAACCACAGTTGCTGGCTCCGGCTCCGGGGATGTAACTTGCCAGGCCTTCTTGTCAAAGCTGGGTTGAAAAATGTCTAACCTGAGGCCTTCAGCAATTGTCGTGGCAGGATACTGGATTATCTTGTCAATCTGGGCGAAGGACTTGTCATCAAAGCGTGAGCCATCCAAGTTGAACTCTGGGAATCCTTTGGCAAGTTTAATCGGGTGAATATCTGGGTAATGAGATTTGGCCAACGCAAGAGTGCGCATGGCACCCTTGCGATAGCAAGATATCTTCCAGCGAGCAAACCATTCAGGAATGGTAGAGAGATGGCTCAGAAAATTCTTCAATGTTTTGGGCGGCTCATCCGTTCCACGGGCTGCAGCAATTGCTCGCCCGGCTCCATAATACAGCTGCTGCACCAAGGCCATCACACTCTGTATTTGAGTTTCAGGGCTTGCCAAGTTCAGATGATTCCGGGTCCCTGCAAAATATTTAACAAGGTTATTCATGAGTATGATACAAGATGTCTAGAGATTCAGGCAAGAGAAAAGATAAAAAAATACCCCAGATTGCCTTGACAAGATTACCCAGTAGGTCAGTGCAAGACTTGAGGGCTTTCTCTGCTTCAGCTAATTTTTTCTCGGCAGATTCCAGCCGGGTCTTCCAAGATTCTTCAAGCTTCTTCACTTCCTTCTTCAGAGTTAAATTTTCTTCTGTTGAGCTAGATAGGGAGGCTTCCAGTTCTTTGAGCTTTTTCTCCATTTCAGATTTTAGCCGGGTCTCACTAGCAAGTTGCTCAGTGACCCGGCTAATTTCTTCAGCAACGTGAGAGGCGTTTTGCTATTACAGACATGAATAATAAAGTTATTAGCACCTCAAGTTACTCATATAGATGCAATCTAGAACTTGGGGGCTGCAAATAGTAAAGAGGTAACAGTGGAAGATAATTTTAGTCCCGAGTTGCTGCAAGCATACAACCCGACACTTAGGGGCTACTCAGTGGAAATTTTACAGTCTACAAATACAAAGTGAAAATTTAGTCCCAGGTTGCTGCAGGCTCGCAACCCGGCACTTGAGGGCTACAGTTTGAAGCTTAACAAAGTTACAGTTTGAAGTTATATACAATGTGTTGTGAAAGATTTTTTGGCTATGTTATTTTAGAACAAGCACCAAGCTCATCAACAAGTGATAAACTTAGAGCTTGGGGGCTACTGCATAAGTATATATTTAAAGAAGTAAGGGAAATTACCTCATGGCGCTTTTGGATGGTGGAGATGAAGCTGTCCTCAATACCCCGGTGTTGTGAAACCCGGGAAAAGTACTCAGAAAGCAGAGCAGGAAGTTCCAGGCTATCCAAAGCCGGCATTCCAGAATAAATAACCGGGTCTTTGCCACGGTTTCCAGCTTCAGTCTTCACCTCTGGCTCCACAATCTTGGCAATGGTAGTGAAGGGCCCATCTTGGATAACCTTTCGTGATCCCAACACTTGCACTTCTTCAGTGTGTTTGGTGACAGTGTTGGGGGAGTTGGTAGCAGATTTGGCCGGCGATGCCGGGTTATTGGAGTTGACAGCAGGGCTTGGAGGAGTTGGTGCCTGAGGCTCCATTTCCAATGCTGCCGGCTTAGATATAATTGGACCTTGAGCCGGAGCCTCTTGAACAACAGCTCGCCCAAGGCCGGATCAAAAGAGGGAGGCGGCTCCAATAGCATCGCCCTGGCACTGTACAAAACAAGTTTATGAGATAAGTGATTCAAGAAAAAGTATATGTACAAGAAAAGAAAAAAAGCGTACCCAATGTTGATTTGGATGTCATCAGGCAGGTGCGCCACGCTCTCATCTGAAGAAGCTGACAGAGATGGGGACTTAGAGACCCGGATTTTGCCAGCAAAACTAGACGAGGATTTGGAGGCACCAATCGTGGAGACAGCTTTATGAAGTGAAGTGTTGTAGGGGATACCTCCACTAAGGGAATCACAGGTTGAGGTAGACCGGGTCTTCCTCTTCTTGTTGTCCTCTTCCTCTTGTTCCTGTGGTTGCTCTTCAGGTTGAGATTTTTTCATCACATAATTATAGAAGTGAGAGTGTGGCACCTTTGCAATTGCAACACGAGTTCTTTTGGAACTATGAGGTTGGGCAGGAGGAGGTTGAGCAGCTTTCTGACCCGGCATTTCAACGGCATCCGGGTCATCTTGTCCTGAGAGAGAAAATGGCGAGTTATTAGTAGAATGGTTCATTTGAACCGGGTCATTGTAAATCAGTTCAATGAAGAGCCGGCCAAGAGAATCTAGCTCACCATCATCTTCATTGTCTTTGTCAGTCTCTGTTTCCTCATCGTCAGAAGAGGAAATAGAGGTAAAATCTACAGACCACCATGCTTGGTCCTAATAAAGGAAAAAGTAGAGAGTTAAGAATTATAGACAAGATATTAGTTGCTTTGAAACAGAGAAGCAAAGTTGGAAAATTACTGAAGGTGGCAGGTTCTTGGCACTAAAAGGGGCAAGCCCGGTCAGCGCGATCTTTTCCTCGGTCTCGCCAAGAAGTTGCTTGGCGTTCTTCACCAGTTGGTCATCAGTGAGAGTGATCTCAGAGTATCGCATGTTATCAGTTGGCTCACCAGTGTATTCATGGAAAAGCCGGGTCCTGATTGAGAGTGGCTGGATAAACCAACCAACCCAGCACTTGACGAGGTCAGTCCCGGCCAAGCCGTGGGCAAGCAGAGCTTTAGCCCGGCGAACCAGGCCCTCAACTTCGAGCCGGGCAGGAGCATCAGTAGCCCGGCTGTTCATCTTGGCGTTGTATTTTAATGGAGAATTCCGGAAGGCCGGGTAACGAGCCTCGTCCTTCAAAGGAGAGGTGTCCTTGCAATAGAAATATGTGTTTTGCCGTCCTTTGGGATGGCTGGCTAAGAGAAGAGCCGGAAAGAAAGTGCTGGCATCCTTCCTGCGTTGGATAGAAACCCCAACGTATGGCCCTAAGGCTTGGTTTTTGCGGTTCTTGGGGTTGCAGTAAAAGATTTCTAGGAACAAGGACAAGCTGGGAGGAACTTGGAGGTAGTCTTCACAAAAAACTACGAAGTTGCTGATATTCAGAAGGGAATTGGATGCTATGTCTAAAGGAGTCAGACCGTAATATGACATAACCCGGCGAAAAAATAGAGAACCCGGCGGACGAAGCCCCCGGGTTACGTGATCAAGAAGTACCACTATCTCATTTTCTTTGGGTTGGGGCGGATCTCCTCGCCTGCTGCACGCCATTGGATTTCTTCCTTGGGCGGGAGCTCGCCATAGCCCACATATTTTTGGAGAGTAGCTTCTGTCACGGTGGACTTTGTCCAGTTCACCGGTGCCGGAGTTGTGGGCGCGGTGGAGCTAGATGCGCCGCCGGCAGATTTCTTCAATCCCCTCGCCGTAGTCTTTTTCCCCATTGTTGAGAGCTCGAAGAAGCTGAAAAGACCAGGGTTCAATGAGTATAAATCTAGATCAAGAAAGACATGGAGATGAGTAAAAAGGTGGTGCAGAGTACAAAGGAATGGGATTTACACTAAAAGGAAGAGCGATTGTACCTGGTTTGAGGAGATGTGGCTGGATTGACCTTCAGGTGTTCAAGAACTAGCGTCTAGGGTTCTTGAGCTCTCTGTCTTGAGGTTGAAGACGAAGTGGTGGCTGGACGGGGAAAGTGAATGCATTTACCCTGGGTCCCACTATTTATAATCGCGGTCAGAGTTGACCTAGGGGTAAAATGGTAAAAAGAAGGGAGACAAGATAAGATAAGATAAGGAATGTTGACTGACCGAGATTCAGGGGAGAATATTCTTTGACAAGTTTGACCAAAGTTCCGGAAATCGTGGAACCGGGTTATGAAAGAAACTATGAGCAAAAGCCATTCAAAGCAAAAAGAAGCAATGTAACCCGGCGTATTATTTTGTTAACCAGTTTTTATTTCAGGAGGATAATCTGAACTACAAAGGATGACGGCTCTTCTCCAAAAGCTATGGTCATAGGTTGAAGAAGCGCGCCAACTTGGAGTTCAAATCATCCTAGGGGCTACTGTTGGGGGAAAGATAACCCGGTAGGCCCAAGGACAGTGAAGCTACGACCCGCCAGGAGGAAAGACTGGCGAGGCCCACCAGATCATCTTGGGCCGGGCTACATTGATGGACCGAGGAGTTTGTCGGTAACCCGGTGTAAACAAGGGAGGTTCTAAAAGACCCGGAGGCGATATGTGAGACTTGGAGGCTAAGATAGATGAGTTAGACTTTGTTTAGGACTCCGAGTTCGGGCGTGACCCGGCCTTACCTTGTAATCGACTAGGAGACCCGGGTATCTATATAAACCGGCTCATGGGTCATAGAACAGGACGAACTTTAGAGAGACTTGAGACATACAAGCTTACAGCGAGAGAACCCTTGTAACCTAGACTCGGAACCCGCCGGTGTTGTTATCCGCCGGTGATCGAGATC
Source organism: Poa pratensis (assembly GCA_947311845.1). NCBI lineage: Eukaryota > Viridiplantae > Streptophyta > Magnoliopsida > Poales > Poaceae > Poa > Poa pratensis. The sequence goes on from CAMZMU010000069.1 coordinate 18,871,721, forward strand.
GATATGAGAATAGAGAAACACCAGGCTGGAAGTAGGTATTTATCTCCTATGGAGAGGCTAAACCAGGATACATCCTTTTTCCCTAGCAAGCTAAACAATCTCCCGAACGCTATGACTGCCTTGCCTCCAATCTCAAGTTACCACCCGGTAACATCTGCCGTGACAAAACCACGACACCGTGGCCATGGGAGACAAAGAGGCCGCGGGGTTCGAACCAAAAACAACGTGTGGCGTGGGTAGTAACGGCGCCGTCAATGCCCAACCATGCATCCATTGCCACTTGAGCGCCAAGTCAACCAAAACAACTCCAAATCATGCCAAACCACCAAAAAGTTGGCCAAAACCAGTCTTAGGGTGTGATTTACATGGTATGAGTACTTCAGTGTTTAAATCAGATCAATTATTTGTGGGGAGGGTTTTTCTCCGATCAATAAAATTTGACCGTGAAATATATACTCCCTCCGTTCCAAATTATTTGACTTGGGTTTGTCCAAATACGGATGTATCTAGACACTAAACAAGTATAGATACATCCATATTTGGACAAACCAAAGTCAATTAATTTGGAACGTAGGGAGTATATATTTAATCCTTGTTTAGCAACTCCCGCTCCGAGCCCACATCACCTGCGGGCCGCGGTCATGGTTTAATCAGCTGCCGGCCGATCGAAAAACTGCGGCATGCCCGGCACGTCCAACGTGCGTGCGCCGATGGCCACCACAATCGACAGCAGCAAATGAATGAAGTCGCCGGCCGTATGTAGCGACAGCAGTACTTCGGACGGATGATAACCAGAAGGTTGGATACATGATGCGGCGCATCCGGCCGGGAAAAAAAATAAGGACCGATCCGCTGGCCACTAGACGCTGCGCCCCCGCCGCCCCGACATGCCACGCGCCGCTCAACGTGCGCTCGATCGTGCTGACTGACGCCAGGAAGAGCTCGCTTGCTGATCGGTATTCGATCATTCAGAACGCCGCCGTCACCATCGCCGCCGTCGCCGTCGGCCGGTGAGTGAGTATGAGAGTATATCCCAGGGCTCAGCGCGACACATCGATCGAGCGGGAGGTAGATGATCCGCGCGACATTTTACATCGACGCAATGAGCTCCCGGTTCTGCATGACCTCGCACCCTTTTCTTCCCAGATCCGACCGTGTGCGTGCGTGTGCCCAAGCGTCCGCAATTATTTCTGACAAAAGCATCTAAGTACCTTTCTGGTTGGATCGATCCCATGGGCCATGACATAGTTCGATCTACGGCAGCACATGTCTGCTGGTCTCAGCCTGATTGCCTGAACGCGAATTATCCAAGCCTGCATTCAGATTCAGAGTTTCAGACAACATCTAATAGCGGTATCGATAGATCCAATTAGAAAATGTCAGATCGGGTCAATCTTGCCCTGTGCGATGAGGTAGTTGATGACAACGCTAGCTATGACCTCAAGCATCGAGTAACGGATCAGGGAGAATCCAAACACAAGACGAATAATCTGTGCTGCCTGCTGCTGGATATTATACTAAGCTGCTCGATCTGCCTCAGTTGGTCTCCAAATTTCATGCACGCCACTCATATCACCAGGTTGACCTTATGAGCCGTGCGTGGACGCCGACGCCGGACACCGCTGCCGGACGCCGGATGTAATGCACAGAAGAGATGAACTGCTCACGTGCCGCACCAGTTTATTTGGAGTATTTGTAAGAAGAAAAAAAATCGAAAAGGACCTAATAATTGGAAGAAACAAAATTCTAAGGGGATATTTGCAAAAAAACAGTCCGCCACGTCAGCGACTTAACGTCCGTCGGGACGGAGTGACCAAAGATTGGCTAACTCACAACTTCGTGCCCGGTTTTGAGCTTTTTCAAGTTGGTGACCAATACTTAATTTTTGCGTCGTGACCTCTGGTGCGTATCACAAAAATAAATATGGAGAAGGACCTAACAATTAGAACATATAAAAGTTCAAGGTGTTTTTTGTAAAAAAACACACTGCCACGTCAGCAACTTGACGCCCACCGTGACGGAATGACCAAAAATTGACTACAACACAACTTCGTGACCTCGTTTTGAAGTTTTTCAACTTGGTGACCAATCCTTACTTTTCGCGCAACTTCGTGACCTCTGGTGCCTTTCACTCAAAAGAAAACATACTAGCTAGCTCTCTGCTGACACTAGTGGAGTGGAAAAAAGATACTACTAGCTTTTATACATCTTAGTTACTCCAGTGGAGATTATTGCACGAAAAAACACGAATGGTCCTTGACAAGCAAGCAAGTACGGAGCGGTTGAATCATTCGATTCGGAGCACCCTCTTGCCTTGCTGCTCAGGGCTCCCAACGACCAGCACAACAGGCGCCAGCTATTTTGGCCGTCATGGACTGGAGGTACTGCTCAAAACCCCGAGCTACATGGGCCACCAAGGTCTTGTTATTATTTCATACTAACAGGAGTCGCCGTGACAGTGCAGGGATGGTGCTGCAACAACTAGTCTAATTAATTCAATTATTTTGTATACTACTACCGGTTAGCAGTGGCATTATATATCTGAACTAATCTCTTTGTTTAGTGCGTACTTACTTGGCAAACTCCTGTTCATGGAGAGCATTACTATCTTCAAATAAGTTTGCTAATTAATTCACAGCAAAATGGGTCCATAAAGATCTTGTTGTGACTTCAAGAGAGTTCAAACCACATACCTAATTAGCTATGCATAGAAAGCATCATTCATGGGAACAAGAACCGTATGTGATCTTGACGTGAACAAGCATAGGGAAAGCATGATCATTAAGGGTCTCATTAAAGAGATCGATAGTACTAGATAGATTAAGACGAAAGGGATGCACCGCTGTTGTCTTCCATATGCTGATGTGATCGACTTGTACCCAACTCCCCACTGCAGGCTAAATATAATCTCTGTTGAGTATATGAGCACTATATATACATGCACACAACAACATGTAGATGTAGGCTTGTCGCTTGTGTAGATCACTCAAACTGAATCTGCAATCCAAGCAAAGGCACTTCCTAGTATCATCACTTTCCTATCCTACCCATCTCTTCTTGCCCCAAAATTCTACCCAAGTTGTTCTCCGTACATTGTTAGGTGATTGATTATTACGTCTGTGAAGGGCTAACGTCTGATTAATCTGTTGTTTGCAGAAATGAATTCAGTGGCATTTTTTTTGGAAGGAATCAAAGTAACTAAATATCTCCTTTGCTTGTGAACTCCGCAAGGAACATCATCAACACAGGTAAACCTCGAGACCTCACGGGCGCTCCTCATCGCTCAGGCCATTTCGGCCGTCGGATCGATCTTTCACAGCGTGATCTGGAGCGTCCGTTTGCGGTGGCAGCACAGTGATTTCCTGCGCCGTCGTGGTGTGTGTTTGCCGGGTCACTGACTGTGGGGCCAATGCATCGCCGGTCCCTCGCCGGTCCCGCTCGACAGGGGCACACCGGGTCGCGCCCTCGGTGCAGTTCTCCCTCCACAATCCCCTGCGCGGCCATTTTGCAGAAAACCGCCCGCAAAGGACCTGATCGTAATTTCCGGAAAGGTCGAGGACTTTTTTGCAAAAGTATCCGCAGAGCTCGCTCTCCTTCCTCTTCCCCTCTCTCCCGCGACGGCCCGAGGCCGCCGTCGGCGCCGGCGCGCATCGCCGCCGCTACGGCGCTCCCCGGACGCATCGGAGGCCACAGCGAGGTCCGCCGGCGCGCCCTCCACCTCCTCGTCACGGATCGCGTCCCGGGGCACCGCGGCCGCGCGGGAAACACCGCCGCCGTGCCGCGGTTTCCTCCGCCGCGTCCATGGTCGCCGGCGACCGCTCCGGCGACCAAATGACGCGCCGCGCCGCCCATTCGCCTCGCCGCGACGCCCGCCAGCGGATCCGCGCCCTCCCAGCCCCGCGCGCGTGCTCCACCGCGCGAGCGCGAGCTCTGCGGCCGCGGCCGCCGCCGTCGTGTGACGTCACTGCAGACGATTGACTGGTGGGGCCCGCATGGCAGTGAGAGAGAGGGAGAGGCAGGCCGATGCGGGGTGGCAAAGCGTGCTGGCTGCTGGGCTTCGGCCCAGTTGGCCCTTTTCTTCTTCTTTTTTTGTTCCTTTTCTCTTTTTCTTTTCTGAAAACTTTTACAACTTTTGTTTTAAATATCCAATTGAATTCAACCAGTTTCTAAAAATTTGTAGAAATCAAAACAGTCATTTTAAATACTTTGGGACCATTTCCAAATTATTTTAAATCTTGAAAAATTTAGATAATTCATAAAGGCTTAATTGACACCTTTATGTCATTTTATAAAATATGGTTTTAAAATTTTCTTTCGAACTCAAATAATTGACATGGGCGAATTTCAGTTTTTTAAAACAAACTATTATTTATTACAGGCTGACATGTGGGTCCCACCATCAGATATTTCACAATTACAGGGGACATGTTGAAATTCCAAAAAAAAAACTTCTAATTTCCAATTTAAAAAATTGCAAACTTATGAAGATTTCCAAACTTTCCTAGGCAAGAGTTGCACTCAAAAAACAATACCCAAAAAAAATCACTTACCCAAGTTACATGGTTTTGAATTAAAAAAAAACTTTGGCCATAGAATTCAAGTGAATAAGTATGCGTTTTCAGTCATTACAATTTTTTTTTAAAAAAATAATGAAACATATAGGCATATTCAAACATCCCGCAAAAAAAAACCAACTATTTACAGCACAAAATGAACATATTCGAACTTTTTTAATAGGTAACAAATTGCGGAAAAATCAAATGCACTTGCCCAAACTACATGGGTTTGAAATTAAAAAATATGTTTAGCTACAAATTTCAGATGAAATTCGAACGAATAAACATGCATTTCCACTCCTTTCCACGCATGCGCGGCATTTGCAATAATTTTGAAACCTAAACGTTTTTTAAATATGTACACTACCAAACTTGAATTATACCATGCATTTGCGACATGCAAATTTGCATATTTTACAAATTTAGATGCCTTTCAAACCTAGCCAATTCATAGATGTTAAAAAGATTCAAATCCAAATAACTTACCAATTCAACCAATTTCAAAAAAAACTAGACAACCTTTTAGACATAAACTTTTTTCCAACTTTGGTCATATGACATAAATAGGCAGTGTTTCATTTTGGGGTAATTTTTTTGGTCATTCTGATATATTTTGCATGGAGTTATTGATATTATTTTATTGTGTTTTTTATTTCACTTACAAAGAAAGTTGTCAAATTCAAATGCTGTGTTTCAAACCTTCAAATTCCTGACAAACATGCCAACACACAATATTTTTTAGTTCCAATAGATTCAAATCCGAAAAACTTTCCAATGTGACCATTTCGAAATTAAAATTCTTAACAGCGCGTTATTTCCAAATACGGGAAAAAATGACTACAAGAATAAACAACGCCTTTTGATGTCATATAACCAAAATTAAAATACGAGAATTTAAACACGGGAACACGGGAACACGGGAACACGAGAAGCATTATCATTGTCAAATGCTATTACAGTTCCAACACTGCTAATAGAAGCATCATCATTGTCAAATGCAATTATAGTGAGTCTCTTTGTTTGCGTTCTCCCTCATTCATGTTAACGGACACTCCATTTTGCGACATAAATTCAAATTAAATGCTACAGTCCTGTACCAATCATCAGTCTTGAGTTTATCCTAAATTTATTCCTTCTTTTGACCACATTCCATTTGTCAGGTCTATAGTTATTTTTCTCATAATTTGTGGTTCCCATTTCAAATATTCTTACAAGACTTCCATGTATGTAAACCTTATATATGTAATTTTAATGTTCTTAGTTCTTGATGTTATATGATTTCCTATATTCTCTGCATATGCCTAGCAGTTGAGTATCATTTTTATTCTCTACATATACAAGAATCTAATACAAGAATCTATAACTTTCCAAAATTATTTCAAAATTTAAATTTTACACAGCATTTGAATTTGACAACTTTCTTTCTAAGTGAAATAAAAAACACAATAAAATAATATCAATAACTCCATGCAAAATATATCAGAATGACCAAAAAAAATTACCCCAAAATGAAACACTGCCTATTTATGTCATATGACCAAAATTATAATTTCAAACCTTCAAATTCCTGACAAACATGTCAACACACAATATTTTTTAATTCCAATAGATTCAAATCCGAAAAACTTTCCAATGTGACCATTTCGAAATTAAAATTCTTAACACCGCGTTATTTCCAAATACGGGAAAAAATGACTACAAGAATAAACAACGCCTTTTGATGTCATATAACCAAAATTAAAATACGAGAATTTAATTTTCGAATGCCTTTCAAAACCAAGCATTCAGTAAACAAAAGAAATAATTTTTAAAAAAAATCCCGATATAATTTCAAACCTTCAAATTCCTGACAAACATGTCAACACACAATATTTTTTAATTCCAATAGATTCAAATCCAAAAAACTTTCCAATGTGACCATTTCGAAATTAAAATTCTTAACACCGCGTTATTTCCAAATACGGGAAAAAAATGACTACAAGAATAAACAACGCCTTTTGATGTCATATAACCAAAATTAAAATACGAGAATTTAATTTTCGAATGCCTTTCAAAACCAAGCATTCAGTAAACAAAAGAAATAATTTTAAAAAAACTTCCCGATTTTAACAAATTCTAAAATTTAAACAACTCATAACTGTAGGCTTTTCCCCAAAAAAAATTTTAATCACAATTAAATCTAGACATCATTTAAATCACCACACGGGCCGCGGCATCTGCTAATTCCAAAGGAATACAATAAATTCCAACGAAATATATTTGTACCTTTAAAAATAGAGCTCAAAATCAATTGAATCCAATTTCAAAAAAAAGAGAAAAAAATTAACCCATTTTAAACACTTAGTGACCTTTTCCAACTTAGTCTTCAGATCATATAGAAGACATATACTATGAGAAATACATATTGTAGTCAAGTTTTAGAGTATGCCGGATAAATTGTCATGTTGCATTTCGAAACATGGAAGTATGCATATTTTCTTATATTTATCATTTTTATCTGTTTATATTGTGAGGCATGTCAATACTAATGAAATATCACATAGTATTGCTTTACCTCTCGATCAACAATGGGAACTTTTTGTATGAAGGAGCATTGTGCTTTGCTCTAAAGCTATTTTAATGCCACTGCTATGTATATTAATTGTTGACTACCTGTGTCATATTAAGAATGTTTGTCATAATGTTTTGCAAATCGAAAACCAGTGTCAACGGCGGGTGGCGCGCGGCAAGCCGCGCCAGGGAATCTAGTGTAGATGGATGGAAACATGGCACCGGCTACCTAGGTGGCTAGATCCTCTGAAAGGTGTAACACCGACGGTGACACGATTGTTCTAGCATGCTCTTTGCCCCTGCGCTGACAAGACCGATCGATCCATCACCAAATATCCAAAATTCAAAAAAAAATCATCAAATATCCAGAGAATGAATGATCTCTAGCAAGAGAAGATTGCAAAGGATCTCAAAAGTTGCACCAATTTTTTTCGAACCACTTCCCCTCCACTGGGTGTCATCAGGTTAATCCTGATCAAGGAGCAGAGGTAACAGTGGCCACAGGCAGCTTTACCCCACCCCCAAACCCAGAGAGAGAGGCAGCCGAATTCAAACGCACGTCGCCGCCGGGCCCACCTGCATTCTCTCATCCAGCCACTCTACCCGGCCGCACGCCGCAACTCTACGCCGGACCCACCTCTCACTGCCAGGTGGGACCAGTAGTTCCTCCGCTAAGCCTCTGTACGTGGGGCCCACCAACGCGACACGACACACAAGTATCGGCTCGGCTTCGTCTCGACTGGTCCAGCCTTCTCTCCCCCATTCGCTCCGTCCACCAACCCAGCAGCTCCAGCCTCCACTCCTCCTCGCCGCGCCGGCCGTCCACTTCCTCGCTGCCGGCGGGCCCCGCCCCTCCCTCCCACTCCCGCTCGCATTTATTCCCCGGCCACCGTTCCCGTGCTCCCTCCTCGGCTCACCCGCTCGCCGTGATCTCTCGCTGCTGCGCCTATCTAAGATGGCGAGCGGCGCGAGGAATGGCGGGGGAGGGCTGGGCTCCAGGACCAGCGCCAAGATGGACAGGCAGCAGAGCTCCACCGCCACGCCCAAGGCCGCCGCGGGCAAGCCCCGCCTCTCCGCGTCCGGCGGCGGCGGCGGCGGCGCGTATCGGCGGACCAGCTCGGGCCCGCTCCCCGCGGCGGGCGGGCGCAACTCGTCGGAGTCCGGAGGTGGGTATACTCCCTCGGAATGGGATCCGGATTTGGATTTGGATTTTGCCGCTTTGGTTTGGGGGTGTTACGGGGGTTTCCGTTGATCTGCATTTGGCCGTTGGGCTTGGTAGCGCGTCTCGGATGAAGAATCCGCCGCCTGATCCCGTAATGCCTTGCCGATTCTGATTCGTCGAGTCGCGACCAAGCTTGTCTCCGTAATGTAGCTGCGGAGCACTTGCGCCATTTGTATAGTTGCGATCGGGATGCTGAATCTCCTCTGCTTTTTGGGTGAGCTGGTTCAGTAACGGCGCCGCGAGCTTGGTTGGAATGATGGTCGTATCCAACGTGTAGCTGCAGAATATTTACACCATCTGCAAACTTTACTGGCTGCGCCGCGTTTGGGGAATGGATCATGATATCCTTGGATCGTATCATCCGAAAAAAAACAATAGCGGATCCTGCGCCGCGGTACTGCTCGTTTTCCTTTTGTTCATAATGTTAGAAGAAGGGATGGATGTTTCCTTGACGAGAGGACATTTTGTAGGTGTAGACTTAGTTGTGCTAGGACCATGCGTTCGTCCTCCTGTTGCGTGGTGCATCGGTCAGGACGGCCGTGGACACGGCCACCACCTACCGTTCGAATTAATCTCGCACACTGAACATTAACTGTGAATTGTACTGAAGGACACGGTTTGGTAGATTTGCATCCGAATGATTCTTTCATGGCTTTATCTGCGGGACTTGCCAGAGCATCACGCCAATAGCACTCTTATAATTCTGCGGTGCATCCAACCTGCTAACATGAACCCTATGTCAAAAGAATGGTGACAACTCTGTTTTTCTTCAGTATTTTTGGTGGTTAAATACGGATGACACCTTTCAAAGTTGCTTCCTAACTTCATCCTGCCAGGAATTATGCTGCAGCTTTTCTTGTGCGCCCCCTGTTCTCTTGCCTAGTTGTTACGGCAGTCCAAGTAGACAATTCACTTAGCATGCCTGGAAAGTGCACTATGTTTACAGAGAAATCGCTGTATGGTGATTTGTTTTGCATTATTAGGAAAAAATACATGCCAAAATCATGGACACAGTTCTCCAACGAATAGGAGATAAAATGCATATGTCACTATTATTGCATGCTGTGCTTTAATTTTGCCTGACATGATCAGTCCAAATTCATAAGTTAATTTGCATGTGTGTGGAAATATTTATTTTAACTGGAGCATCTGCATTTTCGTAATCAAATGAAATATCTTAATTACTCCCCCATTTTCTGGCAGTTTCTAGTAGAGTTAGAGTTGCGGTAAGGCTTAGGCCTCGGAATGCAGAAGAGCTCGCGGCAGATGCTGACTTTGCTGATTGTGTTGAACTCCAGCCAGAGGTGCTCTCTTGTTTAGCGAAGTATGCGAAAAAAGATTCATTTATTTTCTTATGGCCTAACTGGATGACATTTTTATATGAAGCTCAAAAGACTAAAGCTTCGTAAGAACAATTGGGAGTCAGACACATTTGAGTTTGATGAAGTGCTTACAGAGTTTTCTTCACAGAAGAGAGTGTATGAAGTTGTTGCCAAACCAGTTGTGGAGGTATGTGAACCTCTAACCTTATGGAGTATAACCTTGTTACCCTTTTTGCTGTCTTTGGTATAACCTTGTCATCCGTTCTGCTGTCTATGGTACATTGATATTCACATTAGCTTCTTCTTTAGGAAATGTCTAAGAAACAACATATATTTGTGTGTTGCATGCTGTTTGCCTAATTTTTGTTGATAGACATTCGTAGCAAAATTGCAAATGACGTTTGATGTGGGTGTTGGATATGCAATTTTTTTCTTATGATTGTCTCACTTATCAATGGAGTAATTGCTGGTCAAGAGTTTGTCTTAACAAAACTAAACATGCCCTATATTTTCGAATAAAAGGACCAGCAGAGTAGCTGCCATGGTAGGACGGAGCGTGAAGTCCAACTATTGGAATTTTGCGTTCCATGGCTGTTAGTTTGACTGATGTCGTTTTGTTACTTTCTTAGCAATGGTTATACTAACTTTATGCTTTATACTAACTTTATGCTCTATGTGTTTTGCAGAGTGTTTTGGAGGGATATAATGGTACAGTTATGGCATATGGGCAGACTGGTACTGGCAAGACTTTTACGCTTGGAAGACTTGGTGATGAAGATACTGCTGCACGGGGGATTATGGTCCGTGCAATGGAGGATATTCTAGCTGATATAACTCCAGAGACTGATACAATATCATTATCTTATTTACAGGTTTGTTATTCTGGGCTTCAGTGTGTTGTATTTTATTTTCCCAAATTGAACTTGTGCTTTCGTAATCTGTATTGCACTCAATCGTAACTGAATATCGTTTGGTTGTTACAGTTGTACATGGAAATGATACAAGATCTCCTTGATCCTGTAAATGACAACATAGCTATTGTAGAAGATCCAAGGACAGGTGATGTTTCATTGCCAGGGGCTACAGTTGTTGAAGTTAGAGACCAAAAGAGCTTTATGGATCTTCTAAGAATTGGCGAAGCTCATCGTGCTGCTGCAAACACGAAAATGAATACAGAATCTTCTCGTAGTCATGCAATCCTTATGGTAGTCTAATGTTCCTTGGTATTGCTGTCTGTCAACAAACATATGTGATTATTGTTTTTTTGGTACTTATTGTGACACTTTTGTTGAAGGTAAATGTCAGAAGGGCTGTGAAAGGTAGGAATGAAATGGATGTTAGTATGTCTGGTGAAAATGGGCATTCTTCTTCCATGATGGGGTCTTTGCGACCACCTATTGTTAGGAAAAGCAAGCTTGTAGTTGTAGACCTCGCAGGATCTGAGCGAATAGACAAATCTGGTGAGTGCATTCTCATCGATAAAGATTGGCACATCTCTCTGTTAAGAAATTGAGATAATAGCTGTTTCTATAGTTTGCAACCTTGTAAAACTGAAGAAAACTGATGTTTCCAGGAAGTGAAGGGCATACGTTAGAAGAGGCAAAGTCTATCAACTTGTCTCTAAGTTCACTTGGAAAATGCATCAATGCACTTGCTGAAAGCAGCGCACATGTACCTGTTCGTGATTCCAAGCTTACTAGATTGCTTAAAGATTCATTTGGAGGTAAATATCAATTGTTTGGTTGAAGTAAAAATGACATTGTGGCATACCTAGGCATCTAGGAAGGCATGCCCTTGTAAACCTTGTTGCTTATCACAATAAATTGTTCTGACTGTGCTGCATCTTGCTATTGGATTTCATAGGCACTGCAAGAACATCATTGGTTGTGACAATCGGTCCATCTCCAAGACACAGGGGGGAGACTACAAGTACAATAATGTTTGGACAAAGAGTATGATCTTACACTAAGATATATTTAATGGTTTTAGTTTCTTTCATCTTGCGAAATAGTGACCAGCTGGCCATCTCATGAAGTCATGATTCCATGGAAGTGTAGGAAAATTGTTTTATTTGCTTTGCTTGTGGAATAATATTTAATTTTATATCTTATTCTAGGCAATGAAGGTTCAGAACATGGTGAAATTGAAGGAAGAATTTGACTACAAAAGCTTGTGCAGGAGACTTGATATTGAATTGGATAAGTTAATTGCAGAAAACGAAAGGCAGCGAAAATATTTCGATGATGAAGTTGAACGAATAACAACAGAAGCTCAATGCCGTATCGCTGAGGCTGAAACGGAATGCAAAATTGCTCTAGAGGTTTGCTTTCATTATAATGTTCATTTACTTTTGTTGTATATTGGTGCAAACCAAACTTGGGGCTGTGCTGAGCTCCATGAGCACACTATTTCCTGAAATGGACTGTGTCTTTCGACGTTTTTACCTTTTTGTTAGAGAAAATTATGTCTGGGTCACCAGTAGTCTTAATTTGCGAAAATCTATAGCTAAACTTGCTCTTAGATTTGCATTATAAAGTACTTTGAATCTTAAAATGCCTGAATTAATTGTTTATTTATACCTTTTCCGTCTCTGGGCTCTTCAATTTTCTCAACTCTACCATCATCCAACTCAAACTCCTGATCAAGTCCCTTGAAGGCGAATTTTGATCTAGAATAAGTACCATAACAGTATAGGACAAATAATCCTATGTTTATTCCGGAAATTCGTTGTGTATTAGCTAAAAAATACAGCATAAACTTCTTAAAGGCTCCCTAAATCATTACGTGGCTCTAGCATGCTTGACTGAAACTTCATTTGGTATTAATTTTAGCTGTGTGGTTTCTTAACAGAATGAGAAAATGAAATACCATCAAGAATACTTGGATTCTATTAAGATACTAGAGGAGAAGTGGAGAGTACACCAACAATCACCCAAGAAACAGGTACATCAGTACATGTTTAGATCAGCTTTACCTGTTGATTATTTCGTCAGTTATATGTTCATCTTTTAAAACATCGGTTATGACGAAGTGCCACATTTTGTATTGTAAAAACTAGATATGGTTACTCATGAATTTTTTTAAATGTAGGTTAAAGAGACCGAGTCTACATCAAATGGTGACGTGCAGGACTTACTACAGAATGAGAAAATGTTACGCCAAGCTGCTGAAGATGAGTCCAATGATCTTAGGAATCAATTATCACACTGGAAAAAGATGGAGGTACTGTCAATATATAGTTCTCACAAAATGACCTTAACAATCAATTATATCACTAGAAAAGATAATTATATCTGGAATAAGTTCATAAAGAGCGGTGTCCTTATAACTGCTAACCTTATTTTTGTGTTGTAGGCTACAGCTACTGCTGAAGTTGTGAAACTCCGGAGAATGCTGGATACTGAAGCTAGCCAAAAAGACAAATTTGAAGATGAAATAGCTGCTTTGAAAAGTCAGTTAATGCAATTAAGTCTAGATGCTGATGAGGTAGGAGTTACTGCTGATGATGTTTCTGATTGTTAGATTGATGTGAAATTATTAGTTTTAATCTAGTACGGGGCGTATTCATGGACTCATATATTTATTTGGTTATTGCCTTTCAAGTTTCAGCATTGTAATGCATAGCCCAGAAAAGCAAAGCAGTCATATTATTCTTTTCTAGTGTTTCAGACGTTCATAAAAAGATTAGGATATTCTTTGGCCAACCAATTTTAGTTGAAGCAAACTCATTAATATTAATTGACTTGTAGCCTTCCCTCTTATGTTGAATTATACTGTCTTATTTAACGCGTCTGCAGTTTTGTGGAAAATTATTTCCATTCTTTACTTCTAATAGGTAGTTAGTACTAGCCCAAGGTCCATAATGTGCTTTTCTTTATTTCAATTTCTTCTTGTCAGACAAGAATTAGCCTCGACACAGGAGATGGTCCAGGGAAAATATTTCCTGGGTTAGATTCTTTGATGTCTCATACTCGGAGTTCGCAGCCTAGAGAGCAGAGCAATGGACCTAAGGCACCAGTCGCTAAACTCTTTGAACAAGGTATTTATGAGTTATCACTTATTTGCTATTTCTTCAGATGGAAATCTTGTCTACAGTCCTGAAACTTTCAAATAGGCCAATTTTTGAACCATAACAAAACTTGTACAATGAGAATATTGATTTGAACCATGACAAAACTTGTACAATGTTCTGTACCTTTGTTCATTCTTAAGTATTAGTGTCATCCAACTGATTGACATCTCTCTTGAGTGCTATTGATCTTTTGATTAAAGTTTCTCCCCAAACTGTTTCAGTTGGGTTACAGAAGATATTGTCATTGCTTGAGTCGGAAGAACCTGATGTTCGTGTTCATGCAGTGAAAGTTGTCGCCAATCTAGCAGCTGAAGGTAAGCTTTACAATTTTTTGACTTGATATAAAACTGCTTTCTATTGTTTTACGTGCCAAGGTTGCATGTGCTGTCAAATAATAGTCCTAGCTTCCTTTTGCTACAATGTGTGTTTCGTCTCTACTTTCAAAGAGACAATTAGTTCTTAAATAGGCATAAGTTCTTGCTTGCTATGTTTTAAAGTACTCTGTTATTAGTGTCATGTTTCATGTACTAGCCAACTATCCCAAAAGTCCGAACTGATGGAAAGGCTAGTACAATCCTCATATACACTTTCAACAATTAGCACTTCAATTGCAAGTACAGTCATGCTACAAATTCTTGGAAACCCGCCTTCTTTGCAGACATTAATTCTTTTGCTAGAAAATAGAAGAGGTATCATGAGTTACCTGTCAAACAAACAGCTAGCATGCATGAGCCTTAATAATTTTAATAATCGTTTGTTAAAAGTACATAAATGTAAGATTTTTGCGTAAATTAGAGAGAAAAGTATAGTGTAGGCTTGGTTCAGTTGCTAGAACACACATCTAAGAATTACTGAAAATGACATGTGAGAACAAATTCCTTATTATCTGAGCTTTAGTTTCTAATCCAAGTATGGAGAGCTCAAATTATTGACAAGGCATATGAAACAGGGAGAAAGCTTGTGGGTGGTAATGTGTATGCCAACCTAATGGTCTGCATATCCTACTCTACAGAACATTTTATGGTCATGGACTAACATACAAGTTTAAGAATGCAGCATCATTTTTGTAAATAAAAACATGTGTACTCGGAAGCACATTCTTACAATGATGTTGTGGCCTGATTGTTCTGTTAACGCTTCAATATTTAATCCTGGCATTAAACATCACTGTTTTATGTGATACGAGTATTTAATATTTTGTGCAATGTGTATTGCTTGCTTGTTCATGTCGGATTGCCAATCTCTTGACACGACTTGCAAACAACTGCATTTATTCGTTTAAATTTCCCTTCAAATACCATGTGTATGTGCCAATTTCACATAATTGTGAACTAACTGTATTGACCTTGCATATTTCAGAGGCAAATCAAGAAAAGATTGTAGAAGCAGGGGGCCTTACTTCCCTCCTAATGCTGCTTAGAAGCTCTGAGGATGAGACCATACGGAGAGTAGCAGCAGGAGCTATTGCTAATCTTGCAATGAATGGTTAGTGACCCAGTTCACAAAAAGAAGTTTTAGATAATGATATTTTCTCTGTGGTAGATACATGTCTTCTCATGCACTGTGATCTACGAATGCAGAAACAAATCAAGATCTTATAATGGCTCAAGGTGGTGTAACCTTATTGTCGATGACAGCATCTGATGCAGAGGACCCACAAACTCTAAGAATGGTGGCTGGAGCTATCGCTAACCTGTGTGGCAATGGTAAACCCTATTTTTCTAGTTTAGTAAACAAGCATTCTATTATATTAAAATTTTAATGTGTTGAAAAGTATGCATCAGAAAATGTGACAAACTACAGTAATGTTAATGCTAAAGAATTATATAGAACACCAGCAACATCCAATTTAAGACATAATTATCCATATTGTGCCTATTTTTCGGAACACGAGTTGAATAATAGATTGCTTTTCTCGAAAAAGAAATAGATAACTTTTTTCTTGAAAAGATGTAGATTACTTGAAGGGTCATCTAGTCGCCTACATATTCTACAAATAATTGGACATAAGACAAGACAATTAACTGTATGTCCTTAACTTTACCTTTTCCTTTGACCAGACAAACTGCAAACTCGTTTGAGAGGCGAAGGTGGCATTAAAGCATTGCTGGGAATGGTCAAGTGTGGCCATCCTGATGTCCTTGCCCAAGTTGCTCGTGGCATTGCAAACTTTGCAAAATGTGAATCTAGGGCAGCTACTCAAGGTAATGGATCAACAGTACCGACATAAACTTTCAAGTTCATTCAACCTTTGTACAATATGCATGCATTCTTTGGAGAAGCATATTGGCTACTACATTCCTTAATGCATTGGAGTTGCCAGGAAATTCTGTTGAGATCGATCCTTTATGCAACTATAAGATGTATACTTTTTTTCCATCAGGAAACAAGGTGGGGAGATCATTGTTGGTGGATGATGGGGCACTTCCTTGGATTGTAAAAAATGCGAATAATGAAGCAGCTCCAATTAGGCGTCACATTGAGCTTGCACTCTGCCATTTGGCACAACATGGTTGTTGCTCTTTCTCTCTCACACACCGAATCAACTTGTCATAGTAGTAGCTATAATTTTACATTTGCTTATTATGCACGTGGTGTTAAATTTGGATTTCTGCAGAGGTGAATGCAAAGGATATCGTCAGCGAAGGCGCACTGTGGGAACTTGTTCGGATCTCAAGGGACTGTTCTCGAGAAGATATAAGGATGCTGGCATACCGCACGCTGACATCCAGCCCCACACTTCAATCAGAGATGAGAAGATTACGAATCGAATGCTGATGAATTAACCAAAAGATGCAACCGGGTCTCACACCGAGTGGAGTTATACTCCCGGTGCAAGTAGAGGTGCTGTTCTGCAAGTGCCAGTAATCAAGCATATGGACCCTTAATATACCCAGTTTTTGCGAGCGTACATTGGAGGGCACCGTACCTATTTGTCTCAAACCGGCAAGGGTGTGCACCTTCGTTCTCACAAGGATCAATTTTTGTCCAACCGAGGAGCAGTTAAAACTCTTGGCGGCCATTTATTCATTCAAATCCTAGCATGCGACTGGTTTACTTTTATGTAGTTTGTAATATGTTGTAAAATCCACTAAGGCTAGAGGAATGCGGTTGCAATATGGGAGTGTGAGACAACTGGATATAGGTAGAGTTGTGGCATGAACTATATATACTTGTATTAATTGTACAGTAGCCATTCTATTGGCTGTAACGTAATACTGAAAAAAGAGTGCTGATTACATCTCCGTCTGGGGTGGAAGTGATGTACACTATTGCCAGATGGCCGTCTGATCTGCACCATGTTTCTAGTTCATGGTACTGTGGTGGATACTCTGAGTACTTGTGGTAGTTAAGCTATGAACAAACTGCAGTTCGCAAACTCTCTAAACTCTGGGAGTATCTCACGAGTGAAGCAGCAAAGCTGTGCATCACTTGTGTTTCGTTCAGAATGCTAGAAAACTGCAGAGTTCATGCCTCAAATCTGGCCATATATTTCTCGAGTTCTTACTCTGCAGGAAAGTGTGGGTGCCAAACCAGTGCTAGTTTGACAGGAACTGGTTCATGAGATTCTCGCGTTCGAAACGGCGTCTTGGAGTAGATCCAAAGGCTGTTTTGACAGGAACTGGTTCATGAGATTCTCGCGTTCGAAACGGCGTCTTGGAGTAGATCCAAAGGCTGTTGGTTAGTTTGGTTTGGCTCTAGCCCGCGAGACCCGGCTGAGCAGTGGGAGGTGCAGACGTCCTCATCTGCTGTTGCTGCCGACAGGTAGAGAAGAGAAGCGGATAAGAGCACAGTTTGTTAAGCGATAATGACAATCACGTAGGCCCGGCCTTCCACCACATCAACTCCAAGAAAGTGAATGACGTGACAACGAGAGATACAGACAGCGACCATGTTTTACTTAAAATAACATGACACCACCGCATGAAAAGGTGCCATCCGTGGGGGACGAACTAGCGGGTCCCAGCCATGGTCAGCATCACCATTCATCAGAGTGGTTGAGGGGGCACATACCACACAGGGCTAGACAGAACAAGCACAAACGAGAACCAGCCTTCCATCTTCATGAACTATCCATCTCTCCGTGTCCCTAATTTTGTCTCTCTAAAATGGCAGGCGAGACACCGAGCTCAACTCTATGACTCACTCACTTTCAGGCCACTCCGTTCTAGGTGTAATAGCTACTAGCTGTCCATGGAACATATATGGAGTATCTGCTCTACTACTATACTATGCCTTCCGATCTTGAGCTTTGGGTTTCTCTGCGTCGTTGTCCTTGTTCGTTGTCTCGTCCTCGTCTGTGCTTCATCGTCTCTAGCTACTCTCATCACTCATCAGTCGCTCTAGTCAGTGCTACTCTGCTACTAGAGCGAGAAGAATTCTGCCCTGAAATATCCGTAATTAACCTCGACTGCCCTTGTCGTCGTCGACTCGACTCACCCGGGCAGTCAAAACAGATGCCAGAGCCAGCCTGCAGCTCTGTTTCTCTCTCTACCAGATGCCAGAGCTCTCTCATGTGTTCTCTCTCTCTCTCTCTGCCACGGCATTGTACGAGCGAGAGACTTTCTTCACAGACTCGCATGTCATGTGGTAGTAGTAGTACACTCCAAGTTCCCAGCCAGTTTTTCCCTGATGACATCACGCTCACGCACGTACATTCCAAACAGGTACGTAGGTCTACGCGATGTAAGCATGTACTACTACTGGTCACTGACACTGATTCTTTTCCCTAGAGAGTGAGTGAGTGAGAGACCTGAAACTTCGAGCGCCCGCTCTGCGGCGGATGGACGACGACGACGACAGTCACCATGTGTGCCAGCACATTGTTGACCGTTTTCGCCGATGCAATATTTCAGGGGTCGATCTTGTCGGACATGTGCATCTGTAGAGGTGGAGAGACGAACAGGCCGGCCGGCCGGCCGAGTGCGAATGCCAAGTTAAGCGAGTGTCGCCGTCGCCGTCGCCGTCGCCGAAGAGCTGTCGTGTCGCTCCGGCCGGTCCGTGTGTGTCCTTTGCTGACGACACAGACCGGCGACCAAATCTAACTCGCCTGCGCTCGAGTAGATCACATGGGCCACGGCGTCTATGATTCCATCGGTCGAATGGAGCGTGCATTCGGAGAAATTGCAATCGATATTCCACAGGGTTTGAAGTTATCTTTGTTCTGTATACGATGTTTGATTCACCGGATCTTGAAACTTTAGCAATTTTCCCTAAGAATTCTTTCGTACTGTATTTTAGAGGATTTTTTTCATCCACTCAACAATTTTTCTGTGGTGCCGTGGTGGGTCGACCAGTTTTTGATGATCCCCATATGCCCCTCTCCCCTCTAGTTGACTGTATACCTCCCATCCTGTGGTGGGTCAAACAGTCTTTGGAACTTAACTAATCACACCCCTCAATCAACTCTGTCTAATGGACACCATTCTCACCTTTTTTTATGTCCACAAAACTGATCAGATGTAGCATAAAAAGGAAGAAATTTGCAAAAAAAAAACACCACTTTTATTTGTCCACAAAAAACCACCGTTCTAGGGAAATACCGTTACATTTAGCACCAATACCACAATTTAGCCACGCTAACGACAATTTTGGCCGTTATGGCCCTCTGTAAGACATGACGTGGCAGGGGTAAAAACCTTGTTGTCAGCTGGGTTAGGTTCGAACGAACCGTTCGTTCCGACCGCGCTACTCCTCACTCTCGCTCTTGATTCCGATCGGCGACAGCTTCGGCGAGCCGCTCCGCCGCCGCTCCCGCCCCATTGCTCCTGCCATGCCTTCGTGAAACGATGGCAAGACCAGCAGCGGTAGCCGCATCTCCAAACACGAGGCGAGTGCTCTGTTCCCCTAGGGTTAGCCTTTCGCTCGATTTGCTCGAGTTTTGCTCAAATTTTATGATTTGAGCTATATTTTTGCTGATTGAGCTTTGATCTTCGGTAGGTCCCCAATACAATCTACGATCCTGAGGAAGGAGTGCATGGATGCATCTGCTTATTCTTACACTAAGGGCCTGCTTGGAATGTTGTTTAGTTTTCTGTCACATGAAGATTTACGGGCCAGTTTACTTGTGCCCACCAAACCAGCCAGATTTTAGTCGACTTGAACCGGTCCATAATATATACACACACGCCAGGCAAGGAAACGAGGGCCGCGAAATACGGAGAGATGGGAAAAACTGCAAACCAAGCGCGAATATGGGTGCAGTTACGATCTTCGAATTTCACGTCGGTATTGCCTAAAAAACGCTATACCAAGCGGGGCCTAAAATGAATTTGATGTAGCAATGCAAACCATATAGGAAGAGAGTGAGGAAGCATGGCAGTGGCTTAGTAAGATTCCAGTTGACTGTTGGGCAAGGCATGCAATGAACCACAACTGTAAAGCAGATCTAGTTGTTAACAATCTTAGTGTGGTTTTCAACATGATGATACTAGATGTGAGAGGAAAACCAATAAGAACAATGATGGATGGCACGGCTGATGGTCAGATATGAGGGTAAAAGTATACAATTGATGCGCTAGCCAACTATCCCAAAATTTCAAACTGTTGGAAAGAGTTATATGCAGTATATTTATATCACAACACTCTCCCTCATTTCTAGTCTATTTTAATCCTTAGCGTGGGTTCGGTGCAGCCTGAAGAATCTTTTTTCTTTAATACTACGTGACCAGGGTCTTGAACTCTGAACCTCGTGGCAGTGATATCATATAAAATTGATGCACTACCCAATTATCGCAAAAGTCCAAATTGATTGGAAAATGCTTATGTAATATATTTATATCTCAATAAAAAGACTGGTGCAACAAATGCAAGGGGGGAGATCACCCCTGCCTTCTCTGGAAATTTAGAAGATTTGTTTAGTCTAACTAACTCATGGATACGCAAAATTTGTTTCTTGTATAACCAAAAATCCATGTTTTTGGAAAAACGACTATTCCACGTTTTTTACAAATGTGTTTTCAGTACACTCGATAAAGAACATATTCTTCTGATCCCATCTTGGTTACCAGTCGGTCCTCGGCCGCCTCCTCGTGCGTGACCGCCTCCCCGTTATCTGCACCGCGCGGCGGTCGGCGCCTCCACTGGTCGTGCTATCTCGTGGATCATGATTCCATTTAACCCGACCGCGTGCAGGCAGAGGCGCGACGCCGATGTGTCCTCAAAGCCTTAGAGGATACATCTACAGCCAGCAGCCAGCAGCCGGCTCCTGAGCTTCTCCAACGGTAGGGTGTACGCCATCCAGCAGCCGGCTCCGGCTGTCTCCGACCATCTCTGCGTTGGCTCATCACCGGACGGGTGGCTTGTCACCGCGGACGCTGTGTCCGAGCTCCAACTCCTCAACCCGGTCACCGGCAGGCAGGTCCAGCTCCCGCCGCCCGCCACGGCGCCACGCTCGACCCCCTTCGCCCACGACAGCCGCGACGCGGATGGGCGCTTAATGAGCTATTCAATACGGTGTGGTGCTTCGATGAGGATGACAATTCAGACGACCATCTTCTCCGGTCTCGTCAGTCATACCGCGATCGTCCACTCCTCCCGCACCTCCAACTACGCCCGCGGCCGGAAGTCGAACGCAACGGCGTTGCCCGTCAAGGCACGCCTGTGAGGTTGTCACTTCAAGGACATGTGAAGTCTAATTCTCATCCAAATTTCTTGTCACTATAACTTTTGTTTACTTTCTTCTCATCGAAAACAAGAATTGCACAAACTTTACCCATCCATTTAAGCCCGAGGAACACATGTAAGATCCCTACCCGAACCCCGCTAATTAACCTGGCTGTCATAGGTTAAAATGGCGTAATCGGAGCACAACCGACTATGAAGAAGAAAGAGACTTCCGAAGGAATAAGAAATTATAAGTACAAATGCACAGTCCATGCCATCAAACGGCCTATCTAATGATGATGTTGCACATGACATCGATCACCACGACAAATTTGAAAGGCTCCAATCAGTGATCAATCATTGGGAAACCTCAATAAGTTATCAATTGATCACGTCTATTAGTTTTCGTTTACTCTCATTATCTGGAAAACTCCTCGAGACAAGAACTTTTTGTGCATTAGTCAATGATAAATGGGAGGTAAAATTTTCCTAGCTAGGCAATCTATCTCTTCTACGTTGCAGGTAGCAACTGAATGCAGAGGTTGAGAAAATGCTGCGTGCATATGTCAGTCTTCCCTCATCCCCGACCTCGCTCACTCACCATGCGCGCGAGCTCACAAATCCCCCATGGCGATGGATTAAATGACGAACGCTCTCTGTCTCTATAAATTTTACAGGGTTGGAGCAGGAGCCGAATGCAAGCAGCAACAGAATGCAGAGGTTGAGAAAATGCTGCATGCATATGTCTGTCTGCCTTCATCCCCGACCTCGCTCACTCACCACGCGCGCGAGCTCACAAATCCCCCATGGCGATGGATTAAATGGCGTCTCTGTCTCCAGAAATTTTACTACATGCTTGGAGCAGGAGCAGCATGCATGCAAACAAGCTATCGACCGCTGGCCGCACGCACGAACGCACGGCGCAAGTCTGTCTCACTAGGTTTTAGGCTAGTGGTACTAGGGGTTGTATCCGTGCTCTGGACGTCCCATCTCTAGCTGTTGCGCGCCATACCTCCCAACTGTTGCTGCCTCGAAAAGGCACCACCTGCACGTGTGCCCCCACCTCTCCCTCACATCATCACTACACATATCACACCCACACACATCACATCACTCTCCCCCTAGATTCAGTTCTGGACTCTTCAGGCGCCCATGCCCTCACCTCTGCATCGCCATTGCATCCATCCGTCTCCATGCCTGTTAAATTACCCTCCTATCTTCACATCTCTTCTACTCCAACACCTCACACTCCTCACCACCGCTGCTGCTGCTGCAGGCTGCATGCTCCACTGTTCCTTGCATCAGCCTCGAACTCGGCGCCTCCCTCCAAAGCTGCTGCAGTGAGAGGGAGATCGAAAACCTGGAGCGTCTGCTCTGCATGCATGCAGGATCATTCCGCTGCATGCCGGAGTGCTCATCTTCCCCGGCCGGCCCTTTTTACCGCCGGCGAGAGCGGCATTGGCGCTGATCCGATTAACAAACTTTTACGTTCGATCGCATGCATGCATCTGATTGCATGCTTGCTGCCATGGCAGGCAGGGGTGCCACTGTGCCCTGGTCGTGAGCGGCAGGGGCCGTGCATGCATGCCACAGTGCATTGTGCTTCCGGTGCAGGGGAGAAGGAAATGCTCGGAGGCAAGTACGCATGGATCCATCCATGGTCCATGGATGCACCCGAATGACACCTGTGTCTGCAGCACTAGTGCAGTACAAGCGCGCTATCTCATCTCATCTCATCTCTTCATCAATAGTAGGACACTAGTAGAGTAGTAGTAGTTCGTTGAACCTTCATCCATGCATCACATTCATTAATTGTTAACACTGCTATGACACATTCAAGGCCCGTTTCAAACAAAGGAACCATTAAAATTTGGAGGACTATATGATTTTCATAGGAAAGTTACCTTCGGTACCGTTGGGATGAAGAACAGAAATCTTCATTAGGTCCTCTGTGATTCATAGTAACAGTGGAGGAAAAAACACAGGAATATTTTTTTTTCCTTTAGTGACACTATTCATCCATTGGATTCAAGAGGAATGGAACGTAGAGAAAAGGGAAAGGCTTTTCCTTCGGCTTAGGTTTCAAAAGGAAAACAAAGAAACTCTTCAATATACTAAAACCTTTTTTTTTTGGGTCCTATGCAATCCAATCATTTCTTATACCGAGAAGTTCACAACAAGGGCACATAAACCTAACACCGATAAAAAATGAACCGCTCGGCAAGCGTTTATCTGTGGTAATTCGCCTGCCTAGATGAATAATCCACTAAAGACAAGGAGAGACCAACCATAACAACAAAGCTAGATGTAGTTCGCTATGTTTTTTTTGGTTCGCCTCTATTCCTCTCTCCGATCACTCATGTATACTTTGATAGAATTAGATGTATTTATCTAGGGAAAAAATGCAGTTTCCTCTATCGCACAAATGTTTGGGATTTCATTCTCCGTAAATAATTTTTTGATCTCACTTAAAGCTACAAAAGTACCATTTCCATGAGAAATTTACCTAACTGAATTTTGGAAAGAAAGAGTGGGGTATTTATTTCAAATATCAGTCTAGTGAGTGTCAAATGAGATAGTTGCCCGCCTCTTGATGGAGAATTGAAAACATCCCAACGTATCTTTCACTAATTAAGTAGTAGTGAGGCGTCGGTACGTCAGCTGGAGAAGAATGCTTGCTTTTCGTATCACTGGTGTAGTGATTGACACGGTCTTCGCATATTGAACAACCTAAGAGTGGAAACACCTTAATCGCTTCTCCAAGCTTATCTATATTTATCGATGGAAGCGGAAGGAAAGGCTTAAAGAAGGTGACAAGAAGTTTCGTCTGCCGCACTAACGAGAAGGGTGCATAACCTATCCTTTATGTACACTTGCACGTGTAGTGTATGAATTACGATCATGGATAAAACATTGCGCACATTGTAAATGAGCACAATCTTTAAACATGAATGTGCACGTATGGCCTTCACCCCACACAACCTACAAGCATGATTATTTCTACATCTTTTTTGGATAAACTCGAGGGCTTCGGCACTTCTTAACCCGCTCCGGGTTGCCAAGAGTGGAATGAGACTTGTGTGGGAGTAAACTACATTTTTTCATATCCACAACAATTCATGTGAATATAGGCCAATATTGAAGGGAGAAATGTGATTTCCATATAAATGGCGTGTAAAAGGTCTACAAAATCGTACTAAACTAATGACATGATAATCCACTTGCCAGACAAAACTGACAAAAGTACTCATATTATTATTTGAACGAGATTTCTTACTAATTAGTACAGCACATCAGTAGAAGAGTTGTGAAAATTTCGACATGTACCTTGCACAATTTTTATTAAAAAACATAGAATTTCCAATATGTTGATAACTTACTTCCTCTGGTTCACTATAAGGTGTCATTTTGGACATTGGCATGCATGATCATGCTATTGGCTGGTTAAACAGTTATTGGCTGGTCACAAAAATTCTACCATGTGAAGGGATCAGATCGAATTCAAAATGGAGTATTTTTTAAATTTCCTAAACTTTTTCTATTTGCATCATATTAAACAAATCCATTATTTTTTGCCCCTAGCTATCTAGGTTTCTCGGGGTCCTGAAATCCTGTGCACGACTTCGAAACCACAGCTTTGACATCGAACATCTATATCTTGCAATATATTATTCATGTATCTATATTATTTTAGGTACATTTTACAACTGTTTGGAAGGTTGACTCTAGCTAACACACCCGAAAAACAGAACCCTTCTTTTGCGTTAACTCGCAGGCCGGCTGTCTCGGTTCGCTAGGTATGTGTGTCCCAAAGAGAATCAAGCATGTAATGCACAAAGGCACCAGTGAGAATATGTCTTGCTTGAGACATAAAATATAGCAAAGGTTGTGTTTCATCTGTGTGGTGACTGGTGAAGTGGTTGGGTTTTGCTAGCCTGTGCATTGTTGCTGCAGCCAGCAAACAAGTAACCAGAATGGGAAAGGAACAGATGAGAATCGTGAAGTGGTTGTTGTTCATATTATAGTATCATCTACATCTCTCTTTGTGTGTGTTTCTCTCTGTATCAAAGTCGTCCATGCACACATCTGCGCCTATGAATGCACAATCACACATATACAAATACGAACTTGGCCCAAGAGAAACAACAACGAACTCACCCATCATTCTCCATAAAATACGCAGGTTTGTTCAAAGCTAGCTAGTCATGTAGCTTGAAGACAAAGACAAAGATGAATTAAGATATAAAGCTACTTACTTATAATTACCACTAAGCCCTTACTCCATCCTGCTAAAACACGATGCATGCCATTGCATTTGCATATAGGTAAAAAGGGTAAAAAGTAACGAAACACACTAATTAGGGGCAGTAGCACTAGTTTTTAACCATCCCCTTACTACTAGCAAAGCAGATTATAACAACAAGAGATCGATCCATCCATCCAAGAGCATAATTAGCAAAGGCGGGAGAAGTTGGTAATGATCTTAGCTTCCATTCCCACCATGTCCATGGAATCGATGGAGCGATCAGTAGGGCGCGACCCGGCCACCGCCGCCAGGAGATGACCAGCCGTAGCCGTCGCCGGGGAGTTGGAGGCCGTTCATCAGGTTGTGGGGAGGTGGTGGTGGTCCGGCGCCAGCGCTAGAGACGAAGGCAGCTGCTGTTGCTGGTGATGTGCTGCCAATGGGAGAGGGGGCGGGGAGGACTGTAGCGGCGCGAGGCCCTGCGGCTCGTCGTCGTCGAGCGGGAGGCGCTCGTAGGAGGCGTTGCCGAAGGAGGCGGCCATGATGATGACGGGCCCGGATGCCACGAGCGCGCCGGCGACTGCACCGCCCACGACCTGCCCCTGGCCGCCGGAGACGTAGACCGTGAGCCCCGTGGCGGAAGGAGGGGCCGGCGGCGGGAGGAAGGAGCCGGAGAGGGAGATGTCGAAGCTGCCGGCGAGGTTCACGACACCGGCGTTGGGCTGGCGGACGGAGACGTTGGTGACGGCGCCGGTGCCGCTGAGCACGCAGACGCCGACCTGGCGGCGGCGCGCGAAGGCGGCAACGCAGTCGACGACGTCGCAGCCTGCGGCGACCTCCAGGACGTGCGCCCGCAGCGCGCTGGCGCTGTCCCGCGTGATGATGATGGGCGGCTTGGGCTTGTTCTTGGACCCCGCGGGCCGGCCCCTGGGCCGCCGCAGCACCGCCACCGCCTGCTGCTGCTGAAGCTGCCCTTCCTCGCCAGTCCCAACGTGCCGCTGCTGCTGCACGGATCCCCCTCCTCCACCACCTCCCATGTGGTCGCCCTCGCCTCCGCTGCCGTTGTTGCTCCCGCCGCTGTTGATGGTGGTGGCGTTGCTCTCGTCCACGAGCTCCTGCTTCGTCATCATCCCGCTGAGCAGCTGCTGGTGGTGGTCCTGGAAATGCTGGAACGCCGGATGCTGTTGTTGCGGCTGCTGCCCGGAAGTGGCCGTGGAACGGGTGGAAAGCCACCGGAGGGGTGAAGTGGTGCCCCCCTCCGTGCGCCGCCGCCGCCGCCACCGGATCCATCGATCAACCAGGAGCTAGCCCCCCCTCTCGCCTGGGCCGCTGCTGGTGATGCTAGCAGCTGCGTGCGACGAAGGAACGACGACGGCGAGGATGGAGCGGAGGCGGTGGTCAAAGGGCCGGGTTTTGCGTTGGGTTTGGTTTGGTGCGGTGCTCGGAGAAGCTAGGGAGGGGGGTTAAGACAAGCGCGTAGATTGGGGAGGGGTGCGGGGCCCACGAGGTGGTGGGGTAGGTCCCACCGGAGCTCGGGGACGGTCGTCGTCGTCTCCTGTCCGATCCGGCCCTGAGCTGCTGATGGCGATCGCGCGCGTCGTCACCGCTGGTGCTGGCCACGTCTCGCCCTCCTGACATGTCTGATTGCGCGCGCGGCTGGTGTTGACCGTGCGGCCTGGCAGACCCAAGCCATAACTCGTCGAGGCCGGCATCGCCACCCGCAGCCCGGCTGGCCGGTGTTTGGACTTTTTGGTTGAATTTTTAAAGAAATTCTGATTTTTTTACGAAATTTCTGAAAGTTTGAAGGTGGTTGTGACTTGTGAGGTGTACTTAGCTACCAGCGATTCTAAATTCATACCAGAACTACACTGAATTCAATAATCTGGCGAAATGTTTGATTTTTGTTCATCTTTTTTCGAAAAGGAGAATAGCCCCCGGCCTCCCTAGCTTGATTAAACCTTTGCCACATCAAGATATATAGTGTGACATTGTGGTATGGTACAATTTTACTGATCTATACATGACTCCAAATTTCAGATCAAATTCGGTCTACATCCGCCCACAAGAAAATGGACTACATAAAAAAACTGTGTAGAATAGGTAGTTACGAAATTTTCTTAAAATTTTCCCATACTATCATTTTCTGTTAGCTACACGGGACGAATTATATTTTGTACTTAACATTCAAAGCTTGCAGTTGCGCTTCACTTCGCCCGCTCTGGGATACATGATCATGTACACTTTTTTTCATTCCATTTATGGGCCACTATAAATGTTGGCCGTGTGGTGAGTCTCTCAACCACTCTTCAACATAAGATACACGTGAGTGAAGTGGAAAGCTTGTATGGTAAAAAAAATCTTGACTTCTTTTGACGTTGTCGTTTAAATGACGGGTTGGTTCACACAATAAGTAGTGTGACATAACATTCTTCTTTTTTTTGTTGACAGAATAACAATGTGTCATTCTTTTTTAGCTAGACCCATCATAAATGTTCTTCTAGCCGCATGTGTGACCAGGTCACTCACTAGGTTCTTCCACATTACTCCCTCCGTTCCAAAATATTTGTCTTCCATTTGTCTAAATTTGAATGTACCTATACACAAAAACATGTCTAGATACATCCGAATTTGGACAAATGGAAGACAAGTATTTTAGAACGGAGGGAGTACGTCATAATGCCAGTTGCTAAATACTAGAACATGAGGTAAACGCACGCGGCCAGGGAAGGCCGCGGGGTGAGTCGAGGGGAAAATTTTATGGTAAGAAAACAGTTCACTATTTCAGATGTTATCCTTGAATTAATGGGAGAGATATATAGGGTTTGGGTCACATGAATACACGATGGATAATATGACACCGGTGTCGCAAAAGAATGCAGAAAAAAATGTTGTTTCCATGGAGGAAACTAAATAAGTTGACTATATATTGGTTTCGATAAAGAGATAGAAATGACCAAAATTACATCCAGGTCAATGCATCTTTAGGTAGATATCGATGATCTGAAGATTGCAGCTCCACATAGAAACATGTCTACATGTGTCATGTAGGCTACGTTCTCCATATTATTGTGGTACAATACAAACATGACATGCATGATACAACCTTCGAAAATAGAAAATGTTGAAGACAATATGTAATCAAGCTTCTCTAACTCTTAGGTCTTGTTTCATTCATAGGACTTAGATGTCATAACATTTGAATCCTACATCACGTGCGAACATGTAATAGAAGTTTTCTTATGGCAAGACCAGAAAACACTTAAAATTTTCTAAGAGAGATTAGGTGTGTCGTGTGTGTGACATTATTGTCATGTGAACAAAGGAATTTTCTTCATGAGGTGACTAAGGGAGAAGTTTCTTATAAAATTGCGTACAACATGGAGCGTAAAATCCTGATGGTTTGAAAACTAATAAAATAGAAACCGCACAAGACTCATGGGAAAAAAATAGTAAGAAATGGAATCCTCTAAACTTCCTTTGAACAGGGCATTCCTTAACTGATGTTATTAAAAAATTATCTAGGGTCGTCATGTAAACGAATACTATATTTGTGTACTGAAATATATTTGTAATATCGCAATTCTATTTAACTTTAGATATGTATCCTTACAGGAAAATAACGATCAACATTTATATAATATATTGTATCGATGTTTTAAACGTCATCTATTTACGAGCGGAGCGAGTGTGTATGATGTCATACATAAGTTGACTATTTGAGTGTGTCATCTTGAGTTTATTTCTCATGCAGGAGATAGATCTAGATAGATACGATGAATTGCAACAGATCTACAATTATGAAGGAATGCGATGGTCGCGGATCAATGCCCAAAAATCATACACCGAAAAAGAGATATACTATGCATACAAAGGGGGGGTCTTTATGGTTGCATGATGCATCATGCCAGTTGAAGTTGACTGAACTGGTTCTTGAACGGTCTATTCAAACTTTCATATATGCCGTTTGCATGAGCAACATGTGGAAAGGTGTCAATCCGCCGCAATATATCTTAAAATATTGCTAAGCGTAGGGACACGAAGCTGACTATTTGGGGTGGTCCTTTCCAAGTGGCATATATAGAGATTAATGTTTGAATAACAAGAGATATGGCCTGCCGTTGCTATTAGTATGTTATAGTTTGTGTGTGTGTGCGTGCGCGTGTTGGTAAGTGTCCGTAACTTTGCATGACGAGGTGTGTGGGGGGGGTGGTGGGGGGGGGGGGGGGGGTTCTGTGGCCAAAAAATACTCGACATTAGGGGTCCATGGTAAAAAAATGTAATATCTTCATGGCGACGGGGGAGCCGGTGAACCTTCGGCCCGCTATGTGATGGTGAAGAATCTTAGTTTTAATCCCACATCAAAAATTGATTGTCCGGGAGCAAAACTTATATAGTGAGGGCAAACCTCACTCATCAGGCCAATCTTTTGGGTTGAGTTGGCCCTATGGTCTTGGTTGGTTGTGGGCTCTAGTAAATCTCGACTGATAAGGCGTTGACTTGTGTGTGAAGAGTTAGGCCGGACCACTCACACTCAAACACATATCACAGGCAGATTAGGCCACAACTTGATGCTCTCTTCAGCAACCCTTCTTTCCATCAATCTTTGACGTTCACAGGAGTACGGACTTTTTTAGGGTTCAACGAGGGCGATCACCCACCTGCAATCAATTTTCATTAAAAAGCGGAGATGGGACAAAAAAAAGTGGCGCCTACAAGCGAAGCACAGGGCCTAGGGGATGGCATACCATGCACCCATACGTACAGAGGGGAGGGGAGAGTTTTTTACAGGGGACTAATCAACACGCTCACACCAAGACTGAAGGGCGCAGAGGTCTAGTCGTCAGGGAGCCCGAACTACCAAGAGGCGGAGGTGTTCAAACTTCAAAGCTCACTTCCAAGCAAAGCTTGCTGCTAGGTGAAAGGACATTTCTACCCCTAATTAGTTTTGATGTTTGTTGTCAACACAATGAGCGGTCTAATTGTGTGCAAAAAGATTTACATGTACATATCTAATTTGCAAATGATTGTTGGACGTCCCTTCAAAAAGTATAAAGCGCGAAGTCGTAGTTTTCCTACGTCTTTCTTGATGTAAATAGCAAAATCGTACTATGAAGAGGGGGGGTCCGTTGTGGAGGTTTGGGCAGAATAGACCTTGTCTATTTGCACAAACCATATATGCACGTCCATAGCCATCCTACACCTTTTGGTCATTCACATATCTGCTCTGGGCAAGTGTTTGCTTTAGGTACTGGAAGTACCGGGCCAGAGCCCAGAAGTACCGCGCGCCCCGCTCTTCCCTGAGGAGTGGCTGCCCAGGCTTTGTTTATGTACTAACGGAAGTACTGGTGTTTGCCCCAGTAGTATTGAGCCACAATGCTAAGTACTTTCGGGCCAAGTATCGGACCAAGTACCGCATTAGCCCAGGAGCTTCTGCCCCCGGTGTGTTTTCCCTGGAAGTTGCCCCGATAGTAGCCCAGTACTGCCATATGCACAGTAGTACTGGCACATACCACCTGGTAGTACCGGGCCACCCTATCTACTCGGAGGTTTGAACAAAGGCTGACTAGCCGTTTTCTGCCGGCCGGAAGTACCGGGCTTTGGCCCGGTACTACGAACCATGCGCAGAAAATCGGCTAATGGCCACACCTCTTGGAGAACTATATAAACTAGACTTCTTCTCCAAAGAGGCTAAGCTTTCTAATATTCTCTCTCCTCCACCGATTCAAAGCTTCAAACTACTAGATCTCCCACTCCCTTGGTCCAAACACGTTCAAACTTTGATGAGTGAAGGAGGAGATCTAGATCTATACTTTCATCAAAGCAATTTTGATTCCCCCATCAATCCCTAGCGGATCTTGTTACCTCTTGGGTTCATTGGAACCCTAGACAGAAGTTGTGGTCTTCGTGGCTTTGGAAGCCGCGGGGACAAGCCGGGAGCCTCCAATTGAGTTGTGGATGCGTGCCTCGATCTTGTGATTCTTGTTGCTGTGGTAGCCGCGGGAATTTGGTTGGACCCTCCAATTTGGTTGTGGAGTGTGCCTCATCCTTGTAATATCAGATTTCATCAATGCTTTGTGTACACTTGCATGCCTTTGTAAAATTTTGTTGAGCTTAATAAAAAAATTTCCATCCAAAAATAATAATCAATATAGGTGCTAGTACTAAACCCAACACTCGGTGGATTTTAGATTATCTCCATACACATATAGTTTCAAACTGAAATCTGCCTAATCAAAACACACTACATATTTTGTATTTAAACTCTTGGTGTAATATTGTGAAGAAGTCTGAAATGTAGACGCCGATATGTCCTAAACTAAAACTGGCTCATTTATGTGAGAATCCTTTAATCTATTTGTCCCAAACTAGCCCAAATAAGAGGGTGGTATGAATTTAGATGTTTCCAAAATAAAGTATGGAATCCGAATAATTTATGTGAGTAAGGCAGTACGAATTTGCTGTATATTAAGAAGGGTGTCCAGTCGGTTTTCCTCCTCCCAACCCACTCGCACCGGCCAAACCACTGTCTCTCACCACCCAGAGCCAACGACGCTCCCACGCCCTCGCCGCCCCGTCCTACGTGAGCCACCTCCACCGTCGGTTCGTGGTCGCTCCCGGCTATCCCTTCTTCAGCGCTGGTGAACCCCTAGCCCCCGCACCCGCACACAACACACCGCAGCCTGCCATAGTGTCCCCTTCCCCCCCCTTTCCAGACTCGGCCTCCCCGGCGATGCCACAACTGACCGTCGTGTCCCCATCTCAGCCTGGGCTCGATCTCTATCTCCTATATTCTCTTTAGGCCACTGATCCGCTAGAATTTGGCAAAATTTGAGGCGCCTGGGCGCTAGCAAATCTCACCAGTCATGCAAAAATGTCTACCTCCATAAACATATATACGTGAATTGAGGCTCACCTTCAAAAGAGATCACAATGGCACAAGCTTGGCATGAAGGTGAGTTGAGGCTCACCTTCAGAAGAAATGTCACCCGTGAACAATACCAACATTGGCTTGAGTTCGTCCAGCTTGTCAATACTGTTGAGTTGAGCTCTAAACCTGACATGCCCATTTGGATGTTCCATTCATCTGGGGTCTATAGAGTCAGTTCTTTCTATGTTATTGTCAATGACAGGGTAGTCCATCCTGTTCATACACATGTAGTTTGGAAACTTCGTGTTCCTCCTCGTTTGCATATTTTTGTTTGGCTTCTGGCCAATAACAAAATACTTACGAGGGATAACTTAGCAAAGAGAAGAACTATCATAGATAAGACTTGCTTGTTTTGCTCTGATCAGAAACATGTTACCATCTATCTTTTGATTGCTTTGTAGCTAAGCTAATTTGGCCTATTATATCGGACATGGTTGGTGTTTCTGTTGGACTTAATTTTGAGTCAGTTTCCCGTTGGTGGGTTAGTGAGAAGAACACACTGATAAGCATTATGTGTACTGCTACTCTTTGGGCTATATAGAAATTACATAACGAACTTTGTTTTCGCGAAAAACATGGCCAGGAGCGCAAGACATTTTGAGGCGTAGCGTACCCTGCAGTGGAGTGACTGACGTGTGGGCCCGCAGGCGTGGGGCCCATAGGTCAGTGACCCTACGGCAGGAGTGCCGTACGTCAGAGGATCCATGTCCGACATACACATCATCCTCTAACCCCTGATTCGCACAATTATTTGTTTGCTGGTGAAAGTACGTACATCCTCTAACCCCTACGGCAGGAGTACGTGTTTCGCTGTGATATCTGAATCTACAATGTTGCGATGGGTCTAAACGGATCGATGGCTGCGTACACGTGCATGTGTTACAGATTCATATTCTGGAGATCTAACTTGCTAATTAAAGCCGAACGAGCAGGACCCAAAAATCTAGCCGTACGTTCGTGAATACTGCACCACTAACTAATTACATGGAGACATGGAGTACCATCGCCATCGCCCTCTGCATTTAACGTACATATACGCCACGAACAAAAACAAAAGACAACTAATGGTTTAAGTGAAGTCTTTGTCAACAGTTAGGCTCAATTCACTTTCTTTTCGAGAAAAGGCGAAATCACCGTATTTCCGACGGTATCTAATAACCGAGAGTCCGTCGGCTATTATCGTCATAACCGACGGAAGCATCAATGTCCGACGGTTTCCGACCAACTCTCGGGTATAACGA
This sequence comes from Poa pratensis, assembly GCA_947311845.1. Taxonomy (NCBI): domain Eukaryota; kingdom Viridiplantae; phylum Streptophyta; class Magnoliopsida; order Poales; family Poaceae; genus Poa; species Poa pratensis. The sequence goes on from CAMZMU010000069.1 coordinate 18,905,460, forward strand.
CCAATAGCCGACGGTGGAGTAGATTTTCCGATGTTAACAACTCAACTCTCGGCTATCCCAACTAATAGCCGACAGTGAAATGTAATATCCGACGGTCCAAATATAACGCTCGGCTATGTGCATAAATGGCCGGCGGTACTTGGTAACTCTCGGTTATTAGTTAAGATAGCCGACGGGAAATAACAATAAACGACGGTTAACTTCGACACGGTGATATGTTTCAGTGGCCGACTAGGCTAAGTATGAGGGAATTCACATAGTTGTTTCCGACATGGCGCAAAAGAACAACTCCGACATGGCGCAGAAAGAACAACGTAGATGCTTACTAGATATGACGATGTTGCCGTACATATTCCGCGGAATTTGGTATATATGTTTTGCTCGCTCTATGCAAGTGTAGTAGGTTTTTTTTTGAAACCGAAGGCAAATTTTTTGCCTTATCCATTAATTAAGCAGAAGGTGTCCGGTTTATTAGCGGAAGAAACCGGGCGAAAACCATACAACGAACACCACGGGGCAAAGCCCACACAACACCCACTCCACGGCCGGCCAGCAATCCACCCTTACCGGAGAGAAGAATCCGCAACTGCTATGGGAGGAGCAGGTACGGGACACCCGTCGTAGTTGAAAGTGGCCACCACCGGGAGCCTCGACGATGAACATCATCGAGAGCAACCTTGTCGCCCACACGACACAAGGAGGGACGCCCTCGATGATGCAGAAAAGTTGGAGCCGCCGCCCCGACATCCAACTCTCCATCACGCCCTGCGCAAACCACCTGGACCACCTTCCGAGGCCGCCGCCCCAACATGTCACCGCCCACACCCGAGCCACGGCGCCGCACGACTCGGCCACCCACAGCCCAAGCTGCACCAGGTAAGCCGCTCGCAGACCACGGCCGCCGTACCAACATCCGGGGCCGCCGCCCCGGCCTAAAAGGCAACCACTGCTGCCGCTGCCCCAGCAGCCCCAACAACCTCGCCGCCAACACCCCCTTCCGGGACTGCCTTCCCGACATAGCACCGCTCACAACCGAGCCACGACGCCGCATGAACCAGCCACCCGCAACCCAAGCTGCCTAGGAAGAGTTGCTCACAGACCACGGACGTCGTACCGACATTCGGGGCCGCCGCCCCGACCTAAAAGACGGCCGCAGTTGCCGCCGTCACACCAGCCTCGACACCCTCGCCGCCACCTGCCGCAACCACAGGTCCCTCGGCCTTCCACTGGTCCCTCTTGCCGATGTCCAGCTCCAAAGACGAAGCCCCAAGAGGAAAACGACACCAAGGCGCCGTCATCATCCGATCACAAGATCAAGGGTTTCCCCCGGAGCTAGACCACCTGTCGGATCGGTGCATGAGGGGCTGCAGCATAGCAGCAATGCCTCCAAAGAGGTAAACGACGGCCACGACCGCCGCCATCACTTGTCACGGTACGACCCGGGACGGGGTTTTCACCCAAGCTCCAAGCACACCCTCCGTCGCACCACCACCAGCACCGGCGCCGACAAGCCTCACCAACCACCACCGCCACCAACAAGCCTGACGACGAGAAGGCGCAACGCAGGTCGCCGCAGCCACCCGCACCTCGCGGAGACTACCGGCAGAAACCCCACCAGGCAGGCCAGCAGGTCTGACACCGAGAACCAGGAGCAGAACCATCGGACGCAGCACGAGCCGCCGAACTTCCCGAGCACCATGCTTGCAAGACAAGGAGGAGTGCCGCCCGTGGCCAAGAGCCACCACGAATCCTGACCGTAGCTGCAACAGACGCGACGACATGCCCCACGCGCACCGCACGTCCGTCGGTGACCGAAGAAGAGGACCAGCTCGCACGCCACCTCCGCGCGTCTTCCCTGGGCGTCCAGGACCGCTGCCCGGAGACCCACACGCCCACGCCGCACACTGTGCACGCGTGGCGACCCTCCTGGCCGCCGACCCGTACCAAGACCGACGGCCCGCCAGAGCCCAGATGTAGCCCGCGCAAGCCGATCGCGCCCACGCCGAGCAACCGCGCCGCCGACCTGCCACCCATGAGGCCAGGCCGTCGCGCCCACCAGTTCCGGAGCCGCCACTCCGGCGTGCCTGCGCCGGCGGCCCACCAGCGCCGTCCCAGGCGGCCCGACGTCCGCCCTCCGCAGCGGAAGGAAAAACACCCTGATACGTCTCCAACGTATCCATAATTTCTGCTGTTCCATGCTTATATTATACCATTTGCTACATGTTTTATATACACTTCGTATCACTTTTATGCATTTTCTGGGACTAACCTATTAACAAGATGCCACAGTGCCAGTTCCCTGTTTTCTGCTGTTTTTGGTTTCAGAAAGTTACTTCTGGAAATATTCTCGGAATTGCACGAAACAAAAGGCCAGTCCCTATTTTTCCAGCACGTACACGGAGTCCGAAGGAGAGACACGAGGTGGCCAAACCACCTGGCGGCGCGGCCCACCGCCGCGCCTGCCTGTGGTTTGGGCCCCTCGGGGGTCCGCCGACATCGCCCCTTCGCCTATTTATTCCCCGAGACGCGAAAACCCTAAAACACCGAGCCTTTCATCCAGAACATATTCGCTGCCGCCGCCGTCGTCAACCCTAACTCGGGGGGTTTCTGAAGCTCTTCCCGGCACCCTGCCGGAGAGGGGAATCATCACCGGAGGGCTCTACATCGCCATGCCCGCCTCCGGAGTGATGCGTGAGTAGTTCATCCTTGGACTATGGGTCCATAGCAGTAGCTAGATGGTTGTCTTCTCCACTTGTGCCATCATGTTTAGATCTTGTGAGCTGCCTATCATGATCAAGATCATCTTATTGTAATGCTACATGTTGTGTTTGCTGGGATCTGACTTATATTGATACCTATGTGGAGCTGAATATTATATTATCATGTCTATGTCATTTGTGATCTTGCATGCTCTCCGTTACTTGTTGAAGCCTTGGCCACGTGAATACTTGTAACTCCAAGAGGGGGTATTTATGCATGATAGTTGGGTTCAACCTCTATTTAACCTGGGATAGTGACAGCAAGTTCTAAGGTTGTAGATGTGTTGTTGCCACTAGGGGTAAAACAGCAATGCTTTATTCAAGGATGAATGTATTGTTTACATTACGCACATTACTTAATGCAATTGTCTGTTGCTTGCAACTTAATACTGGAAGGGGTACGGATGTTAACCGGAAAGTGGACTATTTAGGCATAGATGCATGCTGGATAGCGGTCTATGTACTTTGTCGTAATGCCCAAATGAATCTCATAGTAGACACCACAGCTCACACATGCATGTTATATGCACTTATCAATTGTCAATTGCCCAGCTGTAATTTGTTTACCCAGCATGTTAGTTATCTTATTGGAGAGACACCACTAGTGAACTGTGGACCCCGGTCCATTCTTTTACATCTGAAATACAATCTACTGCAATCATTGTTCTCTACTGTTTTATGCAAACAAACATCATTTCCATTCGATACGTTTAACCCTTTGTTTTCAGCAAGCCGGTGAGATTGACAACCTCACTGTTAAGTTGGGGCAAAGTAATTTGATTGTGTTGTGCAGGTTCCACGTTGGCACCGGAATCCCTGGTGTTGCGCCGCACTACACTCCTTCACCAACACCTTCGAAGCAAACCTCGTTTTCCTACTGGTCGATTAAACCTTGGTTTCATACTGAGGGAAAACTTACTGCTGCACTCATCATACCTTCCTCTTGGGGTTCCCAACTGACGTGTGACGTACAAGCATTGTTTCTGGCACTATTAACCTAGAGCCACCAACACGTTTTCTGGCGCCGTTGCCGGGGAAAACAGAATTGCTTCTGCAAGGGGAGTCTCTCACACCCAATCTCTTTACTTTGTTATTTGTCTTGCTTAGTTTATTTTTATTTAGTTTGTTTGCTTCTTTATCAAAAACACAAAAAAATTAGTTACTTGTTTATTTTATTTTGTTTTTTTTTTTCAAAATGAGTACTCCTGAGAACACTAAGTTGTGTGACTTCACTAGCACAAACAACAATGATTTCATATGCACTCCTATTGCTCCACCTGCTTCTACAGCAGAATTTTATGAAATTAAACCTGCTCTATTAAATCTTGTTATGAAAGAGCAATTTTCTGGTGTTAGTACTGATGATGCTGCTGCCCATCTTAATAACTTTGTTGAACTTTGTGAAATGCAAAAGTATAAGGATATGGATGGGGATATTATAAAACTGAAACTTTTTCCTTTCTCCTTGAGAGGAAGAGCTAAAGAATGGTTGCTTTCTTTGCCTAGAAATAGTATTAATTCTTGGACAAAATGCAAAGATGCTTTCATAGGGAAATATTATCCTCCTGCTAAGATTATATCCTTGAGAAGTAGCATTATGAATTTTAAACAACTTGATAATGAACATGTTGCTCAAGCTTGGGAAAGAATGAAATCTTTGGTGAAGAATTGTCCCACTCATGGACTGACTACTTGGATGATCATCCAAACCTTTTATGCAGGATTAAATTTTTCCTCAAGGAACTTATTGGATTCAGCCTCTGGAGGAACCTTTATGTCCATCACTTTAGGTGCAGCAACAAAGCTACTTGATGATGATCAACTATTCCGAATGGCACACCGAAAGAGCTCCTCAAGGTAAGAAGGTAAATTCTGTTGAAGAAACCTCCTCTTTGAGTGATAAGATTGATGCTATTATGTCTATGCTTGTGAATGGTAGATCTCATGTTGATCCTAATAATATTCCTTTAGCTTCATTGGTTGCTCAAGAAGAGCATGTTGATGTAAACTTCATTAAAAACAACAACTTCAACAACAATGCTTATAGGAATAATTTTGGTAGCAACAATTATAAGCCTTATCCTTCAAATGGTTATGGCAATTCTTATGGTAATTCCTACAGCAACAATAGAAGTGTGTCCTCTGATCTTGAAGCTATGCTTAAAGAATTTATTAGCACACAAAAAGCTTTCAATAAAACTGTTGAGGAAAAGTTTGAAAAAATTGATGATCTTGTCTCTAAAGTTGATAGTCTTGCTCATGATGTTGAAATTCTAAAACTGAAAGTTATGCCTAATGAAGTTAAAGATATTAAGTCATTTGCTACAGCAAATGCCATCCAAGTTCGAATTGATAATAATATTAGGATGTTGGCTGAATTGCATGCTAGGTGGGAAAAAGAGGAAGAACTTGAAAAAGAGAATAGTATAGTTAGAGTTTGTACTATCACCACCACTAGTAATGCTAATGTTTCACATGCTAGTAAACCTCCTACTATTGATGGTAATGTTATTGGTGTTGAATGTCTCTACTACTTCTGCAAGCGTTTGAAATTGCCTAAAACTGCTGAAACTTTTTCTGATAAAAGTGCTGAAATTTTTCAAACTATTGGAGACAATGGTTCCACCACCATTGACAATAATGATTTTGATTTTGATGATTGTAACATCTCTGAAGTTATTATGTTCTTGCAAAAATTAGCTAGAAGTCCCAATGCTAGCACTATTAATTTGGCTTTTACAAAGCATATTACAAATGCTCTTTTGCAAGCTAGGGAGGAGAAGTTGAAACTTAAAGCTTCTATTCCTAGGAAATTAGAAGATGGTTGGGAACCCATCATTAAGGTAAAGGTGAATGATTTTTATTGCAATGCCTTGTGTGATCTTGGTGCAATGTTTCGTTTTGCCCAAGAAGCTTTATGATATTCTTGATTTGCCACCTTTGGAACATTGTTATTTGGATGTTTTTCTCGCTGATAATGCTATGAAGAAACCTTTGGGGCGAGTTAATGATGTTTTTATTACGTAAAAATAACCTTGTCCCCGTTGATTTTATTGTTATGGATATTGAATGCAATGCATCTTGTCCTATTGTTTTGGGAAGACCTTTTCTTCGAACTGTTGGTGCCATCATTGATATGAAAGAAGGTAATATAAGGTACCAATTTCCTCTCAAGAAAGGTATGGAACACTTCCCTAGGAAGAGAATGAAGTTACCTTTTGACTCTATTGTTAGAGCAAGTTATGATGTTGATGCTTCTTCTCTTGACAACACTTGATTTTCACTTTCTGCGCCTAGCTGAAAGGCGTTAAAGAAAAGCGCTTATGGGAGACAACCCATCGTTTTTATTTGCTGTTATTTTTGTTTTCTTTGAGTCAAGGAGTTTTGTTACTTCTGTAGCAACTCCTTTGTATCTTTATTTTATCGCAATGTTGTGCCAAGTAAAGTTCTATATTGAAAGTTGATGCAAGATTTGGATTTCTGCGCAGTGACAGATTTTTAGCTGTCACGGATTTGAGCTTATCTCCCTGTAGAAAATTCAAAAAATTCTGAAAAAATCACGCATATTCCTGAGATATGTACGCAACTTTCATTATTTTAGGCCAGATCCATCTGAGCAACTTAAGTGCCTCGAAAAAATTCGTCATTCCAGACTGTTCTGTTTTTGACAGATTCTGCCTTTTGTTTTGCATTCGCTCTTTTACTGTGTTTGTGTGGATTTCTTTGCTCCACAAAGCATTGGTGGCTGTAGCTAATGTCCAGAAGCTTTGGGATTGATTGTATCATTACAGAATATGAGAATTTTTGATTATGCACTAACCCTCTAATGAGAACTGTCTTGAGTTTGGTGTGAAGGAAGTTTTCAAGGATCAAGCGAGAAGGGTGATATTATGTGATCAAGAAGAGTGAAAAGCCTAAGCTTGGGGATGCCCCCGTGGTTCATCCCAACCATATTCAGAGAGACTCAAGCGTCTAAGCTTGGGGATGCCCAAGGCATCCCCTTCTTCATCAACAAACTTATCAGGTCATCTCTAGTGAAACTATATTTTAATTCTTTCACATCTTATGCGCTTTACTTGGAGCGTCTGTGTGTTTTTATTGTTTTTGTTTGAATAAATTCGGATCCTAGCAATCCTTGTGTGGGAGAGAGACACGCTCCGCTTTTTCATGTGAATACTCATGTTCTTCACTTATATTTGTTGAGTATTCTTAACTAGCTACTGCAGTGCTTTTAGCTCCTGTTTTTCATGCATCTCTTCGAGCTGTTAGCACTTGTTTATAAATACTCTCTTGCTGCATTATATTATCATTTGGAGAGTTTATGTTTAAATTTATTGGTGTTTGTTTGGAAGAAAGAAAATGCTACATGTAGTAGTTGGTATTGGAAAAGACATATGCATTCTTGTAGATCATTGTCTTGTTTTGATTTGATGCTTTGCAATTGTTTTGAGCTCTCAAGTAGATCATGTTTAAGCTCTTGCATCATGTAGTTAAAGCCTAGTAGTGGAGAACTACCGTAGAGCTTGTTGAGACTTGGGATGCATATTTGTTCTCTCTAAGGTCTAGATATTTTCTGGTAAAATGTTTGAGCAACAAGGAAGACAGTGTAGAGTCTTATAATACTTGCAATATGTTTTTATGTGATTCTTGCTGTACCGGTTTATACTTGTGTTTGCTTCAAACAACCTTGCTAGCCTAAACTCTGTACTGAGAGGGAATGCTTCTCGTGCATCCAAAACTTGAGCCAAAACCCATGCCATTTGTGTCCACCATACCTACCTACTATGTGGTATTTCCTGCCATTCCAAGTAAATATTTCATGTGCTACCTTTAAACTATTCAAAACTTTATTACTCCTTATTTGTGTCAATGTTTTATAGCTCATGAGGAAGTATGTGGTGTTTTATCTTTCAATCTTGTCATTTACTTCTGACAGACTTTCACCTGGACTAGTGGCATATACATCCGCTTATCCAATAATTTGCAAAAAGAGCTGGCAACGGGGTGCCCAGCCCCAATTAATTACAACTTTCATTAATAATTCTCTTCACATGTTTTGCCCTGATTTATCAGTAAGCAACTTAATTTTGCAATAGACACTCCTCCATGGTATGTGAATGTTGGAAGGCACCCGAGGATTCGGTTAGCCATGGCTTGTGTAAGCAAAAGGTTGGGAGGAGTGTCATCTATAAAGAAACTAAAATACATGTGTAAACAAAAGAGAAGAGGGATGATCTACCTTGCTGGTAGAGATAACGTCCTTCATGGGAGCCGCTCTTTGAAAGTCTGGTTGACAAGGGGGTTAGAGTGCCCACTACCATTCGTTGACAACAACAAACACCTCTCAAATACTTATTTTGTGCTCTCTATATGCTTTCGAAAACTTAAAAAGCTCTAGCACATGATTTAATCCCTGCTTCCCTCTGCGAAGGGCCTATCTTTTACTTTATGTTGAGTCAGTTTACCTACTCCTTTCTATCTTAGAAGCAAACACTTGTGTCAACTTTGTGTGCATTGATTCTTACATATTTACTTATTGCACTTGTTATATTGCTTTATGTTGACAACTATCCATGAGATATACATGTTACAAGTTGAAAGCAAATGCTGAAACTTAATCATCCTTTGTGTTGCTTCAATGCCTTTTACTTTGAATCTATTGCTTTATGAGTTACCTCTTATGCAAAACTTTTTGATGCTTGTCTTGAAAGTACTATTCATGAAAAGTTTTTGCTTATATGATTCATTGTTTACTCTTTATCTATTTGTTAGCAAACTATAGATCATTGCTTTGAGTCACTTCATTCATGACATGAGCCTTGCAATATATTGATCAAGATTGTGTGAAAGCATGTCTCCTCAGAAATTATTTGTTGTTATCGTTTTACCTACTCGAGGACGAGTAGAACTAAGCTTGGGGATGCTTGATACGTCTCCAACGTATCCATAATTTCTGCTGTTCCATGCTTATATTATACCATTTGCTACATGTTTTATATACACTTCGTATCACTTTTATGCATTTTCTGGGACTAACCTATTAACAAGATGCCACAGTGCCAGTTCCCTGTTTTCTGCTGTTTTTGGTTTCAGAAAGTTACTTCTGGAAATATTCTCGGAATTGCACGAAACAAAAGGCCAGTCCCTATTTTTCCAGCACGTACACGGAGTCCGAAGGAGAGACGAAGAGCCACGAGGTGGCCAAACCACCAGGCGGCGCGGCCACCAGCCGCGCCTGCCTGTGGTTTGGGCCCCTCGGGGGTCCGCCGACATCGCCCCTTCGCCTATTTATTCCCCGAGACGCGAAAACCCTAAAACACCGAGCCTTTCATCCAGAACATATTCGCTGCCGCCGCCGTCGTCAACCCTAACTCGGGGGGTTTGAAGCTCTTCCCGGCACCCTGCCGGAGAGGGGAATCATCACCGGAGGGCTCTACATCGCCATGCCCGCCTCCGGAGTGATGCGTGAGTAGTTCATCCTTGGACTATGGGTCCATAGCAGTAGCTAGATGGTTGTCTTCTCCACTTGTGCCATCATGTTTAGATCTTGTGAGCTGCCTATCATGATCAAGATCATCTTATTGTAATGCTACATGTTGTGTTTGCTGGGATCTGACTTATATTGATACCTATGTGGAGCTGAATATTATATTATCATGTCTATGTCATTTGTGATCTTGCATGCTCTCCGTTACTTGTTGAAGCCTTGGCCACGTGAATACTTGTAACTCCAAGAGGGGGTATTTATGCATGATAGTTGGGTTCAACCTCTATTTAACCTGGGATAGTGACAGCAAGTTCTAAGGTTGTAGATGTGTTGTTGCCACTAGGGGTAAAACAGCAATGCTTTATTCAAGGATGAATGTATTGTTTACATTACGCACATTACTTAATGCAATTGTCTGTTGCTTGCAACTTAATACTGGAAGGGGTACGGATGTTAACCGGAAAGTGGACTATTTAGGCATAGATGCATGCTGGATAGCGGTCTATGTACTTTGTCGTAATGCCCAAATGAATCTCATAGTAGACACCACAGCTCACACATGCATGTTATATGCACTTATCAATTGTCAATTGCCCAGCTGTAATTTGTTTACCCAGCATGTTAGTTATCTTATTGGAGAGACACCACTAGTGAACTGTGGACCCCGGTCCATTCTTTTACATCTGAAATACAATCTACTGCAATCATTGTTCTCTACTGTTTTATGCAAACAAACATCATTTCCATTCGATACGTTTAACCCTTTGTTTTCAGCAAGCCGGTGAGATTGACAACCTCACTGTTAAGTTGGGGCAAAGTAATTTGATTGTGTTGTGCAGGTTCCACGTTGGCACCGGAATCCCTGGTGTTGCGCCGCACTACACTCCTCACCAACACCTTCGAAGCAAACCTCGTTTTCCTACTGGTCGATTAAACCTTGGTTTCATACTGAGGGAAAACTTACTGCTGCACTCATCATACCTTCCTCTTGGGGTTCCCAACTGACGTGTGACGTACAAGCATTGTTTCTGGCACTATTACCTAGAGCCACAAC